>CM038673.1:279677034-280277034 GCA_021605145.1 Aegilops bicornis
CGGCCAGGAGGTGGGAGGACGTCCCAAGGCAGCCTAAAACTAACCATAGGTCGTACAAGGCAAATGGGTCCAAGTAGAGGTGACGTAACACCTTTGGACTTGTAGTTTGACTCGGATTCTGGTGCAGCGTCAGATTGTTTCGTCCATAACTCAACGCTCCGGGCGGATTTTAAGGTGATTCCAATTGAGTTGGAAAGAGCATGAAATCTACTTTCCAACAAAAAAGGAATGACCCAATTCGGAGTCCGTATGAAAAGTTGTTGGCGTTTTGAGTCAGGTATATCATGCAGTCTGAATCTGAATCCAGAACGTGAGAGACTTGGACTCTATCTTCTCTTGGCCAAAAGTGACGTGAGAGGACATTTTGTGATGAGGACATCAATACCATTGTTACACCCACAGCCCTGCTGCAATACATACTGTACCAATTACTAGAGCTCACAAGACGCCAACTAAATTACCGGTACTTTCGTTTCTTGGTAATGATTCTAATATTCATGAGAATATGATGCTGCTAAATTGGATAAATTTGTTTTGCTTACAAATGAAGGGCCTAGCTTGGAGAAGGATGAACATTGGAGCAAGAACAAGAATGGAGATGATGGCATGCGCCAAAGGGAACAAGAACGGAGTTACAAGTGATGATTTCGAGGGCTTTGAAGCCACCATAGCAGATTGCATGAAGCCTTGGACAGAAATATACAAGATGCCACTTCATAAATTTCGTCCAGAGGCTATTCTAGGTGCCAGCGTCACCTTATTATTGGGCCAGGCCCATGTAATTTCGAAATACATAAGTATAGGCTATTTTTAGAGTCCGGTATGTGTGGGGAAACAAGAGATAGGGTTGATTTGGGACCCCTCCACCAAGGGCCACGAAATTCCCCTCTTAGTCCATATATACAGCCCTTAGAGCACCGTTTAGACTTTGGGTATTGTTTAGATTCAAAAGTTCGCCATAGCTGCAACTTCAGCGTGCTTCGCTTTGTGTTCAATTGACCGGACCAAGGCGTCACAGAACCCCACCTTCATTAATAAAGCTTTCCTCTTATATTACGCAATATTCAGATTGCAATCTTAGTTTCTTGCTTGTTCTTCGTTTGCTCGCAGGAAAGCAGGCCCTCGTGGTCAGGTTGATCATGCTCGGCGGTCAATAACCCTCGGAAGTTGGTTTAGCGATTGCTAAGGCGCTGACGTCTCGCTGACGTTCGTAGTCGGATCGTCAAGGTCGACTCCCCTGAAAACGATAGCCACCATCTCATCGGAACATCGGGACACCTTTTGCCTCCTATCAAGTGGTTTCAGATTTCCGTGTTGCTCGGTGAGATTTTACGGTTTTTTTCGTAGATTAGATCGAGTCATTTCTTCATACCTACAGTCCACGAAAAAGCCACAAAAAATTAGGGTTAGTTCATCATATCCGAACCAATCTGAGCCTTTGCATAATCTTTTTAGGGTTTTGCTTTGTTGAATTTGGTGTTGCATTGGCCGTGTCAAGTTGCTGGTCTTAGAGTCTAGTCTTTTAGAGTTTTGAGTTACGGTCATAAGTTGTTACGTCGCCACTTAATTCATCATCATCGCCTTGCCATCTACCACCATTGCTTATCCGCCACCGCCTCTGAATCCGTATCCATATACCACCACCAAGCCATATCCATATACCACCACCAATCCGTATCCATATACCACCACCGCTACCATATACCACCACCGCTGCCATATACCACCACCATATATCCACCACCAATCCGAAGTTCTTCTAATATTAGGTTTGTTTTCGAGATCGATCTAAATTCGATTCGTGTTTCCTTGCTTGCGTGAGGTCTCGGAAAAAAAATGGAGTCCGGAAACCACCCTCCGTTTAGGCCCAAAATTTTCCAAAACGCACTTGACAAAACATTTTACGGCTATCCTATTTTTAGGTGTTTCTAAGCGTATTGAGACAGTCGCCGTTATAGAAAGTTTTTTTTGACCCGTTTCCAGTTTTTGGGTCCAGGCAGTCAAAAAAAAGTTTGGTCGAAAAAATTTCGTGCCCATCCTGTCAGTTTGACCTGGGAAGAGTTTTGAGACACTCGCCATTATAGTGATTTTTCACAAAAAAAGGAGCGCAAAAAAAGAGCGCAAAAAAAAGAGCGCAAAAAAGAGGAGCGCAAAAATAGAGCACAAAAAAAACAGGGCGATTTTTTTTTCCAGAGTGTGCTTTTCCCTTGATTCCGTGCAGCGCCGTGATTTTGTTAGTGTTCTAGGCTCGCGTCTCTAGCACGGTCTAGCCTAGGACCAGCACAGTACCGTCGTTGAGCGTTTATTCAACTTTGCATCTCTGAATTGATTATTGCTGACCTTTTTTGCTACCATACTATAAGCCTTCCCAGCTCCACATACATCTACGTCATGCGTTTGACTCTCCCTGGCAATCTCTCTATCCAAGCTTTTCAGAGTTTTGACAACAACGGTTGCCGATCACCGCCTGCTGCTGGGTAAGAACTGGTAAGAATTTGAGATTCGTTTGACGCATTTGTGACACCCCACCACCACCATATTCCAGTAGGCTGTAGGATCATATTCTTGTCTGTTTCTATTGCTGCTAACTATGCCAGGAACACAAGTCGACGAGTTTGACTGGGAGAACATGACAAACAAAGAGCTTCATGATAAGTTTCAGCAAATGATGGGTCAACAGGTGGAAGACGTGATGGCCAGTTTTGGAAAGGCAATGGAGAAGATGGATGACATTGAGAAGTCAATTGACACCAAGTTGGACGCCAAGTTTGATGAATTACTCAAACGCCTTCCACAACGAGTTCTACCTTGGCGACACAAGGGGCGAGCACAGCGTGTTCCTATTGAGCCAGGACAAAATTGGGTGCCGCTGCTACTGCTGTTGGTGCTTTTGTAGCTCCCGCCGTTCTTTGCAGAGAGAGGAGGACTATTACGAGGATGAGGTTGACCAAAATCAGAACCACGTGCAGCCACCAGCACCACCACCAAAGCAGGTCGACCTCGGGTATATCTTCGCAACAAGAGGGCCTGCACCACCACCTCCCGATGCGAGATCATGACCATCTCCCTAAACTGAAATTGAATATTCCATCGTTTGAGGGTAGATATGTTCCTGATATATATCTTACTTGGGAGTTAGAAACTGAACAACGATTTACATGTTTACAATATCGTGAGGAGAGACGTATTCCTACTGCTGTTTGTGCTTTCACTAGCTTTGCATGTGTTTGGTGGTCTGAACATTGTAGATTATATCCTGTTCCAGCTACTTGGGCTGCTTTGAAAACTACTATGCGTATCGTTGGGTTCCACCATATTATCAACGTGAATTACTTCAAAAATTGCAGCGCTTAAGACAAGCAAAAAAATTCTGTAGAAGAATATTATCGGGAATTACAAACAGGCAAGATTAGATGTGGTATTGTTGAGGAGAATGAAGCTATGCTTGCACGTTTTATGGGTGGATTAAATAAAGAGATTCAGACCATTCTAGAGTATAAGGAGTATACTAATATCACTCGCTTATTCCATCTTGCTTGTAAAGCTGAACGTGAAGTGCAGGATCGACAAGCTATTGGCGCGAACTAACTTTTCTCGCAAGTCGACCTTCATCATGGACACCACATGCATCATCTACTTCCACTGCACCATCACCTCCTTGGTGCCACCTCCAACCGTGATACAAGAAAGCGGGCACAACCACCACTATCTCGCCAATAGCACAGCCGGGCCTACGCATGAGCTCTTCTTCTTCCGATGAGGACATCAATACCATTGTTACACCCGCAGCCCCTCTTGCTACATATACCGGACCAATTACTAGAGCTCACAAGACGCCAATTAAATTATCGATACTTTCGTTTCTTGGTAATGATTCTAATGCTCATGAGAATATGATGTCGCCTAAATTGGATACATTTGTTTTGCTTACAAATGAAGGGCCTAGCTTGGAGAAGGATGGACATTGGAGCAAGAACAAGCATGGAGATGATGCCATGCGCAAGGGGAACAAGAACGGAGTTACAAGTGATGATTTCAGGACTTTGAAGCCACCATAATGGGTGCATGAAGCCTTGGACGAAATATACGAGATGCTACTTCATAAATTTCGTCCCGAGGCTATTCTAGGTGCTGCGTCACCTTATTATTGGGCCAGGCCCTTGTAATTTCGAAATACACAAGTATAGGCTATTTTTAGAGTCCGTATGTGTGGGGAAACAAGAGAGAGGGTTGATTTCGGACCCCTCCACCAAGGGCCACGAAATTCCCCCCCTCTTCCTCCATATATACAGCCCTTAGGGCACCGTTTAGACTTTGGGATTTGTTTAGTTAAAAGTTAGCCATTGCAACTTCGTGTACTTCGTTTGTGTCCAACGACCAGACCAAGACCGCTTACGGATCCCCACCATTATCAGTATTTCATATATATTCGCGATATTCAGATTGATTTATCATATTCTTGCTCGTTCTTGATAGCTTGCAGGAATAGACCTTCGTGGTCAGGCTGATCGTGCTTCCGGCATCGTCAGTAACCTCAGGAGATTGGTTTAGCGATTGCTAAGGCGCAATGTCGTGCACGTTTGTAGTCGGATCGTCAAAGTCGACTCCACCAAATCGATATTTATCATCTCATCGAAAGATCGGGACCCTCGCCTCTATCAAGTGGTATCAAATTTTCAGGTTGCTCGGTGAGATTTTACAGTTTTTCGTAGATTAGATCGAGTCTGTTCTTCGTACCTAAAGTCCACGAAAAAGCCACAAAAAAAATTAGGGTTAGTTCATCATATCCGAACCAATCTGAGCCTTTGCATAATCTTTTAGGGTTTTGCTTTGTTGAATTTGCGGTTGCATCGTCGTGTCTAGTTGCTGGTCTTAGCGTCTAGTCTTCTAGAGTTTCGAGTTACGGTCATAAGTTTTCACGCCGCCGCCGACCATCATCATCGCCTTGCCATCTACCACCATTGCTTATCCGCCACCGCCTGAATCCGTATCCATATACCACCACCAATCCGTATCCATATACCACCACCGCTACCATATACCACCACCACCACCATATATCCACCACCAATCCGAGCTCTTCTCATATTAGGTTTGTTTTCGAGATCCATCTAAATTCCGATTCGTGTTTCCTTGCCGGAGTAGGTTTGTTTTCGAGATCCATCTAGTTTCCGATTCGTGTTTCCTAGCCGGAGTAGGTCTGGAAACCACCCTCCGTTTAGGCCCAAAATTTTCCGAAAACGCACTTGTCGAAAAATTTTCTGGCTATCCTATTTTTAGGTGTTTCTAAGCGTATTGAGACAGTCGCCGTTATAGAAAGTTTTTTTTGACCCGTTTCCAGTTTTTGGGTCCGGGCAGTCGAAAAAAAAATTGGTCGAAAAAATTTCGTGCCCATCCTGTCAGTTTGACCTGGGAAGAGTTTTGAGACACTCGCCATTATAGTGATTTTTCGCAAAAAAAAAGAGCAGCGCAAAAAAAAAGCAGCGCAAAAAAAAGAGCAAAAACAAAAAAAAATTCCAGAGTGTGCTTTTCCCTTCTTTACGTGCAGCGTCGTGATTTTGTTCGTGTTCTAGGCTCGCGTCTCTAGCACGGTCTAGCCTAGGACCAGCACAGTACCGTCGTTGAGCGTTTGTTCAACTTTGCATCTCCGAATTGATTATTGCTGACCCTTTTTGCTACCATATTATAAGCCTTCCTAGCTCCACATACATCTACATCGTGCATTTGACTCTCCCTGGTAATCGCTCTATCCAAGCTTTGAGAGTTTTGACTACATCGGTTGCCGATCACCGCCTGCTGCTGGGTAAGAACTGGTAAGAATTTGAGATTTGCTTGACGGATTTGTGACCGTCCACCACACAACCACCACCACTTCCTAGTAGTCTGTCGAATCATATTCTTGTGTGTTTCTATTGCTGCTAACCATGGCAGGATCACAAGCCGTCGTGACTGACTGGGTGAACATGACAATCATAGCGCTAGATGATTAGTTTCAACAAATGATGAGTGGGCAGGTGGAAGTTGTGCTAAATAGATTTGAAGAGGCCATGGAGAAGATAGATGGCATTGAGAAGGCGTTGAAACAAAGCTTCGATAACAAGTTTAATGAATTGCTCGCTGTCTACCACCACCACCACCGGCTGCACCCTAACGCACCTCTACAACAACAACGACGACTACCTCCACATCGTGAAACAGCCCTCCGCCGAGCGACCCGTGTCCCTCTTCACTGGCCAAGCTGCCGGTGTCATTGTTGATACTTCTGTGGCTCCTGCTGCTGATGTGGGGGAGGATGATTATGTGAGAGAGTACGAGGATGAGGTTGATCAACATCAGAACTACGTGCAACCACCAGCACCACAACCACCAGCACCACAACCACCCGGTCGATTATTCCATCTTGCTTGTAAAGCTGAACGTCAAGTGTAGGATCGACAGGCGTTGGCGCGGACTAACTTTTCTGCAGGTCGACCTTCATCATGGACACCACGTGCATCATCTACTTCCACACGTTCTACTACACCGGCACCTCCGTCGGCTGCCACCTCCAACCGTGGATACAAGAAAGGTGCACAACCACCACTATCTCGCCAAGAGCACACCGGGCCTACATAGAGCTCTTCTTCTTCCATGGCGTCAACAGGCACACAAGTGATATTATTTGTCGTCGTTGTAAGGGAAGAGGACATTTCTTGAGAGAATGCCAATCTCAGCGTGTGATGATTGCTACGAGGATGGTGGGTATGAGTCCGCTTAGTGACTATGATGAAGAGACTTTGGCTCTTATTACACATGAAGAACACGGTGGAGATGATTACGATCATGAGACGCAATACATGGCTGCAGAAGATGCTGACAGGTATGAATGTTTAGTTGCTCAACGTGTTTTGAGTGTGCAGGTTACACAAGCTGAGCAAAATCAGAGGCATAACTTGTTCCATACAAAGGGAGTTGTGAAGGAACGTTCTATTCGCGTCATCATAGATGGAGGGAGCTGCAACAACTTGGCTAGCATGGATATGGTGGAGAAGCTTTCTCTCACCACAAGGCCACATCCACATCCTTACTACATCCAATGGTTCAACAACAGCGGCAAGGTTAAGGTAACACGCATCGCTCGTGTGTATTTTAGTATCTCTACATATGCTGATTATGTTGATTGTGATGTGGTACCTATGCAAGCATGTGCCTTATTACTTGGTAGACCATGGCAATTTGATAAAAATTTCAGTACACCATGGTAGAAACAATCAAGATACTCTTGTTCACAAGGATAAAAATATTACTTTGCTTCCTATGGCTCCTGATTCCATTTTGAAAGATGATATTAATAGAGCTAATAAAGCAAAACAGGAGAAAAATAAGAGTGAAAATCAGATTGCGGCAAAATAATTTGAGCAACAAATGAAGCCTAATAATAAACAATCTAATGTTGCTTACGAAATTAAACTGAAAAGTGCATGTTTACTTGCCACCAAATCGACATTGATGAGCTAGATTCTAGCAAATCTGTTTGCTATGCTTTTGTGTGCAAAGAGGCATTATTTTCATTCGAGGACGTGCCTTCCTCTTTGCCCCTCGCTGTCACTAACATTTTGCGGGAGTTCACGACGTCTTCCCACAAGACGTGCCACCGGGATTACCACCTATTCGAGGGATTGAGCATCAAATTGACTTAATTCCCGGTGAATCGCTACCCAACCGTGCACCATGCCGTACCAATCCAGAGGAGACGAAGGAGATTATGCGTCAAGTACAGGAGCTGCTCGACAAAGGTTATATACGCGAATCTCTTAGTCCTTGTGTTGTTCCTATTATACTAGTGCCTAAAAAGGATGGTACGTCGTGTATGTGTGTTGATTGTAGAGGCATTAATAATATTACTATTCGTTATCGTCATCCTATTCCTAGGCTAGATGATATGCTTGATGAATTGAGTGGCTCTACAATATTCTCCAAACTTGATTTGCGTAGTGGATACCATCAAATTCGTATGAAATTGGGAGATGAATGGAAAACAGCATTTAAAACTAAGTTTGGTTTATACGAGTGGTTAGTCATGCCTTTTGGGTTAACTAATGCACCTAGTACTTTCATGAGACTAATGAACGAAGTTTTACATGCTTTCATTGGACGATTTGTGGTAGTCTATTTTGATGATATGCTGATTTATAGCAAATTTTCGGAAGAACATTTGGAACATTTACGTGCTGTTTTTAATGCTCTACGTGATGCACGTTTGTTTGGTAACCTTGGGAAGTGCACCTTTTGCACCGACCGAGTATCTTTTCTTGGCTATGTTGTTACTCCATAGGGAATTGAAGTTGATAAAGCCAAGATTGAAGCTATTGAGAGTTGGCCGCAGCCCAAAACGGTCACACAAGTGAGGAGTTTTCTTGGACTCGCTGGTTTCTATAGGCGTTTTGTGAGAGACTTTAGCACCATTGCTGCACCTCTCAATGAGCTTACAAAGAAGGATGTGCCTTTTGTTTGGGGTACCACACAGGACGAAGCCTTCACGGTATTGAAAGATAAGTTGACACATGCTCCTTTACTTCAACTTCCTGATTTTAATAATTCTTTTGAGCTTGAATGTGATGCTAGTGGAATTGGATTAGGAGGTGTGTTATTACAAGATGGCAAACCTGTTGCATACTTTTCTGAAAAATTGAGTGGGCCTAGTCTGAATTATTCTACTTATCATAAAGAATTATATGCTCTTGTTCGGACTTTAGAAACATGGCAACATTATTTATGGCCCAAAGAATTTGTTATACATTCTGATCATGAATCTTTGAAACATATTAAAAGTCAAGCTAAACTGAATCGTAGACATGCTAAATGGGTTGAATTCATTGAGACTTTCCCTTATGTCATTAAACACAAGAAGGGTAAAGAAAATGTTATTGCTGATGCATTGTCTCGCCGCTATACTATGCTTTCACAACTTGACTTCAAAATATTTGGTTTGGAGACCATCAAAGATCAATATGTGCATGATGCTGATTTTAAAGATGTATTGCAGAATTGTAAAGAAGGAAGAACGTGGAACAAGTTCGTCGTTAATGATGGATTTGTGTTCCGTGCTAACAAGCTATGCATTCCAGCTAGCTCCGTTCGTCTTTTGTTGTTGCAGGAGGCGCATGGAGGAGGACTAATGGGACACTTTGGCGTGAAGAAGACGGAGGATGTACTTGCTACACATTTTTTTTGGCCAAAGATGAGACGGGATGTTGAGCGTTTTATTGCTCGCTGCACTACATGTCAAAAAGCTAAGTCACGACTCAATCCTCATGGTTTATATATGCCTTTGCCTCGTACCTAGTGTTCCTTGGGAGGATATATCTATGGACTTTGTTTTAGGTTTACCTAGAACAAAGAAGGGAGGATAGCATATTTGTTGTCGTGGATAGATTCTAAAATGGCACACTTTATACCATGTCATAAAAACGATGGTCTGTTAATGTTGCTGATTTGTTCTTCGTGAAATTATTCGCTTGCATGGTGTGCCAAATACTATTGTTTCAGATCGTGATACTAAATTTCTTAGCCACTTTTGGAGATGTTTATGGGCTAAGTTGGGGACTAAACTGCTTTTTAGTACTACTTGTCACCCCCAAACTGATGGACAAACCAAGTAGTCAATAGAACATTGTCTACTATGCTTAGGGCTGTTTTGAAGAATAATAAGAAAATGTGGGAGGAATGCTTGCCTCATATTGAATTTGCTTATAATCGTTCATTGCATTCTACTACTAAGATGTGCCCTTTTCAAGTTGTGCATGGTTTCCTACCTCGTGCACCTATTGATTTGTTGCCTCTTCCATCTTCGGAGAAGGTTAATTTTGATGCTAAAGAACGTGCTGAATTGATTTTAAAAATGCATGAGTTAACTAAGGAAAACATTGAGTGTATGAATGTGATAGAGGCAAAGGTGTCCCGTCTTTCGATGAGATGTTGGTTTTCGCTTTGGAGGAAGTCGACTTTGACGATCCGACTACGAACGTGCGAGGACGTCGCGCCTTAGCAATCGCTAAACCAACTCCGAGAGGTTATTGACCACGCCGGAGCACGATCAACCTGACCACGAGGGTCTGTTTCCTGCGAGCAAACGAAGAACAAGCAAGAAACTGAGATTGCAATCTGGATATTGCGAATACAAGATGAAAGCTTTATTGATCAAGGTGGGGTTACGTGGACGCCTTTGTGCGGTCGTTGAACACAAACGGCACGCGAAGTTGCAGCTATGGCGAACTTTTAATCTAAACAAAACCCAAAGTCTAAACGACGCCCTAAGGGCTGTATATATGGAGGAAGAGGAGGAATTTCGTGGCCCTTGAGGGAGGGGTCCCAAACCATCCCTAACTCTTGTTTCCCCACACATACGGACTCTAAAAACAGCCTATACTTAAGTATTTCGAAATTACATGGGCCTGGCCCAATAATAAGGTGACGCAGCACCTAGAATAGCCTATGGACGAATATTATGAAGTGGCATCTTGTATATTTCGTCCAAGGCTTCATGCACCCATTATGGTGGCTTCAAAGTCCTGAAATCATCACTTGTAACTCCGTTCTTGTTCCCCTTGCGCATGGCATTATCTCCATGCTTGTTCTTGCTCCAATGTCCATCCTTCTCCAAGCTAGGGCCTTCATTTGTAAGCAAAACAAATGTATCCAATTTAGGCAGCATCATATTCTCATGAACATTAGAATCATTACCAAGAAACGAAAGTACACGATAATTTAATTGGCGATGCGAGCTCTAGTAATTGGTCCAAAGATATGTAGCAAGAGGGGCTGTGGGTGTAACAATGGTATTGATGTCCTCATCATCCTCCCCTTCTTGAAATGAAGTCGCCCTCGACGGAAGCTCATATTCCTCACCCAAATAAGGCTTCAAATCTGCAATGTTAAAAGTGGGACTAACCCCAAAATCTGCAGTAGCTCAAGTTTATATGCATTATCATTTATTTTCTCTAACACCTTAAATGGACCATCAAAGACGTGGCATTAGCTTTGATTTGCAAACTAGGAAACCTATCCTTACGCAAATGTAACCAAACAAGATCTCCAGTGCAAAGACAACATGTTTTCTACCCTTATCTCCAAAGACGTTTATATTTAGCATTCATACGCTCAATGTTTTCCTTAGTTATCTCATGCATTTTAAAATCAATTCAGCACGTTCTTTAGCATCAAAATTAACCTTCTCCGAAGATGGAAGAGGCAACAAATCAATAGGTGCACGAGGTAGGAAGCCATACACAATTTCAAAAGGGCACATCTTAGTAGTAGAATGCAATGAACAATTATAAGCAAATTCAATATGAGGCAAGCATTCTTCCCACATTTTCTTATTATTCTTCAAAACAGCCCTAAGCATAGTAGACAATGTTCTATTGACTACTTCAGTTTGTCCATCAGTTTGGGGGTGACAAGTAGTACTAAAAGGCAGTTTAGTCCCCAACTTAGCCCATAAACATCTCCAAAAGTGGCTAAGAAATTTAGTATCACGATCTGAAACAATAGTATTTGGCACACCATGCAAGCGAATAATTTCACGAAGAACAAATCAGCAACATTAACAAAGATCATCGCTTTTATGACATGGTATAAAGTGTGCCATTTTCGAGAATCTATCCACGACAACAAATATGCTATCCTCCCCTTCTTTGTTCGAGGTAAACCTAAAACAAAGTCCATAGATATATCCTCCCAAGGAACACTAGGCACAGGCAAAGGCATATATAAACCATGAGGATTGAGTCGTGACTTAGCTTTTTGACATGTAGTGCAGCGAGCAACAAAACGCTCAACATCCCGTCTCATCTTTGGCCAAAAGAAATGTGTAGCAAGTATATCCTCCGTCTTCTTCACGCCAAAGTGTCCCATTAATCCTCCTCCATGCGCCTCCTGCAACAACAAAAGACGAACAGAGCTAGCGAGAATGCATAGCTTGTTAGCACGAACACAAAACCATCATTAATAACGAACTTGTTCCATGTTCTTCCTTCTTTACAATTCTGCATTACATCTTTAAAATCAGCATCATGCACATATTGATCTTTGATGGTCTCCAAACCAAATATTTTGAAGTCAAGTTGTGAAAGCATAGTATATCGACGAGACAAAGCATCGCAATAACATTTTCTTTACCCTTCTTGTGTTTAATGACATAAGGGAAAGTCTCAATGAATTCAACCCATTTAGCATGTCTACGATTCAGTTTAGCTTGACTTTTAATATGTTTCAAAGATTCATGATCAGAATGTATAACAAATTCTTTGGGCCATAAATAATGTTGCCATGTCTCTAAAGTCCGAACAAGAGCATATAATTCTTTGTCATAAGTGGAATAGTTCAGACTAGGCCCACTCAATTTTTCAGAAAAGTATGCAACAGGTTTGCCATCTTGTAATAACACACCTCCTAATCCAATTCCACTAGCATCACATTCAAGCTCAAAAGTCTTATTAAAGTCAGGAAGTTGGAGTAAAGGAGCATGTGTCAACTTATCTTTCAATACCGTGAAGGCTTCTTCACATGCGGTACCCCAAACAAAAGGCACATCCTTCTTTGTAAGCTCATTGAGAGGTGCAGCAATGGTGCTAAAGTCTCTCACAAAACGCCTATAGAAACCAGCGAGTCCAAGAAAACTCCTCACTTGTGTGACCGTTTTGGGCTGCGGCCAACTCTCAATAGCTTCAATCTTGGCTTTATCAACTTCAATTCCCCGTGGAGTAACAACATAGCCAAGAAAAGATACTCGGTCGGTGCAAAAGGTGCACTTCCCAAGGTTACCAAACAAACGTGCATCACGTAGAGCATTAAAAACAGCACGTAAATGTTCCAAATGTTCTTCCAAAGATTTGCTATAAATCAGTATATCATCAAAGTAAACTACCACAAATCGTCCAATGAAAGCACGTAAAACTTCGTTCATTAATCTCATGAAAGTACTAGGTGCATTAGTTAACCCAAAAGGCATGACTAACCACTCATATAATCCAAACTTAGTTTTAAATGCTGTTTTCCATTCATCTCCCAATTTCATACGAATTTGATGGTATCCACTACGCATAAATCAACTTTGGAGAATATTGTAGAGCCACTCAATTCATCAAGCATATCATCTAGCCTAGGAATAGGATGACGATAACGAATAGTAATATTATTAATGCCTCTACAATCAACACACATACATGACGTACCATCCTTTTTAGGCACTAGTATAATAGGAACAGCACAAGGACTAAGAGATTCGCGGATATAACCTTTGTCGAGCAGCTCCTGTACTTGACGCATAATCTCCTTCGTCTCCTCTGGATTGGTACGGTATGGTGCGCGGTTGGGTAGCGATGCACCGGGAATTAAGTCAATTTGATGCTCAATCCCTCGAATAGGTGGTAATCCCGGTGGCACGCCTTGTGGGAAGACGTCGTGAACTCTGCAAAATGTTAGTGACACAGGGGCAAAGAGGAAGGCACGTCCTCGAATGAAAATAATGCCTCTTTGCACACAAAAGCATAGCAAACAGATTTGCTAGAATCTAGCTCATCAATATCAGATTTGGTGGCAAATAAACATGCACTTTTCAGCTTTTAATTTCGAGCAACATTAGATGGTTTATTATTAGGCTTCATTTGTTGCTCAAATTCTTTTGCCACAATCTGATTTTCACTCTTATTTTTCTCCTGTTTTGCTTTATTAGCTCTATTAATATCATCTTTCAAAATGGAATCAGGAGTCATAGGAAGCAAAGTAATATTTTTATCCTTGTGAACAAGAGTATCTTGATTGTTTCTACCATGGTGTACATAATTTTTATCAAATTGCCATGGTCTACCAAGTAATAAGGAACATGCTTGCATAGGTACCACATCACAATCAACATGATCAAAGGCATATGTAGAGATACTAAAATACACACGAACAAAGACGTGTTACCTTAACCTTGCCGCTGTTGTTGAACCATTGGATGTAGTAAGGATGTGGATGTGGTCTTGTGGTGAGAGAAAGCTTCTCCACCATATCCATGCTAGCCAAGTTGTTGCAGCTCCCTCCATCTATGATGACGCGAATAGAACGTTCCTTCACAACTCCCTTTGTATGGAACAAGTTATGTCTCCGATTTTGCTCAGCTTGTGTAACCTGCACACTCAAAACACGTTGAGCAACTAAACATTCATACCTGTCAAAGCATCTTCAGCAGCCATGTATTGCGTGTCATGATCGTAATCATCTCCACCGTGTTCTTCATGTGTAATAAGAGCCCAAGTCTCTTCATCATAGTCACTAGCGGACTCATACCCACCATCCTCGTGAGCAATCATCACACGCTGAGATTGGCATTCTCTCATAAAATGTCCTCTTCCCTTACAACGACGACAAATAATATCACTTGTGTGCCCTGTTGACGCCATGGAAGAAGAAGAGCTCTGTAGGCCCAGCAGTGTGCTCTTGGCGAGATAGTGGTGGTTGTGCCTCGCTTTCTTGTATCACGGTTGGAGGTGGCAGCCACGGAGGTGCCGGTGTAGTAGAACGTGGAAGTAGATGATGCACGTGGTGTCCATGATGAAGGTCGACCTGCAGAAAAGTTAGTTCGCGCCAACGCTCGCCGATCCTGCACTTCACGCTCAGCTTTACAAGCAAGATGGAATAATCGAAAGTGATATTATTATAATCCTTGTAGTCTAGAATGGTCTGAATCTCTCTATTTAATCCACCCAGAAAACGTGCAAGCATAGCTTCATTCTCCTCAACAATACCACATCTAATCAAGCCGGTTTGTAATTCCCGATAATATTCTTCACCGAATTTTTCCTTGTCTTAAGCGCTGCAATTTTTGAAGTAATTCACGTTGATAATATGGTGGAACCCAACGAGTACGCATAGCAGTTTTCAAAGCAGCCCAAGTAGCTGGAACAGGATATAATCTACAATGTTCAGACCACCAAACACATGCAAAGCTAGTGAAAGCACAAACAAAGAAGCAGAACACGCCTCTCCTCGGGATATTGTAAACATGTAAACCGTTGTTCAGTTTCTAACTCCCAAGTAAGATATATATCGTGAACATATCTACCCTCAAATGGTGGAATATTCAATTTCAGTTTAGGGAGATGGTCATGATCTCGCACTGAAGGGGAGCCCGAACATTGCCATTATTTGCATGTGGACGACACGGTGGTTGTGGTGCCGGTGGTTGCACGTAGTAATCGATGTTGATCAACCTCATCCTCGTAATCTCTCACATAATCATCCTCCCCACCGCAGCAGCAGGAGCCATGAAGTATCAACAGCAGCACCAAAGCAGCTTGGCCAGGTGAAGAGGGACACGGGAAGCTTCGGCGGAGGGCTGTTTCGCGATGTGGAGGTAGTCCTTGTTGTTGTAGCAGAGGTGCGTTAGGTGCCGCGGTGGTGGTGGTGGTAGACGCAGCGAGCAATTCATTAAACTTGTTATCGAGCTTTGTTTCAACGCCTTCTCAATGCCATCTATCTTCTCCATGGCCTCTTCAAATCTATTTAGCACATCGTCCACCGCCCACTCATCATTTGTTGAAACTTATCATGTAGCGCTTTGTTTGTCATGTTCTCCCGGTCGGTCTAAATCGGCTTGTGATCCTGCCATGGTTAGCAGCAATAGAAACACACAAGAATATGATTCGACAGACTACTAGGAAGTGGTGGTGGTTGTGTGGTGGGCGATCACAAATCCGTCAAGCAAATCTCAAATTCTTACCAGTTCTTACCCAAGAAGAAAGCGGTGATCGGCAACCGATGTAGTCAAAACTCTCAAAGCTTGGATAGAGCGATTACTGTGGAGAGTCAAACGCATACGATGTAGATGTATGTGGAGCTGGGAAGGCTTATAATATGGTAGCAAAAGGGTCGAATAATCAATTCAGGAGATGCAAAGTTGAATAAACGCTCAACGACGCAGTCTTGTCTGGTCCTAGGCTAGACCGTGTTAGAGACGCGAGCCTATAACACTAACAAAATCCCGGCGCTGCACCGAAACAACGGAAAAGCACACTCTGGAATTTTTTTTTTTCGCTCTTTTTTTTTTGCGCTGTTTTTTTTTTTTGCGCTGCTCTTTTTTTTTTTGCGAAAAATCACTATAATGGCGAGTGTCTCAAAACTCTTCCCAGGTCAAACGGACAGGATGGGCACGAAATTTTTTTCGACCAAAAAAAATTTTTTTTTTCGACTGCCCGGACCCAAAAACTGGAAACGGGTCAAAAAAAACTTTCTATAATGGCGACTGTCTCAATACGCTTAGAAACACCTAAAAACAGGATAGCCAGAAAATTTTTCGACAAGTGCGTTTTCGGAAAATTTTGGGCCTAAACGGAGGGTGGTTTCCGGACTTTTGTTTTTTCGAAACCTACTCCGGCAAGGAAACACGAATCGGAAACTAGATGGATCTCGAAAACAAACCTAATATGCAAGGAACTCGGATTGGTGGTGGATATATGGTGGTGGTATATGGCAGCGGTGGTGGTAGCGGTGGTAGTATATGGATGTGGATCGGTGGTGGTATATGGACACGGATTGGTGGTGGTATATGGATACGGATTCGGAGCGGTGATGGTAGGTGGCGAGGCGATGATGATGGTGCGGTGGCGGCGTGACAACTTATGACCGTAACTCGAAACTCTAAAAGACTAGACGCTAAGACCAGCAACTAGACACGACGATGCAACCGCAAATTCAACAAAGCAAAACCCTAAAAAGATTATGCAAAGGCTCGATTGGTTCGGATATGATGAACTAACCCTAATTTTTTTGTGGCTTTTTCGTGGACTATAGGTATGAAGAACAGACTCGATCTAAACTACGGAAAACTGTAAAATCTCACCGAGCAACCTGGAAATCTGATACCACTTGATAGAGGCAAAGGTGTCCCGTCTTTCGATGAGATGTTGGTTTTTGCTTTGGAGGAAGTCGACTTTGACGATCCGACTACGAACGTGCGAGGACGTCGCGCCTTAGCAATCGCTAAACCAACTCCGAGAGGTTATTGACCATGCCGGAGCACGATCAACCTGACCACGAGGGTCTGTTTCCTGCGAGCAAACGAAGAACAAGCAAGAAACTGAGATTGCAATCTGGATATTGCGAATACAAGATGAAAGCTTTATTGATCAAGGTGGGGTTCTGTGACGCCTTTGTGCAGTCGTTGAACACAAGCGGCACGCGAAGTTGCAGCTATGGCGAACTTTTAATCTAAACAAAACCCAAAGTCTAAACGACGCCCTAAGGGCTGTATAAATGGAGGAAGAGGAGGAATTTCGTGGCCCTTGAGGGAGGGGTCCGAAACCATCCCTAACTCTTGTTTCCCCACACATACGGACTCTAAAAACAGCCTATACTTAAGTATTTCGAAATTACATGGGCCTGGCCCAATAATAAGGTGACGCAGCACCTAGAATAGCCTATGGACGAATATTATGAAGTGGCATCTTGTATATTTCGTCCAAGGCTTCATGCACCCATTATGGTGGCTTCAAAGTCCTGAAATCATCACTTGTAACTCCGTTCTTGTTCCCCTTGCATGGCATTATCTCCATGCTTGTTCTTGCTCCAATGTCCATCCTTCTCCAAGCTAGGGCCTTCATTTGTAAGCAAAACAAATGTATCCAATTTAGGCAGCATCATATTCTCATGAACATTAGAATCATTACCAAGAAACGAAAGTACCTGATAATTTAATTGGCGTGCGCGAGCTCTAGTAATTGGTCCAGTATATGTAGCAGTAGGGGCTGTGGGTGTAACAATGGTATTGATGTCCTCATCAGAATGCTAAATATAAACTTGTTGGGGATAAGGGTAGAAAACATGTTGTGTTTGCACCTGGAGATCTTGTTTGGTTACATTTGCGTAAGGATAGATTTCCTGATTTGCGCAAATCAAAGCTAATGCCACGTCTTGATGGTCCCTTTAAGGTGTTGGAGAAAATAAATGATAATGCATATAAACTTGAGCTGCTCGCAGAGTTTGGGGTTAGTCCCACTTTTAACATTGCAGATTTGAAGCCTTATTTGGGTGAGGAAGATGAACTTCCATCGAGGATGAATTCATTTCAAGAAGGGACGATGATGAGGACATCAATACCATTGTTACACCCACAGCCCCTGCTGCTATACATACTGGACCAATTACTAGAGCTCGCGCACGCCAACTAAATTACCAGGTACTTTCGTGTTTGGTAATGATTCTATTGTTCATGAGAATATGATGCTGCCTAAATTGGATACATTTGTTTTGCTTACAAATGAAGGGCCTAGCTTGGAGAAGGATGAACATTGGAGCAAGAACAAGCATGGAGATGATGACATGCGCAAGGGGAACAAGAACGGAGTAACAAGTGATGATTTCAGGGCTTTGAAGCCACCATAACGGGTGCATGAAGCCTTGGACGAAATATACAAGATGCCACTTCATAAATTTCGTCCAGAGGCTATTCTAGGTGCTGCGTCACCTTATTATTGGGCCAGGCCCATGTAATTTCGAAATACATAAGTATAGGCTATTTTTAGAGTCCGTATGTGTGGGGAAATAAGAGATAGGGTTGATTTCGGACCCCTCCACCAAGGGCCACGAAATTCTCTTCCTCCATATATACAGCCCTTAGGGCACCGTTTAGACTTTGGGTTTTGTTTAGATTAAAAGTTCGCCATAGCTGCAACTTCAAGATACTTCGTTTGTGTTCAACGACTGCACCAAGGCGCCACAGTAACCCCACCTTCATTAATAAAGCTTTCCTCTTATATTCGCAATATCCAGATTGCAATCTTAGTTTCTTGCTTGTTCTTCGTTTGCTCGCAGGAAACAGGCCCTCGTGGTCAAGTTGATCGTGCTCCGGCGTGGTCAATAACCCTCGGAAGTTGGTTTAGCGATTGCTAAGGCGCGACGTCTCGCACGTTCGTAGTCGGATCGTCAAGGTCGACAGCCACAGAAAACGATAGCCACCATAATCGAAACATCGGGACACCTTTGCCTCTATCACTTTGAACAGCACCTAAACTTCTCCTTTTCCCTTATCTTCATATGTGTATTGTACAAATGTCTCATACACTTGCAATTAGACAAAACACAAAAGTATGTGAAGTATTTTTGTTCTGGATAACATAAATAGATTATTGAATAGTTTGCACGAGAAATCACCTGACAAATATGCATGTATGCAATATTTTTGGTCTTATCCAAGGTAGTCATGTCCTCATCATCCTCCACTTCTTGAAAACAAAGCCGTCCTCGGCGTTGCTTAGTCTGAAATGTGGCTAACAAAAGAGACAAGGTGTACATGTTGTATATGTATATGTCATTCATTTTTACTTCCCTTGATTTTTGCACATATGACACATGAATAGATGAACTTGCATAGTTCATAAAATCTAAAGCCAAAACATTATCACAAGAAGTAGAAGGCATGAAAATATTGCAACTCGGTTTGCACATATAAGTGAAGCTCTTATTCATTTCAAAAGATTGACAATGTTCATCATTAAACCATCCCAACATTGGTGAATAAACCTTACTTGCATCAAATTTACATGCTACAACATGCTTAAATAAGCAAACATGCAATAAGTCATTCGACACGTAATCATCACCAAGATTAGAGGTCATATCAAAATGATTAAACATTGATTCTTTTGCATCAATAGTTAATTCAATGGGTGCACTCAAAATTGTTGGTATTTCAGTTGTTTGATCACATGACGCATTCATGACAGTATCAAGATTCTCTAAAATAGGTGATGTGCTCAAATCACCAGGTAACTCAACACATGATACACTCAAGTTAACTAGGGATGCATCATTCTCATGTGTAGTTATATCATTAATACCTTTACTGTTACCTTGTCGCAAAGACGTAGCTGATGTAGGTACAGGCATTGACAATGCACCATACACTTGAGATGATGTCGCGCTCACAATCTGAGGTGGGGCTGCTCTAGTAGGTGCAACGGTGGAGGAACCAACCGGCGGTGGTGAGCATGAACTGGAATAGTAGTTGTTGTAGTCAACCAATGCATCCTCCTCAGATTCTGTCTCTCAAAGGTACAAGTGCAAACATACATACCAAAGAATGCAACGAGGAATATAGTGAAATCTTGCACGGATATCATGGTTCAAACCACCAAAAATCAATTCATTTTATCATCCTCGATTCTTCTATGTCACAATGATGCATATAAGATTTGAACTCTTGGTAGTAAGCATGAACAGTGTTCTTGCCTTGTTTTAATTGTTCCAATTTATGAAGCAATTCACGACGATAGTAAGGAGGGAAAAATTGTTGTCCCATTACATCTTTCAAATCTTTCCAAGTTGTGGGTCGGTTATCATTGTTTTTCTTACAATGCACACTCCACCAAACAATAGCAAAACCAGTAAATGCTCTAGTGGCAGCTCGTACTCGCTCAAGTTCAGAAAAGTCAAGGTGACTAAAAACTTGTTCAACTTCAAGCTCCCAAGCAAGATAAATAGCAGGATTAAATCTACCCTCAAATGACGGTAAAGAGATAACCTGACCATGTGCTTGTGTGTGTTGTCACAACTCTCGTGATGGTGGAGATGTGTCCGTCGTCCAAGAATTTCTATCTCTGGAACCTGTCATGATTAGTAGAAACAAGAAACAAAATTCGAGAATAATGTTCCGATGAACTACTAGGATGTGGTTGTAAAGTGCTCACGAAAGCAAATATCAATATCTTACAAGTTCTTACCATGCGGCAGGTGGTGACAGGCAACCAGCGGTGTCAAATAACTACAAAGATTGTGTAAAGCAATTGCCAGGGGAACGTACGTATACACGGTGTAGAAATATGTGGAGCTGGGTTGGCTATATATGATAGCAAAAGATTAGCAATAATCAATTCAGAGATGCAATATTGAATAAACGCTCAACGACGGTACTGTGCTGGTCCTAGGCTAGACCGGATTAGAGACGCGAGCCTAGAACACTAATGAGGTCACGGAGTAGCACAACTAGCATCAACGAAGGATAATAAGTAGCTCTGGACAGCAAGATATAAGTGAAGATCACAACAGCAGTAAAGATAATGATGAAAAACAACTGCCAAGCAGGATATACAACAACTCTCTCTCCAATTTTCCTCTTGAAAAGTTTGAGCCAATTTTATGATAACTTTTTTCAAACAATGCTACTAACTCAAGCTTTCCATTGCAAAAAGAATCACTCAATTCCGAGTTGATATGAGTATTCAAAAAATTCTAAAACTGGTTTGAAAAACTGGAATAAGCTGTGTTCACGAACTTCGGAGGGCAAAAAGACCTATTTAGAAGCCGATTTTGAGGTGCCAAATATTGAAATATCTTCTGCAACTATTTAGATGCGGCTCGTCTCTAGCTTTAATTTGAGTACTCATGAGCCAAAACGGACTTCGTATGAGGAAGTTATGCCTGTTTTACCGAACAGTGCACAAAACAGATTCCAATCCGAATTCAGCTACGAGATTGAGTCTAGATAGATCCGAACTTTGTTTTTTTTTCTTCTCTCTTTTTTTCTCACACTTTATTTTCTTTTTCTTTCTCTCTTTTTTTTCTCTGACTTTTTTTGTACTTTTTTCTCTTTTTTTTCTCTCTCCCTCTTTCCAAACAAACTAGATAAGATGCAGATTGGATCAAGTGAAGATGTGAACGACCTCAACTATGAGTATGACAATGAACGATGGGTAGCACGTGGTGGAAATTGATGGATGGATGGTGGTCAACGGAAGGGATAACAATGCAGCGGCGGCGTGACTAATGTGAACAAAACTTGAAACTCTAAACGAACTAGACACTAAGACCAGCAACTCGACACGACGATGCAGCCGATAATTCAATAATGCCAACAATGAAATGAAAACTGCAAAGGCTCAGACTGGCTTGGACAAAGGATGAATAGATCTAACTTTTTTTGTGGCTTTTTCTTGGACAATAGGTAAGAAAATAAATCTAATCTAGGGATAATTGGAAATTCTCACCGAGCAACCTGAAAACTGATACCACTTGATACCACTTGATAGAGCCGGGGGTGTCCCGATCTTTCGATGAGATGATAACTATCAATTTAGTGGAGTCGACTTTGATGATCCGACTACAAACGTGCATGATGTTGTGCCTTAGCAATCGCTAAACCAATCTCCCGAGGTTACTGACGATGCTGGAAGCACAATCAGCCTGACCACGAAGGTCTATTCCTGCACGCAATCGAAGAACGAGCAAAAATATGATAAAGCAATCTGAATATTGCGAATATATATGAAGTGTTGATAATGGTGGGGATCCGTAAGCGGCCTTGGTCTGGTCGTTGGACACAAAAGTAGTACATGAAGTTGCAATGGCTAACTTTTAACTAAACAAATCCCAAGGGAAAAGCTACTAGATGGATCTACTTATATAGGAGCAAGGGGTGGCGGCCAAGGAGGTGGGAGGACGTCCCAAGGCAGCCTAAAACTAACCCTAGGTCGTACAAGGCCAATGGGCCCAAGTAGAGGTGAGGTAACACCTTTGGACTTGTAGTTTGACTCGGATTCTGGTGCAGCGTCAGATTGTTTCGTCCATAACTCAAAGCTCCGGACGGATTTTAAGGTGATTCCAATTGGGTTGGAAAGAGCACGATATCTACTTTCCAACAAAAAAGGAATCACCCAATTCGGAGTCCGTATAAAAAGTTGTTGGCATTTTGAGTCAGGTATGTCTGTGCAGTCCGAATCTGAATCCAGAACGTGAGAGACTTGGACTCTATCTTCTCTTGGCCCAAAAGTGACGTGAGAGGACTTTTTGAACAGCACCTAAACTTCTGCTTTTCCCTTACCTTCATATGTGTATTGTACAAATGTCCCATACACCTGCAATTAGACAAAACACAAAAGTATGTGAAGTATTTTTGTTCTGGATAACATAAATAGATTATTGAATAGTTTGCACTAGAAATCACCTGACAAATATGCATGTATGCAATATTTTTGGTCTTATCCAAGGTAGTCATGTCCTCATCAGTGTCCTCATATGCACCGATTTTGAAGGAGACTTGGCCCGTATGCTCGACTTGTATAGTGCCGGAGTCACTTAGCCATTGAACCTTGTATGGATGCGGGTGCTTCCTCTTGACCAATTGAAGCTTGGAGCATAGTTCTTCACTTGCCAAGTTGTGGCAACTACCTCCGTCGATGATGACCTTGACGGATCTCCCCTTGATGCCGGCCTTTGTGTGGAAGATGTGGCATCTTTGGTCGTCTTCTCGTTGATGTTGAAGAGTTAAGACCTTGGAGATCACGAGCAGCGGGGCTCGAATCCTCATCACAAAAGACTTGATCATCTTCATCTTCCTTCACTCGCCGGTGCATGGCCACTTGCTCAAGAGCTTCCATCTCCTCTTCACTCATTGGATCATAGGTGCCATCGTCGTTGAGGATCATGGTGCGCTTGTTGGTGCATTCATAGGACTTGTGGCCTTGGCCGCCGCAAGTGAAACACTTGAAGGAGATTGTCTTGACGGTCTCATCGTTTGGAGTAGATGATGAAGTACGCGGCTTGAAGTTGCTCGTAGTAGGAGGAAGACGACTTGAACTTGTCGAAGTTTTCTTGTAACTTGACTTGTCGTCGTTGCTTGTAGAAGGTTTGGTTGATGTAGATGTTGGAGGAGTTGTTGAAGATTGGTTGTTGGAGAAGCCGTACGTCTTGGACGAGTACTTGGCGTACTTGAAGTCATCTTGCACTTGACGTTCCGCCTTTGTAGCTTGATGCACGAGCTCAATGAGAGTGGAGTAGGGTTGGAAGTCGGCGATCTTCTTGATGGGATGATTGAGTCCATTCAAGAAACGTGCCATTGTTTGCTCATCATCTTCCTTCACATTGGCTCGAATCATGGCTATCTCCATTTCCTTGTAGTATTCTTCAACACTCTTTGTTCCTTGCTTGAGAAGTTGGAGTTTCTTGAAGAGGTCGCAATTGTAGTAGGTTGGCACAAAACGTGCTCTCATGACATCCTTCATTTGAGCCCAAGTGGTGATTGGAGGTTCACCTCTTGCCTGTTGTTGCTCAATGATTTGTTCCCACCATATGAGCACATAGTCTTGGAACTCAAGTGAGGCCATAGCGATCTTCTTCTCTTCCTCATAGTTGTGTAAACGAAAGATTTTGTTGACCTTTAATGCCCATGAGAGGTACTCTTCGGGGTCATTGCTTCCATTGAACTTGGGCATGGTGAATTTGAGCTTTCCATATCGGTGCTCTTCATTTTGTTGTGGTCGAGGATGATGACGCCCTTGCCGTGGATGACAATCATCTTCTTGATGTTCTTGGTGTGGAGGAAGTCCATGATCAACTTGCTCTTGTTGAACTTGAGGTTGATGTGGAGCTTGACGAGCTTGTTGAGGAGCTTGAGGGACTTGACGTTGCACACGTGGTTGGTAGTTCCTCTATTGGATTTCTTCTCGAAGGGCTTCCTCTTGATTGCGCCGTTCGCGATTGCGGTTGGCGATGGCTCGACTTTATTCTTGAAGGGCACGTTGCGCCTCAAGAGCTTGCGCTTCTCGTTGTTGTTGTTGAAGACGTTGAGCCTCGGCGTCTTGTTCGTCTTGATATAGACGCGCTCGTTCTTCCTCTTGGTGCCTTAGTCGTTGTCGTTCTTGAGCTTGGGCAAAAGCGGCTTGGTTTGATTGAGGACGAGGGGCTTGTTCATCGACTTGCTCTTGTGAATGCTTGTCATGTAGCGGGTTGCGAGATGCATGACGGTCTTGACCCGCGGCTCGTCGAAGGGTGTTCGATGACGGTGTACTTGAGTCGTAGAAGGTGTCGTCGGAGTGTCGACTCGAGTGGCTCCGTCTTGATGATGACGAAGTGGAATGATGTCGGTTCCTCATCAAGGCGCGGATCTCGTCCATTCTTGCATCATTCTCTTGTTTGGGCGCGTCGAACTTGTTGTCGAAGTAGTCCCTTGTACGTTGCTCGGAGAGTCGCAAGTCGGTGGCGAGGTTGTCGATGCGGTCGCCCATTGCTTGTTGCTCTTGATGCAACGTCACAGTGCACCAAAGAGGTGGCTCTTGGTGACGAATGAAGACATGTCGTCGTCTTGCTCGATGAAGAGTGGGTTGGTAGAGGTACTTGGCCTATCCATCATTCCAAGCAAAAGATGTGAGTGGTAGAAGGAGAAGAACTTATACCAATGTACCTTTGACCGATGTTGATGATGAATCAAGTTCACCCAAATGCGGACAATGAAATAGCACTATTGGTACCAATGCTTGTCGGTTCTCACACCTACACAAATAAAAGCTTATGGTGGAGCTTGGTGAGGATGGTGGCACAAAATTTAATGTAACCGTAAGTGAGATTCAATAATGTTGGAAAAGATTCACAAATTTGCAAATGCAACAAGTTGACCAAGCAAGTAGGGGTACACAGAAACACACTCGCAAATAGATAAGTGGGATTGTGCAAACCAAAAGTGAGCCAAAATGTGGAATCCATGAAAATGCTCTTGTTGCACAATACTAGAGAGATGCTAGCACGATTGCATAATAGGCGGATACGGAGCTTGTGCACAACCTACTAGGCAAAAATGCAACTATCTCTATCCCACGTATGCTATATGTATGGTATTTCGGTGCTATGATCCAAGATGATCCAATATGACAATCTTAATGTAGTATGATGCTATGGTTCTTGCTCATAAGCTCTATGCTTATCTTTCCTCTTTGCTTAAAAGCTTGGGTGGCTCTTTCACTTTTGAGCTCTTTTCTCATGCAAAACTTCACGAACCAAGATAGCACTTGTGTATGCTATGACAACTTTGTGACACACAAATGGATCCCAAGATATGCACCACGGTGGTATGGTATGTATGTTATGGAGAATGATCACTAATGTGCACAAGTCACGTTGCCTGCAATACTCAATGGCTAGGCTGGATGGGTAAGCAACGCAAAAGATGGCTATGATGTTTATCAATGCAATGGCAAGGTTTGGACAAAGATGTCGTCGAGATTACCGTCCTTGCTTACGGTAGAGGTTCCAAACGGATGCAAAATGTGGACGATGATGTGATGCACGGTCTTCAGTACGTTGGCGAAGATGCCGCTGCACCATGGTCGAAGTTGTCGAAGAAGTGGGGGTCACCGAAGATGCGCGACATTTCTGTCTAGTCCGAAAGTTCCGGGCAAGACGGAAGGTCCGGGGTCCAGAAGTTCCGGGCTGGCCGGAAGGTCCGGGGGCCGGAAGTTCCGGGCTGGGCCGGAAGTTCCGGGGGTCGGGATTCTGCCAAGAACAGGGGCTTCGGAATCGAGGGTTTGGGCTGAAAAATTGGGGGGAAAAATCCAAATTCTGAGGGGAAAAAGAAGGAGTTAGAAGGGAAGAAGGGTAGGGATGCTAGATCCACTCGAAGCAAAGCAAATCCACGAATCAAATCCAACAAAACTTCATCACACCAACAAATCACAAAAAAAAATTGGGGCTATTTTTGGTGGGGAATTTTCGGATTTAGGACGAAAACAACAAAATAAAGCTAGAAAACACGGGGTAGGTGCTCCAAAAACGTGATCAACGTGGCTCATGATACCATATGATGTAGGGTGAAACCCTAATCGGAGATCTTTCCCGTTTGGAGGGGATCCTACGGGGAAAACACGATGAACGGGCGGAAGAACACAAGGAAACACACACAAGAGGAACACTAAACCGACAAGTTTCGATTACACAAGGGCTAGATCACCGAACACATCAGGTACCACAAGATTCAAAATCAACAAAGGAAAGATACACGAGTAACCGATCTTCTCCGTGAGGAGGTCTTGAAGGGTCCACCCTAGAGGGGTCTTGAATCCGCTTGGGGATCTTTCTCCAAGAGGTCGTGAACTCCGAGGAGAAGTACCAAGTGGATGAGCAAGGGCTCTCACACCAAAGATGAGCTAAACCGATGCTAACCCTAACTAGGAGGAGGTGGGAGAGTATTTATAGTTTACGGGACGAAAGGGTACATGGGCCTCGGCCCAAGTGGTACATCTGATGCAGGCCGGAAGTTCAGGCGGGAAGGTCCGGAAGGTCCGCCTAAGCCGGGAGTTGGCGCGGGTGGATCTGGGCTGGCTTCCGGGGGCCGGAAGTTCCGGGTTGGGTTCCGGGCAGGTTCCGGGCTAACCAGAAAGTTGGCAGGCCCGGGCTGGTCGATGTCGTCAGGGGCCGGAAGCTCCGGGCGGGCTGGAAGTTCAGGGGGCCGGAAGTTCCGTGCTGTGGCCGGAAGTTCCGGGCTGTCTAGAGAGTTCAGCCTGTCGTTTCTTCTTCAGCTCCTGGTTCCTTGGCTTGAACGTTGTACCTGATCACGCATAGTGTCTCGGACTTAGGTAGTAGCCATGTCTCACTGGAAGGAAAAGGGAAATCGAATAGGTGTGATGTCACCTCGAATTGAATAGCACGAGCTCTTGCTCTTGTCATGAGTCCACTTGGAGCTTGGATAGTTGATGGAAGGTCCATGGGGATGACCGAAGGATACTCCGCATCAGGAAGCACCCGCACCCCTACAAGGTTCATTGGCTAAGCGACTCCGGCATTATACGAATTGAGCATACGGTCCAAGTCTCTTTCAAAATTGGTGCATATGAGGACACTTTGTGATAGAGGCAAAGGTGTCCCGTCTTTCGATGAGATGATGGATATCACTTTGGTGGAAATCGACTTTGACGATCCGACTACGAACGTATGAGGACGTCGCGCCTTAGCAATCGCTAAACCAACTCTGAGAGGTTATTGACCACGCCGGAGCACGATCAACCTGACCACGAGGGTCTGCTTTCCGCGAGCAAACGAAGAACAAGCAAGAAACTGAGATTGCAATCTGGATATTGCGAATATAAAATGAAAGCTTTATTGATCAAGGTGGGGTTCTGTGACGCCTTTGTCTGGTCGTTGAACACAAACGAAGTACGCGAAGTTGCAGCTATGGCGAACTTTAATCTAAAAAAACCCAAAGTCTAAACGGTGCCCTAAGGGCTGTATATGATAGAGGCGAGGGTCCCGATCTTTCGATGAGATGATAACTATCGATTTGGTGGAGATGACTTTGATGATCCGACTACAAACGTGCACGACGTTGCGCCTTAGCAATCGCTAAACCAATCTCCTGAGGTTACTGACGATGCCGGAAGCAGTCGGCTGACCACGAAGGTCTATTCCCGCAAGCAATCGAAGAACGAGCAAGAATATGATAAAGCAATCTGAATATTGCAAATATATATGAAGTATTGATAATGGTGGGGATCCGTAAGCGGTCTTGGTCTGGTCGTTGGACACAAACGAAGTACACGAAGTTGCAATGGCTAACTTTTAACTAAACAAATCCCAAGGAAAAAGCTACTAGATGGATCTACTTATATAGGAGCAAGGGGTGGCGGCCAAGGAGGTGGGAGGACGTCCCAAGGCAGCCTAACACTAACCCTAGGTCGTACAAGGCCAATGGGCCCAAGTGGAGGTGACGTAACACCTTTGGACTTGTAGTTTGACTCGGATTCTGCTGCAGCTTCAGATTGTTTCGTCCATAACTCAATGCTCCGGACGAATTTGAAGGTGAATCCAATTGGGTTGGAAGGTGCACGAAATCTATTTTCCAACAAAAAAAGAATCACCCAATTTGGAGTCCGGATGAAAAAGTTATTGATGTTTTGAGTCAGGTATGTCTGTGCAGTCCGAATCTGAGTCCAGAACGTGAGAGACTTGGACTCTATCTTCTCTTAGGCCAAAAGTGACGTGAGAGAACTTTTTGAACAGCAGGTAAACATCTCTTTCCCCCTTATCTTCATATGTGGATTGTACAAATGTCCCATACACCTGCAATTAGACATGGCACAAAAGTTTGTGAAGTATTTTTGTCCTAGATGACATAAATAAATTATTGCATAGTTTGCATTAGAAATCACCTCACAAATATACATGTATGCAATATTTTTGGTCGTATCCAAGGTAGTCATGTCCTCATCAGTATATATGGAGGAAGAGGGGGGGAATTTCGTGGCCCTTGGTGGAGGGCTCCGAAAACAACCCTATCTCTTGTTTCCCCACACATACGGACTCTAAAAATAGCCCAATAATAAGGTGACGCAGCACCTAGAATAGCCTCTGGACGAAATTTATGAAGTGGCATCTTGTATATTTCGTCCAAGGCTTCATGCACCCGTTATGGTGGCTTCAAAGCCCTGAAATCATCACTTGTAACTCCGTTCTTGTTCCCCTTGCGCATGCCATCATCTCCATGCTTGTTCTTGCTCCATTGTTCATCCTTCTCCAAGCTAGGCCCTTCATTTGTAAGCAAAACAAATGTATCCAATTTAGGCAGCATCATATTCTCATGAACATTAGAATAATTACCAAGAAACGAAAGTACCTGGTAATTTAGTTGGCGTGCGCGAGCTCTAGTAATTGGTCCAGTATGTATAGCAACACGGGCTGTGGGTGTAATAATGGTATTGATGTCCTCATCACTTTGGAGTGTGATGTGGTCCCAATGATCGCTTGCCACCTCCTTCTTGGTCGACCATGGCAATTCGACCGTGGTGTCATCCACAATGGGCGTACCAATCACTATAGCCTCAAGATAAAAGGGAAGGAGTATGTGCTACGACCTATGTCTCCTAGTCAAGTGATAGCCGACAAGCAAGCCACCCATCATGGAGAGAAGATGATGAGGACATGACTACCTTGGATACGACCAAAAATATTGCATACATGTATATTTGTAAGGTGATTTCTAATGCAAACTATGCAATAATTTATTTATGTCATCCAGGACAAAAATACTTCACAAACTTTTATGCCATGTCTAATTGCAGGTGTATGGGACATTTGTACAATCCACATATGAAGATAAAGGAGAAGGAGGAATTTACTTGTTGTTCAAAAAGTTCCACACGTCACTTTTAGCCCAAGAGAAGATAGAGTCCAAGTCTCTCACGTTCTGGACTCAGATTCGGACTGCACAGACATACCTGACTCAAAACGTGAATTACTTTTTCATCCGAACTCCACATTGGATGATTCTTTTTTTGTTGGAAAGTAGATTTCATGCACTTTCCAACCCAATTGATTCACCTTCAAATTCATCCGGAGCGTTGAGTTATGGACGAAACAACTGATGTCAGCAGAATCCGAGTCAAACTACAAGTCCAAAGGTGTTACGTCACCTCCGCTTGGGCCCATTGGCCTTGTACGACCTAGGGTTAGTTTTAGGCTGCCTTGGGACGTCCTCCCACCTCCTTGGCCGCCACCCCTTGCTCCTATATAAGTAGATCCATCTAGTAGCTTTTTCCTTCGGATTTGTTTAGTTAAAAGTTAGCCATTGCAACTTCGTGTACTTCGTTTGTGTCCAACGGCCAGACCAAGGCCGCTTACGAATCCCCACCATTATCAATACTTCATATATATTCACAATATTCAGATTGCTTTATCATATTCTTGCTCGCTTTTTCGATTGCGTGCAGGAATAGACCTTCGTGGTCGCTGATTGTGCTTCCAACATCGTCAGTAACCTCGGGAGATTGGTTTAGCGATTGCTAAGGCACAACGTCGTGCACGTTTGTAGTCGGATCGTCAAAGTCGACTCCACCAAATCGATAGTTATCATCTCATCGAAAGATCGAGACCCTTGCCTCTATCAAGTGGTATCAGTTTTCAGGTTGCTCGGTGAGAATTTCCAATTATCCCTAGATTAGATTTATTTTCTTACCTATTGTCCAAGAAAAAGCCACACAAAAAAGTTAGATCTATTCATCCTTTGTCCAAGCCACCGAGCCTTTGCAGTTGTCTTTTCATTGTTTGCATTATTGAATTATCGGTTGCATCGTCATGTCGAGTTGCTGGTCTTAGTGTCTAGTTCGTTTAGAGTTTCGAGTTCTGTTCACATTAGTCACGCCGCCGCTGCATCGTTATTCCTTCCGTTGACCACCATCCATCCATCAATTTTCACCACGTGCTACCCACCGTTCATTGTCATAATCATAGTTGAGATCGTTCACATCTTCACTTGATCCAATCTGCATCTTATCTAGTTTGTTTGGAAAGAGGGAGAGAGAAAAAAAAAGAGAGAAAAACAGTAAAAAAAAAGTCAGAGAAAAAAAGGAGAGAAATAAAAAGAAAAAAAGTGTGAGAAAAAAAGAGAGAAGAAAAAAAAACAAAGTTCGGATCTATATAGACTCAATCTCGTAGCTGAATTCGGATTGGAATCTGTTTTGTGCACTGTTCAGTAAAACAGGCATAACTTCCTCATACGAAGTCCGTTTTGGCTCATGAGTACTCAAATTAAAGCTAGAGACGAGCCGCATCTAAATAGTTGCAGAAGCTAGTTCAATATTTGGCACCTCAAAATCGGCTTCTAAATAGGTCCTTTTGCCCTCCAAAGTTCGTGAATACAGCTTATTCCAGTTTTTCAAACCTGTTTTAGAATTTTTTGACTCCTCATATCAACTCAGAATTGAGTGATTCTTTTTGCATTGGAAAGCTTGAGTTAGTAGAATTCTTTGAAAAAAGTTATCAGAAAATTGGCTCAAACATTTCAAGAGGAAAATTGGAGAGAGAGTTTTTGTATATCCTGCTTGGCAGTTGTTTTTCATCATTATCTTTACTGCCGTTGTGATCTTCACTTATATCTTGCTGTCCAGAGCTACTTATTATCCTTCATTGATGCTAGTTGTGCTACGCCGTGATTTTGTTAGTGTTCTAGGCTCGCGTCTCTAGCACGGTCTAGCCTAGGACCAAAGACAAAGTACCATCGTTGAGCGCTTATTCAATATTGCATCTCTGAATTGATTATTGCTAATCTTTTGCTACCATATATAGCCAACCCAGCTGCACATATTTCTACACCGTGTATACGTACGTTCCCTTGGCAATTGCTTTACACAATCTTCAGATTTATTTGACACCGCTGGTTGCCTGTCACCACCTGCCGCATGGTAAGAACTTGTAAGATATTGATATTTGCTTTACTGTGAGCACTTTACAACCACATCCTAGTAGTTCATCGGAACATTATTCTCGAATTTTGTTTCTTGTTTCTACTAATCATGACAGGTTCCAGAGATAGAAATTCTTGGACGACGGACACATCTCCACCATCACGAGAGTTGTGACAACACACACAAGCACATGGTCAGGTTATCTCTTTACCGTCATTTGAGGGTAGATTTAATCCTGCTAATTATCTAGCTTGGGAGCTTGAAGTAGAACAAGTGTTTAGTCACCATGAATTTTCTGAACTTGAGCGAGTACGAGTTGCCACTAGAGCATTTCTTGGTTTTGCTTCGCTTGGTGGAGTGTGCATTGTAAAAAAGACATTGATAACCAACCCACAACTTGGAAAGTTTTGAAAGCTGTAATGAGACAACAATTTTTTCCTCCTTACTATCGTCGTGAATTGCTTCGCAAATTGGAACAATTAAAACAAGGCAATAACACTATTCATGTTTACTACCAAGAGTTCAAATCTTATATGCATCATTGTGACATAGAAGAATCTGGGGATGATACAATGAATAGATTTTTTCGTGGTTTGAACCATGATATCCGTGCAAGATTTCACTATATTCCTCGTTGCATTACTGGTATGTATGTTCGCGCTTGTACCTTTGAAAGACAGATACAGGAGGATGCATTGGGTGACTACAACAACTACTATTCCAGTTCATGCTCACCACTGTTGCACCTACTAGAGCAGCCCCACCCCAGATTGTGAGCGCGACATCATCTCAAGTGTATGGTGCATTGTCAACGCCCGTACCTTCATCTTTGCGACAAGGTAACAGTAAAGGTATTAATGATATAACTTCACATGAGAATGATGCATCCCTAGTTAACTTGAATGCATCATGTGTTGAGTTACATGGTGATTTGAGGACATCACCTATTTTAGAGAATCTTGATACTATCATGAATGCGTCATGTGATCAAAAAACCGAAATACCAACAATTTTGAGTGCACCCATTGAATTAACTGTTGATGCAAAATAATCAATGTTTAATCATTTTGATATGACCTCTAATCTTGGTGATGATTCTGTGTCGAATAACTTATTGCATGTTTGCTTATTTAAGCATGTTGTAGCATGTAAACTTGATGCAAGTAAGGTTTATTCACCAATGTTGGGATGGTTTAATGATGAACATTGTCAATCTTTTGAAATGAATAAGAGCTTCACTTATATGTGCAAACTGAGTTGCAATATTTTCATGCCTTCTACTTCTTGTGATAATGTTTTGGCTTTAGATTTTATTTAACTATGCAAGTTACTCATCTATTCATCTGTCATATGTGCAAAAATCAAGGGAAGTAAAAATGGATGACATATACATATACAACATGTACACCTTGTCTCTTTTGTTAGCCACATTTCAGACTAAGCAACGCAGAGGACGGCTTTGTTTTTTCAAGAAGGGGAGGATGATGAGGACATGACTACCTTGGATACGACCAAAAATATTGCATACATGTATATTTGTGAGGTGATTTCTAAGGCAAACTATGCAATAATTTATTTATGTCGTCCAGGACAAAAATACTTCACAAACTTTTATGCCATGTCTAATTGCAGGTGTATGGGACATTTGTACAATCCACATATGAAGATAAAGGAGAAGGAGGAATTTACTTGTTGTTCAAAAAGTTCTGTCACGTCACTTTTAGCCCAAGAGAAGATAGAGTCCAAGTCTCTCACGTTCTGGACTCAGATTCGGACTGCACAGACATACCTGACTCAAAACGTGAATTACTTTTTCATCCGAACTCCACATTGGATGATTCTTTTTTGTTGGAAAGTAGATTTCGTGCACTTTCCAACCCAATTGGATTCACCTTCAAATTCATCCGGAGCGTTGAGTTATGGACGAAACAATCTGATGCTGCAGTAGAATCCGAGTCAAACTACAAGTCCAAAGGTGTTACGTCACCTCCGCTTGGGCCCATTGGCCTTGTACGACCTAGGGTTAGTTTTAGGCTGCCTTGGGACGTCCTCCCACCTCCTTGGCCGCCACCCCTTGATCCTATATAAGTAGATCCATCTAGTAGCTTTTTCCTTCGGATTTGTTTAGTTAAAAGTTAGCCATTGCGACTTCGTGTACTTCGTTTGTGTCCAACGACCAGACCAAGGCCGCTTACGGATCCCCACCATTATCAATACTTGATATATATTCACAATATTCAGATTGCTTTATCATATTCTTGCTCCTTTTTCGATTGCGTGCAGGAATAGACCTTCGTGGTCAGGCTGATTGTGCTTCCAGCATCGTCAGTAACCTCGGGAGATTGGTTTAGCGATTGTTAAGGCACAACGTCGTGCACGTTTGTAGTCGGATCGTCAAAGTCGACTCCACCAAATCAATAGTTATCATCTCATCAAAAGATCGAGACCCTTGCCTCTACAAGAAGATTGAGAAAATGATCCACCCAAAAGTGAGTGAGAGCCACAAGCCAAACTTGAGCGCCTCTTCACCTAGAGAGAAAAACCTCATACTATTTGCCACAAAAAGTGAGATGAGAGAAGTGTGTGAGAACCCATCAAGTGTGATGCACTTTGTCCTTGTGTGCAAGGATGGAGAACCAAAACTAACACCTCTCACGAGCTACCTTTAGTGTTTCAATCTCTTTTGCAGGAATTCCAAGATGTCTTCCCGATGAGCTACCTCTGGGTCTACCTCCTCTACGAGGCATTGAGCACCGAATCGACCTCATCCCCGGAGCGCCACTTCCAAACAAAGCTCCATACCGTGTCAACCCCGAAGAAACTAAGGAGATTCAACGGCAAATACAACAACTAAGGAGATTCATCGACAACGGTCATGTACGTGAAAGCTTAAGCCCTTGTGCCGTTCCGGTTATTCTTGTGCCTAAATCCGATGGAAGTTTCCGCTTATGTTCCGATTGTAGACCTATAAATGCTATCACCGTTCGCTATAGGCATCCCATTCCTCGCTTAGATGATATGCTTGATGAACTTAGTGGAGCCAACTTTTTCTCAAAAATTGATCTTAAAAGTGGCTATTATCAAATCCGCACTCAAGAGGGTGATGAATGGAGAACCGCTTCCAAAACCAAATTTGGCTTGTATGAGTGGTTAGTGATGCCTATGGGTTTATCGGAGGCTCCAGGTACTTTCGTGCGCCTTATGCATCATGTGCTTCGCCCTTATATTGGAGTCTTTGTTGTGGTTTACTTCGACGATATTCTTGTGTTTAGCAAAACCATGAAAGAGCATCTTGATCATGTTAGGGCTGTTTTGCAAACCCTTCGCAAGGAACTTCTTTATGCAAACATGAAAAAATGCACATTTGGTGTTGACAAAGTGGTTTTCTTGGGTTTTGTTGTCTCTTCCAAGGGTGTCCATGTTGATGAAGCTAAAATTGAAGCAATCAAAACTTGGCTCCAACCCACCAATTTGCAACAAGTACGTAGCTTTCTTGGTCTTGCGGGTTTTTATCGTCGCTTTGTGAAAGATTTTTGCACTATTGCCGCTCCTTTGCATGCTTTGAGCAAGAAGAATACTCCTTTTGTTTGGGGATCTTTGCAATCCACCGCTTTTGATGAGCTCAAGTATTTGCTTACCTATGCTCCAATTCTTGCTTTGCCCAATTTTGACAAAACATTTGGGGTTCATTATGATGCAGGTGGTACCGGAATTGGCGGAGTTTTGATGCAAGAAAAACGAGCAATTGCTTACTTTAGTGAAAAACTCTCCGGTGCTCAACTTAACTATCCCATCTATGACAAAGAATTGTATGCATTAGTGCGTGTGCTACATGCTTGGGAACATTATCTTAGACCTCATGAGTTTGTCATCCATACAGATCATAAAACATTAAATACTTAAAAGGCCAAACTAAGTTGAACAAGCGTCATGCCAAATGGAGTGAATTCATTGAATCTTTCCCATATGTGATCAAGTACATTAAGGGTAAGGAAAATGTAGTTGCCGATGCACTTTCACGCATATGCACGCTTGTCACCAAACTTGAGTTGAATGTTATTGGCTTTGAGCACATAAAAGACTTGTATGCTAATGATTCATATTTTGCAACTCCTTATGCTAAATGTTTGATGCATACATCTTGGGAACACTATTACATCAAGGATGGTTATCTTATGAGAGCTAACAAACTATGCATTCCCAAGTCTACTCTTCGTTTGCTCCTTTTGCAAGAGGCTCATGGAGGCGGACTCATGGCACACTTTGGACGCGACAAGAAGTTCGCCACGCTCTCCAAGAACTACTTTTGGCCCAAGATGTTCCGCGACGTCCAACGCTTCACCAACCGATGCTCTACATGTCGCAAAGCTATGTCTAAAGCTCAATCTCATGGTATTTACATGCCTCTTCCTATTCCCTATCAACCTTGGGAAGACATTAGCATGTATTTTATACTTGGTTTGCCTAGAACTCAAAATGGAAAGGATTCCGTGTTTGTTGTTGTGGATAGATTTTCTAAGATGGCACATTTCATTCCTTGCAACAAGATAGACGATGCTTCACATGTTGCTAATCTCTTTTGTCGGGAAATCTTGCGCCTCCATGGAGTACCAAAGACAATCGTCTCCGATCGTGACGTCAAGTCCTTGAGTTACTTTTGGAAGACCCTATGCGCCAAGCTCGGAATCAAGCTCTTGTTCTCATCCGCATACCATCCACAAACCGACGGCCAAACGGAGGTGACAAACCGGACACTATCCACTCTACTTCGCGTGTTGATTAAGAAGAACATCAAGGAGTGGGAGGAGTGTCTACCCATCGCCGAGTACGCCTACAATCGTGAAAGACATTCGACTACCGCAAGTCCCCTTCGAGGTCGCTTCACGGCTTCAACCCGTTGTCCCCATTGGACATTCTGCCACTTCCTCTACAAGAGCGCACCAACATGGATGCGAGTGCACGAGCCAACTACATCAAGAAGATGCATGAGGATACAAGGTACGCCATCGAGCGCCAAGTACAACGACTAGCGACCAAGCTCAACATCGACAAGGGACCCATGGTCTTCAACATTGGTGATCTTGTGTGGCTACACCTTTTCAAGGACCGCTTCCCCAAAGAACGCAAGTTCAAGCTTCTACCTCGAGCTGATGGACCTTTCAAGGTGCTAGCACGCTACAATGACAACGCCTACAAGATCGACCTACCTCGAGACAAGTACAATGTGAGCGACATCTTCAACGTCAAAGATCTCACGCCATACCATGGAGATGAAGATTTTGATTCGAGGTCGGATCTCTCCCAAGGGAGGGGAGATGATGCGGAGCATCCTTCCATCATCCCCATGGACTCTACACCAACACATCAAGCCCCACGTGGACGGATGACAAGAGCAAGAGCACGTGCTTTGGAAACCGAGGTGAACTCCTTCCTACTAGATTTGCATATGGACACGAGTGGAACATGTTTACTACCTCACCATAATGTGCTATGCCTCCTTAGGTATGAAGAGGAACATCACCAAGACACTCAGGAGCATCACCAAGGAGAGGGAGGACTACCCCGAGGCCACGCGAACCAAGAACAAGGGCAACAGCAGCTGCACAGGAAGCTCCAGGCGACCCCGTGCGCACGGGCCCCCGAGACCCCGTGCGCACGGGCTACTCAGGGAGTTGACGCTGGAGCACCCCGTGCGCACGGGCCTCCCGTGCGCATCGGCCCAACTTACCCCGTGCGCACGGGCCTCCCAGGATGGCCGGCTGAGATGGCTTCTTCGACTCCACTTCTTCTCCTTCGACCCCTAGGCTATATATTCCGTACCAAAGACCTTGTTTAGGGTTAGCAAAGTATTAGATGAGATATTTCTGAGCTTTGCTCCTTTCTACCTTCCCTTGTGGAATCAAGACCCCCTAGGGAAGAATCCTTGTGGATTTCAAGACCTCCTCAAGGAGTAGACTATCTTCATCATGGACACCATCATATCCACTTGTATTGAGTGCAACCATACTATGCTTATTGCTCTTGGAGACTTTGACACCTTACTTGTGAAGCATGCTTGTTTACTTGAGCCTATTGTATTTGGTTGCTCTTGCATCATATGCCTCCATACTATGAAATGCTCCCTTGTCCTTTCTTATGATGAGCATGATGCATACACTTGTTGGGTATCTTACCACACGAATGATAGGTTTTGCACTTTCGCTAACCTCATTTGTTTTTCCGAGTGTTTGTCATGTTCTTTCGTTTTGAAGGATTCACAAGGCGGTACCATGACAATACCACTTGGTCATGCGACGGCATACACGATGTGCGACACCAACATTTTCGACATTCTTGAGGTGAACTCCTTCCCTTTGAGCCATCCTCCATTCCACATATTGGATGGGTCACTCTTTCATTGTTGTTTCCTTCTTGTTGTCTACATGATACATCTCACGAACGGAGGAGTGACATTGGCGCTTGGCTCTATGGACCTTCACATTGAGGAGCGCCCTCACTTCTTGGATGCACCTTCGGAACTTCACTCATGCCTCGACATCGAGCTTTGGTACACCAACACCTCCATATTTGTTGATTGTGCTCATACATGTCACGCTTGATGGACTTATCATACTCACCACAAGTTTGCACCCTATGCATGGATTGACTCACATTATGCTTGTCTTGTTGCATATATTTCCATGTCATCCATGATATATGAGCTTGTGCACTTCCTTAGCAAATTTGTTGTGATCTACCTTGATGGCATATTCATACATCATGATAATATTGTCAACCATCAATTGCATGATAACATACACATGTTGAAAATCCATTGCCATATTCATGCTATTGATAAACCGTCTCACTATGACATCATTTTGCACGGTTGCATTGATCATATTTACAACACATTTGTGTGCACAATGATTGCATTTCCTCCCATGAATGCTTTGCATCTCATTCTAGATCATCTTGATAAGCTTCATGCGCTTTGTCACGACCAATCTTGCCGCACGGACTCATTCTTACATGATGGACACTTTGTGTGCACTAACCATTGTATTTCCGAGTGTTGCTTGTGTTTGCTCTTTTTGCATGTCTATCACTCCCATGACACCTTGGACTACTTGGATTGCGCCATGTCTTCAACTTCGTCCAACTACAAGTCCGTCTCGACAACCGTTTCCATGGTGATGAGGATCACGATCCGAGGTCGAATCTTTCCCAAGGGGGGGGGGAGATGATGCGGAGCATCCCACGTTCATCCCCATGTACACTCCGACTACTCTCCAAGCCCCAAGAGGACATATGACGAGACCTCGAGGATACACCATTGGACACAAGGTGAACTAGCTCCTCTCCGAACCATCACTTTCTACATGTGAGATATGGCTACTACCTCCAACGTGTGTCCTATGCATGATCAGGTACTTGGAGGAAAGCCACGGAGCCACCACACCCACCGGACGAGCTGCCCGAAGCTACAGCCACCGGATGACCGGTCCAGCCCGGACGTCCGGCCCCTGAAGACCCAAGCCGAATCTCCGGACGACCGGAATCCATCGGACGTCCGGCCCCTGAAGACCCGAGCCGAATCTACGGACGACCGGAATCCATCGGACGTTCGGTGCCTCTGGACCCGAGCCAAATAAACGGAAGTCCGAAGAACCCCGGACGACCGGACCCCATGAAGCTTCCTGACTGGCGCCGCTGTCGGACGTCCGACGCCTGAGCGTCCGCCCGTGTGTTGGGCCGAAGCCACTTACCCTTTCATTCACTTAGACTATAAATAGACCTCTCCCACCTGCTAGCTAGGGTTAGCATTGGTTTAGCTCATATTTTGTATGAGCCTTGCTCATCCACTTGGTTACTTCTCCTCGGAGCTCAGGACCTCTTCGGAGAAGATCCCCCAAGCGGATTCAAGACCCCTTCAAGGGAAGACAATCAAGACCTCCTCAAGGAGAAGAACTGATGTAGGGTAGAACCCTAGGAGGGATCTTTTCACACTTGGAGGGGGAAAAGGAGAGAAACAACAAGAACACAAAGAGGAAATCACTCCAACAATTCCTGATTACACATCCACTAGAGTAACAACACAAGATCCACAAGTCACAAACACAATCAAAGGAAAGACGGGACCATGATGAAGGTCGACCTGCAGAAAAGTTAGTTCGCGCCAATGCTTGTCGATCCTGCACTTCACGTTCAGCTTTACAAGCAAGATGGAATAAACGAGTGATATTAGTATACTCCTTATACTCTAGAATGGTCTGAATCTCTTTATTTAATCCACCCATAAAACGTGCAAGCATAGCTTCATTCTCCTCAACAATACCACATCTGATCATGCCAGTTTGTAATTCCTGATAATATTCTTCTACAGAATTTTTTCCTTGTCTTAAGCGCTGCAATTGTTGAAGTAATTCACGTTGATAATATGGTGGAACCCAACGAGTACGCATAGCAGTTTTCAAAGCAGCCCAAGTAGCTGGAACAGGATATAATCTACAATGTTCAGACCACCAAACACATGCAAAGCTAGTGAAAGCACAAACAGCAGTAGGAACACGTCTCTCCTCAGGGTATTGTAAACATGTAAATCGTTGTTCAGTTTGTAACTCCCAAGTAAGATATATCAAGAACATATCTACCCTCAAATGGTGGAATATTCAATTTCAGTTTAGGGAGATGGTCATGATCTCGTACCTGAGGTGGTGGTGCAGGCCTACCGTTGCGAAGATATACCTGAGGTCGACCTGCTGGTGGTGGTGCTGGTGGCTGCACGTAGTTCTGATTTTGATCAACCTCATCCTCGTAATAGTCCTCCATCTCTGCAGTAACAGCAGGAGCTACAGAAGCACCAACAAAGAAGAGCAAATGACCCGACTTCTGGCCCTGCTCAAGAGGGAACACATTGTGCTCGCCCTCATCAGACGCGCGAGAACTGGTTGTGGGAGGCGTTTGAGTGTTTCATCAAACTTGGCGTTCAACTTGGTGTCAATTGACTTCTCAATGTCATCCATCTTCTCCATTGCCTTTCCAAAGCTGGCCATCACGTCTTCCACCTGTTGACCCATCATTTGCTGAAACTTATCATGAAGCTCTTTGTTCATTATGTTCTCCCAGTCAATCTCGTTGACTTGTGTTCCTGCCATAGTTAGCAGCAATAGAAACAGACAAGAATATGATCCTACTGACCATCTTTGGAATATGGTGGTGGTGGGGTGTCACAAATCCCTCAAGCAAAACTCAAATTCTTACCAGCCTTACCCAAAGAAGAAGCGGTGATCGGCAACCGTTGTAGTCAAAACTCTCAAAGCTTGGATAGAGCGATTACGGGGAGAGTCAAACGCATACGACGTAGATGTATGTGGAGCTGGGAAGGCTTATCATATGGTAGCAAAAAGATCAAGAAAGAATCAATTCAGAGATGCAAAGTTGAATGAACGCTCAACGACGGTATCAGGTTGGTCCTAGGCTAGACCGTGCTAGAGACGCGAGCCTAGAACACGAAAAAAATCACGGCGCTGCACGTAAACAAGGGAGAAGCACACTGGAATTTTTTTTCGCTTTTTTTTTGCGATATTTTTTTTTTTGCGCTCCTTTTTTTTGCGAAAAATCACTATAATGGCGAGTGTCTCAAAACTCTTCCTGTGCCAAATCGACAGGATGGGCACGAAATTTTTTCGACCAATTTTTTTTTTCGACGCCGGACCCAAAATCGGAAACGGGTCAAAAAAAACTTTCTATAATGGCGACTGTCTCAATACGCTTAGAAACACCTAAAAATAGGATAGCCAGAATTTTTTTTGTCAAGCGCGTTTTTGGAAAATTTTGGGCCTAAACGGAGGGTGGTTTCCGGACTCTTTTTTTTGGGAAACCAACCTCTTCTACGGACGGCAAAAGATTGCTGGAATCCGAAACCTACTCAGACAAGGAAAACACAAATCTGGAAATAGATGGATCTCGAAAGTTAACCTAATATGCAAGGAACTCGGATTGGTGGTGGTATATGGCAGCGGTGGTGGTATATGGCAGCGGTGGTGGTAGCAGTGGTAGTATATGGGTATGGATCGGTGCTGGTATATGGATACGGATTCGGAGCGGTGGTGGTAGGTGGCAGGGGCGATGACGATGGTGCGGTGGCGGCGTGACAACTTATGACCAGAACTCGAAACTCTAAAAGACTAGACGCTAAGACCAGCAACTAGACACGACGATGCAACCACAAATTCAACAAAGCAAAACCCTAAAAAGATTATGCAAAGGCTCAGATTGGTTCGGATATGATGAACTAACCCTAATTTTTTGTGTGGCTTTTTCGTGGACTGTAGGTATGAAGAACAGACTCGATCTAAACTAGAAAAACTGTAAAATCTCACCGAGCAACCTAGAAATCTGATACCACTTGATAGAGGCAAAGGTGTCCCGTCTTTCGATGAGATGATGGATATCGCTTTGGTGGAAATCGACTTTGACGATCCGACTACAAACGTACGAGGACGTCACGCCTTAGCAATCGATAAACCAACTTCGAGAGGTTATTGACCACGCCGGAGCACGATCAACCTGACCACGAGGGTCTGTTTCCTGCGAGCAAACGAAGAACAAGCAAGAAACTGAGATTGCAATCTGGATATTGTGAATATAAGATGAAAGCTTTATTGATCAAGGTGGGGTTCTGTGACGCCTTTGTCTAGTCGTTGAACACAAACGAAGTACGCGAAGTTGCAGCTATGGCGAACTTTAATCTAAACAAAACCCAAAGTCTAAACGGTGCCCTAAGGACTGTATATATGGAGGAAGAGGGGGGGAATTTCGTGGCCCTTGGTGGAGAGGTCCGAAAACAACCCTATCTCTTGTTTCCCCACACATACGGACTCTAAAAATAGCCTATACTTATGTATTTCGAAATTACATGGGCCTGGCCCAATAATAAGGTGACGCAGCACCTAGAATAGCCTCTGGACGAAATTTATGAAGTGGCATCTTGTATATTTCGTCCAAGGCTTCATGCACCCATTATGGTGGCTTCAAAGCCCTGAAATCATCACTTGTAACTCCGTTCTTGTTCCCCTTTTGCATGGCATCATCTCCATGCTTGTTCTTACTCCAGTGTCCATCCTTCTCCAAGCTAGGTCCTTCATTTGTAAGCAAAACAAATGTATCCAATTTAGGCAGCATCATATTCTCATGAACATTAGAATCATTACCAAGAAACGAAAGTACCTGGTAATTTAGTTGGCGTCATGAGCTCTAGTAATTGGTCCAAAGATATGTAACAAGAGGGGCTGGGGTGTAACAATGGTATTGATGTCCTCATCATCCTCCCCTTCTTGAAATGAAGTCGTCCTCGACGGAACCTCATCTTCCTCACCCAAATAAGGCTTCAAATCTGCAATGTTAAAAGTGGGACTAACCCCAAATTCTGCAGGCAGCTCAAGTTTGTATGCATTATCATATATTTTCTCTAACACCTTAAATGGACCATCAGCACGTGGCATTAGCTTTGATTTGCGCAAATTAGGAAACATATCCTTACGCAAATGTAACCAAACAAGATCTCCAGGTGCAAAGACAACATGTTTTCTACCCTTATCTCCAGCAAGTTTATATTTAACATTCATACGCTCAATGTTTTCCTTAGTTAACTCATGCATTTTTAAGATCAATTTAGCACGTTGTTTAGCATCAAAATTAACCTTCTCCGAAGATGGAAGAGGCAACAAATCAATGGGTGCACGAGGTAGGAAACCATACACAATTTCAAAAGGGCACATCTTAGTAGTAGAATGCAACGAACGATTATAAGCAAATTCAATATGAGGCAAGCATTCTTCCCACATTTTCTTATTATTCTTCAAAACAGCCCTAAGCATAGTAGACAATGTTCTATTGACTACTTCAGTTTGTCCATCAGTTTGGGGGTGACAAGTAGTAATAAAAAGCAGTTTAGTCCCCAACTTAGCCCATAAACATCTCCAAAAGTGGCTAAGAAATTTAGTATCACGATCTGAAACAATAGTATTTGGCACACCATGCAAGCGAATAATTTCACGAAAGAACAAATCAGCAACATTAACAGCATCATCGCTTTTATGACATGGTATAAAGTGTGCCATTTTTGAGAATCTATCCACGACAACAAATATGCTATCCCTCCCCTTCTTTGTTCGAGGTAAACCTAAAACAAAGTCCATAGATATATCCTCCCAAGGAACACTAGGTACATGCAAAGGCATATATAAACCATGAGGATTGAGTCGTGACTTAGCTTTTTGACATGTAGTGCAGCGAGCAACAAAACGCTCAACACCCCGTCTCATCTTTGGCCAAAAGAAATGTGTAGCAAGTACGTCCTCCGTCTTCTTCACGCCAAAGTGTCCCATTAATCCTCCTCCATGCGCCTCCTGCAACAACAAAAGACGAACAGAGCTAGCAGGAATGCATAGCTTGTTAGCACGGAACACAAAACCATCATTTACAACGAACTTGTTCCATGTTCTTCCTTCTTTACAATTCTGCATTACATCTTTAAAATCAGCATCATGCACATATTGATCTTTGATGGTCTCCAAACCAAATATTTTGAAGTCAAGTTGTGAAAGCATAGTATAGCGATAGACAAAGCATCAGCAATAACATTTTCTTTACCCTTCTTGTGTTTAATGACATAAGGGAAAGTCTCAATGAATTCAACCCATTTAGCATGTCTACGATTCAGTTTAGCTTGACTTTTAATATGTTTCAAAGATTCATGATCAGAATGTATAACAAATTCTTTGGGCCATAAATAATGTTGTCATGTCTCTAAAGTCCGAACAAGAGCATATAATTCTTTATCATAAGTAGAATAGTTCAGACTAGGCCCACTCAATTTTTCAGAAAAGTATGCAATAGGTTTGCCATCTTGTAATAACACACCTCCTAATCCAGTTCCACTAGCATCACATTCAAGCTCAAAATTCTTATTAAAATCAGGAAGTTGGAGTAAAGGAGCATGTATCAACTTATCTTTCAATACCGTGAAGGCTTCTTCTTGTGCGGTACCCCAAACAAAAGGCACATCCTTCTTTGTAAGCTCATTGAGAGGTGCAGCAATGGTGCTCAAATCTCTCACAAAACGCCTATAGAAACCAGCGAGTCCAAGAAAACTCCTCACTTGTGTGACCGTTTTGGGCTGCGGCCAACTCTCAATAGCTTCAATCTTGGTTTTATCAACTTCAATTCCCTGTGGAGTAACAACATAACCAAGAAAAGATACTCGGTTGGTGCAAAAGGTGCACTTCCCAAGGTTACCAAACAAACGTGCATCACATAGAGCATTAAAAACAGCACGTAAATGTTCCAAATGTTCTTCCAAAGATTTGCTATAAATCAGTATATCATCAAAATAGACTACCACAAATCGTCCAATGAAAGCACGTAAAACTTTGTTCATTAGTTAACCCAAAAGGCATGACTAACCACTCATATAAACCAAACTTAGTTTTAAATGCTGTTTTCCATTCATCTCCCAATTTCATACGAATATGATGGTATCCACTACGCAAATCAACTTTGGAGAATATTTTAGAGCCACTCAATTCATCAAGCATATCATCTAGCCTAGGAATAGAATGACGATAACGAATAGTAATATTATTAATGCCTCTACAATCAACACACATACGCGACGCACCATCCTTTTTAGGCACTAGTATAATAGGAACAGCACAAGGACTAAGAGATTCGGCGTATATAACCTTTGTCGAGCAGCTCCTTTACTTGACGATAATCTCCTTCGTCTCCTCCGGATTGGTACGGTATGGTGCACGGTTGGGTAGCGATGCACCGAATCAAGTCAATTTGATGCTCAATCCCTCGAATAGGTGGTAATCCGGTGGCACGCCTTGTGGGAAGACATCGTGAACTCCCGCAAAATGTTAGTGACAAATAGGGGGCAAAGAGGAAGGCACGTCCTCGAATGAAAATAATGCCTCTTTGCACACAAAAGCATAGCAAACAGATTTGCTAAAATCTAGGTCATCAATATTGAAATACTTAAGTATAGGCTATTTTTAGAGTCCGTATGAAAAAGTTATTGACGTTTTGAGTCAGGTATGTCTGTGCAGTCCGAATCTGAGTCCAGAACATGAGAGACTTGGACTCTATCTTCTCTTGGGCCAAAGGTGACGTGAGAGAACTTTTTGAACAGCAGGTAAACATCTCTTTCTCCCTTATCTTCATATGTGGATTGTACAAATGTCCCATACACCTGCAATTAGACATGGCACAAAAGTTTGTCAAGTATTTTTGTCCTGGATGACATAAATAAATTATTGCATAGTTTTCATTAGAAATCACCTCACAAATATACATCTATGCAATATTTTCGGTTGTATCCAAGGTAGTCATGTCCTCATCAACAATGAACCACAAAAGTTTTGTCAAAATTGGGCAAAGCAAGAATCGGAGCATTTGTAAGCAAAGACTTGAGCTCATCAAAAGCGGTTGATTGCAAAGTTCCCCAAACAAAAGGAGTGTTCTTCTTACTCAAAGCATGCAAAGGAGCGGCAATTGTGCTAAAATCTTTCACAAAGCGACGATAAAAACCCGCAAGACCAAGAAAGCTACGCACTTGTTGCAAATTGGTGGGTTGGGGCCAAGTTTAAATTGCTTCAATTTTAGATTCATCGACATGGACACCCTTTGAGGATACTACAAAACCCAAGAAAACCACATTGTCAACACCAAATGTGCATTTTTTCATGTTGGCATAAAGACTTTCCTTGTGAAGGGTTTGCAAAACAGCCCTAGCATGATCAAGATGTTCATTCATGGTTTTGCTAAACACAAGAATATCGTCGAAGTAAACCACAACAAAGACTCCAATGTAAGGGCGAAGCACATGATGCATAAGACGCACGAAAGTACCGGGAGCCTCCGATAGACCCATAGGCATCACTAACCACTCATATAAACCGAATTTGGTTTTGAAAGCAGTTTTCCATTCATCACCTTCTTGTATGCGGATTTGATAATAGCCACTTATAAGATCAATTTTTGAGAAAAAGTTGGCTCCACTAAGTTCATCAAGCATATCATCTAAGCGAGGAATGGGATGCCTATAGCGAACGGTAATAGCATTTATAGGTCTACAATCGGAACTCAAGTGGAAACTTCCATCGGGTTTAGGCACAAGTATAACGGGAACAACACACGGGCTTAGGCTTTCACGTACATGACCGTTGTCGATGAGTTGTTGTACTTGCCGTTGAATCTCCTTGGTTTCTTCGGGATTGACTCGGTATGGAGCTTTGTTTGGGAGAGGTGCTCCGGGGATGAGGTCTTTTCGATGCTCAATGTCTCGAAGAGGAGGTAGACCCGGAGGTAGCTCATCGGGGAAAACATCTTGGCATTCCTGCAAAAGAGATTGAAACACTAAAGGTAGCTCATGAGAGGTGTTAGTTGTTGGCTCTCCATCCTTGCACACAAGAACAAAGTGCATCACACTAGATGGGTTCTCACACACTTCTCTCATCTCACTTTTGGTGGCAAATAGGATGAGGTTTTTCTCTCTAGGCGAAGAGGCGCTCAGGTTTGGCTTGTGACTCTCACTCACTTTTTGGTGGATCACTTTCTCACTCTTGTCTCTATGATGGGTGGCTTGCTTGTCGGCTATCACTTGACTAGGAGACATAGGTCGTAGCACATATTCCTTCCCTTTCATTTTGAATCTATAGTGATTGGTGCGCCCGTTGCGGAAGACACCACGGTCGAATTGCCATGGTCGACCAAGAAGTAGGTGGCAAACCGTCATTGGGACCACATCACATTCCAATTTTGAAGGAGACTTGGACCGTATGCTCAACTCGTATAGTGCCGAGTCACTTAGCCATTGAACCTTGTATGGAGTCGGGTGCTTCCTCTTGACCAATTGAAGCTTGGAGCATAGTTCTTCACTTATCAAGTTGTGACAACTTCCTCCATCGATGATGACCTTGACGGACCTTCCGTTGATGCCGACCTTTGTGTCGAAGATGTGGCATCTTTGGTCGTCTTCTTGTTGATGTTGAAGAGTCAAGACCTTTGATACAACGAGAGCGGGGCTCGAATCCTCATCGCAAAATACTTGATCATCTTCATCTTCGTTCACTCGTCGGTGCATGGCCACTTGCTCAAGGGCTTCCATCTCCTAATCACTCATTGAGTCATAGGTGCCGTCGTCGTTGAGGATCATGGTGCGCTTGTTGGTGCATTCGTAGGACTTATGGCCTTGGCCACCGCAAGTGAAACACTTGAAGGAGCTTGTCTTGATGGTCTCATCGGTCGGAGTAGATGATGAAGCATGCGGCTTGAAGTTGCTTGTAGTAGGAGGAGGACGACTTGAACTTGTCGAATTTTTCATGTAATTTGACTTGTCGTTGTTGTTTGTCGAAGGTTTGGTTGATGTAGATGTTGGAGGAAGTGTTGAATCTTGGTTGTTGGAGAAGGTTCGTTGTTTGTCGAACGTTCCGCCTTTGTAGCTTGATGCACGAGCTCAATGAGGGTGGAGTATGGTTGGAAGTCGGCGATCTTCTTGATGGGATGATTGAGTCCATTCAAGAAACGTGCCATAGTTTGCTCAACATCTTCCTTCACATTGGCTCGAATCATGGCTATCTCCATTTCCTTGTAGTATTCTTCAACACTCTTTGTTCCTTGCTTGAGGAGTTGGAGTTTCTTGAAGAGGTCGCGGTTGTAGTAGGTTGGCACAAAACGTGCTCTCATGACATCTTTCATTTGAGCCCAAGTGGTGATTGGAGGTTCATCTTTTGCTTGTCGCCTCTCAAGGATTTGTTCCCACCATATGAGCACATAGTCTTGGAACTCAAGTGATGCCATAGCGATCTTCTTCTCTTCCTCATAGTTGTGCAAACGAAAGATTTTGTCGACCTTCAATGCCCATGAGAGGTACTCTTCGGGGTCATTGCTTCCATTGAACTTGGGCATGGTGAATTTGAGCTTTCCATATCGTTGCTGTTCATTGTGTTGTTGGCGATGGTGATGATGACGCCCTTGACGTGGATTGCAATCGTCTTCATGTTGCTCTTGGCGTGGAGGAAGACCATGATCAACTTGCTCTTGTTGAAATTGAGGTTGAGGTGGAACTTGACGAGCTTGTGGAGGAGCTTGAGGAACTTGACGTTGTACATGGGGTTGGTAGTTCCTCTCTTGGATTTCTTCTCGAAGGGCTTCCTCTTGATTTCGCCGTTCACGATTGTGGTTGGCGATGGCTCGACTTGATTCTTGAAGGGCACGATGCGCCTCAAGAGCTTGCGCTTCACGTTGTTGTCATTGAAGACGTTGCGCCTTGTCGTCTTGTTCTTCTTGGTGTAGACGCGCTCGTTCTTCCTCTTGGTGCCGTAGTCGTTGTCGTTCTTGAGCTTGGGCAAAAGCGGCTTGGTTTGATTGAGGACGAGGGACTTGCTCATCGACTTGCTCTTGTGAATGCTTCTCATGTAGCGGGTTGCGAGATGCATGACGGTCTTGAGGCGCGGCTCGTCGAAGAATGTTCGATGACGGTGTACTTGAGTCGTAGAAGGTGTCGTCGGAGTGTCGACTCGAGCGGCTCCGTCTTGAGGATGAATAAGTGGAATGATGCCGGTTCCTCATTAAGGCGCGTATCTCGTCCATTCTTGCATCATTCTCTTTCTTGTGAGCGTCGAAGTTGTTGTCGAAGTAGTCTCTTGTACGTTTGATGTGGAGCATCCCTCACTCATCCCCATGGACGCACGTACATCTTCCTCAACATCACGTGGACCCATGACGTGAGCCCGAGCTAAGGCTATCGAAGATAAGGTGAACTCGCTCCTCTCCGAACTCCCTCCTCCTACTCACGAGACATGGCTACTATCTCATTCGGAAACCCTATGTATAATCAGGTACATGGAGATAAGCCAAGGAACAACTACCTCCAAGAGCCAAGACGAAGAGGACCCCCAAGCATGTTGAAGAAGAAGAAGAAAGGATGCTGCAGCTACAGGCATCGGACGTCCGACCACGTCCGGACGTCCGGCGAACTCCCAGGCCACGGACGACCGACGCCCTCCGGACGTCCGATAGCTGGGCACCCGAATGGAATCTACGGACGTCCGTAAGCCTCCGGACGTCCGACCGACGCACGCCCGAACGGAATCTACGGACGTCCGAAAGCCTCCAGACGTCCGACCGATGTGCGCCCGAGCCGAATTTACGGACGTCCGAAGACCTCCAGATGTCCGGACCCTCTTGATCCTCCGGACGACCGGTGATCTCCGGACGTCCGACGCCTGTGTGTTGACTTCGTTTGGGGCCGCAGCCCTTGTACCCCTTCGCCCCCTAGACTATATATACTCTTTCTTCCCCACCTTTCTAGGGTTAGCATTGGTTTAGCTCATGTTTTTGTGAGAGCCTTGCTCATCCACTTGGCTACTTCTCCTCGGAGCTCAGGACCTCTTCGGAGAAGGTCCCCCAAGCGGATTCAAGACCCCCTTCTAGGGTGGACCCCATCAAGACCTCCTCTCGGAGAAGAACGACTACTCATGTATCTTTCCTTTGTTGATTTCGAATCTTGTGCTACCTTATGTGTTCGATGATCTAGCCCTTGTGTGATCGATACTTGTCGGTTTAGTGTTCCTCTTGTGTGAGTTTCCCCGTGTGCTTCCGCGTGTTCGTCGTGTTCTCCTCGTAGGATCCCCTCCAAACGTGAAAGATCTCCGAGTAGGGTTCCGCCCTACATCATCTTGGTATCATGAGCCACGTTGATCATGTTTTTGGAGCCCCTACCCTTTGTTTTCTAGCTTGATTTTGTTGTTTTTGTCCTAAATCCGAAAATTACCCACCAAAAATAGCCCGATTTTTTTTTTGTAATTTGTTGGTGAGTTGAGATTTTGTTGGATTTGGTCCATGGATTTGAGTTGCTACATGTGGATCTAGCTTTTTCCACCCTCCCCACCACCCTTTTCCATCCATCAATCCGCTCAATTTTGACCTCACCATCTTCTTCCACCTCAAAATCGCCTAGGCCCATCTCGCGTTGACCCCGACCTCACCGGACGACCGACGCTTTACGGACGTCCGGAGCCCCAGGAACGGCCGGACGACCGGAAAACAGCGGATGTCCGTAAAACTTTGACGAAATTGAAATCCTTCAGTTTAACCTCCTCCACCACCCTACCTTCCACCACATCTTCCGAAACCACATACACCACCATCCTCCCCAATACATCCTATGACGATTTTGCCACATTTTGGTCCTTGAGATTTTGAGTTATGGTTCCCGTGTCCTATTGTGTTTCGGCTATCTAGGTACGGTTCAACTTCATCATCACCTCGACTCATCTTCGCAAGGGTCACATCATCGCCAAGGACGGTAACATCATCGACATCTTTGTCATACCTTGCAATTGCATTGATACCCACATGGCCTTACTTTTGCGTAGCTTACCCATCGAGACTTGTGCACATTAATGATCATACTCCATAGTATACATACCATACCACCGTGGTGCATATCTTGGGATTCATTTGTGTGTCACAAAGTTGTCATAGTGATGAGGACATCAGTACCATTGTTACACCCACGACCCCTACTACAACATATACTGGACCAATTACTAGAGCTCGCGCACGCCAATTAAATTATCAGGTACTTTCGTTTCTTGGTAATGATTCTAATGCTCATGAGAATATGATGCTGCCTAAATTTGATACATTTGTTTTGCTTACAAATGAAGGGCCTGGCATGGATAAGAGGGATGAACATTGGAGCAAGAACAAGCATGGAGTTGATGGCATGCGCAAGGGGAACAAGAACGGAGTTACAAGTGATGATTTCAGGACTTTGAAGCCACCATAATGAGTACATGAAGCCTTGGACGAAATATACAAGATGCCACTTCATAAACTTCATCTAGAGGCTATTCTAGGTGCTGCGTCACCTTATTATTGGGCCAGGCCCATGTAATTTCGAAATATATAAGTATAGGCTGTTTTTAGAGTGTGTATGTGTGGGGAAACAAGAGATAGGGTTGGTTTCGGACCCCTTCCCCAAGGCCACGAAATTCCCCCCTCTTTCTCCATATATACAGCCCTTAGGGCACCGTTTAGACTTTGGGTTTTGCTTAGATTAAAAGTTCGCCATAGCTGCAACTTCGCGCACTTTGTTTGTGTTCAACGGCCAGACCAAGGCGTCACAGAACCCCACCTTGATCAATAAAGCTTTCCTCTTATATTCGCAATATCCAGATTGCAATCTTAGTTTCTTGCTTGTTCTTCGTTTGCCTGCAGGAAACAGACCTTCGTGGTCAGGTTGATCATGCTCCCGCGTGGTCAATAACCTCTCGGAGTTGGTTTAGCGATTGCTAAGGCGCGACGTCCTCGCACGTTCGTAGTCGGATCGTCAAAGTCGACTTCATCCTAAACGATAGCCACCATCTCATCGAAAGATCGGGACCCTCGCCTCTATCACATAGCATACACAATTGCTATCTTGGTTCGTGAAGTTCTGCATGAGAAAAGAGCTCAAAAGTGAAAGAGCCACCCAAGCTTTTAAGCAAAGAGGAAAGATAAGCAAAGAGCTTATGAGCAAGAACCATAGCATCATACTACATTAAGATTGTCATATTGGATCATCTTGGATCATAGCACCGAAAAACCATACATATAGCATACGTGGGATAGAGATAGTTGCATTTTTGCCTAGTAGGTTGTGCACAAGTTCAGATCCGCCTATTGTGCAATCGTGTTAGCGTCTCTCTAGTATTGTGCAACAAGAGCATTTTCGTGGATTCCACATTTTGGCTCACTTTTGGTTTGCACAATCCCACTTATCTATTTGCGTGTGTGTTTCCGTGTACCATTATTTGCTTGGTCTACTTGTTGCATTTGCAATTTTGTGTACCTTTTCCAACATTATTGACACTCACTTACAATTGCATCAAATTTTATGCCACCATCCTCACCAAGCTCCACCATAAGCTTTTATTTGTGTAGGTGTGAGAACCGACAAGGATTGGTACCAATAGTGATAGAGGCAAAGGTGTCCCGATGTTTCGATGAGATGGTGGCTATCGTTTCTGTGGGAGTCGACCTTGACGATCCGACTACATACGCAGTAAGACGTCGCTTTAGCAATCGCTAAACCAACTTCCGAGGGTTATTGACCACGCCGAGCACGATCAACTCCGACCACGAGGGCCTGTTTCCGCGAGCAAACGAAGAACAAGCAAGAAACTTAGATTGCAATCTGGATATTGAGAATTTAAGAGGAAAGCTTTATTAATGAAGGTGGGGTTCTGAGACGCCTTGGTCTGGTCGTTGAACACAAACGAAGTACGCTAAGTTGCAGCTATGGCGAACTTTTGATCTAAACAAAACCCAAAGTCTAAACGACGCCCTAAGGGCTGTATATATGGAGAAAGAGGAGGGAATTTCGTGGCCCTTGAGGAAGGGGTCCAAACCAACCCTAACTCTTGTTTCCCCACACATACGGACTCTAAAAACAGCCTACACTTAAGTATTTCGAAATTACATGGGCCTGGCCCAATATTAAGGTGACGCAGCACCTAGAATAGCCTATGGACGAATATTATGAAGTGGCATCTTGTATATTTCTTCCAAGGCCTCATGCTCTCATTAGGGTGGCTTCAAAGTCCCGAATCATCACTTGTAACTCCGTTTGTTCCTGCGCATGCCAACATCTCCATGCTTGAACTTGCTCCAAGGTTCATCTTTCTTGTCCATGGTAGGCCCTTCATTTGTAAGCAAAACAAATGTATCCAATTTAGGCAGCATCATATTCTCATGAACATTGGAATCAAGTTACCAAGAAACGAAAGTACCGATAATTCAATTGGCGGCGCGAAGCTCTAGTAATTGGTCCAAGATGTATAGCAGCAGGGCTGTGGGTGTAACAATGGTATTGATGTCCTCATCAAATAGTGCTATTTTATTGTCCACATTTGAATGAACTTGATTCATCATCAACATCGGTCAAAGGTACATTGGTATAAGTTCTTCTCCTTCTACCACTCACATATTTTTGCTTGGAATGATGGATAGGCCAAGTACTTCTACCAACCCACTCTTCCTCGAGCAAGACGCATTTACATGTCATCATACGTCACCAAGAGCCACCTCTTTGGTACAACGAAGCGTTGCACCAAGAGCAACAAGCAATGAGCGACCGTGATCGACAACCTCGCCACCGACTTGCGACTCTCCGAGCAATGTACAAGAGACTACTTCGACAACAAGTTCGACGCTCACAAGCAAGAGAATGATGCAAGAATGGATGAGATCCGCGCCTTGATGAGGAACCGACATCATTCCACTTCTTCATCCTCAAGACGGAGCCGCTCGAGCCGACACTCCTACGACACCTTCTACGACTCAAGTACACCTACTTCGAACAATCTTCGACGAGCCGCGCGTCAAGACCGTCATGCGTCTCTTAACCCGCTACATGAGAAGCATTCACAAGAGCAAGTCGATGAGCAAGTCCCTCGTCCTCAATCAAACCAAGCCGCTTTTGCCCAAGCTCAAGAACGACAACGACTACGGCGCCAAGAGGAAAACGAGCGTGTCTACACCAAGACGAACAAGACGCCAAGGCTCAATGATAGAAGCAAAGGTGTCCCGTCTTTCGATGAGATGTTGGTTTTCGCTTTGGAGGAAGTCGACTTTGACGATCCGACTACGAACGTGCGAAGACGTCGCGCCTTAGCAATCGCTAAACCAACTCCGAGAGGTTATTGACCACGCCGGAGCACGATCAACCTGACCACGAGGGTCTGCTTTCCTGCGAGCAAACGAAGAACAAGCAAGAAACTGAGATTGCAATCTGGATATTGCGAATATAAGATGAAAGCTTTATTGATCAAGGTGGGGTTCTGTGACGCCTTTGTCCGGTCGTTGAACACAAACGGCACGAAGTTGCAGCTATGGCGAACTTTTAATCTAAACAAAACCCAAAGTCTAAACGACGCCCTAAGGGCTGTATATATGGAGAAAGAGGAGGAATTTCGTGGCCCTTGAGGGAAGGGTCCAAAACCAACCCTAACTCTTGTTTCCCCACACATACGGACTCTAAAAACAGCCTACACTTAAGTATTTCGAAATTACATGGGCTGGCCCAATAATAAGGTGACGCAGCACCTAGAATAGCCTATGGACGAATATTATGAAGTGGCATCTTGTATATTTCGTCCAAGGCCTCATGCTCTCATTAGGGTGGCTTCAAAGTCCTGGAATCATCACTTGTAACTCCGTTCTTGTTTCCATTGCTAATGCCAACATCTCCATGCTTGAACTTGCTCCAAGGTTCATCTTTCTTGTCCATGGTAGGCCCTTCATTTGTAAGCAAAACAAATGTATCCAATTTAGGCAGCATCATATTCTCATGAACATTGGAATCGTTACCAAGAAACGAAAGTACACGATAATTCAATTAGCGTCGCGAGCTCTAGTAATTGGTCCGTATGTATAGCAAATAGGGGTTGTGGGTGTAACAATGGTATTGATGTCCTCATCATCCTCCCTTCTTGAAATGAAGTCGCCCTCGACGGAAACTCATCTTCCTCACCCAAATAAGGCTTCAAATCTGCAATGTTAAAAGTGGGACTAACCCCAAAATCTGCAGGCAGCTCAAGTTTATATGCATTATCATTTATTTTCTCTAACACCTTAAATGGACCATCAGACGTGGCATTAGCTTTGATTTGCAAATTAGGAAACCTATCCTTGCTAAATGTAACCAAACAAGATCTCCGTGTGCAAAGACAACATGTTTTCTACCCTTATCTCCAAAGAAGTTTATATTTAGCATTCATACGCTCAATGTTTTCCTTAGTTAACTCATGCATTTTTAAAATCAATTCAGCACGTTCTTTAGCATCAAAATTAACCTTCTCCGAAGATGGAAGAGGCAACAAATCAATAGGTGCACGAGGTAGGAAGCCATACACAATTTCAAAGGGGCACATCTTAGTAGTAGAATGCAATGAACGATTATAAGCAAATTCAATATGAGGCAAGCATTCTTCCCACATTTTCTTATTATTCTTCAAAACAGCCCTAAGCATAGTAGACAATGTTCTATTGACTACTTCAGTTTGTCCATCGGTTTGGGGGTGACAAGTAGTACTAAAAAGCAGTTTAGTCCCCAACTTAGCCCATAAACATCTCCAAAAGTGGCTAAGAAATTTAGTATCACGATCTGAAACAATAGTATTTGGCACACCATGCAAGCTTAATAATTTCATGAAAGAACAAATCAACAACATTAACAAAGCATCATCGCTTTTATGACATGGTATAAAGTGTGCCATTTTCGAGAATCTATCCACGACAACAAATATGCTATCCCTCCCTTCTTTGTTCGAGGTAAACCTAAAACAAAGTCCATAGATATATCCTCCCAAGGAACACTAGGTACAGTGCAAAGGCATATATAAACCATGAGGATTGAGTCGTGACTTAGCTTTTTGACATGTAGTGCAATGAGCAACAAAACGCTCAACATCCCGTCTCATCTTTGGCCAAAAGAAATGTGTAGCAAGTATATCCTCCGCCTTCTTCACGCCAAAGTGTCCCATTAATCCTCCTCCATGCGCCTCCTGCAACAACAAAAGACTTAACAGAGCTAGCAGGAATGCATAGCTTGTTAGCACGAACACTAAACCATCCTTAATAACAAACTTGTTCCATGTTCTTCCTTCTTTACAATTCTGCATTACATCTTTAAAATCAGCATCATGCACATATTGATCTTTGATGGTCTCCAAACCAAATATTTTGAAGTCAAGTTGTGAAAGCATAGTATAGCTGACGAGACAAAGCATCAAGAATAACATTTTCTTTACCCTTCTTGTGTTTAATGACATAAGGGAAAGTCTCAATGAATTCAACCCATTTAGCATGTCTACGATTCAGTTTAGCTTGACTTTTAATATGTTTCAAAGATTCATGATCAGAATGTATAACAAATTCTTTGGGCCATAAATAATGTTGCCATGTCTCTACAGTCCGAACAAGAGCATATAATTCTTTGTCATAAGTAGAATAGTTCAGACTAGGCCCACTCAATTTTTCAGAAAAAGTATGCAACAGGTTTGCCATCTTGTAATAACACACCTCCTAATCCAATTCCACTAGCATCACATTCAAGCTCAAAAGTCTTATTAAAGTCGGGAAGTTGGAGTAAAGGAGCATGTGTCAACTTATCTTTCAATACCGTGAAGGCTTCTTCCCGGCGGTACCCCAAACAAAAGGCACATCCTTCTTTGTAAGTTCATTGAGAGGTGCAGCAATGGTGCTAAAGTCTCTCACAAAACGCCTATAGAAACCAGCGAGTCCAAGAAAACTCCTCACTTGTGTGACCGCTTTGGGCTGCGGCCAACTCTCAATAGCTTCAACCTTGGCTTTATCAACTTCAATTCCCTGTGGTGTAACAACGTAGCCAAGAAAAGATACTCGGTCGGTGCAAAAGGTGCACTTCCCAAGGTTACCAAACAAACGTGCATCACGTAGAGCATTAAAAACAGCACGTAAATGTTCCAAATGTTCTTCCAAAGATTTGCTATAAATCAGTATATCATCAAAATAGACTACCACAAATCGTCCAATGAAAGCACGTAAAACTTCGTTCATTAGTCTCATGAAAGTACTAGGTGCATTAGTTAACCCAAAAGGCATGACTAACCACTCATATAAACCAAACTTAGTTTTAAATGTTGTTTTCCATTCATCTCCCAATTTCATACGAATTTGATGGTATCCACTACGCAAATCAACTTTGGAGAATATTGTAGAGCCACTCAATTCATCAAGCATATCATCTAGCCTAGGAATAGGATGACGATAACGAATAGTAATATTATTAATGCCTCTACAATCAACACACATACGTGACGTACCATCCTTTTTAGGCACTAGTATAATAGGAACAGCACAAGGACTAAGAGATTCACAGATATAACCTTTGTCGAGCAGCTCCTCGTACTTGACGCATAATCTCCTTCGTCTCCTCCGGATTGGTACGGCATGGTGCACGGTTGGGTAGCGATGCACCGGGAATTAAGTCAATTTGATGCTCAATCCCTCGAGTAGGTGGTAATCCGGTGGTACGCGTCTTGTGGGAAGACGTCAGCGAACTCCTGTAAAATGTTAGTGAGGGGCAAAGAGGAAGGCACGTCCTCGAATGAAAATAATGCCTCTTTGCACACAAAAGCATAGCAAACAGATTTGCTAGAATCTAGCTCCTCAATATCAGATTTGGTGGCAAGTAAACATGCACTTTTCAGCTTTAATTTCAGAAGCAACATTAGATGGTTTATTATTAGGCTTCATTTGTTGCTCAAATTCTTTTGCCACAATCTGATTTTCACTCTTATTTTCTCCTGTTTTGCTTTATTAGCTCTATTAATATCATCTTTCAAAATTGAATCAGGAGTCATAGGAAGCAAAGTAATATTTTTATCCTTGTGAACAAGAGTATACTGATTGTTTCTACCATGGTGTACAGAATTTTTATCAAATTGCCATGGTCTACCAAGTAATAAGAACATGCTTGCATAGGTACCACATCACAATCAACATAATCAGCATATGTAGAGATACTAAAATACACACGAACAAAGACGTGTTACCTTAACCTTGCCGCTGTTGTTGAACCATTGGATGTAGTAAGGATGTGGATGTGGTCTTGTGGTGAGAGAAAGCTTCTCCACCATATCCATGCTAGCCAAGTTGTTGCAGCTCCCTCCATCTATGATGACGCTTGAATAGAACGTTCCTTCACAACTCCCTTTGTATGGAACAAGTTATGCCTCCGATTTTGCTCAGCTTGTGTAACCTGCACACTCAAAACACGTTGAGCAACTAAACATTCATACCTGTCACAAGATCTTCACCAGCCATGTATTGCGTCTCATGATCGTAATCATCTCCACCGTGTTCTTCATGTGTAATAAGAGCCAAAGTCTCTTCATCATAGTCACTAGCGGACTCATACCCACCATCCTCAAGAGCAATCATCACACGCTGAGATTGGCATTCTCTCGCAAAATGTCCTCTTCCCTTAAAACGACGACAAATAATATCACTTGCGTGCCCTGTTGACGCCATGGAAGAAGAAGAGCTCTGTGTAGGCCTAGCAGGTGCGCTCTTGGCAGATAGTGGTGGTTGTGCCTGCTTTCTTGTATCACGGTTGGAGGTGGCTGCCGACGGAGGTGCCGGTGTAGTAGAACGTGTGGAAGTAGATGATGCACGTGGTGTCCATGATGAAGGTCGACCTCCGTAAAAGTTAGTCCGCGCCAACGCCTGGCCGATCCTGCACTTCACGCTCAGCTTTACAAGCAAGATGGAATAATCGAGTGATATTAGTATAATCCTTGTAGTCTAGAATGGTCTGAATATCTCTATTTAATCCACCCAGAAAACGTGCAAGCATAGCTTCATTCTCCTCAACAATACCACATCTAATCAAGCCAGTTTGTAATTCCTGATAATATTCTTCTACCGAATTTTTTCCTTGTCTTAAGCGCTGCAATTTTTGAAGTAATTCACGTTGATAATATGGTGGAACCCAACGAGTACGCATAGCAGTTTTCAAAGCACCCCAAGTAGCTGGAACAGGATATAATCTACAATGTTCAGACCACCAAACACATGCAAAGCTAGTGAAAGCACAAACAGCAATGGGAACACGCCTCTCCTCGGGATATTGTAAACATGTAAATCGTTGTTCAGTTTCTAACTCCCAAGTAAGATATATATCAGGAACATATCTACCCTCAAATGGTGGAATATTCAACTTCAATTTAGGGAGATGGTCATGATCTCGTACCTGAGGTGGAGCCCTAACATTGCCATTATTTGCATGTGGACGACCGGGTGGTTGTGGTGCTGGTGGTTGCACGTAGTTCAAGTTGATCAACCTCATCCTCGTACTCTCTCACATAATCATCCTCCCCACATCGCCAGCAGGAGCCACAGTAGTATCAACAAAGAAGACCAAAGCAGCTTGGCCAGTGAAGAGGGACACGGCTCGCTTCGGCGGAGGGTTGCTTCGCGATGTGGAGGTAGTCGTTGTTGTTGTTGTAGAGGTGCATTAGGTGCAGCCGGTGGTGGTGGTGGTAGACGTGCGAGCAATTCATTAAACTTGTTATCGAGCTTTGTTTCGAACGCCTTCTCAATGCCATCTATCTTCTCCATGGCCTCTTCAAATCTATTTAGAACATCTTCCACCTGCCCACTCATCATTTGTTGAAACTTATCATGTAGCGCTTTGTTTGTCATGTTCTCCCGGTCGGTCTAAATCCGGCTTGTGATCCTGCCATGGTTAGCAGCAATAGAAACACACAAGAATATGATTGACAGACTACTAGGAAATGGTGGTGGTGGTGTGGTGGACAAATACAACCACAAGCAAATCTCAAATTCTTACCAGTTCTTACCCAAAGAAGAAAGCGGTGATCGGCAACCGATGTAGTCAAAACTCTCAAAGCTTGGATAGAGCGATTACTGTGGAGAGTCAAACGCACGATGTAGATGTATGTGGAGCTGGGAAGGCTTATAATACGGTAGCAAAAGGGTCAAGAATAATCAATTCAGAGATGCAAAGTTGAATAAACGCTCAACGACGGTATCAGGTCTGGTCCTAGGCTAGACCGTGCTAGAGACGCGAGCCTAGAACACTAACAAAATCACGGGCGCTGCACGGAAACAACGGAAAAGCACACTCTGGAATTTTTTTTCGCTTTTTTTTTGCGCTTTTTTTTTTTTGCGAAAAATCACTATAATGGCGAGTGTCTCAAAACTCTTCAGGTCAAACTGACAGGATGGGCACGAAATTTTTTCAACCAAATTTTTTTTTTCGACTGCCCGGACCCAAAAACTGGAAACGGGTCAAAAAAAACTTTCTATAATGGTGACTGTCTCAATACGCTTAGAAACACCTAAAAATAGGATAGCCAGAAATTTTTCGACAAGTGCGTTTTCGGAAAATTTTGGGCCTAAACGGAGGGTGGTTTCCAGACTCTTTTTTTTTCAGAAACCTACTCCGGCTAGGAAACACGAATCAGAAACTAGATGGATCTCGAAAACAAACCTAATATGAGAAGAACTCGGATTGGTAGTGGATATATGGTGGCGGTGGTGGTATATGCATATGGATTCAGAGCGGTGGCGGATAAGCAATGGTGGTAGATGGCAAGGCGATGATGATGGTGCAAGCGGGCGTGAAAACTTATGACCGTAACTCGAAAGTCTAAAAGACTAGACGCTAAGACCAGCAACTAGACACGACGATGCAACCGCAAATTCAACAAAGCAAAAACCCTAAAAAGATTATGCGAAGGCTCAGATTGGTTCGAATATGATGAACTAACCCTAATTTTTTTTTGTGGCTTTTTCGTGGACTTTAGGTATGAAGAACAGGCTCGATCTAGTCTACTTAAAAAACTGTAAAATCTCACCGAGCAACCTGAAAATCTGATACCACTTGATAGAGGCAAATGTGTCCCGATGTTTCGATCCGACTACGTACGTGCAAGACGTCGCGCCTTAGCAATCGCTAAACCAACTTCCGAGGGTTATTGACCACGCCGGAGCACGATCAACCTGACCACGAGGGCCTGTTTCCTGCGAGCAAACGAAGAACAAGCAAGAAACTAAGATTGCAATCTGGATATTGCGAATATAAGAGGAAAGCTTTATTAATGAAGGCGGGGTTCTGAGACGCCTTGGTCTGGTCGTTGAACACAAACGAAGTACGCGAAGTTGCAGCTATGGTGAACTTTTGATCTAAACAAAACCCAAAGTCTAAACGACGCCCTAAGGGCTGTATATATGGAGAAAGAGGAGGGAATTTCGTGACCCTTGAGGGAGGGGTCCGAAACCAAACCTAACTCTTGTTTCCCCACACATACGGACTCTAAAAACAGCCTACACTGAAGTATTTCGAAATTACATGGGCCTGGCCCAATATTAAGGTGACGCAGCACCTAGAATAGCCTATGGACGAATATTATGAAGTGGCATCTTGTATATTTCGTCCAAGGCCTCATGCTCTCATTAGGGTGGCTTCAAAGTCCTGGAATCATCACTTGTAACTCCGTTCTTGTTCCCCTTAGCATGCCAACATCTCCATGCTTGAACTTGCTCCAAGGTTCATCTTTCTTGTCCATGGTAGGCCCTTCATTTGTAAGCAAAACAAATGTATCCAATTTAGGCAGCATCATATTCTCATGAACATTGGAATCGTTACCAAGAAACGAAAGTACCTGATAATTCAATTGGCGTGCGCGAGCTCTAGTAATTGGTCCAGTATGTATAGCAGCAGGGGCTGTGGGTGTAACAATGGTATTGATGTCCTCATCAAATAGTGCTATTTTATTGTCCACATTTGAATGAACTTGATTCATCATCAACATCGGTCAAAGGTACATTGGTATAAGTTCTTCTCCTTCTACCACTCACATATTTTTGCTTGGAATGCTGGATAGGCCAAGTACTTCTACCAACCCACTCTTCCTCGAGCAAGACGACGACATGTCATCATACGTCACCAAGAGCCACCTCTTTGGTGCACAACGAGCGTTGCACCAAGAGCAACAAGCAATGAGCGACCGCATCGACAACCTCGCCACCGACTTGCGACTCTCCGAGCAATGTACAAGAGACTACTTCGACAACAAGTTCGACGCTCACAAGCAAGAGAATGATGCAAGAATGGATGAGATCCGCGCCTTGATGAGGAACCGACATCATTCCACTTCTTCATCCTCAAGACGGAGCCGCTCGAGCCGACACTCCTACGACACCTTCTACGACTCAAGTACACCTACTTCGAACAATCTTCGACGAGCCGCGCGTCAAGACCGTCATGCGTCTCTTAACCCGCTACATGAGAAGCATTCACAAGAGCAAGTCGATGAGCAAGCCCCTCGTCCTCAATCAAACCAAGCCGCTTTTGCCCAAGCTCAAGAACGACAACGACTACGGCGCCAAGAGGAAAACGAGCGCGTCTACACCAAGACGAACAAGACGCCAAGGCTCAACGTCTTCAACAACAACAACGAGAAGCGCAAGCTCTTGAGGCGCAACGTGCCCTTCAAGAATCAAGTCGAGCATTCGCCAACCGCAATCGCGAATGGCGCAATCAAGAGGAAGCCCTTCGATAAGAAATCCAAGAAAGGAACTACCAACCCCATGTACAACGTTAAGTCCCCTCAAGCTCCTCCACAAGCTCGTCAAGTTCCACCTCAACCTCAAGTTCAACAAGAGCAAGTTGATCATGGTCTTCCTCCACGCCAAGAGCAACCTGAAGACGATTGCAATCCACGTCAAGGGCGTCATCACCACCATCGCCAACAACACAATGAAGAGCAATGATATGGAAAACTCAAATTCACCATGCCCAAGTTCAATGGAAGCAATGACCCCGAAGAGTACCTCTCATGGGCATTGAAGGTCGACAAAATCTTCGCTTATGCAACTATGAGGAAGAGAAGAAAATCGCTATGGCATCACTTGAGTTCCAAGACTATGTGCTCATATGGTGGGAACAAATCCTTGAGAGACGACAAGCAAGAGGTGAATCTCCAATCACCACTTGGGCTCAAATGAAGGATGTCATGCGAGAACGTTTTGTGCCAACCTACTACAACCGTGACCTCTTCAAGAAACTCCAACTCCTCAAGCAAGGAACAAAGAGTGTTGAAGAATACTACAAGGAAATGGAGATAGCCATGATTCGCGCCAATGTGAAGGAAGATGATGAGAAAACTATGGCACGTTTCTTGAATGGACTCAATCATCCCATCAAGAAAATCGCCGACTTCCAACCATACTCCACCCTCATTGAGCTCGTACATCACGCTACAAAGGCGGAACGTCAAGTGCAAGATGACTTCAAGTACGCCAAGTACTCGTCCAAGACCTACGGCTTCTCCAACAACCAAGCTTCAACACCTCCTCCAACATCTACATCAACCAAACCTTCTACAAACAACGCATTTACAAGTCGACTTACAAGAGAAATTCGACAAGTTCAAGCCGCCCTCCTCCTACTACAAGCAACTTCAAGCCGCGTGCTTCATCATCTACTCCGACCGATGAGACCATCAAAACAAGCTCCTTCAAGTGTTTCACTTGCGGCGGCCGAGGCCACAAGTCCTACGAATGCACCAACAAGCGCACCATGATCCTCCACGACGACGGCACATATGACTCAATGAGTGATGAGGAGATGGAAGCCCTTGAGCAAGTGGCCATGCACCGACGAGTGAACGAAGATGAAGATGATTAAGTATTTTGCGATGAGGATTCGAGCCCCGCTCTCATTGTATCAAAGGTCTTGACTCTTCAACATCAACAAGAAGACGACCAAAGATGCCACATCTTCCACACAAAGGCCGGCATCAACGAAAGGTCCGTCAAGGTCATCATCGATGGAGGAAGTTGTCACAACTTGGCAAGTGAAGAACTATGCTCCAACCTTCAATTGGTCAAGAGGAAGCACCCGAATCCCTACAAGGTTCAATGGCGAAGTGACTCCGGCACTATACGAGTTGAGCATACGGTCCAAGTCTCCTTCAAAATCGGTGCATATGAGGACACTTTGGAGTGTGATGTGGTCCCAATGACCGTTTGCCCTCTTCTTCTTGGTCGACCATGGCAATTCGGCCGTGGTGTCTTCCACAACGGGCGCACCAATCACTATAGTTCAGAATGAAAGGGAAGGAATATGTGCTACGACCTATGTCTCCTAGTCAAGTGATAACCGACAAACAAGCCACCAATCATAGAGACAAGAGTGAGAAAATGATCCACCAAAAAGTGAGTGAGAGCCACAAGCCAAACCTGAGCGCCTCTTCGCCTAGAGAGAAAAACCTCATCCTATTTGCCACCAAAAGTGAGATGAGAGAAGTGTGTGAGAACCCATCTAGTGTGATGCACTTTGTCCTTGTGTGCAAGGATGGAGAGCCAACAACTAACACCTCTCATGAGCTACCTTTAGTGTTTAAATCTCTTTTGCAGGAATTCCAAGATGTTTTCCCCGATGAGCTACCTCCGGGTCTACCTCCTCTTCGAGACATTGAGCATCGAATCAACCTCATCCCCGGAGCGCCTCTACGAAACAAAACTCCATACCGAGTCAATCGCGAAGAAACCAAGGAGATTCAACGGCAAGTACAACAACTCATCGACAATGGTCATGTACGTGAAAGCCTAAGCCCTTGTGCCGTTCCCGTTATACTTGTGCCTAAACCTGATGGAAGTTTCCGCTTGTGCTCCGATTGTAGACCTATAAATGCTATTACCGTCATTATAGGCATCCCATTCCTCACCTAGATGATATGCTTGATGAACTTAGTGGAGCCAACTTTTTCTCAAAAATTGATCTTAAAAGTGGCTATTATCAAATCCGCATACAAGAGGGTGATGAATGGAAAACTGCTTTCAAAACCAAATTTGGTTTATATGAGTGGTTAGTGATGCCTATGGGTCTATCGGAGGCTCCCGGTACTTTCGTGTGTCTTATGCATCATGTGCTTCGTCCTTATATTGGAGTCTTTGTTGTGGTTTACTTCGACGATATTCTTGTGTTTAGCAAAACCATGAAAGAGCATCTTGATCATGTTATGGCTGTTTTGCAAACCCTTCGCAAGGAACTTCTTTATGCAAACATGAAAAAAATGCACATTTGGTGTTGACAAAGTGGTTTTCTTGGGTTTTGTAGTATCCTCAAAGGGTGTCCATGTTGATGAATCTAAAATTGAAGCAATTAAAACTTGGCCCCAACCCACCAATTTGCAACAAGTGCGTAGCTTTCTTAGTCTTGCGGGTTTTTATCATCGCTTTGTGAAAGATTTTAGCACAATTTCCGCTCCTTTGCATGCTTCGAGTAAGAAGAATACTCCTTTTGTTTGGGGAACTTTGCAATCCACCGCTTTTGATGAGCTCAAGTCTTTGCTTACTCATGCTCCGATTCTTGCTTTGCCTAATTTTGAGAAAACTTTTGAGGTCCATTGTGATGCAAGTGGTACCGGAATTGGCGGAGTTTTGATGCAAGAAAAACGAGCCATTGCATATTTTAGTGAAAAACTATCCGGTGCTCAACTTAACTATCCCATCTATGACAAAGAATTGTATGCTTTAGTGCGTGTGCTACATGTTTGGGAACATTACCTTAGACCGCATGAGTTTGTCATCCATACCGATCATGAAACGCTTAAGTACCTAAAAGGTCAAACTAAGTTGAACAAGCGTCATGCCAAATGGAGTGAGTTTATTGAATCTTTTCCTTATGTGATCAAGTACATTAAGGGTAAAGAAAATATAGTTGCCGATGCACTTTGACGCATATGCACGCTTGTCACTAAACTTGAGTTGAATGTTATTGGCTTTGAGCACATAAAAGAATTGTATGCTACCGACCCATCTTTTGATATTCCTTATGCTAAGTGTTTGACGCATACTTCTTGGGAACAATATTACATCAAGGATGCTTATCTTATGAGAGCTAACAAACTCTGCATTCCCGAGTCTTCTCTTCGTTTACTCCTTTTGGAAGAGGCTCATGGCGGCAGACTCATGGGACACTTTGGACGCGACAAGACATTCACCACGCTCTTCAAGAACTAATTTTGGCCCAAGATGTCCCGCGACGTCTCACGCTTCACCAACCAACGCTCTACATGTCGCAAAGCTAAGTCTAAAGCTCAATCTCATGGTCTTTACATGCCTCTTCCTATTCCTTATCAACCTTGGGAAGACATTAGCATGGATTTTGTACTTGGTTTGCCTAGAACTCAAAATGGAAAGGATTCCGTGTTTGTTGTTGTGGATAGATTTTCTAAGATGGCACATTTCATTCCTTGCAACAAGATAGACGATGCTTCACACACTGCAAATCTCTTTTGTAGGGAAATCTTGCGACTCCATGGAGTACCAAAGACAATCGTCTTCGATCGTGACGTCAAGTTCTTGAGTTACTTTTGGAAGACCCTATGCGCCAAGCTCGAAATCAAGCTCTTGTTCTCATCCGCATACCATCCTCAAACCGATGGCCAAACGGAGGTGACGAACCGCACACTATCCACTCTACTTTGTGTCTTGATCAAGAAGAACATCAAGGAGTGGGAAGCATGTCTACCCATCGCCGAGTACGCCTACAACCGTGCAAGACATTCGACTACCGGCAAGTTCCCCTTCGAGGTCGTCTACGGCTCCAACCCGTTGTCCCCATTGGACATTGATGCAGAGCATCCCACGATCATCCCCATGCATCCACAACCGTCTCATCAAGAGCCAAGAGGACCCATGACACGAGCTAGAGCTAGAGCTCTCGAGAACTAGGTGACTTCCTTCCTTATTGATATCACATATGATCCACTCGAGACATGGCTACTACCTAAGTCCGATATGCTATGCATGATTAGGTGTCAAGGGGAACCTCCCGAGGGTGCACGTGAAGACGGACAAGCCACCAAGTCCATGGATGAAGAGAACCTACAGAAACGGGCAAGTTCAACTTCCAAGCCCCGGACATCCGGCCGAAGCCCCGGACATCCGGCCCCTGGAGCATCCACCTCAGCATCGTAAGCTGCCCAAGGCTCTGAGGCCCGGACATCCGGCGTCCGGCCCCGGACATCCGGCGTCCGGCCCCGGACATCCGGCCCCCAGCCCGGATATCTGGCCTGAAGCCCGGAAATCCGGCACCTCTCACCCGATTCGGCAGAAGTGGCCGCCCTAGCCCGGACATCCGGCGCCTCGCGAAGGCTCGGACATCCGGCCCGACGCCCGAACATCCGGCGCCTCGCGAAGGCTCGGACATCCGGCCCGACGCCCGAACATCCGGCCTCCCCTGCCTACGTGTAGTGTATCCGGGACGAGTCCCATGTACCCCTTCGCCCCCTAGACTATACATACTCCATCCCCTTCCTCTTTCTAGGGTAGCATTGGATTAGCTCATATTTTGTGTGAGAGCCTTTGCTCATCCACTTGGCTACTTCTCCTCGGAGATCAGGACCTCTACGGAGAAGATCCCCAAGCGGATTCAAGACCCCCTTCTAGGGTGGACCCCATCAAGGCCTCCTCACGGAGAAGAACGGCTACCGTTTGTATCTTTCCTTTGTTGATCTTGAATCTTGTGCCACCTTATGTGATCGGTGATTTAGCATTTGTGTGATTGATCTCTTGTTGGTTGAGTGACTTCTCTCGCTTTTCCCGTGTTTCCCTCTTGTTCTTCCGCGTGTTCTTCGTGGATTCACCGTAGGATCCGCTCCAACGTGAAAGATCATCCACGAGGGTTCCGCCCTACATCATCTTGGTATCATGAGCCACGTTGATCACGTTTTGGAGCTCCTACCCTCTTGTTCTAGCTTGATTTTGTTGTTTTTGTCCTAATTCCGAAAATTCCCCACAAAAATAGCCCCAATTTTTTTTTGTGATTTGTTGGTGTGATGAAGTTTTGTTGGATTTGATCCGCGGATTTCGTGTGTTGCAGGTAGATCTAGCATTCCCCCACCATTTCCACAATTTCCATCCTCAAAATCGTCCGAATTTAGCCCCAGATTTGACCTCTCCACGCGGTGTTCATCGAGTTCGTCCACGGACCCAGAGCCCGGACATCTGGCCCGAACAGCCCGGACATCCGGCACCCCGGACATCCGGCCCGACCAGCCCGGACATCCGGCGCCCCGGACATCCGGCTTCCTGCGTGGAAATCCGGCTCCTGACAGCAGCAATCCCCATCCACCACCCCGTTTACCGCCTAACTCTCGCCAAATTTTGTCCCGGTGCCCACACACACTTCCTCATACCTCCACCACTTCCGCATAACACCACCATAGCCTTTCCCACTACCAATTCCGACAATGTTGCCAAATTTTGCTTTGAGAATTTGAGTTGGGGTTTCCGTATCCTTTTGTGTTTCGGCTATCTAGGTACGGTTCAACATCAACATCACCACCGCTCTTCTTCGCCAAGGACGGTAACATCGTCGACATCTTTGTCATTACTTGCAATTGCATTGATAACCATCATAGCCCATCTTTTGCGTTGCTTACCCATCGAGACTAGCCATTGAGTATTGCCGCAACGTGACTTGTGCACATTAGTGATCATACTCCATAGCATACATACCATACCAAAGTGGTGCATATCTTAGCATCAACTTGTGTGTCACAAAGTTGTCATCGCATACACAATTGCTATCTTGGTTCGTGAAGTTTTGCATGAGAAAAGAGCTCAAAAGAGAAAGAGCCAATCAAGCTTTTAAGCAAAGAGAGAAAGATAAGCAAAGAGCTTATGAGGAAGAACCATAGCATCATACAACATTAAGATTGTCATACTTGATCATCTTGGATCAACACATCGAAACACCATACATATAGCATACTTGGGATAGAAGTCGTTGCATTTTTGCTTAGTAGGTTGTGCACAAGTTCGTATCCGCCTATTGTGCAATCGTGCTAGCGTCTCTCTAGTGTTGTGCAACAAGGGCATCTTGGTGTATTCCACATTTTGGTTCATCCTTGGTTGCATAACCCCATATTATCTATTTGCGTGTGTGTTTCCGTGTACCATATCTTGCTATTGTCCTACTTGTTGCATTTGCAAATTTGTGAATCATTTCCAACATTATTGAGTCTCACTTACAATTGCATCAAATTTTGTGCCACCATCCTAACCGAGCTCCACCATAAGCTTTTATTTGTGTAGGTGTGAGAACCGACAAGAATCGGTACCAATAGTGCTATTTCATTGTCCGCATTTGAGTGAACTTGATTCATCTTCAACATCGGTCAAAGGTACATTGGTATAAGTTCTTCTCCGTTCTACCACTCACATTTTGCTTGGAATGATGGATAGGCCAAGTACTTCTACCAGCCCACTATTCATCGAGCAAAACGACGACATGTCATCATATGTCACCAAGAGCCACCTCTTTGGTGCACAACGTGCGTTGCACCAAGAACAACAAGCAATGAGCGACCGCATCGACAACCTCGCCAACGACTTGCGACTCTCCGAGCAACGTACAAGGGACTACTTCGACAACAAGTTCGACGCTCACAAGCAAGAGAATGATGCAAGAATGGACGAGATACGCGCCTTGATGAGAAACCGGCATCATTCAACGTCTTCATCATCAAGACGGAGCCGATCGAGTCGACACTCCGACGACACCTACTACGACTCAAGTACACCTACTTCGAACACTCTTCGACGTGCCGCACGTCAAGACCGCCATGCATCTCGCAACCCGCTACATGATAAGCATTCACAAGAGCAAGTCGACGATCAAGTTCCTCGTCCTCAATCAAACCAAGAGGCTTTTGCTCAAGCTCAAGAACGACAACGTCTTCGTCGCCAACAAGAGGAAGAACGAGCGCGTCTTCACCAAGACGAACAAGACGCCAAGGCTCAACGTCTTCAACAACAACAACGTGAGGCGCAAGCTCTTGAGGCGCAACGTGCCCTTCAAGAATCAAGTAGAGCCTTCGCCAACCGCAATCGCGAACGGCACAATCAAGAGGAAGCCCTTCGAGAAGAAATCCAAGAGAGGAACTACCAACCTCATGTACAACGTCAAGTTCCTCAAGCCCCTCCACAAGCTCGTCAAGCTCCACCCCAACCTCAAGTTCAACAAGGGCAAGTTCATCATGGTCTTCCTCCACGCCAAGAGCAACATGAAGACGATTACAATCCACGTCAAGGACGTCATCATCAACATCGCCAACAACACAATGATGAGCAACGCTACGGCAAGCTAAAATTCACCATGCCCAAGTTCAATGGAAGCAATGACCCCGAAGACTACCTCTCATGGGCATTGAAGGTTGACAAAATCTTCCGGTTGCATGACTACGATGAAGTGAAGAAAATCGCTATGGCATCACTTGAGTTCCAAGACTATGTGCTCATATGGTGGGAACAAATCATTGAGCGACGACAAGCAAGAGGTGAACCTCCAATCACCACTTGGGCTCAAATGAAGGATGTCATGCGAGCACGTTTTGTACCAACCTACTACAACCGCGACCTCTTCAAGAAACTCCAACTACTCAAGCAAGGAACAAAGAGTGTTGAAGAATACTACAAGGAAATGGAGATAGCCATGATTCGAGCCAATATCAAAGAAGATGACGAGCAAACTATGGCACGTTTCTTGAATGGACTAAATCATCCCATCAAGAAGATCGCTGACTTCTAACCATACTCAACCCTCATTGAGCTCGTGCATCAAGCTACAAAGGCGGAACGTCAAGTGCAAGATGACTTCAAGTACGCCAAGTACTCATCCAAGACCTACGGCTTCTCCAACAACCAAGCTTCAACGACTCCTCCAACATCTACATCAACCAAACCTTCTACAAACAACGACGACAAGTCAAGTTACAAGAGAAAGTCAACAAGTTCAAGTCGTCCTCCTCCTACTACAAGCAACTTCAAGCCGCGTGCTTCATCATCTACTCCGACCGATGAGACCATCAAAACAAGCTCCTTCAAGTGTTTCACTTGCGGCGGCCGAGGCCACAAGTCCTACGAATGCACCAACAAGCGCACCATGATCCTCAATGACGACGGCACCTATGACTCAATGAGTGATGAGGAGATGGAAGCCCTTGAGCAAGTGACCATGCACCGGCAAGTGAACGAAGATGAAGATGATCAAGTCTTTTGCGATGAGGATTCGAGCCCCGCTCTCGTTGTCTCCAAGGTCTTGACCATTCAACATCAACAAGAAGACGACCAAAGATGCCACATCTTCCATACAAAGGCAGGCATCAACGGAAGGTCCGTCAAGGTCATCATCGATGGAGGTAGTTGCCACAACTTGGCAAGTGAAGAACTATGTTCCAAACTTCAATTGGTCAAGAGGAAGCACCCGCACCCCTACAAGGTTCAATGGCTAAGTGACTAAAGCACTATACGAGTCGAGCATACGGTCCAAGTCTCCTTCAAAATTGGTGCTTATGAAGACACATTGGAATGTGATGTGGTCCCAATGACCGTTTGCCACCTACTTCTAGGCTCGACCATGGCAATTCGACCGTGGTGTCATCCACAATGGGCGCACCAATCACTATAGCTTCAAGATGAAAGGGAAGGAATATGTGCTACGACCTATGTCTCCTACTCAAGTGATAGCCGACAAGCAAGCCACACATCATAGAGACAAGAGTGAGAAAGTGATCCACCCAAAAGTGAGTGAGAGCCACAAGCCAAACTTGAGCGCCTCTTCGCCTAGAGAGAAAAATCTCATCCTATTTGCCACCAAAAGTGAGATGAGAGAAGTGTGTGAGAACCCATCGAGTGTGATGCATTTTGTCCTCGTGTGCAAGGATGGAGAACCAAAAACTAACACCATTCACGAGCTACCTTTGGTGTTTCAATCTCTTTTGCAGGAATTTCAAGATGTTTTCCCCGATGAGCTCCGTCCGGTTCTACCTCCTCTTCGAGGCATTGAGCATCGAATCGACCTCATCCCCCGGGCGCCTCTACCAAACAAAGCTCCATACCGAGTCAATCCCGAAGAAACCAAGGAGATTCAACGGCAAGTACAACAACTAATCGACAACGGCCATGTACGTGAAAGCTTAAGCCCTTGTGCCGTTCCCGTTATACTTGTGCCTAAGCCCGATGGAAGTTTTCGCTTGTGTTCCGATTGTAGACCTATAAATGCTATTACCGTTCGCTATAGGCATCCCATTCCTCGCTTAGACGATATGCTTGATGAACTTAGTGGAGCCAACTTTTTCTCAAAAATTGACCTTAAAAGTGGCTATTATCAAATCCGCATACAAGAGGGTGATGAATGGAAAACTGCTTGCAAAACCAAATTTGGTTTATATGAGTGGTTAGTGATGCCAATGGGTCTTTCGGAGGCTCCCGGTACTTTCGTGCGTCTTATGCATCATGTGCTTCATCCTTACATTGGAGTCTTTGTTGTGGTTTACTTTGACGATATTCTTGTGTTTAGCAAAACAATGAAAGAGCACATCAATCATGTAAAATCTGTGTTGCAAACTCTTCGCAAGGAAAGCCTTTATGCAAACTTGAAAAATGCACTTTTGGAGTTGACAAAGTGGTTTTCTTGGGTTTTGTAGTATCCTCAAAGGGTGTCCATGTTGATGAATCTAAAATTGAAGCAATTAAAACTTGGCCCCAACCCACCGATTTGCAACAAGTGCGAAGTTTTCTTGGTCTTATGGGTTTTTATCGTCGCTTTGTGAAAGATTTTAGCACAATTGCCGCTCCTTTGCATGCCTTGAGTAAGAAGAATACTCCCTTTGTTTGGGGAACTTTGCAATCAACCGCTTTTGATGAGCTCAAGTCTTTGCTTACTCATGCTCCGATTCTTGCTTTGCCCAATTTTGACAAAACTTTTGAGGTTCATTGTGATGCAAGTGGTACCGGAATAGGCGGAGTTTTGATGCAAGAAAAACGAGCCATTGCTTATTTTAGTGAAAAACTCTCCGGTGCTCAACTTAATTATCCCATCTATGAAAAAGAATTGTATGTTTTAGTGCGTGTGCTACATGTTTGGGAACATTACCTTAGACCTCATGAGTTTGTCATCCATACCGATAATGAAACGCGTAAATACCTCAAAGGTCAAACTAAATTAAACAAGAGTCATGCAAAATGGAGTGAATTTATTGAATCTTTTCCTTATGTGATCAAGTACATTAAGGGTAAAGAAAATGTAGTTGCCGACGCGCTTTCACGCATATGCATGCTTGTCACTCAACTTGAGTTGAATGTTATTGGTTTTGAGCATATAAAAGACTTGTATGAGCATGATCCATCTTTTGCTTCTCCTTATGCTAAGTGTTTGACGATACTTCTTGGGAACAATATTACATCAAGGATGGTTATCTTATGAGAGCTAACAAACTTTGCATTCCCGAGTCTTCTCTTCGCTTTGCTCCTTTTGCAAGAGGCTCATTGAGGCGGACTCATGGGACACTTTGGACGTGACAAGACATTCGCCACGCTCTCCAACAACTACTTTTGGCCCAAGATGTTCATGACGTCTCACGCTCCACCACCCGATGTTATACATGTCGCAAAGCTAAGTCTAAAGCTCAATCTCATGGTCTTTACATGCCTCTTCCTATTCCTTATCAACCATGGGAAGACATTAGTATGGATTTTGTACTTGGTTTGCCTAGGACTCAAAATGGCAAGGATTCCGTATTTATTATTGTGGATAGATTTTCTAAGATGGCACATTTCATTCCATGCAACAAGATAGATGATGCTTCACATGTTGCAAATCTCTTTTGTAGGGAAATCTTGTGACTCCATGGCGTACCAAAGACAATCGTCTCCTATCGTGACGTCAAGTTCTTGAGTTACTTTTGGAAGACCCTATGCGCCAAGCTCGGAATCAAGCTCTTGTTCTCCTCGGCATACCATCCTCAAACCGACCGCCAAACGGAGGTGACGAACCGCACACTATCCACTCTACTTCGTGTCTTGATCAAGAAGAACATCAAGGAGTGGGAGGCATGTCTACCCATCGCCGAGTACGCCTACAACCGTGCAAGACACTCAACTACCGGCAAGTCCCCCTTCGAGGTCGTCTACGATTTCAACCCGTTGTCCCCATTGGACATTCTACCACTTCCTCTCCAAGAGCGCACCAACATGGATGCAAGTGCATGAGCAAGCTACATCAAGAAGATGCACGAAGATACAAGGCACACCATTGAGCGCCAAGTACAACGACAAGCAACCAAGCTCAACGCCAACAAGCAACCCATCGTGTTCAACATTGGTGACCTAGTTTGGCTACACCTTCGCAAGGACCGCTTCCCCAAAGAACGCAAGTCCAAGCTTCTACCTCGAGCCGATGGACCATTCAAGGTGCTCGCACGCTACAACGACAATGCTTACAAGATCGACATACCTCGCGACAAATACAACGTGAGCGACATCTTCAACGTCAAGGACCTCGCACCATACCATGGAGATGAAGCTTTTGATCCGAGGTCGGATCTCTCCCAAGGGGGGGAGATGATGCGGAGCATCCCACGATCATCCCCATGCATCCACAACCGTCTCATCAAGAGCCAAGAGGACCCATGACATGAGCTAGAGCTAGAGCTACGGAGAACGAGGTGACTTCCTTCCTTATTGATATCACATATGATCCACTCGAGACATGGCTACTACCTAAGTCCGATATGCTATGCATGATTAGGTGTCAAGGGGAACCTCCCGAGGTTGCACGTGAAGACGGACAAGCCACCAAGTCCATGGATGAAGAGAACCAACGGAAACGGGCAAGTTCAACTCCCAGGCCCCGGACATCCGGCCGAAGCCCCGGACATCCGGCCCCTGGAGCATCCACCTCAGCATCAGCCAAGCTGCCCAAGGCTACAGGGCCCGGACATCCGGCCCCCAGCCCGGATATCCGGCCTGAAGCCCGGAAATCCGGCACCTCTCACCCGATTCGGCAGAAGTGGCCGCCCCAGCCCGGACATCCGGCCGGATAGCCCGGACATCCGGCGCCTCATGGCGGACATCCGCCCGACGCCTTGGACATCCGGCCTCCCCTGCCTGCGTGCAGTGTATCCGGGACGAGTCCCATGTACCCCTTCGCCCCCTAGACTGTATATACTCCATCCCCTTCCTCTTTCTAAGGTAGCATTGGATTAGCTCATATTTTGTTTGAGAGCCTTTGCTCATCCACTTGGCTACTTCTCCTCGAAGATTAGGACCTCTACGGAGAAGATCCCCCAAGTGGATTCAAGACCCCCTTCTAGGGTGGACCCCATCAAGGCCTCCTCACGGAGAAGAACGGCTACCGTTTGTATCTTTCCTTTGTTGATCTTGAATCTTGTGCCACCTTATGTGATCGGTGATCTAGCACTTGTGTGATAGATCTCTTGTTGGTTGAGTGACTTCTCTCTCGTTTTCCCCGTGTTTCCCTCTTGTTCTTCCGCGTGTTCTTCATGATTCACCGTAGGATACGCTCCAACGTGAAAGATCATCCACGCAGGGTTCCGCCCTACATCAGACATTCTACCTCTTCCTCTACAAGAGCACACCAACATGGATGCGAGTGCACGGTCAAGCTACATCAAGAAGATGCATGAGGATACAAGACAAACCATCGAGCGCCAAGTACAACGACTAGTGACCAAGCTCAACGTCAACAAGCAACCCATGGTCTTCAACATTGGTGATCTAGTGTGGCTACACCTTCGCAAGGACCGCTTCCCCAAAGAACACAAGTCCAAGCTTCTTCCTAGAGCCGATGGACCTTTCAAGGTGCTAGCACGCCACAAGCGACAACGCCTACAAGATCGACCTACCTCGAGACAAGTACAATGTGAGCGACATCTTCAACGTCAAGGACCTCGCACCATACCATGGACATGAAGCTTTTGATCCAAGGTCGGATCCCTCTCAAGGGGGGGGGGAGATGATGCGGAGCATCCCTCACTTATCCCCATGGACGCACCTACATCTTCCTCAACACCACGTGGACCCATGACTCGAGCCCGAGCTAAGGCTATCGAAGATAATGTGAACTCGCTCCTCTCCGAACTCCCTCTTCCTACTCACAAGACATGGCTACTACCTCATTCGGAAACCCTATGTGTAATCAGGTACATGGAGATGAGCCAAGGAACAACTACTCGCAAGAGCTAAGACGACGAGGACCCCAAGCATGTTGAAGAAGAAGAAGAAAAGGCTACTTTGAAGCTACAGGCATCGGACGTCCGACCAAGTCCGGACGTCCGACGACTCCCAGGCCACGGAGGACCGACGCCCTCCGGACGTCCGGCAGCTGGGCACCCGAATGGAATCTACGGACGTCCGATGATCCACGGACAACCGGCGCACACCGATCAGAGCCAAATCTACGGAAGACCGACGTTTCCGGACGATCGACCGACCAGCACCCGAGCCGGATTTACGGATGCTCGACAGCCTCCGGACGTCCGGACCGTCCCGAAGCCCCGGACGTCCGACACCTGTGTGACCGCGACCGCGGGCTGGAGCCCTTGTACCCGTTCACTTCGCCCCCATTTGCACTAAGACTATAAATAGACCTCCTCCTCCTCCTAGTTAGGGTTAGCAAAGGATTAGCTCATATTTGTGTGAGAGCTTTGCTCAACCACTTGGTTACCTTCTCCTAGGAGATCGCGCCTCCTCGGAGAAGATCCTTCCAAGAGGATTCAAAACCACCTTCTAGGGTGGACCCAATCAAGACCTCCTCCCGGAGAAGACCGGTTACTCGTGTATCTTTCCTTTGTTGATTTTGAATCTTGTGCTACCTTATGTGTTCGGTGATCTAGCCATTGTGTAATCGAAACTTGTCGATTTAGTGTTTGATAGAGGCAAAGGTGTCCCGTCTTTCGATGAGATGTTGGTTTTCGCTTTGGAGGAAGTCGACTTTGACGATCCGACTACGAACGTGAGAGGACATCGCGCCTTAGCAATCGCTAAACCAACTCCGAGAGGTTATTGACCACGCCGGAGCACGATCAACCTGACCACGAGGGTCTGTTTCCTGCGAGCAAACGAAGAACAAGCAAGAAACTGAGATTGCAATCTGGATATTGCGAATATAAGATGAAAGCTTTATTGATCAAGGTGGGGTTCTGTGACCTCTTTATGCAGTCGTTGAACACAAACGAAATGCACGTGAAGTTGCAGCTATGGCGAACTTTTGATCTAAACAAAACCCAAAGTCTAAACGACGCCCTAAGGGCTGTATATATGGAGAAAGAGGAGGGAATTTCGTGGCCCTTGAGGGAGGGGTCCGAAACCAACCCTAACTCTTGTTTCCCCGCACAAACGGACTCTAAAAACAGCCTACACTTATGTATTTCGAAATTACATGGGCCTGGCCCAATATTAAGGTGACGCAGCACCTAGAATAGCCTATGGACGAATATTATGAAGTGGCATCTTGTATATTTCGTCCAAGGCCTCATGCTCTCATTAGGGTGGCTTCAAAGTCTGGAATCATCACTTGCAACTCCGTTCTTGTTCCCCATGCATGCCAACATCTCCATGCTTGAACTTGCTCCAAGGTTCATCTTTCTTGTCCATGGTAGGCCCTTCATTTGTAAGCAAAACAAATGTATCCAATTTAGGCAGCATCATATTCTCATGAACATTGGAATCGTTACCAAGAAACGAAAGTACCCCAGTATGTATAGCAGCAGGGGCTGTGGGTGTAACAATGGTATTGATGTCCTCATCATCCTCCCCTTCTTGAAATGAAGTCGTCCTCGACGGAAACTCATCTTCCTCACCCAAATAAGGCTTCAAATCTGCAATGTTAAAAGTGGGACTAACCCCAAAATCTGCAGGGCAGCTCAAGTTTATATGCATTATCATTTATTTTCTCTAACACCTTAAATGGACCATCAGCACGTGGCATTAGCTTTGATTTGCGCAAATTAGGAAACCTATCCTTGCGCAAATGTAACCAAACAAGATCTCCAGGTGCAAAGACAACATGTTTTCTACAAAATTAACCTTCTCCAAAGATGGAAGAGGCAACAAATCAATAGGTGCACGAGGTAGGAAGCCATACACAATTTCAAAAGGGCACATCTTAGTAGTAGAATGCAATGAACGATTATAAGCAAATTCAATATGAGGCAAGCATTCTTCCCACATTTTCTTATTATTCTTCAAAACAGCCCTAAGCATAGTAGACAATGTTCTATTGACTACTTGGTTTGTCCATCAGTTTGGGGGTGACAAGTAGTACTAAAAAGCAGTTTAGTCCCCAACTTAGCCCATAAACATCTCCAAAAGTGGCTAAGAAATTTAGTATCACGATCTGAAACAATAGTATTTGGCACACCATGCAAGCGAATAATTTCACGAAAGAACAAATCAGCAACATTAACAAGATCATCGCTTTTATGACATGGTATAAAGTGTGCCATTTTCGAGAATCTATCCACGACAACAAATATGCTATCCTCCCTTCTTTGTTTGAGGTAAACCTAAAACAAAGTCCATAGATATATCCTCCCAAGGAACACTAGGTACAGGCAAAGGCATATATAAACCATGAGGATTGAGTCGTGACTTAGCTTTTTGACATGTAGTGCAGCGAGCAACAAAACGCTCAACATCCCGTCTCATCTTTGGCCAAAAGAAATGTGTAGCAAGTATATCCTCCGTCTTCTTCACGCCAAAGTGTCCCATTAATCCTCCTCCATGCGCCTCCTGCAACAACAAAAGACGAACAGAGCTAGCAGGAATGCATAGCTTGTTAGCACGGAACACAAAACCATCCTTAATAACAAACTTGTTCCATGTTCTTCCTTCTTTACAATTCTGCATTACATCTTTAAAATCAGCATCATGCACATATTGATCTTTGATGGTCTCCAAACCAAATATTTTGAAGTCAAGTTGTGAAAGCATAGTATAGCGACGAGACAAAGCATCAGCAATAACATTTTCTTTACCCTTCTTGTGTTTAATGACATAAGGGAAAGTCTCAATGAATTCAACCCATTTAGCATGTCTACGATTCAGTTTAGCTTGACTTTTAATATGTTTCAAAGATTCATGATCAGAATGTATAACAAATTCTTTGGGCCATAAATAATGTTGCCATGTCTCTAAAGTCCTAACAAGAGCATATAATTCTTTGTCATAAGTAGAATAGTTCAGACTAGGCCCACTCAATTTTTCGTAAAAGTATGCAACAGGTTTGCCATCTTGTAATAACACACCTCCTAATCCAATTCCACTAGCATCACATTCAAGCTCAAAAGTCTTATTAAAGTCAGGAAGTTGGAGTAAAGGAGCATGTGTCAACTTATCTTTCAATACCGTGAAGGCTTCTTCCGTATGCGGTACCCCAAACAAAAGGCACATCCTTCTTTGTAAGCTCATTGAGAGGTGCAGCAATGGTGCTAAAGTCTCTCACAAAACGCCTATAGAAACCAGCGAGTCCAAGAAAACTCCTCACTTGTGTGACCGTTTGGGCTGCGGCCAACTCTCAATAGCTTCAATCTTGGCTTTATCAACTTCAATCCCCTGTGGAGTAACAACATAGCCAAGAAAAGATACTCGGTCGGTGCAAAAGGTGCACTTCCCAAGGTTACCAAACAAACGTGCATCACGTAGAGCATTAAAAACAGCATGTAAATGTTCCAAATGTTCTTCCAAAGATTTGCTATAAATCAGTATATCATCAAAATAGACTACCACAAATCGTCCAATGAAAGCACGTAAAACTTAGTTCATTAGTCTCATGAAAGTACTAGGTGCATTAGTTAACCCAAAAGGCATGACTAACCACTCATATAAACCAAACTTAGTTTTAAATGCTGTTTTCCATTCATCTCCCAATTTCATACGAATTTGATGGTATCCACTACGCAAATCAACTTTGGAGAATATTGTAGAGCCACTCAATTCATCAAGCATATCATCTAGCCTAGGAATAGGATGACGATAACGAATAGTAATATTATTAATGCCTCTACAATCAACACACATACGTGACGTACCATCCTTTTTAGGCACTAGTATAATAGGAACAGAACAAGGACTAAGAGATTCGGCGTATATAACCTTTGTCGAGCAGCTCCTATACTTGACGCATAATCTCCTTCGTCTCCTCCGGATTGGTACGGTATGGTGCACGGTTGGAGTAGCGATGCACCGAATTAAGTCAATTTGATGCTCAATCCCTCGAATAGGTGGTAATCCGGTGGCACGTCTTGTGGGAAGACGTCGTGAACTCTGCAAAATGTTAGTGACAGTAGGGGCAAAGAGGAAGGCACGTCCTCGAATGAAAATAATGCCTCTTTGCACACAAAAGCATAGCAAACAGATTTGCTAGAATCTAGCTCCTCAATATCAGATTTGGTGGCAAGTAAACATGCACTTTTCAGTTTAATTAGAAACAACATTAGATGGTTTATTATTAGGCTTCATTTGTTGCTCAAATTCTTTTGCCACAATCTGATTTTCACTCTTATTTTTCTCTGTTTTGCTTTATTAGCTCTATTAATATCATCTTTCAAAATTGAATCAGGAGTCATAGGAAGCAAAGTAATATTTTTATCCTTGTGAACAAGAGTATCTGATTGTTTCTACCATGGTGTACAGAATTTTTATCAAATTGCCATGGTCTACCAAGTAATAAGTAACATGCTTGCATAGGTACCACATCACAATCAACATAATCAGCATATGTAGAGATACTAAAATACACACGAACAGTATGTGTTACCTTAACCTTGCCGCTGTTGTTGAACCATTGGATGTAGTAAGGATGTGGATGTGGTCTTGTGGTGAGAGAAAGCTTCTCCACCATATCCATGCTAGCCAAGTTGTTGCAGCTCCCTCCATCTATGATGACGCTTGAATAGAACGTTCCTTCACAACTCCCTTTGTATGGAACAAGTTATGCCTCTGATTTTGCTCAGCTTGTGTAACCTGCACACTCAAAACACGTTGAGCAACTAAACATTCATACCACGGCATCTTTAGCAGCCATGTATTGCGTCTCATGATCAGAATCATCTCCACCATGTTCTTCATGTGTAATAAGAGCCAAAGTCTCTTCATCATAGTCACTAGCGGACTCATACCCACCATCCTCAGTAGCAATCATCACACGCTGAGATTGGCATTCTCTGGCAAAATGTCCTCTTCCCTTACAACGACGACAAATAATATCACTTGTTGATGAGGACATCAATACCATTGTTACACCCACAGCCCCTACTGCTACATATACTGGACCAATTACTAGAGCTCGCGCACGCCAATTAAATTATCAGGTACTTTCGTTTCTTGGTAATGATTCTAATGTTCATGAGAATATGATGCTGCCTAAATTGGATACATTTGTTTTGCTTACAAATGAAGGCCCTAGCTTGGAGAAGGATGGACATTGGAGCAAGAACAAGCATGGAGATAATGCCATGCTAGGGGAACAAGAACGGAGTTACAAGTGATGATTTCAGGGACTTTGAAGCCACCATAATAGGTGCATGAAGCCTTGGACGAAATATACAAGATGCCACTTCATAATATTCGTCCATAGGCTATTCTAGGTGCCAGCGTCACCTTATTATTGGGCCAGGCCCATGTAATTTCGAAATACTTAAGTATAGGCTGTTTTTAGAGTCCGTATGTGTGGGGAAACAAGAGTTAGGGATGGTTTCGGACCCCTCCCTCAAGGGCCACGAAATTCCCTCCTCGCACGTTCGTAGTCGGATCGTCAAAGTCGACTTCCTCCAAAGCGAAAACCAACATCTCATCGAAAGACGGGACACCTTGGCCTCTATCACTTGTGTGCCCTGTTGACGCCATGGAAGAAGAAGAGCTCTGTGTAGGCCCAGCAGGTGCGCTCTTGGCAGATAGTGGTGGTTGTGCCTGCTTTCTTGTATCACGGTTGGAGGTGGCAGCCGGCGGAGGTGCCGGTGTAGTAGAACGTGTGGAAGTAGATGATGCACGTGGTGTCCATGATGAAGGTCGACCTGCAGAAAAGTTAGTCCGCGCCAACGCGTGTCGATCCTGCACTTCACGTTCAGCTTTACAAGCAAGATGGAATAATCGAGTGATATTAGTATAATCCTTGTAGTCTAGAATGGTCTGAATATCTCTATTTAATCCACCCAGAAAACGTGCAAGCATAGCTTCATTCTCCTCAACAATACCACATCTAATCAAGCCAGTTTGTAATTCCTGATAATATTCTTCTACCGAATTTTTTGCAATATCCAGATTGCAATGTCAGTTTCTTGCTTGTTCTTCGTTTGCTCGCAGGAAACAGACCCTCGTGGTCAGGTTGATCGTGCTCCGGCGTGGTCAATAACCTCTCGGAGTTGGTTTAGCGACTGCTAAGGCGCGACGTCCTCGCACGTTCGTAGTCGGATCGTCAAAGTCGACTTCCTCCAAAGCGAAAACCAACATCTCATCGAAACATCGGGACACCTTTGCCTCTATCAAGTGGTATCAGATTTTCAGGTTGCTCGGTGAGATTTTACAGTTTTCCGTAGTTTAGATCGAGTCTGTTCTTCATACCTATAGTCCACGAAAAAGCCACAAAAAAATTAGGGTTAGTTCATCATATCCGAACCAATCTGAGCCTTTGCATAATCTTTTTAGGGTTTTGCTTTGTTGAATTTGCGGTTGCATCGTCGTGTCAAGTTGCTGGTCTTAGAGTCTAGTCTTTTAGAGTTTCGAGTTCTGGTCATAAGTTGTCACGCCGCCACCGCACCATCATCATCGCCCCTGCCACCTACCATCACCGCTCCGAATCCGTATCCATATACCACCACTTCCTAGTAGTCTGTCGAATCATATTCTTGTGTGTTTCTATTGCTGCTAACCCATGGCAGGATCACAAGCCGACGAGACTGACTGGGAGAACATGACAAACAAAGCGCTACATGATAAGTTTCAACAAATGATGAGTGGGCAGGTGGAAGATGTTCTAAATAGATTTGAAGAGGCCATGGAGAAGATAGATGGCATTGAGAAGGCGTCAAACAAAGCTCGATAACAAGTTTAATGAATTGCTCGGCGTCTACCACCACCACCACCGGCGGCACCTAACGCACCTCTACTACAACAACAAGGACTACCTCCACATCGCGAAGCAACCCTCCGCCGAGCTTCCCGTGTCCCTCTTCACTGGCCAAGATTCTTTGGTGCTCTTGTTGATATACGTGGCTCCTGCATTGCGATGGGGAGGATGATTATGTGAGAGATTACGAGGATGAGGTTGATCAACATCGAACTACGTGCAACCACCGGCACCACAACCACCAGGTCGTCCACATGCAAATAATGGCAATGTTCGGGCTCCCCTTCAGTACGAGATCATGACCATCTCCCTAAACTGAAATTGAATATTCCACCATTTGAGGGTAGATATGTTCACGATATATATCTTACTTGGGAGTTAGAAGCTGAACAACGATTTACATGTTTACAATATCCTGAGGAGAGACGTGTTCCTGCTGCTGTTTGTGCTTTCACTAGCTTTGCATGTGTTTGGTGGTCTGAACATTGTAGATTATATCCTGTTCCAGCTACTTGGGCTGCTTTGTTACACCCACAGCCCTATGACTATACATCTTGGACCAATTACTAGAGCTCATGACGCCAATTGAATTATCGGTACTTTCGTATCTTGGTAACGATTCCAATGTTCATGAGAATATGATGCTGCCTAAATTGGATACATTTGTTTTGCTTACAAATGAAGGGCCTACCATGGACAAGAAAGATGAACCTTGGAGCAAGTTCAATCATGGAGATGTTGGCATGCGCAAGGAGAACAAGAACGGAGTTACAAGTGATGATTCCAGGACTTTGAAGCCACCCTAATGAGTGCATGAGGCCTTGGACGAAATATACAAGATGCCACTTCATAATATCGTCCATAGGCTATTCTAGGTGCTGCGTCACCTTATTATTGGGCCAGGCCCATGTAATTTCGAAATACTTAAGTATAGGCTGTTTTTAGAGTCCGTATGTGTGGGGAAACAAGAGTTAGGGTTGATTTAGGACCCCTCCACCAAGGGCCACGAAATTCCCCACTCTTCCTCAATATATACAGCACTTAGGGCACCGTTTAGACCTTGGGTTGTGTTTAGATTAAAAGTTCGCCATAGCTGCAACTTGGCATTTCCGTTTGTGTTCAACGACCGGACAAAGGCGTCCACAGAACCCCACCTTGATCAATAAAGCTTTCATCTTATATTCGCAATATTCAGATTGCAATCTCAGTTTCTTGCTTGTTCTTCGTTTGCTCGCAGGAAACAGGCCCTCGTGGTCGGAGTTGATCGTGCTCGGCGTGGTCAATAACCCTCGGAAGTTGGTTTAGCGATCGCTAAGGCGCTGACGTCTCAAGACGTTTCGTAGTCGGATCGTCAAGGTCGACTCCCACAGAAACGATAGCCACCATCTCATCGAAACATCGGGACACCTTTGCCTCTATCACATAACCAATATGTCTCGTGATGGTACCTCCTTTTGAATCCTTCAAAATGAAAGAATATGACAAACACTCGGAAAAACAAATGAGGTTAGTGCAAATGTAGCACCTATCATTCGAGTGGTAAGATGCCCAACAAGTTTTCTCATCATTCTTATCATAAGAAAGGACAAGGTATGGTATGGTATGAAAGGATATGATGCGAGAACAACCAAATACAATAGGCTCAATCAAACAAGCATGCTTCACAAGTAATATGTCCAAGTCTCCAAGATAGATAAGCATAGCATGGGTGCACTCACTATAATTGCATATGAGAGCTGCAACTAATGGAGACAAGAGACAAAGATCAAGATATATCACGTGAGAGGCATGAGCATATATGTCATTAACCCAAGAAAGCGACTAAGAATGGAACATGGGTGATGCAACAAAGCAAGCAATCCTAGTGATCAAACCAAGCAAGCTAGTAGTGCGAAGATGCAACGTACTAGAAGGAATCATGGCAAACATGTCATGTGTGCAAATAGTGGGCATGAATAATGCACATGACATATCACAAGCATGAAAGCAAGAAATGAGGAAAGTATCATCATTGTATTGGCAAGAAGTCCTATGTAAATAGCAACGGAACATCAAGACTCTCCCAACACAAGAATCAACAATAGCATGAGGCACATGATAAACATGGCAATAGCAACAAGGATCTCAACCAAACATGCAAATACACATAGGAGTAGCATAATGGTGAATCATGGGTAGATGCAAGTAAGGGTCACAATTGCATGGCAAAGTCATGTAAAGAGGCATAACATGCAAAGTGAACACGATAGAAGGGTGATGCGGAGCATCCTTCCATCATCCCCATGGACTCTACACCGACACATCAAGCCCCATGTGGACCTATGACAAGAGCTAGAGCACGTGCTTTGGAAACCGAGGTGAATTCCTTCCTACTTAACTTGCATACGGACACGAATGGAACAATGTTGCTACCTCACCAAAATACGCTATGTCTCATTAGGTACGAAGAGGAACACCACCAAAACGCTCAGGAGCACCCTCAAGAAGAAGAGGAACCACCCCAAGGCCACGCGGACCAAGACGGAGTGCAAAGCAACCAAAACTGGAAGTCCCAGGTGACCCCGTGCGCACGGGCCGCAGATACCCCGTGCCCACGGGCTATCCAGAGAGTTGACGCTGGAGCACCCCGTGCGCACGGGCCAAACTTACCCCGTGCGCACGGGCTCATCAGGGTGGACGGCTGAGATCGCTTCTTCGGCTCCTTCTTCATCTCCTTCGACCCCAAGCCTATATAAGTCATACCAAGGACCATGTTTAGGGTTAGCAAAGTATTAGATGAGATATTTGTGAGCTTTGCTCCTTTCTACCTTCTCTTGTGGAATCAAGACCTGATGAGGACATGACTACCTTGGATAAGACCAAAAATATTGCATACATGCATATTTGTCAGGTGATTTCTAGTGCAAACTATTCAATAATCTATTTATGTTATCCAGAACAAAAATACATCACATACTTTTGTGTTTTGTCTAATTGTAGGTGTATGGGACATTTGTACAATACACATATGAAGATAAGGGAAAAGGAGAAGTTTAGGTGCTGTTCAAAAGTCCTCTCACGTCACTTTTGGACCAAGAGAAGATAGAGTCCAAGTCTCTCACGTTCTGAACTCAGATTCGGACTGCAGACATACACGACTCAAAACGTCAATAACTTTTCATCCGGACTCCAAATTGGGTGATTCTTTTTTTGTTGGAAAATAGATTTCGTGCACCTTCCAACCCAATTGGATTCACCTTCAAATTCGTCCGGAGCGTTGAGTTATGGATTAAACAATCTGATGCTGCAGCAGAATCCGAGTCAAACTACAAGTCCAAAGGTGTTACGTCACCTCCGCTTGGGCCCATTGGCCTTGTACGACCTAGGGTTAGTTTTAGGCTGCCTTGGGACGTCCTACCACCTCCTTGGCCGCCACCCCTTGATCCTATATAAGTAGATCCATCTACTAGCTTTTTCCTTGGGATTTGTTTAGTTAAAAGTTAGCCATTGCAACCGTGTACTTTGTTTGTGTCCAACGACCAGACCAAGACCGCTTACGGATCCCCACCATTATCAATACTTCATATATATTCGCAATATTCAGATTGCTTTATCATAGTCTTGCTTGTTCTTCGATTGCTTGCAGGAATAGACCTTCGTGGTCGAGTTGATCGTGCTCCGTGGGTCAATAACCTCTCGGAGTTGGTTTAGCGATTGCTAAGGCGCAACGTCGTGCACGTTTGTAGTCGGATCGTCAAAGTCGTCTCCACCAAATCGATAGTTATCATCTCATTGAAAGATCGGGACACCTTTGCCTCTATCAAGTGGTATCAGTTTTCAGGTTGCTCGGTGAGATTTTACCGTTTTTCATAGTTTAGATCGCATCTGTCTTTCATACCTATAGTCCATGAAAAAGCCACAAAAAAGTTAGATCTATTCATCCTTTGTCCGAGCCTGTCTGAGTCTTTGCAATTTTCTTTTCATTGTTTGCATTATTGAATTATCGATTGCATCGTCGTGTCGAGTTGCTGGTCTTAGTGTCTATTCATCCTTTGTCCGAGCCTGTCTGAGTCTTTGCAATTTTCTTTTCATTGTTTGCATTATTGAATTATCGATTGCATCGTCGTGTCGAGTTGCTGGTCTTAGTGTCTAGTTCGTTTAGAGTTTCGAGTTCTGTTCACATTAGTCACGCCGCCGCTGCATCGTTATTCCTTCCGTTGACCATCATCCATCCATCAATTTCCACCACGTGCTACCCAATTCGTTGTCATAATCATAGTTGAGATCGTTCACATCTTCACTTGATCCAATGCGCATCTTATCTAGTTTGTTTGGAAAGAGGAGAGAGAAGAAAAGAGAGAAAAAGTTAAAAATAGTAAGAGAAAAAAAAGAAAGAAAAGGAAAAAAGTGTGAGAAAAAAAGAAGAAAAAAAAAACAAAGTTTGGATCTATCTAGACTCAATCTCGTAGCTGAATTCGGATTGGAATCTGTTTTGTGCACTGTTCAGTAAAACAGGCATAACTTCCTCATACTGAAGTCCGTTTTGGCTCATGAGTACTCAAATTAAAGCTAGAGACGAGCCGCATCTAAATAGTTGCAGAAGCTTGTTCAATATTTGGCACCTCAAAATCGGCTCCTAAATAGGTCGTTTTGCCCTCCGAAGTTCGTGAACACAGCTTATTCCAGTTTTTCAAACCAGTTTTATAATTTTTTTGACTCCTCATATCAACTCGGAATTGAGTGATTCTTTTTGCATTGGAAAGCTTGAGTTAGTAGCATTCTTTGAAAAAGTTATCAGAAAATTGGCTCAAACTTTTCAAGAGGAAAATTGGAGAGAGAGTTGTTGTATATCACGGTTGGCGCTTGTTTTTCATCATTATCTTTCTTGCCGTTGTGCTCTTCACTTATATCTTGTTGTCTAGAGCTACTCATTATCCTTCATTGATGCTAGTTGTGCTACACCGTGACCTCATTAGTGTTCTAGGCTCGCGTCTCTAGTAGGTCTAGCCTAGGACCAGACAAGATCTGCCGTCGTTGAGCGTTTATTCAACATTGCATCTTTGAATTGATTATTGCTAATCTTTTGCTACCATATATAGCCAACCCAGCTCCACATATTTCTACACCGTGTATACGTGACGCTCCCCTGGCAATCTCTTTACACAATCTTGAGTTACTTGACACCGGTTGCTGTCACCTTTCTTTGCATTGTAAGAACTTGTAAGACATTGATATTTGCTTTACTGTGAGCGTTTTACCACCACATCCTAGTATTTATAGAAACATTATTTTTGGATTTTGTTTCTTGTTCTACTAATCATGACAGGATCCAGAGTCAATTCATGGGCTTTGTCGATCGCGGGAGACATGCCACCACCTATGCAAATACCACAACCGTCACGAGAGGTGCACAAACATCCAAATGCACATGATCAGGTTCATGTTTCTATACCACCATTTAATGGCCGTTTTAGACCTCCTTTATATATTGAATGGGAGTTAGACATAAATAATATATTTGCTTCCCATAATTTTGATGAACGTAAAAAGTTATGGTTGCGGTTGGTTCTTTCACTTGGTTATGCTCTAGTTTGGTGGAGTGAATATTGTCGGTTACACCGATTATGTACCTAATACTTGGGATGATTTAAAACATGTCATGAGAGATAGATTAAATCGATGTTTATTATACTCGTGGCATGATTAAAAAGCTGGAACATTTAAAACAAGGTAGTGACACCGTAACAAAATATTATGATGATTTACAAACTACCTTGTTGCACTCATTTTTAGAAGAAAGTGAAGAAGATTTTATGGATAGATTTTGGGGAGGATTAAACCATAATATTCAGGAGATACTAATTCATGAAGAGTGTTATCCTATGGACCATTTGTTTCGTCTTGCTTGCAAAGCTGAACAGGAAATAAAAGCGATGTGTTGCCCACAAGGAGAACAAGCGCACGGTGCACATTCCAACTGTTGATACAGATGTTTATTCAACTACTAGGCGTACTATGACAACCACATCCGTTGTTGCGAGGACTACATCATCTCCACCATGTGACACATCATCATCGAGAGTGCCTGCATCATCTGAGTTGACTATAAGAGGTAATGACAAAGGTACAGATTTTCCACTTTTACATGAGAATGATGCATGCCTAGTTAACTTGAATACATCATGTGTTGAGCTACCCACTACTTTGATCACACCACCTATTTTAGAGGATTATATTGATAATTTGACTTTGCCATGTGATCAAACAACTGAAATACCAACAATTTTGAGTGCACCCATTGAATTAATTGTTGATGCAAAAGAATCAATATTTAATCATTTTGATATGACCTCTAATCTTGGTGATGATTACGTGTCGAATGACTTATTATATGTTTACTTATTTAAGCATGTTTTAGCATGTAAACTTGATGCAAGTAAGGTTTATTCACCAATGTTGGGATGGTTTAATGATGAACATTGTCAATCTTTTGAAATGAATAAGAGCTTCACTTATATGTGCAAACTGAGTTGCAATATTTTCATGCCTTCTACTTCTTGTGATAATGTTTTGGCTTTAGATTTTATGAACTATGCAAGTTACTCATCTATTTATGTGTCATATGTGCAAAAATCAAGGGAAATAAAAATGGATGACATATACATATACAACATGTACACCTTGTCTCTTTTGTTAGCCACATTTCAGACTAAGAACCATGAGGGCGGCTTTGTTTTCAAGAAGTGGAGGATGATGAGGACATGACTACCTTGGATAAGACCAAAAATATTGCATACATGCATATTTGTCGGTGATTTCTAGTGCAAACTATTCAATAATCTATTTATGTTATCCGAACAAAAATACATCACATACTTTTGTGTTTTGTCTAATTGTAGGTGTATGGGACATTTGTACAATACACATATGAAGATAAGGGAAAAGGAGAAGTTTAGGTGCTGTTCAAAAGTCCTCTCACGTCACTTTTGGACCAAGAGAAGATAGAGTCCAAGTCTCTCACGTTCTAGACTCAGATTTGGACTGCAGACATACACGACTCAAAAGCGTCAATAACTTTTTCATCCGGACTCCAAATTGGGTGATTCGTTTTTTGTTGGAAAATAGATTTCGTGCACCTTCCAACCCAATTGGATTCACCTTCAAATTCGTCCGGAGCGTTGAGTTATGGACGAAACAATCTGATGCTACAGCAGAATCCAAGTCAAACTACAAGTCCAAAGGTGTTACGTCACCTCCGCTTGGGCCCATTGGCCTTATGCGACCTAGGGTTAGTTTTAGGCTGCCTTGGGACGTCCTACCACCTCCTTGGCCGCCACCCTTGATCCTATATAAGTAGATCCATCTACTAGCTTTTTCCTTGGGATTTGTTTAGTTAAAAGTTAGCCATTGCAACTTCGTGTACTTTGTTTGTGTCCAACGACCAGACCAAGACCTCTTACGGATCCCCACCATTATCAATACTTCATATATATTCGCAATATTCAGATTGCTTTATCATATTCTTGCTTGTTCTTCGATTGCTTGCAGGAATAGACCTTCGTGGTCAGGTTGATCGTGCTCCAGCGTGGTCAATAACCTCTCGGAGTTGGTTTAGCGATTGCTAAGGCGCAACGTCGTGCACGTTTGTAGTCGGATCGTCAAAGTCGTCTCCACCAAATCGATAGTTATCATCTCATCGAAAGATCGGGACACCTTTGCCTCTATCAAGACCCCCAGGGAAGAATCCTTGTGGTTTTCAAGAGCTCCTCAAGGAGTAGACTATCTTCAAGACCCCATCTCCTTTGGATTTGGGATGAACTTTGCCATTGTATCTTTCCTTTGATTGTGTTTGTGACTTGTGGATCTTGTGTTGTTACTCTAGTGGATGTGTAATCGGGAATTGTTGGAGTGATTTCCTGATGCGGAGCATCCCTCACTCATCCCCATGGACGCACCTACATCTTCCTCAACACCACGTGGACCCATGACTCGAGCTCGAGCTAAAGCTATTGAAGATAAGGTGAACTCGCTCCTCTCCGAACTCCCTCTTCCTAATCATGAGACATGGCTACTACCTCATTCGGAAACTCTATGTGTAATCACGTACTTGGGAGCAGGCCAAGGAACAGCTACTTGCAAGAGCCAAGACGACGAGGACCCCAAGCGTGATGGAGAAGAAAAGCTGCTGAAGCTTCTGAGGCGTCGGACGACCGACCAAGTCCGGACGTCAAGCGACTCCTGTGCCACAGACGTAAGACGCCCTCCGGACGTCCGGCAGCTGGACACCCGAATGGAAACTCACGGAAGACCGAAGCCACCGGACGACCGGACGGCCTGTACCAGAGCCGAATCTACGGACGTCCGACGATCCACGGATGTCCGGGCCTTCCCGAATCCCCGGACGACCGGCCCTCTCCGGAGGACCGATGCACCCGAGTCCGAGCCGAATCAACGGACGTCCGAGCCTTGCCGGACGTCCGGACCGTCACGAGCCTCCGTACGTCCGACGCCTTCCGGACGTCCGGCCCCTGAGTGATCGCGCCCGCGGGCTGGAGCCCTTGTACCCTTCACTTCGCCCCCATTTGCACTAAGACTATAAATAGACCTCCTCCTCCTCCTAGTTGGGGTTAGCAAAGGATTAGCTCATATTTGTGTGAGAGCTTTGCTCATCCACTTGGTTACCTTCTCCTCGGGGATCGCGCCTCCTCGGAGAAGATCCTTCCAAGAGGATTCAAGACCTCCTCTAGGGTGGACCCAATCAAGACCTCCTCCCGGAGAAGACCGGTTACTCGTGTATCTTTCCTTTGTTGATTTTGAATCTTGTGCTACCTTATGTGTTCGGTGATCTAGCCCTTATGTGTTCCGCGGATTCAAGACCCCCTTCTAGGGTGGACCCCATCAAGACCTCCTCTCGGAGGAGAACGACTACTCGTGTATCTTTCCTTTGTTGACTTTGAATCTTGTGCTACCTTATGTGTTTGATGATCTAGCCCTTGTGTGATCGATACTTGTCTGTTTAGTGTTCCTCCTGTGTGTGTGTTTCCCCGTGTTCTTCCGCTTGTTCGTCGTGTTTCCCTCGTAGGATCCCCTCCAATCGTGAAAGATCTCCGATTAGGGTTCCGCCCTACATCATCTTGGTATCAGAGCCACGTTGATCGCGTTTTGGAGCCCCTACCCCTCTTTTTCTAGCTTGATTTTGTTGTTTTTGTCCTAAATCCGAAAATTCCCCACAAAAAATAGCCCCAAAATTTTTTGTGATTTGTTTGTGAGTTGAGATTTTGTTGGATTTGGTCCATGGATTTGTGTTGCTGCGTGTGGATCTAGCTTTCCGAGCAACGTACAAGAGACTCTCCGAGCAACGTACAAGAGACTACCTCGACAACAAGTTCGACACTCACAAGCAAGAGAATGATGCAAGAATGGACGAGATCCGCGCCTTAATGTGGAACCGGCACCATTCCACTTCTTCATCCTCAAGACGGAGCCGCTCGAGTCGACACTCCGACGACACCTTCTACGACTCAAGTACACCTACTTGAACACTCTTACGTTGTCAAGACGTCAAGACCGTCATGCATCTCGCAACCCGCTACATGACAAACATTCATAAGAGCAAGTCGATGAGCAATTCCCTCGTCCTCAATCAAACCAAGACGCTTTTGCCCAAGCTCAAGAACGACAACGACTACGGCGCCAAGAGGAAGAAACGGCGCGTCTACACCAAAGGCGAACAAGACGCCAAGGCTCAACGTCTTCGACAACAACAACGTGAAGCGCAAGCTCTTGAGGCATAGCGTGCCCTTCAAGAATCAAGTCGAGCCTTCGCCAAAGCAATCGCGAGCAGGCGCAATCAAGAGGAAGCCCTTCGAGAAGAAATCCAAGAGAGGAACTACCAACCTCATGGACAACGTCAAGTTCCTCAAGCTCCTCCACAAGCTGGTCAAGCTCCACTTCAACCTCAAGTTCAACAAGAGCAAGTTGATCATGGTCTTCCTCCACGCCAAGAGCAACATGAAGACGATTGCAATCCAGGTCAAGGGCGTCATCATCAACATCGCCAACAACACAATGAAGTGCAACGCTACGGAAAGCTAAAATTCACCATGCCCAAGTTCAATGGAAGCAATGACCCCGAAGACTACCTCTCATGGGCATTCAAGGTTGACAAAATCTTCCGGTTGCACAACTACGATGAAGCGAAGAAAATCGTTATGGCATCACTTGAGTTCCAAGACTATGTGCTCATATGGTGGGAACAAATCATTGAGCGACGACAAGCAAGAGGTGAACCTCCAATCATCACTTGGGCTCAAATGAAGGATGTCATGCGAGCACGTTTTGTGCCAACCTACTACAACCGCGACCACTTCAAGAAACTCCAAGTTCTCAAGCAAGGAACAAAGAGTGTTGAAGAATACTACGAGGAAATGGAGATAGCCATGATTCGAGCCAATGTCAAGGAAGATGATGAGCAAACTATGGCACGTTTCTTGAATGGACTCAATCATCCCATCAAGAAGATCGCCGACTTCCAACCATACTCCACCCTCATTGAGCTCGTACATCAAGCTACAAAGGCGGGCGTCAAGTGCAAGATGAGTTCAAATGCATGAAGTACTCATCCAAGACCTACGGCTTGTCCAACAACCAAGCTTCAACACCTCCTCCAACATCTAAATCAACCAAACCTTCTACAAACAACGACGACAAGTCGAGTTACAAGAGAAATTCGACAAGTTCAAGTCGTCCTCCTCCTACTACAAGCAACCTCAAGCCGCGTGTTTCATCATCTACTCCGACCGATGAGACCATCAAAACAAGCTCCTTCAAGTGTTTTACTTGCGGCGGCCGAGGCCACAAGTCCTACGAATGCACCAACAAGCGCACCATGATCCTCAATGACGACGGCACATATGACTCAATGAGTGATGAGGAGATGGAAGCCCTTGAGCAAGTTGCCATGCACGGCGAGTGAACGAAGATGAAGATGATCAAGTCTTTTGCGATGAAGATTCGAGCCCCGCTCTCGTTGTCTCCAAGGTCTTGACCCTTCAACATCAACAAGAAGACGACCAAAGATGCCACATCTTCCACACAAAGGCCGGCATCAAAGGAAGGTCCGTCAAGGTCATCATCGGTGGAGGTAGTTGCCACAACTTGGCAAGTGAAGAACTATGTTCCAAACTTCATTTGGTCAAGAGGAAGCACCCGCACCCCTACAAGGTTCAATGGCTAAGTGACTCCGGCACTATACGAGTCGAGCATACGGTCCAAGTCTCCTTCAAAATTGGTGCTTATGAAGACACGTTGGAGTGTGATGTGGTCCCAAAGACCGTTTGCCACCTACTGCTAGGTCGACCATGGCAATTCGATAGTGGTGTCATCCACAACGGGCGCACCAATCATTATAGCTTCAAGATGAAAGGGAAGGAATATGTGCTACGACCTATGTCTCCTAGTCAAGTGATAGCCGACAAGCAAGCCACCCATCATAGAGACAAGAGTGAGAAAGTGATCCACCAAAAAGTATTTGCGAGCCACAAGCCAAACTTGAGCGCCTCTTCGCCTAGAGAGAAAAACCTCATCCTATTTGCCACCAAAAGTGAGATGAGAAAAGTGTGTGAGAACCCATCTAGTGTGATGCACTTTGTCCTTGTGTGCAAGGATGGAGACCTAACAACTAACACCTCTCATGAGCTACCTTTAGTGTTTAAATCTCTTTTGCAGGAATTCCAAGATATTTTCCCCGATGAGCTACCTCCGGGTCTAGCTCCTCTTAGAGGCATTGAGCATCGAAGCGAACTCATCCTCGGAGCGCCTCTACCAAACAAAGCTCCATACCGAGTCAATCCCGAAGAAACCAAGGAGATTCAACGGCAAGTACAACAACTCATCGACAACGGTCATGTACGTGAAAGCCTAAGCCCTTGTGCCGTTCCCATTATACTTGTGCCTAAGCCCGATGGAAGTTTCCGATTGTGTTCCGATTGTAGACCTATAAATGCTATTACCGTTCGCTCTAGGCATCCCATTCCTCGCTTAGATGATATGCTTGATGAACTTAGTGGAGCCAACTTTTTCTCGAAAATTGATCTAAAAAGTGGCTATTATCAAATCCGCATACACGAGGGTGATGAATGGAAAACTGCTTTCAAAACCAAATTTGGTTTATATGAGTGGTTAGTGATGCCTATGGGTCTTTCGGAGGCTCCGGTACTTTTCGTGCGTCTTATGCATCATGTGCTTCGTCCTTACATTGGAGTCTTTGTTGTGGTTTACTTGACGATATTCTTGTGTTTAGGAAAACCATGAAAGAACATCTTAATCATGTTAGGGCTGTTTTGCAAACCCTTCAAGAAGGAAAGTCTTTACGCAAACATGAAAAAATGCACATTTGCTGTTGACAAAGTGGTTTTCTTGGGTTTTGTAGTATCCTCAAAGGGCGTCCATGTTGATGAATCTAAAATTGAAGCAATTAAAACTTGGCCCCAACCCACCAATTTGCAACAAGTGCGTAGCTTTCTTGGTCTTGCGGGTTTTTATCGTCGCTTTGTGAAAGATTTTAGCACAATTGCCGCTCCTTTGCATGCCTTGAGTAAGAAGAATACTCCCTTTGTTTGGGGAACTTCGCAATCAACCGCTTTTGATGAGCTCAAGTCTTTGCTTACTCATGCTCCGATTCTTGCGTTGCCCAATTTTGACAAAACTTTTGAGGTTCATTGTGATGCAAGTGGTACCGGAATTGGCGGAGTTTTGATGCAAGAAAAACGAGCCATTGCTTATTTTAGTGACAAACTATCCGGTGCTCAACTTAATTATCCCATCTATGACAATTAATTGTACGCTTTAGTGCGTGTGCTACATTTTTGGGACCTTAAACCTCATGAATTTGTCATCCATACCGACCATGAAACGCCGAAGTACTTAAAAGGCCAAACTAAGTTGAACAAGCGTCATGCCAAATGGAGTGAATTTATTGAATCTTTCCCATATGTCATCAAGTACATTAAGGGTAAAGAAAATGTTGTTATGACGCACTTTCACGCATATGCATGCTTGTCACTCAACTTGAGTTGAATGTTATTTGTTTTGAGCATATAAAAGACTTGTAGGAGCATGATCCTTCTTTTGCTACTCCTTATGCTAAGTGTTTGACACACACATCTTGGGACCGATACTACATAAAGGATGATTATCTTATGAGAGCTAACAAACTTTGCATTCCCGAGTCTTCTCTTCGTTTGTTACTTTTGCAAGAGGCTCATGGAGGCGGACTTATGGGACACTTTGGACGCGACAAGACTTTCGCCACGCTCTCCAAGAACTACTTTTGGCCCAAGATGTTCCGTGACGTCTCACGCTTCACCAACCGTTGCTCTACCTGTCGCAAAGCTAAATCTAAAGCTCAATCCCATGGTCTTTACATGCCCCTTCCTATTCCTTATCAACCTTGGGAAGACATTCGCATGGACTTTGTACTTGGTTTGCCTAGAACTCAAAATGGAAAGGATTCCGTGTTTGTTGTTGTGGATAGATTTTCTAAGATGGCACATTTCATTACTTGCAACAAGATAGACGATGCTTCACATGTTGCAAATCTCTTTTGTAGGGAAATCTTGCGACTCCATGGAGTACCAAAGACAATCGTCTCCGATCGTGACGTCAAGTTCTTGAGTTACTTTTGGAAGACCCTATGCGCCAAGCTTGGAATCAAGCTCTTGTTCTCATCCGCATACCATCCTCAAACCGACTGCCAAACGGAGGTGACGAACCGCACACTATCCACTCTACTTCGTGTCTTGATCAAGAAGAACATCAAGGAGTGTGAAGCATGTCTACCCATCGCCGGCACGCCTACAACCGTGCAAGACATTCGACTACCGGCAAGTCCCCCTTCGAGGTCGTCTACGGCTTCAACCCGTCGTCCCCATTGGACATTCTACCTCTTCCTCTACAAGAGAGCACCAACATGGATGCGAGTGCATGGGCAAGCTACATCAAGAAGATGCATGAGGATACAAGACAAACCATCGAGCGCCAAGTACAACGACTAGCGACCAAGCTCAACGTCAACAAGCAACCCATGGTCTTCAACATTGGCGATCTAGTGTGGCTACACCTTCGCAAGGACCGCTTCCCCAAAGAACGCAAGTCCAAGCTTCTCCCTAGAGCCGATGGACCTTTCAAGGTGCTAGCACGCTACAACGACAACGCCTACAAGATCGACCTACCTCGAGACAAGTACAACGTGAGCGACATCTTCAACGTCAAGGACCTCGCACCATACCAAGGAGATGAAGCTTTTGATCCGAGGTCAGATATCTCTCAAGGGGGGGGGGGGGAGATGATGCGGAGCATCCCTCACTCATCCCCATGGACGCACCTACATCTTCCTCAACACCACGTGGACCCATGACGCGAACCCGAGCTAAGGCGATCAAAGATAAGGTGAACTCGCTCCTCTCCGAACTCCCTCCTCCTACTCACGAGACATGGCTACTGCCTCATTCGGAAACCCTATGTATAATCAGGTACATGGAGATAAGCCAAGGAACAACCACTTCCAAGAGCCAAGACGACGAGGACCCCAAGCATGCTGAAGAACAAGAAGATAGGATGCTGCAGCTACAGGCATCGGACGTCCGACCAAGTCCGGACGTCCGGCGAACTCCCAGGCCATGGACGACCGACGCCCTATGGACGTCCGACAGCTGGGCACCCGAATGGAATCTGCGGACGTCCGAAAGCCTCCGGACGTCCAAAAGCATCCGGACGTCTGAAAGCCTCCGGACGTCCGACCGACGCACGCCCGAACCGAATCTACGGACGTCCGACCGTTGTGCGCCCGAGCCGAATCTACGGACGTTCGAAGGCCTCCGGACGTCCAGACCCTCTCGAGCCTCCGGACGACCGGTGACCTCCGGACGTCCGACGCCTGTGTGTTGACTTCGATTGGGGCCATAGCCCTTGTACCCCTTCGCCCCCTAGACTATATATACTCTTTCTTCCCCACCTTTCTAGGGTTAGCATTGGTTTAGCTCATGTTTGTGTGAGAGCCTTGCTCATCCACTTGGTTACTTCTCCTCGGAGCTCAGGACCTCTACGGAGAAGATCCCCCAAGCGGATTCAAGAACCCCTTCTAGGGTGGACCCCATCAAGACCTCCTCTCGGAGAAGAACGGCTACTCGTGTATCTTTCCTTTGTTGATTTTGAATCTTGTGCTACCTTATGTGTTTGATGATCTAGCCCTTGTGTGATCGATACTTGTCGGTTTAGTGTTCCTCCTGTGTGTGTGTTTCCTCGTGTTCTTCCGCTTGTTCGTCGTGTTTCCCTCGTAGGATCCCCTCCAAACGTGAAAGATCACCGATTAGGGTTCCGCCCTACATTAACCATCCTCCCCAATACATCCTATGACGATTTTGCCACATTTTGGTCCTTGAGATTTTGAGTTGTCGTTCCCGTGTCCTATTGTCTTTCGGCTATCTAGGTACGGTTCGACTTCATCATCACCTCGGCTCATCTTCGCAAGGGTCACATGATAGAGGCGGGGGTGTCCCGATCTTTCGATGAGATGATAACTATCGATTTGGTGAAGATGACGTTGACGATCCGACTACAAGCGCAGACGACGTTGCGCCTTAGCAATCGCTAAGCCAATCTCACGAGGTTCTTGGCGATCTTTGGAAGCACGATCAGCCTGACCACGAAGGTCTATTCCTGCAAACAATCGAAGAACAAGCAAGAATATGATAAAAGCAATCTGAATATTGCGAGTATATATGAAGTATTGATAAAGATGGGGATCCGTAAGCGGTCTTGGTCTGGTCGTTGGACACAAACGAAGTACACGAAGTTGCAATGGCTAACTTTTAACTAAACAAATCCCCAAAATCTAAACGGTGCCCTAAGGGCTGTATATATGGAGGAAGAGGGGGGGAATTTCGTGGCCCTTGGTGGAGGGGTCCGAAATCAACCCTATGTCTTGTTTCCCCACACATACGGACTCTAAAAATAGCCTATACTTGTGTATTTCGAAATTACAAGGGCCTGGCCCAATAATAAGGTGACGCAGCACCTAGAATAGCCTCGGGACGAAATTTATGAAGTAGCATCTTGTATATTTCGTCCAAGGCTTCATGCACCCATTATGGTGGCTTCAAAGTCCTGAAATCATCACTTGTAACTCCGTTCTTGTTCCCCTTGCATGGCATCATCTCCATGCTTGTTCTTGCTCCAATGTCCATCCTTCTCCAAGCTAGGCTCTTCATTTGTAAGCAAAACAAATGTATCCAATTTAGGCGACATCATATTCTCATGAACATTAGAATCATTACCAAGAAACGAAAGTACCTGATAATTTAATTGGCGTGCGCGAGCTCTAGTAATTGGTCCAGTATATGTAGCAGTAGGGGCTGTGGGTGTAACAATGGTATTGATGTCCTCATCATCACATCATCGCCATGGACGGTAACATCGTCGACATCTTTGTCATACCTTGCAATTGCATTGATACCCACATGGCCTTACTTTTGCGTAGCTTACCCATCGAGACTAGCCATTGAGTATTGTCGGCAACATGACTTGTGCACATTAGTGATCATACTCCATAGCATACATACCATACCACCGTGGTGCATATCTTGGGATCCAGTTGTGTGTCACAAAGTTGTCATAGCATACACAATTGCTATCTTGGTTCGTGAAGTTTTGCATGAGAAAAGAGCTCAAAAGTGAAAGAGCCACCCAAGCTTTTAAGCAAAGAGGAAAGATAAGCAAAGAGCTTATGAGCAAGAACCATAGCATCATATTACATTAAGATTGTCATATTGGATCATCTTGGATCATAGCACCGAAATACCATACATATAGCATCGCGGATAGAGATAGTTGCATTTTTGCCTAGTAGGTTGTGCACAAGTTCCGTATCCGCCTATTGTGCAATCGTGCTAGCGTCTCTCTAGTATTGTGCAACAAGAGCATTTTCATGGATTCCACATTTTAGTTCACTTTTGGTTTGCACAATCCCACTTATCTATTTGCGTGTGTGTTTCCGTGTACCATTATTTGCTTGGTCTACTTGTTGCATTTGCAAATTTGTGAACCTTTTCCAACATTATTGACGCTCACTTACAATTGCGTCAAATTTTGTGCCACCATCCTCACCAAGCTCCACCATAAGCTATTATTTGTGTAGGTGTGAGAACCGACAAGGATTGGTACCAATAGTGCTATTTCATTGTCCGCATTTGAGTGATCTTGATTCATCATCAACATCGGTCAAAGGTACATTGGTACAAGTTCTTCTCCTTCTACCACTCACATATTTTTGCTTGGAATGATGGATAGGCCAAGTACTTCTACAAACCCACTCTTCATCGAGCAAGACGAAGACATGTCCTCATACGGCACCAAGAGCCACCTCTTTGGTGCACAACGAGCGTTGCACCAAGAGCAACAAGCAATGAGCGACCGCATCGATAACCTCGCCACCGACATGCGACTCTCCGAGCAACGTACAAGAGACTACTTCGACAACAAGCTCGACGCTCACAAGCAAGAGAATGATGCAAGAATGGACGAGATCCGCGCCTTGATGAGGAACCGACATCATTCCACTTCTTCATCCTCAAGACGGAGCCGCTCGAGCCGACACTCTGACGACACCTTCTACGGCTCAAGTACACCTACTTCAAACACTCTTCGTCGTGCCGCACGTCAAGACCGTCAAGCAAACCGCAATCCTCTACATGACACCGAATCTCAAGAGCATCGACATCGTCAAAACCAAGCTACATTTGCGCAAGCACAAACGCAACAGCGCCAATGACAACAAGAACAAGAAAAGCGAAGCGCGACAACATCAAGATGCACAAGGCGCCAGGCGCAACGCCGAGAACAACAACTACGGGAAGCTCAAGCACTTGAGGCTGGCGTGCGCCAGCGACTCGGTCGAGCCGTTGCCGACCGAGGACACCAAGCTTCGTGAATATCAAGAAGCGCTCGCGAGGAAGTCCAAGAAAGACTCTACCAAGCACGTATGCATCGACAAGCCCCACAACAAGCTCGACAAGCTCCACCACATGCTCACCAAGAACCTCAAGTTCATCAAGCGCATGAAGACAATGGAAATCCACCAAGACAAGAGCAACATGAGGAAAACGACCCTCCTCGCCAAGAGCAACATGAGATTGTTAATCCTCAACGATGATAGAGGCAAAGGTGTCCCGTCTTTCGATGAGATGATGGATATCACTTTGGTGGAAATCGACTTTGACGATCCGACTACGAACGTACGAGGACGTCGTGCCTTAGCAATCGCTAAACCAACTCCGAGAGGTTATTGACCACGCCGGAGCACGATCAACCGGACCACGAGTTTATTTTTCCTGCGATCAAACGAAGAACAAGCATGAAACTGAGATTGCAATCTGGATATTGCGAATATAAGATGAAAGCTTTATTGTTCAAGGTGGGGTTCTGTGACGCCTTTATGCAGTCGTTGAACACAAGCGAAGTACACGAAGTTGCAGCTATGGCAAACTTTAATCTAAAAAACCCAAAGTCTAAGCGGTGCCCTAAGGGCTGTATATATGGAGGAAGAGGGGGAATTTGAGGCCCTTGGTGGAGGGTCCGAAAACAACCCTATCTCTTGTTTCCCCACACACACGGACTCTAAAAATAGCCTATACTTATGTATTTCGAAATTACATGGGCCTGGCCCAATAATAAGGTGACGCATCACCTAGAATAGCCTCTGGACGTTATTTATGAAGTGGCATCTTGTATTTTTCGTCAAAGGATTCATGAACCCGTTATGGTGGCTTCAAAGCCCTTAAATCATCACTTGTAACTCCGTTCTTGTTCCCTTGCATGCCATCATCTCCATGCTTGTTCTTGCTCTAATGTTCATCCTTCTCCAAGCTAGGCCCTTCATTTGTAAGCAAAACAAATGTATCCAATTTAAGCGACATCATATTCTCATGAACATTAGAATCATTACCAAGAAACGAAAGTACCTAGTAATTTAGTTGGCGTGCGCGAGCTCTAGTAATTGGTCTAGTATGTATAGCAGCACGGGCTGTGGGTGTAACAATGGTATTGATGTCCTCATCATCCTCCCCTTCTTGAAATGAAGTCGTCCTCGACGGAAGTTCATCTTCCTCACCCAAATAAGGCTTCAAATCTGCAATGTTAAAAGTGGGACTAACCCCAAAATCTGCGAGCAGCTCAAGTTTATATGCATTATCATTTATTTTCTGCAACACCTTAAAGGGACCATCGACACGTGGCATTAGCTTTGATTTGCGCAAATCAGGAAATCTATCCTTACATAAATGTAACCAAACGAGATCTCTAGGTGCAAACACAACATGTTTTCTACCCTTATCCCCGGCAAGTTTATATTTAGCATTCATACGCTCAATGTTTTCCTTAGTTAACTCATGCATTTTTAAAATCAATTCAGCACGTTCTTTAGCATCAAAATTAACCTTCTCCAGAAGATGGAAGAGGCAACAAATCAATAGGTGCACGAGGTAGGAAACCATACACAACTTCAAAAGGGCACATCTTAGTAGTAGACTGCAATGAACGATTATAAGCAAATTCAATATGAGGCAAGCATTCCTCCCACATTTTCTTATTATTCTTCAAAACAACCCTAAGCATAGTAGACAATTTTCTATTGACTACTTCAGTTTGTCCATCGGTTTGGGGTGACAAGTAGTACTAAAAAGTAGTTTAGTCCCCAACTTAGCCCATAAACATCTCCAAAAGTGGCTAAGAAATTTAGTATCACGATCTGAAACAATAGTATTTGGCGCACCATGCAAGCGAATAATTTCACGAAAGAACAAATCAGCAACATTAACAGCATCATCGCTTTTATGACATGGTATAAAATGTGCCATTTTCGAGAATCTATCCACGACAACAAATATGCTATCCCTCCCCTTCTTTGTTCTAGGTAAACCTAAAATAAAGTCCATAGATATATCCTCCCAAGGAAAACTAGGTACAGGCAAAGGCATGTATAAACCATGAGGATTGAGTCGTGACTTAGCTTTTTGACATGTAGTGCAGCGAGCAATAAAATGCTCAACATCCCGTCTCATCTTTGGCCAAAAGAAATGTGTAGCAAGTACGTCCTCCGTCTTCTTCACGCCAAAGTGTCCCATTAGTCCTCCTCTATGCGCCTCCTGCAACAACAAAAGACGAACGGAGCTAAATTTGGAATGCATAGCTTGTTAGCACAGAACACAAATCCATCATTAACGACGAACTTGTTCCATGTTCTTCCTTCTTTACAATTCTGCAATACATCTTTAAAATCAGCATCATGCACATATTGATCTTTGATGGTCTCCAAACCAAATATTTTGAAGTCAAGTTGTGAATGCATATTATAGCGACGAGACAATGCATCAGCAATAACATTTTCTTTACCCTTCTTGTTTTTAATGACATAAGGGAAAGTCTCAATGAATTCAACCCATTTAGCATGTCTACGATTCAGTTTAGCTTGACTTTTAATATGTTTCAAAGATTCATGATCGGAATGTATAACAAATTCTTTGGGCCATAAATAATGTTGCCATGTTTCTAAAGTCCGAACAAGAGCATATAATTCTTTATCATAAGTAGAATAATTCAGACTAGGCCCACTCAATTTTTGAGGAAAAGTATGCAAAAGGTTTGCCATCTTGTAATAACACACCTCCTAATCCAATTCCACTAGCATCACATTCAAGCTCGAAAGTCTTATTAAAATCAGGAAGTTGGAGTAAAGCAGCATGTGTCAACTTATCTTTCAATACCGTGAAGGCGTCTTCCTGTGCGGTACCCCAAACAAAAGGCACATCCTTCTTTGTAAGCACGTTCGGAGGTGCAGCAATGGTGCTGAAATCTCTCACAAAACGCCTGATGAGGACATCAATACCATTGTTACACCCACAGCCCCTACTGCTACATATACTGGACCAATTACTAGAGCTCGCGCACGCCAATTAAATTATCAGGTACTTTCGTTTCTTGGTAATGATTCTAATGTTCATGAGAATATGATGCTGCCTAAATTGGATACATTTGTTTTGCTTACAAATGAAGGCCCTAGCTTGGAGAAGGATGGACATTGGAGCAAGAACAAGCATGGAGATAATGCCATGCGCAAGGGGAACAAGAACGGAGTTACAAGTGATGATTTCAGGACTTTGAAGCCACCATAATAGGTGCATGAAGCCTTGGACGAAATATACAAGATGCCACTTCATAATATTCGTCCATAGGCTATTCTAGGTGCTTCGTCACCTTATTATTGGGCCAGGCCCATGTAATTTCGAAATACTTAAGTATAGGCTGTTTTTAGAGTCCGTATGTGTGGGGAAACAAGAGTTAGGGATGGTTTGGGACCCCTCCCTCAAGGGCCACGAAATTCCCTCCTCTTCCTCCATATATACAGCCCTTAGGGCGTCGTTTAGACTTTGGGTTTTGTTTAGATTAAAAGTTCGCCATAGCTGCAACTTGGCGTGCCGTTTGTGTTCAACGACCGGACAAAGGCGTCCAGAACCCCACCTTGATCAATAAAGCTTTCATCTTATATTCGCAATATCCAGATTGCAATCTCGGTTTCTTGCTTGTTCTTCGTTTGCTCGCAGGAAGCAGACCCTCGTGGTCGAGTTGATCGTGCTCGGCGTGGTCAATAACCTCTCGGAGTTGGTTTAGCGATTGCTAAGGCGGCGTCCTCGCCGCGTTAAATGGTCGGATCGTCAAAGTCGACTTCCTCCAAAGCGAAAACCAACATCTCATCGAAGGCGGGACACCTTTGCCTCTATCAAGTGGTATCAGATTTCCAGGTTGCTCGGTGAGATTTTGCCGTTTTTCGTAATTTAGATCGAGTCTGTTCTTCATACCTACAGTCCTCGAAAAAAGCCACAAAAAAAATTAGGGTTAGTTCATTATATCCGAACTAGTCTGAGCCTTTGCATAATCTTTTTAGGGTTTTGCTTTGTTGAATTTGCGGTTGCATCGTCGTGTCTAGTTGCTTGTCTTAGCGTCTAGTCTTTTAGAGTTTCGAGTTCTGGTCATAAGTTGTCACGCCGCCACCGCACCATCATCATCGCCCCTGCCACCTACCATCACCGCTCCGAATCCATATCCATATACCACCACCAATCCGTGTCCATATACCACCACCAATCCGAGTTCTTCTCATATTAGGTTTGTTTTCGAGATCCATCTAGTTTCCGATTCGTGTTTCCTTGCCGGAGTAGGTTTCGGAAAAAAAAAAAAAAAAAAGAGCCTGGAAACCACCCTCCGTTTAGGCCCAAAATTTTCCGAAAACGCACTTGTCGAAAAATTTTCTGGCTATCCTGTTTTTAAGTGTTTCTAAGTTTATTGAGGCGATCGCCGTTATAGAAAGTTTTTTGACCCGTTTCAGCTTTTGGGTCAGGCGTTCGAAAAAAAAATTGGTCGAAAAAAAAATTTTCGTGCCCATCTTGTCAGTTTGACCTCGGAAGAGTTTTGACACACTCGCCATTATAGTGATTTTTCGCAAAAAAAAAAAAAAGCGCATAAAAAAAAAGGCAGCGTAAAAAGAAAAAAAAAAAGCGAAAAAAAAATCCAGTGTGCTTTTCCCTTGTTTACGTGCGGCGCCGTGATTTTGTTAGTGTTCTAGGCTCGCGTCTCTAGCACGGTCTAGCCTAGGACCAAGACCTGATACCGTCGTTGGCGTTTATTCAACTTTGCATCTCTGAATTGATTATTCTTGACCCTTTTGCTACCATATTATAAGCCTTCCCAGCTCCACATACATCTACATCGTGCGTTTGACTCTCCCCGGTAATCGCTCTATCCAAGCTTTGAGAGTTTTGACTACATCGGTTCTTAGATCACCGCTTTCTTCTTTGGGTAAGAACTGGTAAGAATTTGAGATTTGCTTGACGGATTTGTGGTATCCACCACACAACCACCACCACTTCCTAGTAGTGCAGCCGAATCATATTCTTGTGTGTTTCTATTGTCGCTAACCATGGCAGGATCACAAGCCGAGACCGGCGGGAGAACATGACAAACAAAGCGCTACATGATAAGTTTCAACAAATGATGAGTGGGCAGGTGGACGATGTGCTAAATAGATTTGAAGAGGCCATGGAGAAGATAGATGGCATTGAGAAGGCGTTGAAACAAAGCTCGATACCAAGTTTAATGAATTGCTCATGCGTCTACCACCACCACCACAGGCGGCACCTAACGCACCTCTACTACAACAACAAGGACTACCTCCACATCGCGAAACAGCCCTCCGCCGAGCTTCACGTGTCCCTCTTGACTGGCCAAGCTCTTTGGTCTTCTTTGTTGATACTACGTGGCTCCTGCTGCTGCGGTGGGGAGGATGATTATGTGAGAGATTACGAGGATGAGGTTGATCAACACCGATTACTACGTGCCACCACCGGCACCACAACCACCAGGTCGTCCACATGCAAATAATGGCAATGTTCGGGCTCCCCTTGGTCTGAGATCATGACCATCTCCCTAAACTGAAATTGAATATTCCACCATTTGAGGGTAGATATGTTCACGATATATATCTTACTTGGGAGTTAGAAACTGAACAACGATTTACATGTTTACAATATCACGAGGAGAGGCGTGTTCCTGCTTTTGTTTGTGCTTTCACTAGCTTTGCATGTGTTTGGTGGTCTCGAACATTGTAGATTATATCCTGTTCGGCTACTTGGGCTGCTTTGAAAACTGCTATGCGTACTCGTTGGGTTCCACCATATTATCAACGTGAATTACTTCAAAAATTGCAGCGCTTAAGACAAGGAAAAAATTCGGTAGAAGAATATTATCGGGAATTACAAACTGGCTTGATTAGATGTGGTATTGTTGAGGAGAATGAAGCTATGCTTGCACGTTTTACGGGTGGATTAAATAGAGAGATTCAGACCATTCTAGACTACAAGGATTATAATAATATCACTCGATTATTCCATCTTGCTTGTAAAGCTGAGCGTGAAGTCTTGAGGATCGACAGGCGTTGGCGCGAACTAACTTTTCTGGTCGACCTTCATCATGGACACCACGTGCATCATCTACTTCCACACGTTCTACTACACCGGCACCTCCGTCGGCTGCCACCTCAACCGTGATACAAGAAAGCGGGCACAACCACCACTATCTCGCCAAGAGCACACCTGCTTTGGGCCTACAGAGCTCTTCTTCTTCCATGGCGTCAACAGGGCACACAAGTGATATTATTTGTCGTCGTTGTAAGGAAGAGGACATTTCTTGAGAGAATGCCAATCTCGGCGTGTGATGATTGCTCACGAGGATGGTGGGTATGAGTCCGCTAGTGACTATGATGAAGAGACTTTGGCTCTTATTACACATGAAGAACACGGTGGAGATGATTACGATCATGACACGCAATACATGGCTCTTGAAGATCTTTGACGGTATGAATGTTTAGTTGCTCAACGTGTTTTGAGTGTGCGAGTTACACAAAATTTGAGCAAAATCGGAGACATAACTTGTTCCATACAAAGGGAGTTGTGAAGGAGCGTTCTATTCGCGTCATCATAGATGGAGGGAGCTGCAACAACTTGGCTAGCATGGATATGGTGGAGAAGCTTTCTCTCACCACAAGACCACATCCCCATCCTTACTACATCCAATGGTTCAACAACAGCGGCAAGGTTAAGGTAACACGTCTTTGTTCGTGTGTATTTTAGTATCTCTACATATGCTTGATTATGTTGATTGTGATGTGGTACCTATGCAAGCATGTTCCTTATTACTTGGTAGACCATGGCAATTTGATAAAATTCTGTACACCATGGTAGAAACAATCAGTATACTCTTGTTCACAAGGATAAAAATATTACTTTGCTTCCTATGACTCTGATTCCATTTTGAAAGATGATATTAATAGAGCTAATAAAGCAAAACAGGAGAAAAATAAGAGTGAAAATCAGATTGTGGCAAAAGAATTTGAGCAACAAATGAAGCCTAATAATAAACCATCTAATGTTGCTTCGAAATTAAACCGAAAAGTGCATGTTTATTTGCCACCAAATCTGATATTGATGAGCTAGATTCTAGCAAATCTGTTTGCTATGCTTTTGTGTGCAAAGAGGCATTATTTTCATTCGAGGACGTGCCTTCCTCTTTGCCCTACTTTGTCACTAACATTTTGCGGGAGTTCGGACGTCTTCCCACAAGGCGTGGCACCGGATTACCACCTATTCGAGGGATTGAGCATCAAATTGACTTAATTCCGGTGCATCGCTACCAACCGCGCACCATACCGTACCAATCCGGAGGAGGCGAAGGAGATTATGCGTCAATCTGAGGAGCTGCTCGACAAAGGTTATATCTGTGAATCTCTTAGTCCTTGTGCTGTTCCTATTATACTAGTGCCTAAAAGGATGGTACGTCGGCGTATGTGTGTTGATTGTAGAGGCATTAATAATATTACTATTCGTTATCGTCATCCTATTCCTAGGCTAGATGATATGCTTGATGAATTGAGTGGCTCTACAATATTCTCCAAAGTTGATTTGCGTAGTGGATACCATCAAATTCGTATGAAATTGGGAGATGAATGGAAAACAGCATTTAAAACTAAGTTTGGATTATATGAGTGGTTAGTCATGCCTTTTGGGTTAACTAATGCACCTAGTACTTTCATGAGATTAATGAGCGAAGTTTTACGTGCTTTCATTGGACGATTTGTGGTAGTTTACTTTGATGATATACTGATTTATAGCAAATCTTTGGAAGAACATTTGGAACATTTACGTGCTGTTTTTAATGCTCTACGTGATGCACGTTTGTTTGGTAACCTTGGGAAGTGCACCTTTTGCACCGACTGAGTATCTTTTCTTGGCTATGTTGTTACTCCACGAGGAATTGAAGTTGATAAAGCCAAGATTGAAGCTATTGAGAGTTGGCCGCAGCCCAAAGCGGTCACACAAGTGAGGAGTTTTCTTGGACTCATTTGGTTTCTATAGGCGTTTTGTGAGAGACTTTAGCACCATTGCTGCACCTCTCAATGAGCTTACAAAGAAGGATGTGCCTTTTGTTTGGGGTACCGCATACGGAAGAAGCCTTCACGGTATTGAAAGATAAGTTGACACATGCTCCTTTACTCCAACTTCACGACTTTAATAAGACTTTTGAGCTTGAATGTGATGCTAGTGGAATTGGATTAGGAGGTGTGTTATTACAAGATGGCAAACCTGTTGCATACTTTTACGAAAAATTGAGTGGGCCTAGTCTGAACTATTCTACTTATGACAAAGAATTATATGCTCTTGTTCGGACTTTAGAGACATGGCAACATTATTTATGGCCCAAAGAATTTGTTATACATTCTGATCATGAATCTTTGAAACATATTAAAAGTCAAGCTAAACTGAATCGTAGACATGCTAAATGGGTTGAATTCATTGAGACTTTCCCTTATGTCATTAAACACAAGAAGGGTAAAGAAAATGTTATTCTTGATGCTTTGTCTAAATCGCTATACTATGCTTTCACAACTTGACTTCAAAATATTTGGTTTGGAGACCATCAAAGATCAATATGTGCATGATGCTGATTTTAAAGATGTAATGCAGAATTGTCAAGAAGGAAGAACATGGAACAAGTTCGTTATTAATGATGGTTTTGTGTTCCGTGCTAACAAGCTATGCATTCCTGCTAGCTCTGTTCGTCTTTTGTTGTTGCAGGGGGCGCATGGAGGAGGATTAATGGGACACTTTGGCGTGAAGAAGGCGGAGGATATACTTGCTACACATTTCTTTTGGCCAAAGATGAGACGGGATGTTGAGCGTTTTGTTGCTCATTGCACTACATGTCAAAAAGCTAAGTCACGACTCAATCCTCATGGTTTATATATGCCTTTGCCCGGTGCCTAGTGTTCCTTGGGAGGATATATCTATGGACTTTGTTTTAGGTTTACCTCGAACAAAGAAGGGAGGGATTACATATTTGTTGTCGTGGATAGATTCTCGAAAATGGCACACTTTATACCATGTCATAAAAGCGATGATCTTGTTAATGTTGCTGATTTGTTCTTCGTGAAATTATTCGCTTGCATGGTGTGCCAAATACTATTGTTTCAGATCGTGATACTAAATTTCTTAGCCACTTTTGGAGATGTTTATGGGCTAAGTTGGGGACTAAACTGCTTTTTAGTACTACTTGTCACCCCAAACTGATGGACAAACTGAAGTAGTCAATAGAACATTGTCTACTATGCTTAGGGCTGTTTTGAACAATAATAAGAAAATGTGGGAAGAATGCTTGTCTCATATTGAATTTGCTTATAATCGTTCATTGCATTCTACTACTAAGATGTGCCCTTTTGAAATTGTGTATGGCTTCCTACCTCGTGCACCTATTGATTTGTTGCCTCTTCCATCTTCGGAGAAGGTTAATTTTGATGCTAAAGAACGTGCTGAATTGATTTTAAAAATGCATGAGATCACTAAGGAAAACATTGAGCGTATGAATGCTAAATATAAACGTCTTTGGAGATAAGGGTAGAAAACATGTTGTCTTTGCACTGGAGATCTTGTTTGGTTACATTTGCGTAAGGATAGGTTTCCTAGTTTGCATAAATCAAAGCTAATGCCACGTCTTGATGGTCCATTTAAGGTGTTAGAGAAAATAAATGATAATGCATATAAACTTGAGCTACCCGCAGATTTTGGGGTTAGTCCCACTTTTAACATTGCAGATTTGAAGCCTTATTTGGGTGAGGAATATGAGCTTCCGTCGAGGGGCGACTTCATTTCAAGAAGGGGAGGATGATGAGGACATCAATACCATTGTTACACCCACAGCCCCTACTGCTACATATCTTGGACCAATTACTAGAGCTCATGCGCCAATTAAATTATCGGTACTTTCGTTTCTTGGTAATGATTCTAATGTTCATGAGAATATGATGCTGCCTAAATTGGATACATTTGTTTTGCTTACAAATGAAGGCCCTAGCTTGGAGAAGGATGGACATTGGAGCAAGAACAAGCATGGAGATAATGCCATGCGCAAGGGGAACAAGAACGGAGTTACAAGTGATGATTTCAGGACTTTGAAGCCACCATAATAGGTGCATGAAGCCTTGGACGAAATATACAAGATGCCACTTCATAATATTCGTCCATAGGCTATTCTAGGTCTTCGTCACCTTATTATTGGGCCAGGCCCATGTAATTTCGAAATACTTAAGTATAGGCTGTTTTTAGAGTCCGTATGTGTGGGGAAACAAGAGTTAGGGATGGTTTCGGACCCCTCCCTCAAGGGCCACGAAATTCCCTCCTCTTCCTCCATATATACAGCCCTTAGGTGTCGTTTAGACTTTGGGTTTTGTTTAGATTAAAAGTTCGCCATAGCTGCAACTTCGCGTACTTCGTTTGAGTTCAACGACCAGACAAAGGCGTCACAGAACCCCACCTTGATCAACAAAGCTTTCATCTTATATTCGCAATATCCAGATTGCAATCTCAGTTTCTTGCTTGTTCTTCGTTTGCTCGCAGGAAACAGACCCTCGTGGTCAGGTTGATCGTGCTCCGGCGTGGTCAATAACCTCTCGGAGTTGGTTCAGCGATTGCTAAGGCGCGACGTCCTCGCACGTTCGTAGTCGGATCGTCAAAGTCGACTTCCTCCAAAGCGAAAACCAACATCTCATCGAAAGACGGGACACCTTTGCCTCTATCAACGCCTATAGAATCCAGCGAGGCCAAGAAAACTCCTCACTTGTGTGACCGTTTTGGGCTGCGGCCAACTCTCAATAGCTTCAATCTTGGCTTTGTCAACTTCAATTCCCTGTGGAGTAACAACATAGCCAAGAAAAGATACTCGGTCGGTGCAAAAGGTGCACTTCCCAAGGTTACCAAACAAATGTGCATCACGTAGAGCAATAAAAATAGCACGTAAATGTTCCAAATGTTCTTCCAAAGATCTGCTATTAATCAATATGTCATCAAAGTAAACTACCACAAATCGTCCAATGAAAGCACGTAAAACTTCGTTCATTAATCTCATGAAAGTACTAGGTGCATTAGTTAACCCAAAAGGCATGACTAACCACTCATATAATCCAAACTTAGTTTTAAATGCTGTTTTCCATTCATCTCCCAATTTCATACGAATTTAATGGTATCCACTACATAAATCAACTTTGGAGAATATTGTAGAGCCACTCAATTCATCAAGCATATCATCTAGCCTAGGAATAGGATGACGATAACGAATAGTAATATTATTAATGCCTCAACAATCAACACACATACGTGATGTACCATCCTTTTTCCGCACTAGAATAATAGGAACAGCACAAGAACTAAGGGATTCGCGTATATAACCTTTGTCGAGCAGCTCCTGTACTTGACGCATAATCTCCTTCGTCTCCTCTGGATTGGTACGGTATGGTGCACGGTTGGGTAATGATGCACCGGGAATTAAGTCAATCGATGCTCAATCCCTCGAATGGGAGGTAATCCGGTGGCACGTCTTGTGGAAAGAGCGTCGGTGAACTCCTGCAAAATGTTAGTGACGGCGAGGAGGCAAAGAGGAAGGCACGTCTTGAATGAAAATAATGCCTCTTTGCACACAAAAGCATAGCAAACAGATTTGCTGAAATCTAGCTCATCAATATCAGATTTAGTGGCAAATAAACATGCACTTTTCAATTTAATTTCAGAAGCAACACTAGATGGTTTACTATTAGGCTTCATTTGTTGCTCAAATTGATAGAGGCAAAGGTGTCCCGATGTTTCGATGAGATGGTGGCTATCGTTTCTGTGGGAGTCGACCTTGACGATCCGACTACGTACGTGCGAGACGTCGCGCCTTAGCAATCGCTAAACCAACTTCCGAGGGTTATTGACCACGCCGAGCACGATCAACTCGACCACGAGGGCCTGTTTCCTGCGAGCAAGCGAAGAACAAGCAAGAAACTAAGATTGCAATCTGGATATTGCGAATATAAGAGGAAAGATTTATTAATGAAGGTGGGGTTACGAGGCGCCTTGGTGCAGTCGTTGAACACAAGCGAAATCTGAAGTTGCAGCTATGGCGAACTTTTGATCTAAACAAAACCCAAAGTCTAAAGGACGCCCTAAGGGCTGTATATATGGAGAAAGAGGAGGAATTTCGTGGCCCTTGAGGGAGGGGTCCCAAACCAACCCTAACTCTTGTTTCCCTACACATACGGACTCTAAAAACAGCCTACACTTAAGTATTTCGAAATTACATGGGCCTGGCCCAATAATAAGGTGACGCAGCACCTAGAATAGCCTATGGACGAATATTATGAAGTGGCATCTTGTATATTTCGTCCAAGGCCTCATGCTCTCATTAGGGTGGCTTCAAAGTCTGGAATCATCACTTGTAACTCCGTTCTTGTTTCCCTTGCATGCCAACATCTCCATGCTTGAACTTGCTCCAAGGTTCATCTTTCTTGTCCATGGTAGGCCCTTGATTTGTAAGCAAAACAAATGTATCCAATTTAGGCAGCATCATATTCTCATGAACATTGGAATCGTTACCAAGAAACGAAAGTACACGATAATTCAATTGGCGTGCATGAGCTCTAGTAATTGGTCCAATATGTATAGCAGCAGGGGCTGTGGGTGTAACAATGGTATTGATGTCCTCATCATCCTCCCCTTCTTGAAATGAAGTCGTCCTCGACGGAAACTCATCTTCCTCACCCAAATAAGGCTTCAAATCTGCAATGTTAAAAGTGGGACTAACCCCAAAATCTGTAGGCAGCTCAAGTTTATATGCATTATCATTTATTTTATCTAACACCTTAAATGGACCATCAAAGACGTGGCATTAGCTTTGATTTGCAAATTAGGAAACCTATCCTTACGCAAATGTAACCAAACAAGATCTCAGGTGCAAAGACAACATGTTTTGTACCCTTATCTCCGACAAGTTTATATTTAGCATTCATACGCTCAATGTTTTCCTTAGTTAACTCATGCATTTTTAAAATCAATTCAGCACGTTCTTTAGCATCAAAATTAACCTTCTCCGAAGATGGAAGAGGCAACAAATCAATAGGTGCACGAGGTAGGAAGCCATACACAATTTCAAAAGGGCACATCTTAGTAGTAGAATGCAATGAACGATTATAAGCAAATTCAATATGAGGCAAGCATTCTTCCCACATTTTCTTATTATTCTTCAAAACAGCCCTAAGCATAGTAGACAATGTTCTATTGACTACTTCAGTTTGTCCATCGGTTTGGGGGTGACAAGTAGTACTAAAAAGCAGTTTAGTCCCCAACTTAGCCCATAAACATCTCCAAAAGTGGCTAAGAAATTTAGTATCACGATCTGAAACAATAGTATTTGGCACACCATGCAAGCGAATAATTTCACGAAAGAACAAATCAGCAACATTAACGACATCATCGCTTTTATGACATGGTATAAAGTGTGCCATTTAGAGAATCTATCCACGACAACAAATATGCTATCCCTCCCTTCTTTGTTCGAGGTAAACCTAAAACAAAGTCCATAGATATATCCTCCCAAGGAACACTAGGTACAGGCAAAGGCATATATAAACCATGAGGATTGAGTCGTGACTTAGCTTTTTGACATGTAGTGCAGCGAGCAACAAAACGCTCAACATCCCGTCTCATCTTTGGCCAAAAGAAATGTGTAGCAAGTATATCCTCCGTCTTCTTCACGCCAAAGTGTCCCATTAATCCTCCTCCATGCGCCTCCTGCAACAACAAAAGACGAACAGAGCTAGCAGGAATGCATAGCTTGTTAGTACGGAACACAAAACCATCCTAATAACGAACGTGTTCCATGTTCTTCCTTCTTTACAATTCTGCATTACATCTTTAAAATCAGCATCATGCACATATTGATCTTTGATGGTCTCCAAACCAAATATTTTGAAGTCAAGTTGTGAAAGCATAGTATAGCGACGAGACAAAGCATCAAGAATAACATTTTCTTTACCCTTCTTGTGTTTAATGACATAAGGGAAAGTCTCAATGAATTCAACCCATTTAGCATGTCTACGATTTAGTTTAGCTTGACTTTTAATATGTTTCAAAGATTCATGATCAGAATGTATAACAAATTCTTTGGGCCATAAATAATGTTGCCATGTCTCTAAAGTCCGAACAAGAGCATATAATTTTTTGTCATAAGTAGAATAGTTCAGACTAGGCCCACTCAATTTTTCAGAAAAGTATGCAACAGGTTTGCCATCTTGTAATAACACACCTCCTAATCCAATTCCACTAGCATCACATTCAAGCTCAAAAGTCTTATTAAAGTCAGGAAGTTGGAGTAAAGGAGCATGTGTCAACTTATCTTTCAATACCGTGAAGGCTTCTTCCTGTGCGGTACCCCAAACAAAAGGCACATCCTTCTTTGTATGTTCATTGATAGGTGCAGCAATGGTGCTAAAGTCTCTCACAAAACGCCTATAGAAACCAGCGAGTCCAAGAAAACTCCTCACTTGTGTGACCGTTTTGGGCTGCGGCCAACTCTCAATAGCTTCAATCTTGGCTTTATCAACTTCAATTCCCTGTGGTGTAACAACATAGCCAAGAAAAGATACTCGGTCGGTGCAAAAGGTGCACTTCCCAAGGTTACCAAACAAACGTGCATCACGTAAGCATTAAAAACAGCACGTAAATGTTCCAAATGTTCTTCCAAAGATTTGCTATAAATCAGTATATCATCAAAATAGACTACCACAAATCGTCCAATGAAAGCACGTAAAACTTCGTTCATTAGTCTCATGAAAGTACTAGGTGCATTAGTTAACCCAAAAGGCATGACTAACCACTCATATAAACCAAACTTAGTTTTAAATGCTGTTTTCCATTCATCTCCCAATTTCATACGAATTTGATGGTATCCACTACATAAATCAACTTTGGAGAATATTGTAGAGCCACTCAATTCATCAAGCATATCATCTAGCCTAGGAATAGGATGACGATAACGAATAGTAATATTATTAATGCCTCTACAATCAACGCACATACGCGACGTACCATCCTTTTTAGGCACTAGTATAATAGGAACAGCACAAGGACTAAGAGATTCGCGTATATAACCTTTGTCGAGCAGCTCACGTACTTGACGCATAATCTCCTTCGTCTCCTCCGGATTGGTACGGTATGGTGCACGGTTGGGTAGCGATGCACTTTGGGAATTAAGTCAATTTGATGTTCAATCCCTCGAATAGGTGGTAATCCGGTGGTACGTCTTGTGGGAAGACGTCGTGAACTCCTCGCAAAATGTTAGTGACAGCGAGGGGCAAAGAGGAAGGCACGTCCTCGAATGAAAATAATGCCTCTTTGCACACAAAAGCATAGCAAACAGATTTGCTAGAATCTAGCTCCTCAATATCAGATTTGGTGGCAAGTAAACATGCACTTTTCGGTTTAATTTAGAAGCAACATTAGATGGTTTATTATTAGGCTTCATTTGTTGCTCAAATTCTTTTGCCACAATCTGATTTTCACTCTTATTTTTCTCCTGGTTTGCTTTATTAGCTCTATTAATATCATCTTTCAAAATTGAATCAGGAGTCATAGGAAGCAAAGTAATATTTTTATCCTTGTGAACAAGAGTATACTGATTGTTTCTACCATGGTGTACAGAATTTTTATCGAATTGCCATGGTCTACCAAGTAATAAGGAACATGCTTGCATAGGTACCACATCACAATCAACATAATCAGCATATGTAGAGATACTCAAATGCACACGAACAAAGACGTGTTACCTTAACCTTCTTGCTGTTGTTGAACCATTGGATGTAGTAAGGATGTGGATGTGGTCTTGTGGTGAGAGAAAGCTTCTCCACCATATCCATGCTAGCCAAGTTGTTGCAGCTCCCTCCATCTATGATGACGCTGAATAGAACGTTCCTTCACAACTCCCTTTGTATGGAACAAGTTATGCCTCTGATTTTGCTCACTTGTGTAACCTGCACACTCAAAACACGTTGAGCAACTAAACATTCATACTGTCTGCATCATCGGCAGCCATGTATTGCGTCTCATGATCGAATCATCTCCACCGTGTTCTTCATGTGTAATAAGAGCCAAAGTCTCTTCATCATAGTCACTAGCGGACTCATACCCACCATCCTCGTGAGCAATCATCCCACGCTGAGATTGGCATTCTCTCATAAAATGTCCTCTTCCCTTACAACGACGACAAATAATATCACTTGTGTGCCCTGTTGACGCCATGGAAGAAGAAGAGCTCTGTAGGCCCAAGGTGTGCTCTTGGCAGATAGTGGTGGTTGTGCCGGCTTTCTTGTATCACGGTTGGAGGTGGCAGCCGACGGAGGTGCCGGTGTAGTAGAACGTGTGGAAGTAGATGATGCACGTGGTGTCCATGATGAAGGTCGACCTGCAGAAAAGTTAGTCCGCGCCAACGCCTGTCGATCCTGCACTTCACGTTCAGCTTTACAAGCAAGATGGAATAATCGAGTGATATTAGTATAATCCTTGTAGTCTAGAATGGTCTGAATATCTCTATTTAATCCACCCGTAAAGCGTGCAAGCATAGCTTCATTCTCCTCAACAATACCACATCTAATCAAGCCAGTTTGTAATTCACGATAATATTCTTCTACGAATTTTTCCTTGTCTTAAGCGCTGCAATTTTTGAAGTAATTCACGTTGATAATATGGTGGAACCCAACGAGTACGCATAGTAGTTTTCAAAGCAGTCCAAGTATCTGGAACAGGATATAATCTACAATGTTCAGACCACCAAACACATGCAAAGCTAGTGAAAGCACAAACAATGACGGGAACACGTCTCTCCTCGGGATATTGTAAACATGAAAATCCTAGTTCAGTTTCTAAATCACAAGAAAGATATATATCAGCAACATATCTACCCTCAAATGGTGGAATATTCAACTTCAATTTAGGGAGATGGTAATGATCTCGTACCTGAGGGGGAGCCCTAACATTGCCATTATTTGCATGTGGACGACCGGGTGGTTGTGGTGCTGGTGGTTGCACGTAGTTCTGAAGTTGATCAACCTCATCCTCGTACTCTCTCACATAATCATCCGCCCCACATCGCCAGCAGGAGCCACGTATATCAACAGAAGCACCGGCAGCTTGGCCAGTCAAGAGGGACACGGCTCGTTCGGCGGAGGGCTGTTTCGCGATGTGGAGGTAGTCGTTGTTGTTGTTGTAGAGGTGCATTAGGTGCAGCCGGTGGTGGTGGTGGTAGACGCGCGAGCAATTCATTAAACTTGTTATCGAGCTTTGTTTCGAACGCCTTCTCAATGCCATCTATCTTCTCCATGGCCTCTTCAAATCTATTTAGAACATCTTCCACCTGCCCACTCATCATTTGTTGAAACTTATCATGTAGCACTTTGTTTGTCATGTTCTCCCGGTCGGTCTAAATGGCTTGTGATCCTGCCATGGTTAGCGACAATAGAAACACACAAGAATATGATTGACAGACTACTAGGAAGTGGTGGTGGTGGTGTGGTGGGCGATCACAAATCCGTCAAGCAAATCTCAAATTCTTACCAGTTCTTACCCAAAGAAGCGGTGATCGGCAATCGATGTAGTCAAAACTCTCAAAGCTTGGATAGAGCGATTACTGTGGAGAGTCAAGCATACGATGTAGATGTATGTGGAGCTGGGAAGGCTTATAATATGGTAGCAAAAGGGTCAAGAATAATCAATTCAGAGATGCAAAGTTGAATAAACGCTCAACGACGCAGTCTTTGCTGGTCCTAGGCTAGACAAAGTGCTAGAGACGCGAGCCTAGAACACTAACAAAATCACGCGCTGCACGGAAACAACGGAAAAGCACACTCTGGAATTTTTTTCGCTCTTTTTTTTTAGCGCTGCTTTTTTTTTTGCTCTTTTTTTTTTTGCGAAAAATCACTATAATGGCGAGTGTCTCAAAACTCTTCTGTGTCAATGACAGGATGGGCACGGAATTTTTTCGACCAAATTTTTTTTTTTCGAACGCCCGACCCAAAAGCTGAAACGGGTCAAAAAAACTTTCTATAATGGCGATTGTCTCAATACGGTTAGAAACACCTAAAAATAGGATAGCGGAAAATTTTTCGACAAGTGCGTTTTCGGAAAATTTTGGGCCTAAACGGAGGGTGGTTTCCAGACTCTTTTTTTTTCCGAAACCTACGCAGGCAAGGAAACACGAATCGGAATTTATATGGATCTCGAAAACAAACCTAATATGAGAAGAACTCGGATTGGTGGTGGATATTTGGTGGTGGTATATGGCAGCGGTGGTGGTATATGGCTATGGATTGGTGGTGGTATATGGATACGGATTGGTGGTGGTATATGGATACGGATTGGTGGTGGTATATGGATACGGATTCAGAGCGGTGGCGGATAAGAAGGGTGGTAGATGGCAAGGCGATGATGATGGTGCGGCGGCGTGACAACTTATGACCAGAACTCGAAACTCTAAAAGACTAGACTATAAGACCCGCAACTTGACACGACGATGCAACCGCAAATTCAACAAAGCAAAACCCCTAAAAAGAGTATGTGAAGGCTCAGATTGGTTCGGATATGATGAACTAACCCTAATTTTTTGTGGCTTTTTCGTGGACTTTAGGTATGAAGAACAGACTCGATCTAATCTATGAAAACTGTAAAATCTCACCGAGCAACCTGAAAATCTGATACCACTTGATAGCGGCAAAGGTGTCCCGATGTTTCGATGAGATGGTGGCTATCGTTTCTGTGGGAGTCGACCTTGACGATCCGACTACGCACGTGCGAGACGTCGCGCCTTAGCAATCGCTAAACCAACTTCCGAGGGTTATTGACCACGCCGGAGCACGATCAACGACCACGAGGGCCTGCTTTCCTGCGAGCAAACGAAGAACAAGCAAGAAACTAAGATTGCAATCTGGATATTGCGAATATAAGAGGAAAGCTTTATTAATGAAGGTGGGGTTACGAGGCGCCTTGGTGCAGTCGTTGAACACAAACGAAATCTGTGAAGTTGCAGCTATGGCGAACTTTTGATCTAAACAAAACCCAAAGTCTAAACGACGCCCTAAGGGCTGTATATATGGAGAAAGAGGAGGGAATTTCGTGGCCCTTGAGGGAGGGGTCCGAAACCAACCCTAACTCTTGTTTCCCCACACATACGGACTCTAAAAAGAGGCTACACTTAAGTATTTCGAAATTACATGGGCCTGGCCCAATAATAAGGTGACGCAGCACCTAAAATAGCCTATGGACGAATATTATGAAGTGGCATCTTGTATATTTCGTCCAAGGCCTCATGCTCTCATTAGGGTGGCTTCAAAGTCCTGAAATCATCACTTGTAACTCCGTTCTTGTTTCCCTTGCATGCCAACTTCTCCATGCTTGAACTTGCTCCAAGGTTCATCTTTCTTGTCCATGGTAGGCCCTTCATTTGTAAGCAAAACAAATGTATCCAATTTAGGCAACATCATATTCTCATGAACATTGGAATCGTTACCAAGAAACGAAAGTACCTGATAATTCAATTGGCATGCGCGAGCTCTAGTAATTGGTCCAGTATGTATAGCAGCAGGGGCTATGGGTGTAACAATGGTATTGATGTCCTCATCACAAATTCTTTTGCCACAATCTGATTTTCACTCTTATTTTTATCTTGTTTTGCTTTATTAGCTCTATTAATATTATCTTTCAAAATGGAATTAGGAGTCATAGGAAGCAAAGTAATATTTTTATCCTTATGAACAAGAGTATACTGATTGTTTCTACCATGGTGTACAGAATTTTTATCAAATTGCCATGGTCGACCAATTAATAAGGAACATGCTTGCATAGGTACCACATCACAATCAACATAATCAGCATATGTAGAGAACTAAAATGCACACGAACAGTACGTGTTACCTTAACCTTGCCGCTGTTGTTGAACCATTGGATGTAGTAAGGATGTGGATGTGGTCTTGTGGTGAGAGATAGCTTCTCCACCATCTCCGTGCTAGCCAAGTTGTTGCAGCTCCCTCCATCTATGATGACGCTGCATGAGCGTTCCTTCACAACTCCCTTTGTATGGAACAAATTGTGCCTCTGATTTTGCTCAGCTTGTGTGACCTGCACACTCAAAACACGTTGAGCAACTAAACATTCATACTGTCGGCGTCTTGAGAGCCATGTATTGCGTCTCATGATCGTAATCATCTCCACCATGTTCTTCACGTGTAATAAGAGCCAAAGTCTCCTCATCATAGTCACTAGCGGACTCCATACCCACCATCCTCAGTAGCAATCATCACACGCTGAGATTTGCATTCTCTCGCATAATGTCCTCTTCCCTTACAACGACGACAAATAATATCACTTGTGTGCCCTGTTGACGCCATGGAAGAAGAAGAGCTCTGCGCAGGCCCGGCAGGTGTGCTATTGGCAGATAGTGGTGGTTGTGCCTGCTTTCTTGTATCACGGTTGGAGGTGGCACCTGAAGGAGGTGATAGTGCAGTGGAAGTAGATGATGCACGTGGTGTCCATGATGAAGGTCGACCTGCAGAAAAGTTAGTTCGCGCCAATGCTTGTCGATCCTCAAGACTTCACGTTCAGCTTTACAAGCAAGATGGGATAAACGAGTGATATTAGTATACTCCTTATACTCTAGAATGGTCTGAATATCTTTATTTAATCCACCCATAAAACATGCAAGCATAGCTTCATTCTCCTCAACAATACCACATCTAATCATGCCAGTTTGTAATTCCTGATAATATTCTTCTACATAATTTTTTCCTTGTCTTAAGCGCTGCAATTTTTGAAGTAATTCACGTTGATAATATGGTGGAACCCAACGAGTACGCATAGTAGTTTTCAAAGCAGCCCAAGTAGCTGGAACAGGATATAATCTACAATGTTCAGACCACCAAACACATGCAAGGCTAGTGAAAACACAAACAGCAGCAGGAACACGTCTCTCCTCAGGGTATTGTAAACATGTAAATCGTTGTTCAGTTTCTAACTCCCAAGTAAGATATATATCAGGAACATATCTACCCTCAAACGGTGGAATATTCAATTTCAGTTTAAGGAGATGGTCATAATCTCGTACCTGAGGTGGTGGTGCAGGCCTACCATTGCGAAAGATATACCTGAGGTCGACCTGCTGGTGGTGGTACTGGTGGCTGCACGTAGTTCTGATTTTGATCAACCTCATCCTCGTAATAGTCCTCCATCTCTGCAGTAACATCAGGAGCTACAGAAGCACCAACAGCAGTAGCAGCGGCACCCGAATTTTGTCCTGGCTCAATAGGAACACGATGTGCTCGCCCTACTGTATCGCGGCGTAGAACTGGTTGTGGGAGGCGTTTGAGTAATTCATCAAACTTGGCGTCCAACTTGGTGTCAGTTGACTTCTCAATGTCATCCATCTTTTCTCCATTGCCTTTCCAAAGCTGGCCATCACGTCTTCCACCTGTTGACCCATCATTTGCTGAAACTTATCATGAAGCTCTTTGTTCGTCATGTTCTCCCAGTGATAGAGGCAAAGGTGTCCCGTCTTTCGATGAGATGTTGGTTTTCGCTTTGGAGGAAGTCGACTTTGACGACCCGACTACGAACGTGCGAGGACGTCGCGCCTTAGCAATCGCTAAACCAACTCTGAGAGGTTATTAACCACGCCGGAGCACGATCAACCTGACCACGAGGGTCTGTTTCCTGCGAGCAAACGAAGAACAAGCAAGAAACTGAGATTGGAATCTGGATATTGCGAATATAAAATGAAAGCTTTATTGATCAAGGTGGAGTTACGTGGACGCCTTTGTCCGGTCGTTGAACACAAGCGAAATGCAGCGAACTTGCAGCTATGGCGAACTTTTAATCTAAACAAAACCCAAAGTCTAAACGGTGCCCTAAGGGCTGTATATATGGAGGAAGAGGGGGGGGGGGAATTTCGTGGCCCTTGGTGGAGGGGTCCGAAATCAACATTATCTCTTGTTTCCCCACACATACGGACTCTAAAAATAGCCTATACTTGTGTATTTCGAAATTACAAGGGCCTGGCCCAATAATAAGGTGACACAGCACCTAGAATAGCCTCAAGACGAAATTTATGAAGTAGCATCTTGTATATTTCGTCCAAGGCTTCATGCACCCATTATGGTGGCTTCAAAGTCCTGAAATCATCAATTGTACCTCCGTTCTTGTTCCCCTTGCGCATGGCATCATCTCCATGCTTGTTCTTGCTCCAATGTCCATCCTTCTCCAAGCTAGGCCCTTCATTTGTAAGCAAAACAAATGTATCCAATTTAGGCAGTATCATATTCTCATGAACATTAGAATCATTACCAAGAAACGAAAGTACCTGATAATTTAATTGGCGCGCGCGAGCTCTAGTAATTGGTCCAGTATATGTAGCAATAGGGGCTGTGGGTGTAACAATGGTATTGATGTCCTCATCACCCAGTCAATCTCGTTGACTTGTGTTCCTGCCATAGTTAGCAGCAATAGAAACAGACAAGAATATGATCCTACAGCCTACTGGAATATGGTGGTGGTGGGGTGTCACAAATCCCTCAAGCAAAACTCAAAATCTTACCAGTTCTTACCCAGCAGCAGGCGGTGATCGGCAACCGTTGTAGTCAAAATTGATAGATGCGAGGGTCCCGATCTTTCGATGAGATAATAACTATCGATTTGGTGGAGTCGAATTTGAATATCCGACTACAAACATGCACGACGTTGCGCCTTAGCAATCGCTAAACCAATCTCCTGAGGTTACTGACGATGCCGGAAGCACGATCAGCCTGACCACGAAGGTCTATTCCTGCAAGCAATCGAAGAACGAGCAAGAATATGATAAAGCAATCTGAATATTGCGAATATATATGAAGTATTGATAATGGTGGGGATCCGTAAGCGGTCTTGGTGCAGTCGTTGGACACAAACGAAGTACACGAAGTTGCAATGGCTAACTTTTAACTAAACAAATCCCAAGGAAAAAGCTACTAGATGGATCTACTTATATAGGATCAAGGGGTGGCGGCCAAGGAGGTGGGAGGACGTCCCAAGGCAACCTAAAACTAAGCCTAGGTCGTACAAGGCCAATTGGCCCAAGTGGAGGTGACGTAACACCTTTGGACTTGTAGTTTGACTCAGGTTCTGCTGCAGCATCAGATTGTTTCGTCCATAACTCAACACTCCGGACGAATTTGAAGGTGAATCCAATTGGGTTGGAAGGTGCACGAAATCTATTTTCCAAAAAAAAAAATCACCCAATTTGGAGTCCGGATGAAAAATTATTGACGTTTTGAGTCAGGTATATGCATGCAGTCCGAATCTGAGTCCGTAACGTGAGAGACTTGGACTCTATCTTCTCTTGGGCCAAAAGTGACGTGAGAGAACTTTTGAACAGCAAGTAAACATCTCTTTCTCCCTTATCTTCATATGTGGATTGTACAAATGTCCCATACACCTGCAATTAGATATGGCACAAAAGTTTGTGAAGTATTTTGTCTGGATGACATAAATAAATTATTGCATAGTTTGCATTAGAAATCACCTCACAAATATACATGTATGCAATATTTTTGGTCGTATCCAAGGTAGTCATGTCCTCATCATCCTCCCGTTCTTGAAAACAAAGCCGTCCTCGGCGTTGCTTAATCTGAAATGTGGCTAACAAAAGAGACAAGGTGTACATGTTGTATATGTATATGTCATCCATTTTACTTCCCTTGATTTTTGCACATATGACACATGAATAGATGAGTAGCTTGCATAGTTTATAAAATCTAAAGTCAAAACATTATCACAAGAAGTAGAAGGCATGAAAATATTGCAACTCGGTTTGCACATATAAGTGAAGCTCTTATTCATTTCAAAAGATTGACAATGTTCATCATTAAACCATCCCAACATTGGTGAATAAACCTTACTTGCATCAAATTTACATGCTACAACATGCTTATATAAGCAAACATGCAATAAGTCATTCGACACAGAATCATCACCAAGATTAGAGGTCATATCAAAATGATTAAACATTGATTCTTTTGCATCAACAGTTAATTCAATGGGCGCACTCAAAATTGTTGGTATTTCAGTTGTTTGATCACATGATGCATTCATGATAGTAACATGATTCTCTAAAGTAGGTGGCGTGCTCAAATCAACAGGTAACTCAACACATGATCTATTTAAGTTAATTAGGCATGCATCATTCCCATGTGAAGTTATATCATCAATACCTTTACTGTTACCTTGTCGCAAAGGCGTAGCTGATGTAGGTATGGACAATGACAATGTATCATACACTTGAGATGATGTCGCGCTCACGATCGGAGGTGTGGCTGCTCTAGTAGGTGCAACGATGGAGGAAGCAACCGATGGTAGTGAGCATGAATTGGAATAGTAGTTGTTGTAGTCACCCGGTGCATCCTCCTCAGAATCATCTCTCAAAGGTACAAGCACGGACATACATACCGATAATGCAACGAGGAATATACCGAAATCTTGCACGAATATCATGGTTCAAACCACCAAAAAATCTATTCATTGTATCATCCTCAGATTCTTCTATGTCACAGTGATGCATATAAGATTTGAACTCCTGCTAGTAAGCATGAACAGTGTTGTTGCCTTGTTTAAATTGTTCAAACTTGCGAAGCAATTCACGATTTATAGTAAGGAGGGAAAAATTGTTGTCTCATTACATCTTTCAAATCTTTCCAAGTTGTGGGTTGGTTATCAATGTTTTTTTACAATGCACACTCCACCAAGCGAAGCAAAACCAGTAAATGCTCTAGTGGCAACTTCGTTACTCGCTCAAGTTCGGAAAAGTCATGGTGACTAAAAACTTGTTCTACTTCAAGCTCCCAAGCTAGATAAATAGCAGGATTAAATCTACCCTCAAATGACGGTAAAGAGATAACCTGACCATGTGCTTGTGTGTGTTGTCCCAACTCTCGTGATGGTGATGATGTGTCCGTCGTCCAAGAATTTCTATCTCGGAACCTGTCATGATTAGTAGAAACAAGAAACAAAATTCGAGAATAATGTTAGATGAACTACTAGGATGTGGTTGTAAAGTGCTCACAATAAAGCAAATATCAATATCTTTCAAGTTCTTACCATGCGGCGGTGGTGACAGGCAACCGGTGTCAAATAACCGAAGATTGTGTAAAGGGATTGCCGAGGGAACGACGTATACACGGTGTAGAAATATGTGGAGCTGGGTTGGCTATATATGGTAGCAAAAGATTAGCAATAATCAATTCAAAGATGCAATGTTGAATGAACGCTCAACGACGATCTTGTCTGGTCCTAGGCTAGACCGGACTAGAGACGCGAGCCTAGAACACTAATGAGGTCACGGCGTAGCACAACTAGCATCAATGAAGGATAATAAGTAACTCTGGATAGCAAGATATAAGTGAAGATCACAACGGCAGTAAAGATAGTGATGAAAAACAACTGCCAAGCAGGATATACAACAACTCTCTCTCCAATTTTCCTCTTGAAAAGTTTGAGCCAAATTTTTGATAACTTTTTTCAAAGAATGCTACTAACTCAAGCTTTCCAATGCAAAAAGAATCACTCAATTCCGAGTTGATATGAGGAGTCAAAAAATTCTAAAACTGGTTTGAAAAACTGGAATAAGTTGTGTTCACGAACTTCGAAGGGCAAAAAGACCTATTTAGAAGCCGATTTTGAGGTGCCAAATATTGAAATAGCTTCTGAAACTATTTAGATGCGGCTCGTCTCTAGCTTTAATTTGAGTACTCGCGGAGTCAATACGGACTTCGTATGAGGAAGTTATGCCTGTTTTCTTGAGCGATTGCACAAGCAGATTCCAATCCGAATTCAGCTTTGAGATTGAGTCTAGATAGATTCTAACTTTGTTTTTTTTCTTCTATCTTTTTTTCTCACACTTTTTTCCTTTTTCTTTCTCTCTTTTTTTTCTCTGACTTTTTTTTTTACTTTTTTTCTCTCTTTGTTTTCTCTCTCCCTCTTTCCAAACAAACTAGATAAGATGCAGATTGGATCAAGTGAAGATGTGAACGATCTCAACTAGGATTATGACAATGAACGGTGGGTAGCACGTGATGGAAATTGATGGATGGATGGTGGTCAATGGAAGGGATAACGATGCAGCGGCGTGACTAATGTGAACAGAACTCGAAACTCTAAACGAACTAGACACTAAGACCAGCAACTCGACACGACGATGCAACCGATAATTCAATAATGCAAACAATGAAAAGAAAACTGCAAAGGCTCGAATGGCTTGGACAAAGGATAAATAGATCTAACTTTTTTTTGTGGCTTTTTCTTGGACAATAGGTAAGAAAATAAATCTAATCTAGGGATAATTGGAAATTCTCACCGAGCAACCTGAAAACTGATACCACTTGATAGATGCGAGGGTCCCGATCTTTCGATGAGATAATAACTATCGATTTGGTGGAGTCGACTTCGACGATCCGACTACAAACATGCACGACGTTGCGCCTTAGCAATCGCTAAACCAATCTCCTGAGGTTACTGACGATGCCGGAAGCACGATCAGCTTGACCACGAAGGTCTATTCCTGCAAGCAATCGAAGAACAAGCAAGAATATGATAAAGCAATCTGAATATTGTGAATATATATGAAGTATTGATAATGGTGGGGATCCGTAAGCGGTCTTGGTGCAGTCGTTGGACACAAACGAAGTACACGAAGTTGCAATGGCTAACTTTTAACTAAACAAATCCCAAGGAAAAAGCTACTAGATGGATCTACTTATATAGGATCAAGGGGTGGCGGCCAAGGAGGTGGGAGGACGTCCCAAGGCAGCCTAAAACTAAGCCTAGGTCGTACAAGGCCAATGGGCCCAAGTGGAGGTGACGCAACACCTTTGGACTTGTAGTTTGACTCGGATTCTGCTGCAGCATCAGATTGTTTCGTCCATACCTCAACGCTCCGGACGAATTTGAAGGTGAATCCAATTGGGTTGGAAAGTGCATGAAATCTATTTTCCAACAAAAATGAATCACCCAGTTTGGAGTCCGTATGAAAAAGTTATTGACGTTTTGAGTCAGGTATGTCTGTGCAGTCTGAATCTGAGTCCAGAACGTGAGAGACTTGGACTCTATCTTCTCTTGGGCTAAAAGTGACGCGAGAGAACTTTTTGAACAGCAAGTAAACATCTCTTTCTCCCTTATCTTCATATGTGGATTGTACAATGTCCCATACACCTGCAATTAGATATGGCACAAACGTTTGTGAAGTATTTTTGTCCTGGATGACATAAATAAATTATTGCATAGTTTGCATTAGAAATCACCTCACAAATATACATGTATGCAATATTTTTGGTCGTATCCAAGGTAGTCATGTCCTCATCACAAACTCTCAAAGCTTGGATAGAGTGATTACCAGGGAGAGTCAAACGCACGACGTAGATGTATGTGGAGCTGAGAAGGCTTATAATATGGTAGCAAAAAGGATCAGCAATAATCAATTTAGAGATGCAAAGTTGAATGAACGCTCAATGACGGTACTGTGTTGGTCCTAGGCTAGACCGTGCTAGAGACGCGAGCCTAGAACACGAACAAAATCACGACGCTGCACGTAAACAAGGGAGAAGCACACTTTGGAATTTTTTTCGCTCTTTTTTTTTGCGCTCCTTTTTTTTACAAAAAATCACTATAATGGTGAGTGTCTCAAAACTCTTCCCAGGTCAAACTGACAGGATGGGCACGAATTTTTTTTGACCAACTTTTTTTTTCGACTGCCCGGACCCAAAAACTGGAAACGAGTCAAAAAAACTTTCTATAACGGCGACTGTCTCAATACGCTTAGAAACACCTAAAAATAGGATAGCCAGAATTTTTTTTGTCAAGTGCGTTTTTGGAAAAAAAATTGTCAAGTGCGTTTTTTTTTGGAAACCAACCTCTTCTACGGACGACAAAAGATTGCTGGAATCCGAAACCTACTCAGACAAGGAAAACAAAAATCTGGAAATAGATGGATCTCGAAAGTTAACCTAATATGCAAGGAACTCGGATTGGTGGTGGATATATGGTGGTGGTATATGGCAGCGGTGGTGGTATATGACAGCGGTGGTGGTAGCAGTGGTAGTATATGGATATGGATCGGTGGTGGTATATGGATACGGATTCGGAGCGGTGGTGGTAGGTGGCAGGGGCGATGACGATGGTGCGGTGGCGGCGTGACAACTTATGACCGTAACTTCGAAACTCTAAAAAGACTAGACGCTAAGTCCAGCAACTAGACACGACGATGCAACCGCAAATTCAACAAAGCAAAACCCTAAAAAGATTATGCAAAGGCTCAGATTGGTTCGGATATGATGAACCAACCATAATTTTTTTGTGGCTTTTTCGTGGACTGTAGGTATGAAGAACAGACTCGATTTAAACTACGAAAAACTGTAAAATCTCACCGAGCAACCTGGAAATCTGATACCACTTGATAGAGGCAAAGGTGTCCCGTCTTTCGATGAGATGATGGATATCACTTTGGTGGAAATCGACTTTGACGATCCGACTACGAGCGTCACGAGGGCGTCGCGCGTAGCAATCGCTAAACCAACTCCGAGAGGTTATTGACCACGCCGGAGCACGATCAACGACCACGAGGGTCTGCTTTCCTGCGAGCAAACAAAGAACAAGCAAGAAACCGAGATTGCAATCTGGATATTGCGAATATAAGATGAAAGCTTTATTGATCAAGGTGGGGTTACGTGGACGCCTTTATGCGGCCGTTGAACACAAGCGAAATGCACGCGAAGTTGCAGCTATGGCGAACTTTAATCTAAAAAAACCCAAAGTCTAAACGGTGCCCTAAGGGCTGTATATATGGAGGAAGAGGGGGGGGGGGGATTTCGTGGCCCTTGGTGGAGGGGTCCGAAAACAACCCTATTTCTTGTTTCCCCACACATACGGACTCTAAAAATAGCCTATACTTATGTATTTCGAAATTACATGGGCCTGGCCCAGCCTCTGGACGAAATTTATGAAGTGGCATCTTGTATATTTCGTCCAAGGCTTCATGCACCCGTTATGGTGGCTTCAAAGCCCTTAAATCATCACTTGTAACTCCGTTCTTGTTCCCCTTGCGCATGCCATCATCTCCATGCTTGTTCTTGCTCCATTGTTCATCCTTCTCCAAGCTAGGCCCTTCATTTGTAAGCAAAACAAATGTATCCAATTTAGGCAACATCATATTCTCATGAACATTAGAATCATTACCAAGAAACGAAAGTACCTGGTAATTTAGTTGGCGTGCGCGAGCTCTAGTAATTGCTCCAGTATGTATAGCAGCACAGGCTGTGGGTGTAACAATGGTATTGATGTCCTCATCAAACGACATGGACGTCATCATGCTCGACCATAACAAAATGAAGAGCAACGATATGGAAAGCTCAAATTCACCATGCCCAAGTTTAATGGAAGCAATGACGTCGAAGAATATCTTTCATGGGCATTGAAGGTCGACAAAATCTTTCGTCTACACAACTATGAGGACGAGAAGATCGCTATGGCATCACTTGAGTTCCAAGACTATGTGCTCATATGGTGGGAACAAATCCTTGAGAGGCGACAAGCAAGAGGTGAACCTCCAATCACCACTTGGGCTCAAATGAAAGATGTCATGAGAGCATGTTTTGTGCCAACCTACTACAACCGCGACCTCTTCAAGAAACTCCAACTCCTCAAGCAAGGAACAAAGAGTGTTCAAGAATACTACAAGGAAATGGAGATATCCATGATTCGAGCCAATGTGAAGGAAGATGATGAGCAAACTAAGGCACGTTTCTTGAATAGACTCAATCATCCCATCAAGAAGATCGCCGACTTCCAACCATACTCAACCCTCATTGAGCTCGTGCATCAAGCTACAAAGGCGGAACGTCAAGTTCAAGATGACTTCAAGTACGCCAAGTACTCGTCCAAGACCTACGGCTTCTCCGACAACCAAGCTTCAACACCTCCTCCAACATCTACATCAACCAAACCTTCTACAAACAACGGCGATTTACAAGTCGAGTTACAAGAAAAATTCGACAAGTTCAAGTCGTCCTCCTCCTACTACAAGCAACTTCAAGCCGCGTGCTTCGTCATCTACTCCGACCGATGAGACCATCAAGACAAGCTCCTTCAAGTGTTTCACTTGCGGCGGCCGAGGCCACAAGTCCTATGAATGCACAAACAAGCGCACCATGATCCTCAACGACGATGGCACATATGACTCAATGAGTTATGAGGAGATGGAAGCTCTTGAGCAAGTGGCCATGCACCGGCGAAAGTGAACGAAGATGAAGATGGCCAAGTCTTTTGTGATGAGGATTCGAGCCCGCTCTCGTTGTCTCCAAGGTCTTGACTCTTCAACATCAACAAGAAGACGACCAAAGATGCCACATCTTCCACACAAAGGCCGGCATCAAAGGAAGGTCCGTCAAGGTCATCATCGATGGAGGTAGTTGTCACAACTTGGCAGGTGAAGAACTATGCTCCAAGCTTCAATTGGTCAAGAGGAAGCACCCGAATCCCTACAAGGTTCAATGGCTAAGTGACTCAAGACTATCTGAGTTGAACATACGGTCCAAGTCTCCTTCAAAATTGGTGCATATGAGGACACTTTGGAATGTGATGTGGTCCCAATGACGGTTTTCCACCTCCTTCTTGGTCGACCATGGCAATTTGACCGTGGTGTCTTCCACAACGGGCGCACCAATCACTATAGCTTCACGACGAAAGGGAAGGAATATGTGCTACGACCTATTTCTCCTAGTCAAGTGATAGCCGACAAGCAAGCCACCCATCATAGAGACAAGAGTGAGAACGTGATCCACCAAAAAGTGAGCGAGAGCCACAAGCCAAACTTGAGCGCCTCTTCGCCTAGAGAGAAAAACCTCATCCTATTTGGCTCCAAAAGTGAGATGAGAGAAGTGTGTGAGAACCCATATAGTGTGATGCACTTTGTCCTTGTGTGCAAGGATGGAGAGCCAACAACTAACACCTCTCATGAGCTACCTTTAGTGTTTAAATCTCTTTTGCAGGAATTCCAAGATGTTTTCCCCGATGAGCTACCTCTGGGTCTACCTCCTCTTCGAGGCATTGAGCATCGAATCGACCTCATCCCTGGAGAACCTCTCCCAAACAAAGCTCCATACCGAGTCAATCCCGAAGAAACCAAGGAGATTCAACGGCAAGTACAACAACTCATTGACAACAGTCATGTACGTGAAAGCCTAAGCCCGTGTGCCGTTCCCGTTATACTTGTGCCTAAGCCCGATGGAAGTTTCCGCTTGTGTTCCAATTGTAGACCTGTAAATGCTATTACCGTTCGCTATAGGCATCCCATTTCTAGCTTAGATGATATGCTTGATGAACTTAGTGGAGCCAATTTTTTCTCAAAAATTGATCTTAAAAGTGGCTATTATCAAATCCGCATACAAGAGGGTGATGAATGGAAAACTGCTTTCAAAACCAAATTTGGTTTATATGAGTGGTTAGTCATGCCTATGGGTTTATCGGAAGCTCCCGGTACTTTTTGATGCGGAGCATCCCTCACTCTTCCCCATGGACGCACCTACATCTTCCTCAACATCACGTGGACCCATGACGCGAGCCCGAGCTAAGGCTATCGAAGATAAGGTGAAATCGCTCCTCTCCGAACTCCCTCCTCCTACTCACGAGACATGGCTACTACCTCATTCGGAAACCCTATGTATAATCAGGCACATGGAGATAAGCCAAGGAACAACTACTTCCAAGAGCCAAGACGACGAGGACCCCAAGCATGTTGAAGAAGAAGAAGAAAGGATGCTGCAGCTACAGGCATCGGACGTCCGACCATGTCCGGACGTCCGGCGAACTCGAGCCACGCACGACCGACGCCCTCCGGACGTCCGGCATTTGGCACCCGAATGGAATCTACGGACGTCAAAGCCTCCGGACGTCCGACCGATTTAACGCCGAACCGAATCTACGGACGTCCGAAAGCCTCCAGACGTCCGACCGATGTGCGCCCGAGCCGAATTTACGGACGTCCGAAGACCTCCGGACGTCCGGACCCTCTCGAGCCTCCGGACGACCGGTGACCTCCGGACGTCCGACGCCTGTGTGTTGACTTCGTTTGGGGCCGCGACCCTTGTACCCCTTCGGCCCTCTCTTTCTTCCCCACCTTTCTAGGGTTAGCATTGGTGATGCGGAGCATCCCTCGCTCATCCCCATGGACGTGCCTACATCTTCCTCAACGCCGCTAGGACCCATGACAAGAGCCCGAGCTAAGGCTATCGAAGATAAGGTGAATTCGCTCCTCTCCGAACTCCCTCTTCCTACTCACGAGACATGGCTACTACCTCATTCGGAGACTCTATGTGTAATCAGGTACATGGAGGTGAGCCAAGGATTAACTACTTGCGAGCCAAGACGGCGAGGACTCCAAGCATATTGAAGAAGAAGAAGAGATGTCATTGAAGGCACAGCACCGGACGTCCGACGCCTTCCGGACGTCCGACGAAGTCTCAGGACCGGACGATCGGACTCTCGGACGTCCGCACTTTGCCACCCGAACCAAAACTACGGACGACCGAAGCCTCCGGACGTCCGACCGACGCACGCCCGAACCGAATCTACGGACGACCGACAACTTCCGGACGTCCGGACCGTCACGAAGCTCCGGACGACCGACCCTCTGCGGACGTCCGACGCTCCCACGACAGAACTGAATCTACGGACGCCCGAGCCCGTCCGGACGTCCGGACCATCCCGAGCCTCCGGACGTCCGACGCCTGTGTGTTGATTTCGTTTGGGCCGCAGCCCTTGTACTCCTTCGCCCCCTTGACTATATATACTCCTTCTTCGCCAACTTTCTAGGGTTAGCTTTGGTTTAGCTCATGTTTGTGTGAGAGCCTTGCTCATCCACTTGGTTACTTCTCCTCGGAGCTCAGGACCTCTACGGAGAAGATCCCCCAAGCGGATTCAAGACCCACTTCTAGGGTGGACCCCATCAAGACCTCCTCTCGGAGAAGAACGGCTACTCGTGTATCCTTACCTTTGTTGATTGTGGATCATATGTATCTCTTTGTGTTCGGTGATCTAGCACTTGTGTGATTGAATCCTTGTTGGTTGAGTGATTTCTCTCTCGTTTCCTCCGTCTTCCCCTTTGTGCTTCCGCGTGTTGTTCGTGATTCCCCGTAGGATCCACTCCAAACGTGAAAGATCGTCCACATAGGGTTACGCCCTACATCATCTTGGTATCATGAGCCACGTTGATCACGTTTTTGGAGTCCCTACCCCTCTTTTCTAGCTTGATTTTGTTGTTTTCGTCCTAATTCCGAAAATTCCCCACCAAAAATAGCCCCAAATTTTTTTTGTGATTAGTTTGTGAGTTGAGATTTTGTTGGATTTGGTCCATGGATTTGAGTTGCTACGTGTGGATCTAGCTTTTCCCTCACTCGCCACCCTTTTCCATCCACCAAATCACTCGATTTCGACCTCACCATTTCATTCTTCCCCGAAATCTCGCAGTTCTTCCCGAGCCAGTTTTTTCGCCCACCTCGGACGACCGGAACGGTGGACGTCTGACGAAGTCCGGACGACCGTAAAAGCCCTGGACGTCCGTAAAACCTCGATGAAACTGAACTTTGTCGATTCGCCACCACAGCCCCACCTTCCACCACATCTTCCAAAACCACATACACCACCATCCTCCCCAATACATCCTATGACGATTTTACCACATTTTGGTCCTTGAGATTTTGAGTTGTGGCTTCCGTATCCTCTTGTGTTTCGTCTATCTAGGTGCGGTTCGATTTCATCATCACCATGACTCAACTTAGCAAGGGTCTCATCATCGCCAAGGATGGTAACTTCGACGACATCTTGGCCAAACATTGCATTTGCATTGATACCCACATTGTCCCTACTTTTGCGTAGCTTAACCATCGAGACTAGCCGTTGAGTATTGCAGGCAACGTGACTTGTTGATGAGGACATCAATACCATTGTTACACCCACAGCCCCTACTGCTACATATACTGGACCAATTACTAGAGCTCGCGCACGCCAATTAAATTATCAGGTACTTTCGTTTCTTGGTAATGATTCTAATGTTCATGAGAATATGATGCTGCCTAAATTGGATACATTTGTTTTGCTTATAAATGAAGGCCCTAGCTTGGAGAAGGATGGACATTGAGCAAGAACAAGCATGGAGATAATGCCATGCTAAGGGGAACAAGAACGGAGTTACAAGTGTTGATTTCAGGACTTTGAAGCCACCATAATGGGTGCATGAAGCCTTGGACGAAATATACAAGATGCCACTTCATAATATTCGTCCATAGGCTATTCTAGGTGCTGCGTCACCTTATTATTATTGGGCCAGGCCCATGTAATTTCGAAATACTTAAGTATAGGCTGTTTTTAGAGTCCGTATGTGTGGGGAAACAAGAGTTAGGGATGGTTTGGGACCCCTCCCTCAAGGGCCACGAAATTCCCTCCTCTTCCTCCATATATACAGCCCTTAGGGCGTCGTTTAGACTTTGGGTTTTGTTTAGATTAAAAGTTCGCCATAGCTGCAACTTCGCTGCATTTCGCTTTGTGTTCAACGACGAGACAAAGGCGTCCACGTAACCCCACCTTGATCAATAAAGCTTTCATCTTATATTCGCAATATCCAGATTGCAATCTCAGTTTCTTGCTTGTTCTTCGTTTGCTCGCGAGAAATGCAGACCCTCGTGGTCGTTGATCGATGCTCGGCGTGGTCAATAACCTCTCGGAGTTGGTTTAGCGATTGCTAAGGCGCGGCGTCCTCGCCGCGTTCGTAGTCGGATCGTCAAAGTCGACTTCCTCCAAAGCGAAAACCAACATCTCATCGAAGGCGGGACACCTTTGCCTCTATCAAGTGGTATCAGATTTTCAGGTTGCTCGGTGAGATTTTACAGTTTTCCGTAGTTTAGATCGAGTGCATTCTTCATACCTATAGTCCACGAAAAAGCCACAAAAAAATTAGGGTTAGTTCATCATATCCGAACCAATCTGGCGTTTGCATAATCTTTTTAGGGTTTTGCTTTGTTGAATTTGCGGTTGCATCGTCGTGTCTAGTTCTTTGGTCTTAGCGTCTAGTCTTTTAGAGTTTCGAGTTACGGTCATAAGTTGTCACGCCGCCACCGCACCATCATCATCGCCCTGCCACCTACCATCACCGCTCGAATCCATATCCATATACCACCACCAATCCGTGTCCATATACCACCACCGATCCATATCCATATACTACCACCGCTGCCATATACCACCACCATATATCCACCACCAATCCGAAGTTCTTCTCATATTAGATTTGTTTTCGAGATCCATCTAGTTTCCGATTCGTGTTTCCTTGCGGAGTAGGTTTCGGAAAAACAAAGGAGTCTGAAACCACCCTCCGCTTAGGCCCAAAATTTTCCGAAACGCACTTGTCGAAAAAATTTACGGCTATCCTGTTTTAGGTGTTTCTAAGTGTATTGAGACGATCGCCGTTATAGAAAGTTTTTTTGACCCGTTTCCGGTTTTGGGTCCGGCAATCGAAAAAAAAAAATTGGTCGAAAAAATTTTTCGTGCCCATCTGTCGATTTGACCTCGGAAGAGTTTTGAGACACTACGCCATTATAGTGATTTTTCGCAAAAAAAAAAGCGCATAAAAAAAAAGCGAAAAAGAAAATCCAGTGTGCTTTTCCCTTGTTTACGTGCGCCGTGATTTTGTTAGTGTTCTAGGCTCGCGTCTCTAGCACGGTCTAGCCTAGGACCAAAGACAAGACCGTCGTTGAGCGCTTAATCAACTTTGCATCTCTGAATTGATTATTCTTGACCCTTTTTGCTACCATATTATAAGCCTTCCCAGCTCCACATACATCTACATCGTATGCGTTTGACTCTCCCCGTAATCGCTCTATCCAAGCTTTGAGAGTTTTGACTACATCGGTTGCGGTCACCGCTTTCTTCTTTGGGTAAGAACTGGTAAGAATTTGAGATTTGCTTGACGGATTTGTTGTCCACCACACAACCACCACCACTTCCTAGTAGTCCGTCGAATCATATTCTTGTGTGTTTCTATTGTCGCTAACCATGGCAGGATCACAAGCCATTTAGACCGACCGGGAGAACATGACAAACAAAGCGCTACATGATAAGTTTCAACAAATGATGAGTGGGCAGGTGGACGATGTGCTAAATAGATTTGAAGAGGCCATGGAGAAGATAGATGGCATTGAGAAGGCGTTGAAACAAAGCTCGATACCAAGTTTAATGAATTGCTCGCGTCTACCACCACCACCACGGCGGCACCTAACGCACCTCTACTACAACAACAAGGACTACCTCCACATCGCGAAACAGCCCTCCGCCGAAGCTTCCCGTGTCCCTCTTCACTGGCCAAGCTGCTTTGGTGCTGCTGTTGATACTACGTGGCTCCTGCTGCTGCGGTGGGGAGGATGATTATGTGAGAGATTACGAGGATGAGGTTGATCAACATCGATTACTACGTGCAACCACCAAAGACCACAACCACCGTGTCGTCCACATGCAAATAATGGCAATGTTCGGGCTCCCCTTCAGTGCGAGATCATGACCATCTCCCTAAACTGAAATTGAATATTCCACCATTTGAGGGTAGATATGTTCACGATATATATCTTACTTGGGAGTTAGAAACTGAACAACGATTTACATGTTTACAATATCCCGAGGAGAGGCGTGTTCCTGCTTTGTTTGTGCTTTCACTAGCTTTGCATGTGTTTGGTGGTGCGAACATTGTAGATTATATCCTGTTCCACTACTTGGGCTGCTTTGAAAACTGCTATGCGTACTCGTTGGGTTCCACCATATTATCAACGTGAATTACTTCAAAAATTGCAGCGCTTAAGACAAGGAAAAATTCGGTAGAAGAATATTATCGGGAATTACAAACTGGCTTGATTAGATGTGGTATTGTTGAGGAGAATGAAGCTATGCTTGCACGTTTTACGGGTGGATTAAATAGACAGATTCAGACCATTCTAGACTACAAGGATTATAATAATATCACTCGATTATTCCATCTTGCTTGTAAAGCTGAACGTGAAGTGCAGGATCGTAGTCGTTGGCGCGAACTAACTTTTCTGCAGGTCGACATTCATGATGGACACCACGTGCATCATCTACTTCCACACGTTCTACTACACCGGCACCTCCGTCAGCTGCCACCTCCAACCGTGATACAAGAAAGCAGGCACAACCACCACTATACGCCAAGAGCACACCTGCTGGGCCTACACAGAGCTCTTCTTCTTCCATGGCGTCAACAGGGCACACAAGTGATATTATTTGTCGTCGTTGTAAAGGAAGAGGACATTTTGCGAGAGAATGCCAATCTCAGCGTGTGATGATTGCTACTGAGGATGGTGGGTATGAGTTCGCTAGTGACTATGATGAGGAGACTTTGGCTCTTATTACACATGAAGAACAGGGTGGAGATGATTACGATCATGACACGCAAATACATGGCTCTTTGAAGATCTTGTGACGGTATGAATGTTTAGTTGCTCAACGTGTTTTGAGTGTGCAGGTTACACAAGCTGAGCAAAATCAGAGACATAACTTGTTCCATACAAAGGGAGTTGTGAAGGAACGTTCTATTCGCGTCATCATAGATGGAAGGAGCTGCAACAACTTGGCTAGCATGGATATGGTGGAGAAGCTTTCTCTCACCACAAGACCACATCCACATCCTTACTACATCCAATGGTTCAACAACAGCGGCAAGGTTAAGGTAACACGCATCTTGTTCGTGTGTATTTTAGTATCTCTACATATGCTGATTATGTTGATTGTGATGTGGTACCTATGCAAGCATGTTCCTTATTACTTGGTAGACCATGGCAATTTGATAAAAATTCTGTACACCATGGTAGAAACAATCAAGATACTCTTGTTCACAAGGATAAAAATATTACTTTGCTTCCTATGACTCCTGATTCCATTTTGAAAGATGATATTAATAGAGCTAATAAAGCAAAACAGGAGAAAAATAAGAGTGAAAATCAGATTGTGGCAAAAGAATTTGAGCAACAAATGAAGCCTAATAATAAACCATCTAATGTTGCTTACGAAATTAAACTGAAAAGTGCATGTTTATTTGCCACCAAATCTGATATTGATGAGCTAGATTCTAGCAAATCTGTTTGCTATGCTTTTGTGTGCAAAGAGGCATTATTTTCATTCGAGGACGTGCCTTCCTCTTTGCTCCCTGCTGTCACTAACATTTTGCAGGAGTTCGCTGACGTCTTCCCACAAGACGTGCCACCGGGATTACCACCTATTCGAGGGATTGAGCATCAAATTGACTTAATTCCGGTGCATCGCTACCCAACCGCGCACCATACCGTACCAATCCGGAGGAGACGAAGGAGATTATCGTCAAATATGTGAGCTGCTCGACAAAGGTTATATCTGCGAATCTCTTAGTCCTTGTCTTGTTCCTATTATACTAGTGCCTAAAAAGGATGGTGCGTCGGCGTATGTGTGTTGATTGTAGAGGCATTAATAATATTACTATTCGTTATCGTCATCCTATTCCTAGGCTAGATGATATGCTTGATGAATTGAGTGGCTCTACAATATTCTCCAAAGTTGATTTGCGTAGTGGATACCATCAAATTCGTATGAAATTGGGAGATGAATGGAAAACAGCATTTAAAACTAAGTTTGGATTATATGAGTGGTTAGTCATGCCTTTTGGGTTAACTAATGCACCTAGTACTTTCATGAGATTAATGAGCGAAGTTTTACGTGCTTTCATTGGACGATTTGTGGTAGTTTAATTTGGTGATATCTTGATTTATAGCAAATCTTTGGAAGAACATTTGGAACATTTACGTGCTGTTTTTAATGCTCTACGTGATGCACGCTTGTTTGGTAACCTTGGGAAGTGCACCTTTTGCACCGACCAGTATCTTTTCTTGGCTATGTTGTTACTCCACAGGGAATTGAAGTTGATAAAGCCAAGATTGAAGCTATTGAGAGTTGGCCGCAGCCCAAAACGGTCACACAAGTGAGGAGTTTTCTTGGACTCCCTGGTTTCTATAGGCGTTTTGTGAGAGACTTTAGCACCATTGCTGCACCTCTCAATGAGCTTACAAAGAAGGATGTGCCTTTTGTTTGGGGTACCGCACAGGAAGAAGCCTTCACGGTATTGAAAGATAAGTTGACACATGCTCCTTTACTCCAACTTCACGACTTTAATAAGACTTTTGAGCTTGAATGTGATGCTAGTGGAATTGGATTAGGAGGTGTGTTATTACAAGATGGCAAACCTGTTGCATACTTTTACGAAAAATTGAGTGGGCCTAGTCTGAACTATTCTACTTATGACAAAGAATTATATGCTCTTGTTAGGACTTTAGAGACATGGCAACATTATTTATGGCCCAAAGAATTTGTTATACATTCTGTTCATGAATCTTTGAAACATATTAAAAGTCAAGCTAAACTGAATCGTAGACATGCTAAATGGGTTGAATTCATTGAGACTTTCCCTTATGTCGTTAAACACAAGAAGGGTAAAGAAAATGTTATTGCTGATGCTTTGTCTCATCGATATACTATGCTTTCACAACTTGACTTCAAAATATTTGGTTTGGAGACCATCAAAGATCAATATGTGCATGATGCTGATTTTAAAGATGTAATGCAGAATTGTAAAGAAGGAAGAACATGGAACAAGTTCGTTATTAATGATGGTTTTGTGTTCCGTGCTAACAAGCTATGCATTCCTGCTAGCTCTGTTCGTCTTTTGTTGTTGCGGAGGCGCATGGAGGAGGATTAATGGGACACTTTGGCGTGAAGAAGACGGAGGATATACTTGCTACACATTTCTTTTGGCCAAAGATGAGACGGGATGTTGAGCGTTTTGTTGCTCGCTGCACTACATGTCAAAAAGCTAAGTCACGACTCAATCCTCATGGTTTATATATGCCTTTGCCGGTGCCTAGTGTTCCTTGGGAGGATATATCTATGGACTTTGTTTTAGGTTTACCTCGAACAAAGAAGGGAGGGATAGCATATTTGTTGTCGTGGATAGATTCTCGAAAATGGCACACTTTATACCATGTCATAAAAGCGATGATCTTTGTTAATGTTGCTGATTTGTTCTTTCGTGAAATTATTCGCTTGCATGGTGTGCCAAATACTATTGTTTCAGATCGTGATACTAAATTTCTTAGCCACTTTTGGAGATGTTTATGGGCTAAGTTGGGGACTAAACTGCTTTTTAGTACTACTTGTCACCCCCAAACTGATGGACAAACTGAAGTAGTCAATAGAACATTGTCTACTATGCTTAGGGCTGTTTTGAAGAATAATAAGAAAATGTGGGAAGAATGCTTGCCTCATATTGAATTTGCTTATAATCGTTCATTGCATTCTACTACTAAGATGTGCCCTTTTGAAATTGTGTATGGCTTCCTACCTCGTGCACCTATTGATTTGTTGCCTCTTCCATCTTCGGAGAAGGTTAATTTTGATGCTAAAGAACGTGCTGAATTGATTTTAAAAATGCATGAGATAACTAAGGAAAACATTGAGCGTATGAATGCTAAATATAAACGTCTTGGAGATAAGGGTAGAAAACATGTTGTCTTTGCACTGGAGATCTTGTTTGGTTACATTTGCGTAAGGATAGGTTTCCTAGTTTGCGCAAATCAAAGCTAATGCCACGTGCTGATGGTCCATTTAAGGTGTTAGAGAAAATAAATGATAATGCATATAAACTTGAGCTACCTGCAGATTTTGGGGTTAGTCCCACTTTTAACATTGCAGATTTGAAGCCTTATTTGGGTGAGGAATATGAGCTTCCGTCGAGGACGACTTCATTTCAAGAAGGGAGGATGATGAGGACATCAATACCATTGTTACACCCACAGCCCCTCTTCGCTACATATCTTTGGACCAATTACTAGAGCTCGCGCACGCCAATTAAATTATCAGGTACTTTCATTTCTTGGTAATGATTCTAATGTTCATGAGAATATGATGCTGCCTAAATTGGATACATTTGTTTTGCTTACAAATGAAGGCCCTAGCTTGGAGAAGGATGGACATTGGAGCAAGAACAAGCATGGAGATAATGCCATGCGCAAGGGGAACAAGAACGGAGTTACAAGTGATGATTTCAGGACTTTGAAGCCACCATAATGGGTGCATGAAGCCTTGGACGAAATATACAAGATGCCACTTCATAATATTCGTCCATAGGCTATTCTAGGTGCTTCGTCACCTTATTATTGGGCCAGGCCCATGTAATTTCGAAATACTTAAGTATAGGCTGTTTTTAGAGTCCGTATGTGTGGGGAAACAAGAGTTAGGGATGGTTTCGGACCCCTCCCTCAAGGGCCACGAAATTCCCTCCTCTTGCTCCATATATACAGCCCTTAGGGCGTCGTTTAGACTTTGGGTTTTGTTTAGATTAAAAGTTCGCCATAGCTGCAACTTCGCATTTCGCTTTGTGTTCAACGACTGACAAAAGGCGTCCACAGAACCCCACCTTGATCAATAAAGCTTTCATCTTATATTCGCAATATCCAGATTGCAATCTCAGTTTCTTGCTTGTTCTTCGTTTGCTCGCAGGAAGCAGACCCTCGTGGTCAGGTTGATCGTGCTCGGCGTGGTCAATAACCTCTCGGAGTTGGTTTAGCGATTGCTAAAGGCGCGACGTCCTCGACGCTCGTAGTCGGATCGTCAAAGTCGACTTCCTCCAAAGCGAAAACCAACATCTCATCGAAAGACGGGACACCTTTGCCTCTATCACTTGTGCACATTAGTGATCATACTCCATAGCATACATACCATACCACCGTGGTGCATATCTTAGGATCCATTTGTGTGTCACAAAGTTGTCATAGCATGCACAATTGCTATCTTGGTTAGTGAAGTTTTGCATGAGAAAAGAGCTCAAAAGTGAAAGAGCCACCCAAGCTTTTAAGCAAAGAGGAAAGATAAGCAAAGAGCTTATGAGCAAGAACCATAGCATCATACTACATTAAGATTGTCATATTGGATCATCGCACCGAAATACCATACATATAGCATACGTGGGATAGAGATAGTTGCATTTTTTGCATAGTAGGTTGTGCACAAGTTCCGTATCCGCCTATTGTGCAATCGTGCTAGAGTCTCTCTAGTATTGTGCAACAAGAGCATTTTCGTGGATTCCACATTTTGGCTCACTTTTGGTTTGCACAATCCCACTTATCTATTTATGCGTGTGTTTCCGTGTACCACTAGTTGCTTGGTCTACTTGTTGCATTTGCAAATTTGTGTACCTTTTCCAACATTATTGACGCTCACTTACAATTGCATCAAATTTTGTACCACCATCCTCACCAAGCTCCACCATAAGCTTTTATTTGTGTAGGTGTGAGAACCGACAAGGATTGGTACCAATAGTGCTATTTCATTGTCCGCATTTGAGTGAAACTTGATTCATCATCAACATCGGTCAAAGGTACATTGGTATAAGTTCTTCTCCTTCTACCACTCACATTTTTGCTTGGAATGATGGATAGGCCAATTACTTCTACCAACCCACTCTTCATCGAACAAGACGACGACATGTCATCATACGTCACCAAGAATCACCTCTTTGGTGCACAACGAGCGTTGCACCAAGAACAACAAGCAATGAGCGACCGCATCGACAACCTCGCCACCGACTTGCGACTCTCCGAGCAACGTACAAGAGACTACTTCGACAATAAGTTCGACGCTCACAAGCAAGAGAATGATGCAAGAATGGACGAGATCCGCGCCTTGATGAGAAACCGGCATCATTCCACTTCTTCATCCTCAAGACGGAGCCGCTCGAGTAGACACTGACGACACCTTCTACGACTCAAGTACACCTACTTGAACACTCTTCATCGTGTCAAGACGCCAAGACCGTCATGCATCTCTCAACCCGCTACATGACAAGCATTCACAAGAGCAAGTCGATGAGCAATTCCCTCGTCCTCAATCAAACCAAGACGCTTTTGCCCAAGCTCAAGAATGACAACGACTACGGCGCCAAGAGGAAGAACGAGCGCGTCTACACCAAGACGAACAAGACGCCAAGGCTCAACGTCTTCAACAACAACAAAGTCAAGCACAAGCTCTTGAGGCGCAACGTGCCCTGCAAGAATCAAGTCGAGCCTACGCCAACCGCAATCGCGAACGGCGCAATCAAGAGGAAGCCCTTCGAGAAGAAATCCAAGAGAGGAACTACCAACCTCATGGACAACGTCAAGTTCGTCAAGCTCCTCCACAAGCTCGTCAAGCTCCACTTCAACCTCAAGTTCAACAAGAGCAAGTTGATCATGGTCTTCCTCCACGCCAAGAGCAACATGAAGACGATTGCAATCCACGTCAAGGGCGTCATCATCAACATCGCCAACAACACAATGAAGAGCAACGCTACGGAAAGCTAAAATTCACCATGCCCAAGTTCAATGGAAGCAATGACCCCGAAGACTATTTCGCATGGGCATTGAAGGTTGACAAAATCTTCCGGTTGCACAACTACGACGAAGCGAAGAAAATCGTTATGGCATCACTTGAGTTCCAAGACTATGTGCTCATATGGTGGGAACAAATCATTGAGCGACGACAAGCAAGAGGTGAACCTCCAATCACCACTTGGGCTCAAATGAAGGATGTCATGTGAGCACGCTTTGTGCCAACCTACTACAACCGCGTCCTCTTCAAGAAACTCCAACTACTCAAGCAAGGAACAAAGAGTGTTGAAGAATACTACAAGGAAATGGAGATAGCCATGATTCGAGCCAATGTCAAGGAAGATGATGAGTAAACTATGGCACGTTTCTTGAATGGACTCAGTCATCCCATCAAGAACATCGTCGACTTCCAACCATACTCCACCCTCATTGAGCTCGTACATCAAGCTACAAAGGTGGAACGTCAAGTGCAAGAATACATCAAGTACGCCAAGTACTCATCCAAGACCTACGGCTTCTCCAACAACCAAGCTTCAACACCTCCTCCAACATCTACATCAACCAAACCTTCTACAAACAACGACGACAACTCGAGTTACGAGAGAAATTCGACAAGTTCAAGTCGTTCTCCTCCTACTACAAGCAACCTCAAGCCGCGTGCTTCATCATCTACTCCGACCGATGAGACCATCAAAACAAGCTCCTTCAAGTGTTTTACTTGCGGCGGCCGAGGCCACAATTCCTACGAATGCACCAACAAGCGCACCATGATCCTCAACAACGACGGCACATATGACTCAATGAGTTATGAGGAGATGGAAGCCCTTGAGCAAGTGGCCATGCACCGGCGAGTGAACGAAGATGAAGATGATCAAGTCTTTTGCGATGAGGATTCGAGCCCCGCTCTCGTTGTCTCGAAGGTCTTGACCCTTCAACATCAACAAGAAGACGACCAAAGATGCCACATCTTCCACACAAAGGCTGGCATCAACGGAAGGTCCGTCAAGGTCATCATCGATGGAGGTAGTTGCCACAACTTGGCAAGTGAAGAACTATGTTCCAAACTTCATTTGGTCAAGAGGAAGCACCCGCACCCCTACAAGGTTCAATGGCTAAGTGACTCCGGCACTATACGAGTCGAGCATACGGTCCAAGTCTCCTTCAAAATAGGTGCTTATGAAGACACGTTGGAGTGTGATGTGGTCCCAATGACCGTTTGCCACCTACTACTAGGTCGACCATGGCAATTCGACCGTGGTGTCATCCACAATGGGCGCACCAATCACTATAGCTTCAAGATGAAAGGGAAGGAATATGTGCTACGACCTATGTCTCCTAGTCAAGTGATAGCCGACAAGCAAGCCACCCATCATAGAGACAAGAGTGAGAAAGTGATCCACCAAAAAGTGATCATGAGCCACAAGCCAAACTTGAGCGCCTCTTCGCCTAGAGAGAAAAACCTCATCCTATTTGCCACCAAAAGTGAGATGAGAGAAGTGTGTGAGAACCCATCTAGTGTGATGCAGTTTGTCCTTGTGTGCAAGGATGGAGACCCAACAACTAACACCTCTCATGAGCTACCTTTAGTGTTTAAATCTCTTTTGCAGGAATTCCAAGATATTTTCCTCGATGGGCTACCTCCGGGTTTACCTCCTCTTAGAGGCATTGAGCACCGAATCGACCTCATCCCCGGAGCGCCTCTACCAAACAAAGCTCCATACCGAGTCAATCCCGAAGAAACCAAGGAGATTTAACGGCAAGTACAACAACTCATCGACAACGGTCATGTACGTGAAAGCCTAAGCCCTTGTGCCGTTCCCGTTATACTTGTGCCTAAGCCCGATGGAAGTTTCCGCTTGTGTTCCGATTGTAGACCTATAAATGCTATTACCGTTCGCTATAGGCATCCCATTCCTCGCTTAGATGATATGCTTGATGAACTTAGTGGAGCCAACTTTTTCTCGAAAATTGATCTAAAAAGTGGCTATTATCAAATCCGCATACGAGGGTGATGAATGGAAAACTGCTTTCAAAACCAAATTTGGTTTATATGAGTGGTTAGTGATGCCTATGGGTCTTTCGGAGGCTCCGGTACTTTCGTACGTCTTATGCATCATGTGCTTCGTCCTTACATTGGAGTCTTTGTTGTGGTTTACTTCGACGATATTCTTGTGTTTAGCAAAACCATGAAAGAACATCTTAATCATGTTAGGCTGTTTTGCAAACCCTTCGCAAGGAAAGTCTTTATGCAAACATGAAAAATGCACATTTGGTGTTGACAAAGTGGTTTTCTTGGGTTTTGTAGTATCCTCAAAGGGTGTCCATGTTGATGAATCTAAAATTGAAGCAATTAAAACTTGGCCCCAACCCACCAATTTGCAACAAGTGCGTAGCTTTCTTGGTCTTCGGGTTTTTATCGGCTTTGTGAAAGATTTTAGCACAATTGCCGCTCCTTTGCATGCCTTGAGTAAGAAGAATACTCCCTTTGTTTGGGGAACTTTGCAATCAACCGCTTTTGATGAGCTCAAGTCTTTGCTTACTCATGCTCCGATTCTTGCGTTGCCCAATTTTGACAAAACTTTTGAGGTTCATTGTGATGCTAGTGGTACCGGAATTGGCGGAGTTTTGATGCAAGAAAAACGAGCCATTGCTTATTTTAGTGAAAAACTCTCCGGTGCTCAACTTAATTATCCCGTCTATGACAAAGAATTGTATGCTTTAGTGCGTGTGCTACATGTTTGGGAACATTACCTTAGACCTCATGAGTTTGTCATCCATACCGATCATGAAACACTTAAGTACCTCAAAGGTCAAACTAAGTTGAACAAGCGTCATGCAAAATGGAGTGAATTTATTGAATCTTTTCCTTATGTGATCAAGTACATTAAGGGTAAAGAAAATGTAGTTGCCGACGCGCTTTCACGCATATGCATGCTTGTCACTCAACTTGAGTTGAATGTTATTGGTTTTGAGCATATAAAAGACTTGTATGAGCATGATCCATCTTTTGCTATTCCTTATGCTAAGTGTTTGACGCATACTTGTTGGGAACAATATTACATCAAGGATGCTTATCTTATGAGAGCTAACAAACTATGCATTCCCGAGTCTTCTCTTCGTTTGCTCCTTTTGCAAGAGGCTCATGGAGGCGGACTCATGGGACACTTTGGAAGAGATAAGACATTCGCCACGCTCTCCAAGAACTACTTTTGGCCCAAGATGTTCCGCGACATCTCACGCTTCACCAACCGTTGCTCTACATGCCGCAAAGCTAAGTCTAAGGCTCAATCCCATGGTGTTTACATGCCCCTTCCTATTCCTTATCAACCTTGGGAAGACATTAGCATGGACTTTGTACTTGGTTTGCCTAGAACTCAAAATGGAAAGGATTCCGTGTTTGTCGTTGTGGATAGATTTTCTAAGATGGCACATTTCATTCCTTGCAACAAGATAGAGCGATGCTTCACATATTGCAAATCTCTTTTGTAGGGAAATCTTGCGACTCCATGGAGTACCAAAGACAATCGTCTCCGATCGTGACGTCAAGTTCTTGAGTTACTTTTGGAAGACCCTATGCGCCAAGCTCGGAATCAAGCTATTGTTCTCATCCGCATACCATCCTCAAACCGACGGACAAACAGAGGTGACGAACCGCACACTATCGACTCTACTTCGTGTCTTGATCAAGAGGAACATCAAGGAGTGGGAAGCATGTCTACCCATCGCCGAGTACGCCTACAACCGTGCAAGACATTGGACTACCGGCAAGTCCCCTTCGAGGTCAGTCACGGCTTCAACCCATTATCCCCATTGGACATTCTACCTCTTCCTCTACAAGAGCGCACCAACATGGATGCGAGTGCACGGGCAAGCTACATCAAGAAGATGCATGAGGATACAAGACAAACCATCGAGCGCCAAGTACAATGACTAGCGACCAAGCTCAACGTCAACAAGCAACCCATGGTCTTAACCATTGGTGATCTAGTGTGGCTACACCTTCGCAAGGAACGCTTCCCCAAAGAACGCAAGTCCAAGCTTCTTCCTAGAGCCGATGGACCTTTCAAGGTGCTAGCACGCAACAACGACAACGCTTACAAGATCGACCTACCTCGAGACAAGTACAATGTGAGCGACATCTTCAACGTCAAGGACCTCGCACCTTACCATGGTGATGAAGCTTTTGATCCGAGGTCGGATCTCTCCCAAGGGGGGGGGAGATGATGCGGAGCATCCCTCGCTCATCCCCATGGACGTGCCTACATCTCCCTCAACGCCGCTAGGACCCATGACAAGAGCCCGAGCTAAGGCTATCGAAGATAAGGTGAAATCGCTCCTCTCCGAACTCCCTCTTCCTACTCACGAGACATGGCTACTACCTCATTCGGAGACTCTATGTGTAATCAGGTACATGGAGGTGAGCCAAGGATCAACTACTTGCGAGCCAAGACGGCGAGGACTCCAAGCATATTGAAGAAGAAGAAGCAGATGTCTTGAAGGCACAGTGCACGGACGTCCGACGAGTCCCAGGACCCGGACGACCGGACTCTCCGGACGTCCGACACTTTGCCACCCGAACCAAAACTACGGACGACCGAAGCCTCCGGACGTCCGACCGACGCACGCCCGAACCGAATCTACGGACGACCGACAACTTCCGGACGTCCGGACCGTCACGAAGCTCCGGACGACCGGCCCTCGCCAGACGTCCGACGTGCCCACGACAGAACTGATTCTACGGACGCCCGAGCCTGTCCGGACGTCCGGACCGTCAAAACCTCCGGACGTCTGACGCATTCAGACGTCCGGCGCTGTGGTGTTGACTTCCGTTTGGGCCGCAGCCCTTGTACCCCTTCGCCCCTTGTCTATATATACTCCTTCTTCCCCAACTTTCTAGGGTTAGCTTTGGTTTAGCTCATGTTTGTGTGAGAGCCTTGCTCATCCACTTGGTTACTTCTCCTCGAGCTCGGGACCTCTACGGAGAAGATCCCCAAGCGGATTCAAGACCCCCTTCTAGGGTGGACCCCATCAAGACCTCCTCTCAGAGAAGAACGGCTACTCGTGTATCCTTACCTTTGTTGATTGTGGATCATATGTATCTCTTTGTGTTCGGTGATCTAGCACTTGTGTGATTGATTCCTTGTTGGTTGAGTGATTTCTCTCTCGTTTCCTCCGTCTTCCCCTTTGTGCTTCCGCGTGTTCTTCGTTATTCCCCGTAGGATCCACTCCAAACATGAAAGATCGTCCACGTAGGGTTACGCCCTACATCAATTGGTTTAGCTCATGTTTGTGTGAGAGCCTTGCTCATCCACTTGGTTACTTCTCCTCGGAGCTCAGGACCTCTTCGGAGAAGATCCCCCAAGCGGATTCAAGACCCCCTTCTAGGGTGGACCCCATCAAGACCTCCTCACGGAGAAGAACGGCTACTCGTGTATCTTTCCTTTGTTGATTTTGAATCTCGTGCTACCTTATGTGTTCGGTGATCTAGCCCTTGTGTAATCGAAACTTGTCGGTTTAGTGTTCCTCTTGAGTGTTTGTTCTTGTGTTCTTCCGCTTGTTCGTCGTGTTCTCCTCGTAGGATCCCCTCCAAACGTGAAAGATCTCTGATTAGGGTTCCACCCTACATCACTTTTGTGCGTCTCATGCATTATGTCCTTCGGCCTTATATTGGAGTCTTTGTTGTGGTTTACTTCGACGATATTCTTGTGTTTAGCAAAACCATGAAAGAGCATCTTGATCATGTTAGGACTGTTTTGCAAACCCTTCGAAAGGAAAGTCTTTATGCAAACATGAAAAAATGCACATTTGGTGTTGACAAAGTGGTTTTCTTGGGTTTTGTTGTATCCTCAAAGGGTGTCCATGTTGATGAATCTAAAATTGACGCAATTAAAACTTGGCCCCAACCCACCAATTTGCAACAAGTGCATAGCTTTCTTGGTCTTGCGGGTTTTTATCGTCGCTTTCTGAAAGATTTTAGCACAATTGCCGCTCCTTTTCATGTTTTGAGTAAGAAGAATACTACTTTTGTTTGGGGAACTTTGCAATCCACCGCTTTTGATGAGCTCAAGTCTTGGCTTACTCATGCTCCGATCCTTGCTTTGCCTAGTTTTGACAAAACTTTTGAGGTCCATTGTGATGCAAGTGGTACCGGAATTGGCGGAGTTTTGATGCAAGAAAAACGAGCCATTGCATATTTTAGTGAAAAATTATCCGGTGCTCAACTTAACTATCCCATCTATGACATAGAATTGTATGCTTTAGTGCATGTGCTACATGTTTGGGAACATTACATTAGACCGCATGAGTTTGTCATCCATACCGATCATGAAACGCTTAAGTACTTAAAAGGTCAAACTAAGTTGAACAAGCGTCATGCCAAATGGAGTGAATTTATTGAATCTTTTCCCTATGTGATCAAGTACATTAAGGGTAAAGAAAATGTAGTTGTCGATGCCCTTTCACGCATATGCACGCTTATCACTAAACTTGAGTTGAATGTTATTGGCTTTGAGCACATAAAAGAATTGTATGCTAACGATCCATCTTTTGCTATTCCTTATGCTAAGTGTTTGACGCATACTTCCTGGGAACAATATTACATCAAGGATGGTTATCTTATGAGAGCTAACAATCTATGCATTCCCGAGTCTTCTCTTCGTTTGCTCCTTTTGCAAGAGGCTTGTGGAGGCGGACTCATGGGACACTTTGGAGGCGACAAGACATTCGCCACGCTCTCCAAGAACTACTTTTGGCCCAAGATGTTCCGCGACGTCTCACGCTTCACCAACTGATGCTCTATATGTCGCAAAGTTAAGTCTAAAGCTCAATCTCATGGTCTTTACATGCCTCTTCCTATTCCTTATCAACCTTGGGAAGACATTAGCATGGATTTTGTACTTGGTTTGCCTAGAACTCAAAATGGGAAGGATTCCGTGTTTGTTGTTATGGATAGATTTTCTAAGATGGCACACTTCATTCCTTGCAACAAAATAGACGATGCTTCACACATTGCAAATCTCTTTTGTAGGGAAATGTTGCGACTCCATGGAGTACCAAAGACAATCGTCTCCGATCGTGACGTCAAGTTCTTGAGTTACTTTTGGAAGACCCTATCTTGCCGAGCTCGGAATCAAGCTCTTGTTCTCATCTGCATACCATCCTCAAACCGACGGCCAAACGGAGGTGACGAATCAAGACACTATCCACTCTACTTCATGTCTTCATCAAGAAGAACATAAAGGAGTGGGAAGCATGTCTACCCATCGCTGAGTACGCCTACAACCGTGCAAGACATTCGACTACCGACAAGTCCCCCTTCGAGGTCGTCTACGGCTTCAACCCGTTGTCCCCATTGGACATTCTACCTCTTCCTCTACAAGAGCGCACCAACATGGATGCGAGTGCACGGGCAAGCTACATCAAGAATGATGAGGACATCAATACCATTGTTACACCCACAGCCCCTACTGTTACATATAATGGACCAATTACTAGAGCTTGCGCACGCCAATTAAATTACCAGGTACTTTCGTTTCTTGGTAATGATTCTAATGCTCATGAGAATATGATGCTGCCTAAATTGGATACATTTGTTTTGCTTACAAACGAAGGGCCTAGCTTGGAGAAGGATGAACATTGGAGCAAGAACAAGCATGGAGTTGATGGCATGCGCAAGGGGAACAAGAACGGAGTTACAAGTGATGATTTCAGGACTTTGAAGCCACCATAAGGAGTGAATGAAGCCTTGGATGAAATATACAAGATGCCACTTCATAAATTTCGTCCAGTGGCTATTCTAGGTGCCGCGTCACCTTATTATTGGGCCAGGCCCTTGTATTTTCGAAATACATAAGTATAGGTTGTTTTTAGAGTCCGTATGTGTGAGGAAACAAGAGATAGGGTTGGTTTCGGACCTCTTCCCCAAGGGTTTTGTTTAGATCAAAAGTTCGCCATAGCTGCAACTTCACGTACTTCATTTGTGTTCAACGACCAGACCAAGGCGTCACAGAACCCCACCTTCATTAATAAAGCTTTCCTCTTTTATTCGCAATATCCAGATTGCAATCTCAGTTTCTTGCTTGTTCTTCGTTTGCTCAGGAAATAGACCCTCGTGGTCGAGTTGATCATGCTCGGCGTGGTCAATAACCCCTCGGAAGTTGGTTTAGCGATTGCTAAGTAGCGGCGTCTTCGTGACGTTCGTAGTCGGATCGTCAAAGTCGACTCTCACAAAAAACGATTGCTATCTCATCGAAACATCGGGATACCTTTGCCTCTATCAAGTGGTATCAGATTTTCAGGTTGCTCGGTGAGATATAGTTTTTCATAGTTTAGATCGAGTCTGTTTTTCATACCTACAGTCCACGAAAAAGCCAACCTATAGATTTTTTGGTGGTTTGAACCATGATATTCAGGCACGATTTCAGTATATTCCTCGTTGTTTTACTGGTATGTATGTTCATGCTTGTACCTTTGAGAGACAGTTACAGGAGGACGCATTGGGTGACTACAACAACTACTATTCCAGTTCATGCTCACCACCACCGCTTGGTTCCTCCTTTGTTGCACCTACTAGAGCAGCCACACCTCGGGTTGTGAGTGCGACATCATCTCAAGAGTATGGTACATTGCCATCATCCGTACCTACATCAGCTACATCTTTGCGACAAGGTAGCTGTAGAAGATATTGATGATATAACTTCACATGAGAATGATGCATGCCTAGTTAACTTGAATACATCATCTGTTGAGTTACCTGTTGATTTGAGCGCATCACCTATTTTAGATAATCATGTTACTGTCATGAATGCGTCATGTGATCAAACAACTAAAATACCAACAATTTTGAGTGCACCCAATGAATTAACTGTTGATGCAAAATAACCAATGTTTACTCATTTTGATATGACCTCTAATCTTGGTGATGATTCTGTGTCAAATGACTTATTGCATGTTTGCTTATTTAAGCATGTTGTAGCATGTAAATTTGATGCAAATAAGGTTTATTCACCAATGTTGGGATGGTTTAATGATGAATATTGTCAATCTTTTCATATAAATAAGAGTTTCACTTATATGTGCAAACTGAGTTGCAATACTTTCATGCCTTCTACTTCTTGTGATAATATATTGGCTTTATATTTTATTAACTATGAAAGTTACTCATGTATACATGTGTCATATGTGCAAAATCCACGGAAGTTAAAATGGATGACATATACATATACAACATGTACACCTTGTCTCTTTTGTTAGCCACATTTCAGATTAAACAGCCGAGGACGGCTTTGTTTTCAAGAAGGGAGGATGATGAGGACATGACTACCTTGGATACAACCGAAAATATTGCATACATGTATATTTGTGAGGTGATTTCTAATGCAAACTATGCAATAATTTATTTATGTCATCCAGACAAAAATACTTCACAAACTTTTGTGCCATGTCTAATTGCAGGTGTATGGGACATTTGTACAATCCACATATGAAGATAAGGGAGAAAGAGATGTTTACTGTTGTTCAAAAAGTTTTCTCACGTCACTTTTGGCCCAAGAGAAGATAGAGTCCAAGTCTCTCACGTTCTGGACTCAGATTCGGACTACTGCAGACATACCTGACTCAAAACGTCAATAACTTTTTCATATGGACTCCAAATTGGTTGATTTTTTTGTTGGAAAATAGATTTCGTGCACTTTCCAACCCAATTGGATTGACCTTAAAATTCGTCCGGAGCGTTGATTTATGGACGAAACAATCTGATGCTCAGCAGAATCCGAGTCAAACTACAAGTCCAAAGTTGTTACGTCACCTCCACTTGGGCCCATTGGCCTTGTACGACCTAGGTTTAGTTTTAGGCTGCCTTGGGACGTCCTCCCACCTCCTTGGCCGCCCCTTGCTCCTATATAAGTAGATCCATCTAGTAGCTTTTTCCTTGGGATTTGTTTAGTTAAAAGTTAGCCATTGCAACTTCGTACTTCGTTTGTGTCCAACGACTGACCAAGACCGCTTACGGATCCCCACCATTATCAATACTTCATATATATTCGCAATATTCAGATTGCTTTATCATATTCTTGCTTGTTCTTCGATTGCTTGCAGGAATAGACCTTCGTGGTCAGGTTGGTCGTGCTCCGGCGTGGTCAATAACCTCTCGGAGTTGGTTTAGCGATTGCTAAGGCGCGACGTCCTCGCACGTTCGTAGTCGGATCGTCAAAGTCGACTTCATCCTAAACGATAGCCACCATCTCATCGAAAGACGGGACACCTTTGCCTCTATCAAGTGGTATCAGTTTTCAGGTTGCTCGGTGAGAATCTCCAATTATCCCTAGATTAGATTTATTTTCTTACCTAGTGTCCAAGAAAAAGCCACAAAAAAAGTTAGATCTATTCATCCTTTGTCCAAGCCAGTCTGAGCCTTTGCAGTTTTCTTTTCATTGTTTGCATTATTGAATTATCGGTTGCATCGTCATGTCGAGTTGCTGGTCTTAGTGTCTAGTTCGTTTAGAGTTTCGAGTTCTGTTCACATTAGTCACGCCGCCGCTGCATCGTTATCACTTCCATTGACCACCATCCATCCATCAATTTCCACCACGTGCTAACCACCGTTCATTGTCATAATCTTAGTTGAGATCGTTCACATCTTCACTTGATCCAATCTGCATCTTATCTAGTTTGTTTGGAAAGAGGGAGAGAGAAAAAAAGAGAGAAAAAAAGTAAAAAAAAAGTCAGAGAAAAACAAGAGAGAAAGAAAAAGGAAAAAAGTGTGAGAAAAAAGAGAGAAGAAAAAACAAAGTTCGGATCTATCTAGACTCAATCTCGTAGCTGAATTCGGATTGGAATCTGTTTTGTGCATTGTTCAAGAAACATGCATAACTTCCTCATACGAAGTCCGTTTTGGCTCATGAGTACTCAAATTAAATCTAGAGACGAGCCGCATCTAAATAGTTGCAGAAGCAAGTTCAATATTTGGCACCGCAAAATCGGCTCCTAAATAGGTCTTTTGCCCTAAGTTCGTGGAGCCGCTTATTCCAGTTTTTCAAACCAGTTTTAGAATTTTTTGACTACTCATATCAACTCGGAATTGAGTGATTCTTTTTGCATTCGAAAGCTTGAGTTAGCAGCATTCTTTGAAAAAAGATATCAGAAAATTGGCTCAAACTTTTCAAGAGAAAAATTAGAGAGAGAGTTGTTGTATAACCTGCTTGGCAGTTGTTTTTCATCATTATCTTTACTGCCGTTGTGATCTTCACTTATATCTTGCTGTCCAGAGCTACTTATTATCCTTCATTGATGCTAGTTGTGCTACGCCGTGACCTCATTAGTGTTCTAGGCTCGCGTCTCTAGTCCGGTCTAGCCTAGGACCCGGCCAGACCGTCGTTGAGCGTTTATTCAATATTTCTACACTTTGTGTATCGTCGTTCCCGGCAATTGCTTTACACAATCTTCGGAGTTATTTGACACCGCTGGTTGCCTGTCACCACCTGCCGCATGGTAAGAATTTGTAAGATATTGATATTTGCTTTACTGTGAGCACTTTAGAACCACATCCTAGTAGTTCATCGGAACATTATTCTTGAATTTTGTTTCTTGTTTCTACTAATCATGACAGGTTCCGGAGATAGAAATTCTTGGACGGACACATCATCACCATCACGAGAGTTGGGACAACACACACAAGCACATGGTCAGGTTATCTCTTTACCGTCATTTGAGGGTAGATTTAATCCTGCTATTTATCTAGCTTGGGAGCTTGAAGTAGAACAAGTTTTTAGTCACCATGACTTTTTAGAACTTGAGCGAGTACGAGTTGCCACTAGAGCATTCTTGGTTTTGCTTACATTTGGTGGAGTGTGCATTGTAAAAAAACATTGATAACCAACGCACAACTTGGAAAGATTTGAAAGATGTAATGAGACAACAATTTTTCCCTCCTTACTATCGTCATGAATTGCTTCGCAAATTTGAACAATTTAAACAAGGCAACAACACTGTTCATGCTTACTACCAAGAGTTCAAATCTTATATGCATCATTGTGACATAGAAGAATCTATGGATGATACAATGAATAGATTTTTTGGTGGTTTGATTTTTGTTGATTTTTGTTGGAAAATAGATTTCGTGCACTTTCCAACCCAATTGGATTCACCTTAAAATTCGTCCGGAGCGTTGAGTTATGGACGAAACAATCTGATGCTGCAGCAGAATCCGAGTCAAACTTCAAGTCCAAAGTTGTTACGTCACCTCCACTTGGGCCCATTGGCCTTGTACGACCTAGGGTTAGTTTTAGGCTGCCTCGGGACGTCCTCCCACCTCCTTGGCCGCCACCCCTTGCTCCTATATAAGTAGATCCATCTAGTAGATTTCTCCTTGGGATTTGTTTAGTTAAAAGTTAGCCATTGCAACTTCGTACTTGCCGTTTGCGTCCAACGACGGACCAAGGCCGCTTACGTATCCCCACCATTATCAATACTTCATATATATTCGCAATATTCAGATTGCTTTATCATATTCTTGCATGTTCTTCGATTGCTTGCAGGAATAGACCTTCGTGGTCAGGTTGATCGTGCTCCAGCGTGGTCAATAACCTCTCGAAGTTGGTTTAGCGATTGCTAAGGCGCAACGTCGTGCACGTTTATAGTTGGATCGTCAAAGCCGACTCCACCAAATCGATAGTTATCATCTCATCGAAAGATCGGGACACCCTTGACTCTATCAAAATATCCGCCACCAGTCCGAGTTTCCACCAGATTCATCTCCGCCACGAGTCCTAGTCCGAGTCCAGTAATTGTTGCTTTGTTTTCGATTTCCAGATCACGTGATACTCCGAGTCGTGACAGAGAAGGACTCCCCAACATCCGAGCCATCCGCAGAACAAAAATTGTTCCAGTTTAAAAAAAGAAACTATGTCTGGAAAATTCTGGCTAGGCAGTTTTTAGACCATTTGTAGACTTTTTCAAAAAAAATTGTTGCGGAGCAAAAAAAAGAGGAAAAAAAAGTGCAAAAAAAAAAGAAAAAAAAGCGAAAAAAATTTCAGGGTGTGCTCCTCCCTTGTTTACGTGCAGCGCCGTGATTTTGTTAGTGTTCTAGGCTCGCGTCTCTAGCACGGTCTAGCCTAGGACCAAAGACAAAGATCTGCGTCGTTGAGCGTTTATTCAACTTTGCATCTCTGAATTGATTATTGCTGACCCTTTTTGCTACCATATTAAAAGCCTTCCCAGCTCCACATACATCTACATTGTGCGTTTGACTCTCCCTGGTAATCGCTCTATCCAAGCTTTGAGAGTTTTGACTACAACGGTTGTCGATCACCGCTTTCTTCTTTGGGTAAGAACTGGTAAGAATTTGAGATTTGCTTGACGAATTTGTGACACCGTACCACCACCACCACTTGTTAGTAGTCCAGTAGGATCATATTCTTGTGTGTTTCTATTGCTGCTAACCATGCCAGGATCACAAGCCGACGAGACTGACTGGGAGAACTTGACAAACAAGGAGCTTCATGATAAGTTTCAGCAAATGATGAGTGGACAGGTGCAAGATGTGCTAAACAGATTTGACGAGGCCATGGAGAAGATAGATGGCATGGAGAAGACGTTTGAAACAAAGCTCGATAACAAGTTTGCTGAATTGATTTCGCGTTTTCCACCACCACCACCGGCTGCACCTGCCGCACCTCTGCAACAACAACAACAACAACAACAACAACACCGACTACCTCCACGTCGGGAAACAGCCCTCCGCCGAGCGAGCCGTGTCCCTCTTCAGCCTGGCCAAACTGCTGGTGCTGCTGTTGATACTTCTGTGGCTCCTGCTGCTGATGTGGAGGAGGATGATTATGTGGGATACTACAAGGATGCGGTTGATGACAATCAGAACTACGTGCAACCACCAGCACCACAACCACCAGGTCGTCCACATGCAAATAATGGCAATGTTCGGGCTCCCCCTCAGGTATGAGATCATGACTATCTCCCTAAATTGAAATTGAATATTCCACCATTTGAGGGTAGATATGTTCCTGATATATATCTTACTTGGGACTTAGAAACTGAACAACGATTTACATGTTTACAATATCCTGAGGAGAGGCGTGTTCCGTCATTGCTGTTTGTGCTTTCACTAGCTTTGCATGTGTTTGGTGGTGCGAACATTGTCGATTATATCCTGTTCCACTACTTGGGCTGCTTTGAAAACTGCTATGCGTACTCGTTGGGTTCCACCATATTATCAACGTGAATTACTTCAAAAATTGCAGCGCTTAAGACAAGGAAAAATTCGATAGAAGAATATTATCGTGAATTACAAACTGGCTTGATTAGATGTGGTATTGCTGAGGAGAATGAAGCTATGCTTGCACGTTTTACGGGTGGATTAAATAGAAAGATTCAGACCATTCTAGACTACAAGGATTATAATAATATCACCGATTATTCCATCTTGCTTGTAAAGCGTAACGTGAAGTCTTGACATCGACAGGCATTGGCGCGGACTAAATTTTCTGCAGGTCGACCTTCATCATGGACACCACGTGCATCATCTACTTCCACACGTTCTGCTACACCGGCACCTCCGTCTGCTGCCACCTCCAACCGTGATACAATAAAGCAGGCACAATCACCACTATCTCGCCAAGAGCACACCTTCTAGGCCTGCAAAGAGCTCTTCTTCATCCATGGCATCAACAGGGCAAACACATGATATTATTTGTCGACGTTGCAAGGGTGGAGGTCATTATGCGAGAGAATGCCCATCTAAGCGTGTGATGATTGTTACTGAGGATGATGGGTATGAGTCCGCTAGTGACTATGATGAGGAGACTTTGGCTCTTATTACACATGAAGAACACGATGGAGATGATTACGATCATGAGACGCAATACATGGCTGCTGAAGCTGGCAGCGGTATGAATGTTTAGTTGCTCAACGTGTTTTGAGTGTGCAGGTTACACAAGTCGAGCAAAATCAGAGGCATAATTTGTTCCATACAAAGGGAGTTGTGAAGGAACGTTCTATTCGCGTCATCATAGATGGAGGGAGCTGCAACAACTTGGCTAGCATGGAGATGGTGGAGAAGCTATCTCTCACCACAAGACCACATCCACATCCTTATTACATCCAATGGTTCAATAACAGCGCAAGGTTAAGGTAACACGTCTTTGTTCGTGTGCATTTTAGTATCTCTACATATGCTGATTATGTTGATTGTGATGTGGTACCTATGCAAGCATGTTCCTTATTACTTGGTAGACCATGGCAATTTGATAAAAATTCTATACACCATGGTAGAAACAATCAAGATACTCTTGTTCATAAGGATAAAAATATTACTTTGCTTCCTATGACTCTGATTCCATTTTGAAAGATGATATTAATAGAGCTAATAAAGCAAAACAGGAGAAAAATAAGAGTGAAAATCAGATTGTGGCAAAAGAATTTGAGCAACAAATGAAGCCTAATAATAAACCATCTAGTGTTGCTTCTGAAATTAAATTGAAAAGTGCATGTTTACTTGCCACCAAATCTGATATTGATGAGCTAGATTCTAGCAAATCTGTTTGCTATGCTTTTATGTGCAAAGAGGCATTATTTTCATCCGAGGCCGTGCCTTCCTCTTTGCCCCCTGCGGTCACTAACATTTTGCAGGAGTTCGCTGACGTCTTCCCACAAGATGTGCCACCGGGATTACCACCTATTCGAGGGATTGAGCATCAAATTGACTTAATTCCCGGTGCATCGCTACCCAACCTTGCACCATACCGTACCAATCCAGAGGAGACGAAGGAGATTATGCGTCAAGTACAGGAGCTGCTCGACAAAGGTTATATATGTGAATCTCTTAGTCCTTGTGTTGTTCCTATTATACTAGTGCCTAAAAAGGATGGTACGTCGCGTATGTGTGTTGATTGTAGAGGCATTAATAATATTACTATTCGTTATCGTCATCCTATTCCTAGGCTAGATGATATGCTTGATGAATTGAGTGGCTCTACAATATTCTCCAAAGTTGATTTGCGTAGTGGATACCATCAAATTCGTATGAAATCGGGAGATGAATGGAAAACAGCATTTAAAACTAAGTTTGGTTTATATGAGTGGTTAGTCATGCCTTTTGGGTTAACTAATGCACCTAGTACTTTCATGAGACTAATGAACGAAGTTTTACGTGCTTTTCATTGGACGATTTGTGGTAGTTTACTTTGATGACATATTGATTTATAGCAGATCTTTGGAGGAACCTTTGGAACATTTATGTTCTATTTTTATTGCTCTACGTGATGCACGTTTGTTTGGTAACCTTGGGAAGTGCACCTTTTGCACCGACCGAGTGTCTTTTCTTGGTTATGTTGTTACTCCACAGGGAATTGAAGTTGATAAAGCCAAGATTGAAGCTATTGAGAGTTGGCCGCAGCCCAAAACGGTCACACAAGTGAGGAGTTTTCTTGTCCTTGCTGGATTCTATAGGCGTTTTGTGAGAGATTTCAGCACCATTGCTGCACCTCTCAATGAGCTTACAAAGAAGGATGTGCCTTTTGTTTGGGGTACCGCATGGGAAGAAGCCTTCACGGTATTGAAAGATAAGTTGACACATGCTCCTTTACTCCAACTTCCTGATTTTAGTAAGACTTTTGAGCTTGAATGTGATGCTAGTGGAATTGGATTAGGAGGTGTGTTATTACAAGATGGCAAACCTGTTGCATACTTTTACGAAAAATTGAGTGGGCCTAGTCTGAACTTTTCTACTTATGATAAAGAATTATATGCTCTTGTTCGGACTTTAGAGACATGGCAACATTATTTATGGCCCAAAGAATTTGTTATACATTACTGATCATGAATCTTTGAAACATATTAAAAGTCAAGCTAAACTGAATCGTAGACATGCTAAATGGGTTGAATTCATTGAGACTTTCCCTTATGTCATTAAACACAAGAAGGGTAAAGAAAATGTTATTGCTGATGATGCGGAGCATCCCACGTTCATCCCCATGTACACTCCGACTATTCTCCAAAGCCCAAGCGGACATATGAAGAGACCTCGAACATACGCCATTGGACAGAAGGTGAACACGCTCCTCTCCGAATCGTCACTTTCCACATGTGAGACATGGCTACTACCTCAAACGTGTGTGCTATGCATGTCCAGGAACCAAGAGGAAGGCAATGGAACAGCTACGAGCATTGGACAAGACGGCGAGGACACCAAGTACAAGGACCAAGAGAAGAAGCTGCCCGAAGCTACAGCGGCCGGACGTCCGACCAGGACCGGACGTCCGACGACTCCCAAGCTCCGGGCGACCGACCAAGGCCGGACGTCCGACGACCATCAGCCACCGGACGACCGACAACGTCCGGAAATCCGATGATAGAGGCAAAGGTGTCCCGATGTTTCGATGAGATGGTGGCTATCGTTTTCTGTGGGAGTCGACCTTGACGATCCGACTACGAACGTATTGACGTCGGCGCCTTTAGCAATCGCTAAACCAACTTCCGAGGGTTATTGACCACGCCGGAGCAGGGATCAACGACCACGAGGGCCTGTTTCCGTGAGCAAACGAAGAACAAGCAAGAAACTAAGATTGCAATATGGATATTGCGAATATAAGAGGAAAGCTTTATTAATAAAGGTGGGGTTACGTGACGCCTTGGTGCAGTCGTTGAACACAAACAAAATCTGTGAAGTTGCAGCTATGGCGAACTTTTAATCTAAACAAAACCCAAAGTCTAAACGGTGCCCTAAGGGCTGTATATATGGAGGAAGAGGGGGGGAATTTCGTGGCCCTTGGGGAAGGGGTCCGAAACCAACCCTATCTCTTGTTTCCCCACACATATGGACTCTAAAAACAGCCTATACTTATGTATTTCGAAATTACATGGGCCTGGCCCAATAATAAGGTGACGCGGCACCTAGAATAGCCTCTGGATGAAATTTATGAAGTGGCATCTTGTATATTTCGTCCAAGGCTTTATTCACTCCTTATGGTGGCTTCAAAGTCCTGAAATCATCACTTGTAACTCCGTTCTTGTTCCCCTTGCGCATGCCATCAACTCTATGCTTGTTCTTGCTCCAATGTTCATCCTTCTCCAAGCTAGGCCCTTCATTTGTAAGCAAAACAAATGTATCCAATTTAGGCAGCATCATATTCTCATGAACATTAGAATCATTACCAAGAAACGAAAGTACCTGGTAATTTAATTGGCGTGCGCGAGCTCTAGTAATTGGTCCATTATATGTAATAGTAGGGGCTATGGGTGTAACAATGGTATTGATGTCCTCATCATCCGACAAATCCACACCCGAGCCAAATCGCCGGACGTCCGACAAGTACCGGACGACCGGACCCTCGCGAGCCACCGGACGTCCACCACGGACAACCGGCTTGTCTTGTTGCCATGTGTTGGGCATGAGCCATGTACCCCTTCACTTACCCCTTCGTGGCCCTAGACTATATATACTCCTCCACCTCCTCCTAGTTAGAGTTAGCGTTGATTTAGCTCATTGTTAGATAGAGCTTCGCTCATCCATATCGGATCTACTCCACGAGAGAGACCGCGGCTCCTCTTCGGAGAAGATCCACCTTGGATTCAAGACCTCCTTTGCGGAGAAGACCATCATCAAGACCTCCTCACGGAGAAGAAGGGCTACCGTTTGTATCGTCCTTTGTTGACTTTGGATCATGTATCTCCCTTTGTGTTCATCGATCTAGCACATGTGTGATTGATCTTGTTGGTTTGAGTGATTCTCTTGTGTTTTCCCCGTGATTTTCTCTCCGTTCTTCCCCGCGTTCATCGTGTTCTTCGAGGGATACCACTCCAAACGTGAAAGATCGGCCTACACCGAGTTAGCCCCGTATCATATGGTATTATGAGCCACGTTGATCACGTTTTTGGAGCCCCTACCCCTCTTTTTCTAGCTTGATTTTGTTGATTTCGTCCTAAATTTCGAAAATCCCCACCAAAAAAAGCCCCAAATTTTTTTTGTAATTTGTTGGTGAGATGAAGTTTTGTTGATTTTTATCCATGGATTTGCTTGATTTCGAGTGGATCTAGCATTTTCCCAAGTTTCCCCATCTTCCATCCACGAAATCTCATCAATTTTGACCCCAAAATCTCCATTTTCCGCCCAAAATCGCGCCTCGAACTCGCATCTCGCGTTTAATTTGGACGACCGACGCTTTTACTTGACGTCCAGAGCCCCAGGAACGACCGGACATCCGACCTATCCCCGATGACCGGAACCCCTAACCCGAACCGAATTTACGGATTTCTGACTTTTCCGGACGTCCGACGCCCCGGACATCTGACCTTTACGGACGTCCGTAACCTGTAGTTTCAGACTTCGACTGATTTTTGTTTTGTCCATAACTAATTCATCCGAACTCCGATTTTGACGTTCTTTAGCTTGTTGAAAAGCTCTTGACATCCCCCTTCCAAAAAAAAATACCACCAAAATCATTTGACTCCATCAAATTTTTGGAACTTTGGCATCTTTGCCTAGGGCTTCCACCACATCCTCCGCTACTCCACCACCGACTTCCGCAACCTAACCAGTTTTGTTCCTCATGGTTGTTTGAGTTGTGATTCGAGTCTCCTAAGGTGTTTCGGCTACTTAGGGATGGTTGCTTCTTCATCAACCACCACCGCCACTTCCGCATAGGCTTACCCAACATACACTTACATCCCAAGTTAACCCAATTTTGTTCGTGTTGTGAGTTGTGTCTCCTAAGGTGTTTCGGCTACTTAGGGACCGTGCTTCCAACTCCGACACCGTGTATAGTTCACCATCTTACCCTCCACTTCTGCATTGCATACTCCAAAACCACCATTGCATTTCCGCAATCCCATTGAGCTTCCGCAACCACCACCGCAGCCCGCTACCACCATTTGACATTTTTCATTTGAGATTCTGAGTTCGCAGTTTTTCCGTTTCCTAAGGTGTTTCGGCTACTTAGGGACAAGTCTCCGTCATCTTGGTTTCTACATCAAGAACACCGCCACTCATCATCGCAAAGGACGGTAACCTCGACGACACCGTTGTATATTCCCTTCCTATTGCATTGATAACCTCTAGCCCATTTTGCGTTACTTGCCTATCGAGACTAGCCATTTGAGTATTGCCGGCAACGTTACTTGTGCACATTAGTGATCTACACCATCCATTGCATACATACCAGATCATATTGGTCACAATATCGTTCCCGCATATACACAATTGCTATCTTGGTTTGTGCACTGTGCAAAAGTGGCCATACACATACATAGAAAAAAAAGAATAAAGCTTTTAAGCAAAAGAGAAAGCAAAGAAGCTTGTAAGCAAGAGCCATAGCATCATACCACATTGCATAAGATTGTCATATCCGATCATCTTGGATCAAACACCGGGAACCATACATATATAGCATACTTGGGATAGAAAGTTTATCCATTTGGCATCTTATAGGTTGTGCACAAGTGTCGTATACGCCGATTGAGCAATCGTGCTAGCGTCTCTCTTGAGTTGTGCAACACGAGCGTTTTGGTGAATTCCACATTTTGAGCTCATTTCTTGGTTGCACGACCCCATTTATCTATCCGTGTGTGTGTTTCCGTGTGCCATTCTTTGCTATTGGTCTACTTGTTTCGCTTGCAAATTTTTGAATCTCTTTCAACATTATTGACTCTTGCTAACATTTTGCATCAATTTTTTGTGCCACTATCCTCACCGAGCTCCACCATAAGCCTTACTTGTGTAGGTGTGAGAAACCGACAAGAATTGGTACCAATTGTGCTATTTCCTTGTTACACATTGAGTGATCATTGATCCATTTTCAACATCGGTCAAGGTACATTTGGTATAAGTTCTTCTCTTTCTCCCACTCATATTTACTCAAGTCTTGTGATGGATAGGCAAGGCATTTCATCTCCGGTCCTCGACAACAACGGCGGCGTGAACAACTACATCACCAAAGTGTCTATCTTTGATCTACAACGACAAGTGCAAGGCACACAATCAAGATTGCGAGAGCGCATCGAGAACATCTCCGTCGACATTCGTCACTCCGAAGCAAGGAGAAGGGACTACATTGACAAGAAGCTTGCCGCACATAAAGAGGAGCAAGATGCAAGAATGGAGGAGATTCGGACCTTGCTGAAGTCGACTTCCCCTTCATCATCTTCAAGACGGCGACATTCAAGCCACAAGTCTTCGGAGCGCGAAAAAGATGCAAGTGCAAATCGTCATCGTCCACATCTACATGGGGACCACCATCACGTTCGTGATCCACATCGTCATGAAGGGCAAGTCACCTCCAAGCATCATGTGCACGACGACTACGAACGACATCTTCTATGAGCTCAAGCACGACAACGACATCATCATCATGAAGATGCTCCACAAGCGCAAATGCACAAGTCCCAACAAGGCCTACTTCACGCCAAGTCCAAGCTTCAAGAGCACAAAAGAAGACCGCGAGACGACCACCACAAAGACGGCGCTATGGCTACATCAACCACTTCGGCATCTTCGCCAAGTGTTCTCAAGGCATCTTCGCATTTGGACGTACGGCATCTTCGCCTACTTCCCACGTGTACGCCTACATCGACTTCATCAAGTCCAAGGCGACTACCTACGAGTGAGGGCGACACTTCCATCTTCGGAAGCCCCCCAAGGAAGATGGTCGGGCATGGGACATTCCCTTCGGTCATGGAGACGAGCTACGAGGTGCCACATCATATGGGCCTCCAACAACAAGACGACGACAAGAAGGTCAAGCAAGGGCCATCCCCTTCGACCACGGCGATAGGAGTTGAGCATGGAGACATTTGCACCAACATCTCTCCGACACACACACATGTCGAGATGCCCCATTTGTCATGTGAGGAGAGCCACCACCCCATGAGAGAGATGAGTGACTCCACCATATGTGACATTGAGAGCATTTCCTTTCAGAGGATGAGTGTGACCACCACTAGCCCCACACATGAGAGCATGCCACACATCCTATGTGAGGTTGAGCGCCATTTGTGTGACTCCACCAACCATATGAGTGAGAGCATCCTTGAGGGAGTGAGTGAGCCACAACACTTAGTGAGTGAGGTAGTTGACACGGCATGTGAGGCCACTATGTTTTCTAATGACTTAACCTCTACTAGTGTGTTTTCTTCTTTGGTGCTAGGTCTCCTACATGACGACATGCCTACCCTCGACGAGTCCATACCTCCAACGGAGACGATGATGGCCATGATGGACGATGATGAACCCCCCACATGGTACCATCAAGTTACAACGTCACCTACAACACATGAGCGAAGCTCCAAAGGTAACATAGGTGACAATGCTTCTCTTGTCCCACTAGTGGACTCTATTACCATCGATTGCTCCCATGATGTTGACACACCTATTACCATGCTTCATGCTAGTGAAACTTCTTCATGCCTTGACTTACCTATTTATGGTGAATATGATGATGAGCATGTTGAGTTGCCTAGTTGTGATGCTATGCTTCATAGGATATCTTGTGAAAATTCTATTGGTCACATCATGTTTGACAATCCTTTGAACTTGTCATATCTATGAGCGAGATCTCCCATATTGCATCACTTCAATCTCAACATAGTCACTATGCATGCCCCATTAAAATAAATCCCATTTGCACTTATGGCATAGATGACGAGATGATGGTCATTGGCTTTTGTTTTTCATGTGATGATATTGCCATGCTTCCTTTACATGATTTTTGCAATTCATCTACTATGCCATGCCATGATCACATTGTTCCAAATATGCATTGTTTTGGATGTTGTCAATATTCTCCACGTGATGTTTCTACTCTTGCTCATGAGGAGACCCCCATAGTTTCCTCATACATGTTTGGAGATTTTGATTCATCCCATCCTTTGCATGATTTCCATGATTGCTTGCACCATATGCATTCCATGAATACCAATGCTATAGATATTGATGCATTACACAATTTGAGTCTCCATTATGCTATACATAACAACAAACCTATCATGATGGATGACATGTTTCTATATCACACATCTCATTTATTTGAGCATTGGCTATTTTGTGCTAACCGACACATGCATGTGCGCATCATGATGGATGATGTGTACATCTACCACGCACACACAATTTTCCCTTTATCTTTGTTTTGTGTAGGTACTCACGTATACTCGTCAACTTCTCAATCCCATGAGTTGACGAAACAAGCTCTTGAGAGCAACGATGATTTGGGATCCCGAGGATTATCATTCCCACCGTTCCCTTCGCGCAAGGACTACGCGCACCTCTTCTACTTGGCTCTCACACGGCTATGGGATATATACCATTTGTCCCCTTATGCTCATTTTACCGTGTTCACTTTGCATGTTATGCCTCTTTACATGATTTTCCATGCAATTGTGACCCTTGCTTGCATCTACCCATGATTCACCATCATGCTACTCCTATGTGTATTTGCATGCTTGGTGGAGATCCTAGTAGCTATTGCCATGATTTCTTTGTGCCCCATGTTATTGATGCTTGTTGTGTTGGGAGAGTCATGATGTCCCATTGCTATTTATATATGGTCTCTCGCCAATACATTGATGTTATTTGCCTCACATTTTGCTTTCATGCTTGTGCTATGACATGTGAATTATTCATGCCCACTATTTGCACCAATGACATGCTTGCCATGATTCCTTCTAGTACGTTGGATCTTTGCACTACTAGCTTGCTTGACTTGATCGCTATGATTGCTTGCTATGTTGCATCACCCATGTTCCACTATCACTTGCTTTCTTGGGTTGATGACATATATGTTCATGCCTCTCACATGATATATCTTGTTTATTGTCGCTTGCCTCCTATAGTTGCCTCTATGCTTAATGATCTTGGAGACTTGGACACTTCACTTGTGATGCATGCTTGTTTACTTGAGCCTATTGTATTTGGTTGTTCTCGCATCATATGCCTCCATACTATGAAATGCTCCCTTGTATTTTCTTATGATAAGCATGATGCATACACTTGTTGGGTATCTTACCACACGAATGATAGGTTTTGCACTTCCGCTAACCTCATTTGTTTTTCCGAGTGTTTGTCATGTTCTTTCATTTTGAAGGATTCACAAGGCGGTAACATCACGAGACAACTTGGTTATGTGAAGGCATACAAGATGCACAAATCCATCATCCTTGAGAACCTCCTAAAGGTGACCTCCTTCCCTTTGAGCCATCCTCAAATACACATATTGGACGGGTCACTCTTTCATTGTTGTTTCCTTCTTGTTGTATACATGATACATCTCGCGAATGGAGGAGCGACATTGGCGATTGGCTCTATGGACCTTCACATTGAGAAGCGCTCTCACTTCTTGGATGCACCTTCGGAACTTCACTCATGCCTCTACATCGAGCTTTGGTACACCAACACCTCCATACTTGTTGATTGTGCTCATTCATGTCATGCTCGATGGACTTACCATACTCACCACAAGTTTGCACCCTATGCATGGATTGACTCACATTATGCTTGTCTTGTTGCATCTGTTTCCATGTCATCCATGATATATGAGCTTGTGCACTTCCTTAGCAAATTTGTTGTGATCTACTTTGATGGCATATTCATATGGCATTATCATATTTCCCATCATCAATTGCATGATAACATAATCACATTGAGCATCCATTACCATATTCATGCTATTGTTGAACCGTCTCTCTATGACATCATTTTGCACAATGGTAGAATTTGTCACTTTGTGCACCATGCTTTTGTTCCCATGAATGCTTTGCATCTCCTTCTAGATCATCTCGATAAGCTTCATGTGCTTTGTCATGAACAATCTTGCCTCACGGACTCATTCTTACATGATGGACACTTTGTGCTCGCTAACCATTGTATTTCCGAGTGTTGCTTGTGTTTGCTCTTTTTGCATGTGTATCACTCCGGCGACACCTTGGACTACTCGGATTGCGCCATGTCTTCAACTTTGTCCAACTACAAGTCCGTCTACGACAACCGTTTCCATGGTGATGAGGATCACGATCCGAGGTCGGATCTTTCCCAAGGGGGCGGAGATGATGCGGAGCATCCCACGTTCATCCCCATGTACACTCCGACTATTCTCCAAACCCGAAGCGGACATATGAAGAGACCTCGAACATACGCCATTGGACACAAGGTGAACTCGCTCCTCTCCGAATCGTCACTTTCCACATGTGAGACATGGCTACTACCTCAAACGTGTGTTCTATGCATGTCCAGGAACCAAGAGGAAGGCAATGGAACAGCTACGAGCATTGGACAAGACGGCGAGGACACCAAGTATAAGGACTAAGAGTAGAAGCTGCCCGAAGCTACAGCGGCCGGACGTCCGACCAGGACCGGACGTCCGACGATTCCCAAGCTCCGGACGACCGACCAAGGCCGGACGTCCGACGACCATCAGCCACCGGACGACCGACAACGTCCGGAAATCCGACAAATCCACACCCGAGCCAAATCGCCGGCGTCCGACAAGTACCGGACGACCGGACCCTCGCGAGCCACCGGACGTCCGGTACCCGTCGGACGACCGGCGCCTGTCCGCTGCCTTGTGTTGGGCCGCAGCCCATGTACCCCTTCACTTACCCCTTCGTGGCCCTAGACTATATATACTCCTCCACCTCCTCCTAGTTAGAGTTAGTGTTGATTTAGCTCATTGTTAGATAGAGCTTCGCTCATCCATATCGGATCTACTCCACGAGAGAGACCGCGGCCCCTCTTCGGAGAAGATTCACCTTGGATTCAAGACCTCCTTTGCGGAGAAGACCATCATCAAGACCTCCTCACGAAGAAGAACGGCTACCGTTTGTATCGTCCTTTGTTGACTTTGGATCATGTATCTCCTTTGTGTTCATCGATCTAGCACATGTGTGATTGATCTTGTTGGTTTGAGTGATTCTCTTGTGTTTTCCCCGTGATTTTCTCTCCGTTCTTCCCCGCGTTCATCATGTTCTTCGAGGGATCCCACTCCAAACGTGAAAGATCGGCCTACACCGGGTTAGCACCGTATCAGCTGATGCTTTGTCTCGTCGCTATACTATGCTTTCACAACTTGACTTCAAAATATTTGGTTTGGAGACCATCAAAGATCAATATGTGCATGATGCTGATTTTAAAGATGTAATGCAGAATCGTAAAGAAGGAAGAACATGGAACAAGTTTGTTATTAATGATGGTTTTGTGTTCCGTGCTAACAAGTTATGCATTCCTGCTAGCTCTGTTCGTCTTTTGTTGTTGCAGGAGGCGCATGGAGGAGGATTAATGGGACACTTTGGCGTGAAGAAGACGGAGGACGTACTTGCTACACATTTCTTTTGGCCAAAGATGAGACGGGATGTTGAGCGTTTTGTTGCTCGCCGCACTACATGTCAAAAAGCTAAGTCACGACTCAATCCTCATGGTTTATATATGCCTTTGCCTGTACCTAGTGTTCCTTGGGAAGATATATCTATGGACTTTGTTTTAAGTTTACCTCGAACAAAGAAGGGGAGTGATAGCATATTTGTTGTCGTGGATAGATTCTCGAAAATGGCACACTTCATACCATGTCATAAAAGCGATGATGCTGTTAATGTTGCTGATTTGTTCTTTCATGAAATTATTCGCTTGCATGGTGTGCCAAATACTATTGTTTCAGATCGTGATACTAAATTTCGTAGCCACTTTTGGAGATGTTTATGGGCTAAGTTGGGGACTAAACTGCTTTTTAGTACTACTTGTCACCCCCAACGGATGGACAAACTGAAGTAGTCAATAGAACATTGTCTACTATGCTTAGGGCTGTTTTGAAGAATAATAAGAAAATGTGGGAAGAATGCTTGCCTCATATTGAATTTGCTTATAATCGTTCATTGCATTCTACTACTAAGATGTGCCCTTTTGAAATTGTGTATGGTTTCCTACCTCGTGCACCCATTGATTTGCTGCCTCTTCCATTTTCGGAGAAGGTTACTTTTGATGCTAAACAACGTGCTGAATTGATCTTAAAAATGCATGAGTTAACTAAGGACAACATTGAGCGTATGAATGCTAAATATAAACTTGCTGGAGATAAGGGTAGAAAACATGTTGTCTTTGCACCTGGAGATCTTGTTTGGTTACATTTGCGTAAGGATAGGTTTCCTAATTTGCACAAATCAAAGCTAATGCCACGTGCTGATGGTCCATTTAAGGTGTTAGAGAAAATAAATGATAATGCATATAAACTTGAGTTGCCTGCAGATTTTGGGGTTAGTCCCACTTTTAACATTGCAGATTTGAAGCCTTATTTTGGTGAGGAAGATGAGCTTCCGTCGAGGACGACTTCATTTCAAGAAGGGGAGGATGGTGAGGACATCAATACCATTGTTACACACACAGCCCCTACTGTTACATATAATGGACCAATTACTAGAGCTCACAAGACGCCAATTAAATTACTGTACTTTCGTTTCTTGGTAATGATTCTAATGTTCATGAGAATATGATGCTGCCTAAATTGGATACATTTGTTTTGCTTACAAATGAAGGGCCTAGCTTGGAAAGGATGAACATTGGAGCAAGAACAAGCATGGAGTTGATGGCATGCAAAGGGGAACAAGAACGGAGTTACAAGTGATGATTTCAGGACTTTGAAGCCACCATAAGGAGTGAATGAAGCCTTGGACGAAATATACAAGATGCCACTTCATAAATTTCGTCCAGCGGCTATTCTAGGTGCTGCATCACCTTATTATTGGGCCAGGCCCATGTAATTTCGAAATACATAAGTATAGGCTGTTTTTAGAGTCTGTATGTGTGGGGAAACAAGAGATAGGGTTGGTTTCGGACCCCTTCCCCAAGGGCCACGAAATTCCCCCCTCTTCCTCCATATATACAGCCCTTAGGGCACCGTTTAGATTTTGTGTTTTGTTTAGATCAAAAGTTCGCCATAGCTGCAACTTCACGTACTTCGTTTGTGTTCAACGACCAAACCAAGGCGTCACAGAACCCCACCTTCATTAATAAAGCCTTCCTCTTTTATTCGCAATATCCAGATTGCAATCTCAGTTTCTTGCTTGTTCTTCATTTGCTCGCAGGAAATAGATTCTCGTGGTCAGGTTGATCATGCTCCGGCGTGGTCAATAACCCCTCGGAAGTTGGTTTAGCGATTGCTAAGGCGCGACGTCTTCGCACGTTCGTAGTCGGATCGTCAAAGTCGACTCTCGTAGAAAACGATTGCTATCTCATCGAAACATCGGGACACCTTTGCCTCTATCAAAGAAGATGCATGAGGATACAAGACAAACCATCGAGCGCCAAGTACAATGAATAGCGACCAAGCTCAACGTCAACAAGCAACCCATGGTCTTCAACATTGGTGATCTAGTGTGGCTACACCTTCGCAAGGACCGCTTCCCCAACGAACGCAAGTCGAAACTTCTCCCTCGAGCAGATGGACCTTTCAAGGTGCTAGCACGCTACAACGACAACGCCTACAAGATCGACCTACCACGAGACAAGTACAATGTGAGCGACATCTTCAACGTCAAGGACCTCACACCATACCATGGAGATGAATCTTTTGATCCGAGGTCGGATCTCTCTCAAGGGGGGGGGGGGAGATGATGCGGAGCATCCCTCACTCATCCCCATGGACGCACCTACATCTTCCTCAACACTACGTGGACCCATGACTCGAGCTCGAGCTAAAGCTATTGAAGATAAGGTGAACTCGCTCCTCTCCGAACTCCCTCTTCCTAATCATGAGACATGGCTACTACCTCATTCGGAAAATCTATGTGTAATCAGGTACTTGGGAACGAGCCAAGAAACAGCTACTTGCAAGAGCCAAGACGACGAGGACCCCAAGCGTGATGGAGAAGAAAAGTTGTTGAAGCTACAGGCGTCAGACGACCGACCAAGTCCGGACGTCCGACGACTCCCAGGCCACGGACTACCGACGCCCTCCGGACGTCCGGCAGTTGGGCACCCGAATGGAAACTCACGGAAGACCGAAGCCACCGGACGACCCGTACCAGAGCCGAATCTACGGACGTCCGACGATCCACGGACGTCCGGGCCTTCCCGAAGCCCCGGACGACCGGCCCTCTCCGGACGACCGACGCACCCGAGTCCGAGCCGAATCTACGGACGTCCGAGCCCTGCCGGACGTCCGGACCGTCACGAGCCTGCGGACGTCCGGCCCCTGAGTGATCGCACCCGCGGGCTGGAGCCCTTGTACCCCTTCACTTCGCCCCCATTTTCCCTAAGACTATAAATAGACCTCCTCCTCCTAGTTAGGGTTAGCAAAGGATTAGCTCATATTTGTGTGAGAGCTTTGCTCATCCACTTGGTTACCTTCTCCTCAGAGATCGCGCCTCCTTGGAGAAGATCCTTCCAAGAGGATTCAAGACCCCCTTCTAGGGTGGACCCCAATCAAGACCTCCTCACGGAGAAGAACGGCTACTCGTGTATCTTTCCTTTGTTGATTTTGAATCTTGTGCTACCTTATGTGTTCGGTGATCTAGCCCTTGTGTGATCGATACTTGTCGGTTTAGAGTTTCTCTTGTGTGTTTTTCCTTGTGTTCTTCCGCTTGTTCGTCGTGTTCTCCTCTTAGGATCCCCTCCAAACGTGAAAGATCTTCGACTAGGGCTCCGCCCTACATCATTTCCTCTTTGTGTTCTTGTTGTGTTCTTGTTGTTCTTCTCCTTTTCCCCCTCCAAGTGTGAAAAGATCCCTCCTAGGGTTCTACCCTACATCATCTTGGTATCATGAGCCACGTTGATTCACATCTTGGAGTCCCTACCTTCCACTTTCTAGCTTGATTTCGTTGTTTTTAGTCCTAATCCGACAATCCCCACCAAAAATAGCCCCAAAATTTTTCTTGCAATTTGTTTGATCTTGTGAGATTTGGTTGTTTTGATCCACGAATTTGGAGTTTGGCAAGTGGATCTACCCATCTACCATCTTCCCCACCCACCAAACCCTCGAATTTGACCAAAAACTTGAAAATCCCCATGGATCCAGAGCAGTTCTTCGGCCCTCGGAGGACCCCGTGCACACGGGCCTCACTTACCTCGTGCGCACGGGCTATCCAGGAAGGTTCGGCCACTTATTCTGTTCTGTCGCCGTAGCACCGGTCGTCCGGTCGGTGTCGGTCGTCCGTGCGTTGGGACTTGTCGGACGTCCGGCGTTCCTCGGTCGTCCGGCCGCTGGAGAGTGTCGGACGTCCGGTGGCTTCCGGTCGTCCGGCCGCTGGGGACTCCGCAGCTCCGTCTTTCTCTGTCTTCTCTTCCAGGCTTCCCTCGCAGATGGTGTAGTTGTTCCTTGGCGCTTGCACTCCTCCTCGACATCCGTGAAGCTCCGACAATACCTATGCATGCACACGGGAGAAGTGTCAAGTAGTATACCATCCTTGAAGGGGTCAAGTGAGCACGTGTAAAGGAGAAGATTCACCTTTATGTATGAGAAGTAGAGGCCGCACGTGTCACTTGCCAAACGGACTCTTGACATGGTGATGACCATAGGATGCTCTGCATCACGGTTTTTCCATTTCCTAAGGTGTTTCGGCTACTTAGGGACGAGACTCCATCATCTTGGTTTCTACATCAAGAACACCGCCACTCATCATCGCCAGACGGTAACCTCCATATCAACTTGGTATCGTGATATCCCTCCTTTGTATATTCCCCTTGCCATTGCATTGTTAACCCCTAGCCCATTTTGCGTTACTTGCCTATCGAGGCTAGCCATTTGAGTATTGCCGGCAACGTTACTTGATGAGGACATCAATACCATTGTTACACCCACAGCCCCTACTGTTACATATAATGGACCAATTGCTAGAGCTCGCGCACGCCAATTAAATTACCAGGTACTTTCGTTTCTCGGTAATGATTCTAATGTTCTGATGTAGGGTGGAACCCTATGGCGTCGATCTTTCACATTTGGAGTGGATCTTACGGGGAGTCACGAAGAACGAGCGGAAGAACACGAGGAAATCACAGGGAGGAACGAGGGAAAACACTCAACTAACAAGGAATCGGTCACACAAATGCTAGATCAAAGAACACAAAGAGATACACGAGATCCAAAGTCAACAAAGGTAGAGGATACAAAGGAACCGTTCTTCTCCGCGAGGAGGGCTTGAATCCACAAGGGGATCTTCCCACGAGGGGTCTTGAATCCGATAGGATCTTCTCCGAAGAGGCCGCGGTCGCTCACGAGGAGGAGATCCGATGGATAATGACTCTATCTCTAACTTGAGCTAAATCAACGCTAACCCTAACTAGGAGGAGGTGGAGGAGTATATATAGTCGTAGTACGAGTTTGGGATGAAGTGAAGGGGTACATGGGCGGTGGCCCGTTACACCTGTGAGGGTGGCCGGATGTCCGGGCGACGGGCCGGATGTCCGGGGCTTCGGGACGGGCCGGATGTCCGGGCTGGCCTGGGTCTTCCAGATGCGTTCGGATAGCCGATGCCGGATTTCCGGGGCAAGGGCCGGATGTCCGGGCTGGGCCGGATGTCCGGGTTGGGGCCGGATGTCCGGCCGCTGTAGCAGCTGGCTCTTCTTCCTTCTCCTTCCTTCGCTTCCAAGACGCGTTTGGCCTTGGTCCTTGGGCTCTCCATGGTCTCCTCGGGTGTACCTGAGTATGCACAAGGTCCGCGCTTGAAGTAGCATCCATGTCTTACATGCGGAATGGGAAGATTCGGAAAGGAGCGAATTCACCTTAGGTCCAATGGCGTATGCTCGAGTGTACATGGGGATGATCGTCGGATGCTCCGCATCATCTCCCCTCCCTTGGGAAAGATCCGACCTCGGATCCAAATCCTCATCACCATGGAAACGGTTGTCGTGGACGAACTTGTAATTGGACGGAGTGGAAGTCATGGCGCAATCCAAGTACTTGAAGATGTCGTCGGGATGGTAGACATGCAAAGAGAGCAAACACAAACGACACTCGGAAATACAATGGTTAAGCGCACACAAAGTGCCCATCATGTAAGAATGAGTCCGTGAGGCAAGATTGTTCATGACAAAGCACATGAAGCTTAGCAAGATAATATGGAATGAGATGTAAAGCATTCATTGTGCACACAAATGTGTTGTAAATATGATCAATGCAACCACGGTGCAAAATGATGTCATAGTGAGACGGTTTATCAATAGCATGAAGATGGTAATGGATGCTCAATATGATTAAGTTATCATGCAATTGATGGTAGGCAATATGATCACGATGTATGAATATGCCATCAAGAAAGATCACAACAAATTTGCTAAGAAAATGCACAAGCTCATATATCATGGATGACATGGGAATAGGTGCAAACTTGTGGTGAGTATGATATGTCCATCGAGCATGACATGTATGAGCACAAACAACAAATATGGAGGTGGTGGTATACCCATGCTCGATGCCGTGGCATGAGTGGATTTCCGAAGGTGCATCCAATAAGTCTGGCGCTCCTCAATGTGAAGGTCCATAGAGCCAATCTCTAATGTCGCTCCTCCATCCAATAGATGTAACATGTACACAACAAGAAGGAAACAACAATGAAAGAGTGACCCATCCAATATGTGTATTTGAGGATGGCTCAAAGGGAAGGAGGTCACCTTTAGGAGGTTCTCAAGGATGATGGAGTTGCGCATCTTGTATGCGTTCACATAACCAAGTTGTCTCGTGATGTTACCGCCTTGTGAATTCTTCAAAATGAAAGAACATGACAAACACTCAGAAAAACAAATGTGGTTAGCGGAAATGCGAAACCTATCATTCGAGTGGTAAGATAACCAACAAGTGTATGCATCATGCTCATCATAAGGAAGTACAAGGGAGCGTGTCATAGTATGGAGGCATATGATGCAAGAACATCCAACTACAAGAAGCTCAATCAAACAAGCATGCATCACAAGTAAAGTGTCAAAGTCTCCAAGATCAATAAGCATAGTATGGTTGCACTCAATACAAGTGGATATGAGAGAGGCAACTAATGGACACAAGAGAAAATGATCAAGATATATCATGTGAGAGGCATGAGCATATATGTCATCAACCCAAGAAAGCAAGTAATAGTGGAACATGGGTGATGCAACATAGCAAGCAATCCAAGCGATCAAGTCAAGCAAGCTAGTGGTGCAAAGATGCAACATACTAGGAGGAATCATGGCAAGCATGTCATTGGTGCAAATAGTGTGCATGAATAATTCACATGACATAGCCCAAGCATGAAAGCAAGATATGAGCAAAATAGCATCAATAGCATGGGGCACATGATAAACATGGCAATAGCAACAAGGATCTCCACCAAGCATGCAAATACACATAGAAGTAGCATAAAGGTGAATCATGGGTATATGCAAGCAAGGGTCACAATTGCATGGCAAAGGCATAGAAGCAAGCATAGCATGCAATGTGAACACGGTAAAATGAGCATAAGGTGACAAGTGGTAAATAGCCCATAGCCGTGAGAGCCAAGTAGAAGAGATGCGCGTAGTCCTTGCGCGAAGGGAGCGGTGGTAAGGATAGTCCACGGGATCCCAAAGCATCCTTGCTCTCAAGAGCTCGTTTCGTCAACTCTTGGGATTGAGAGGTTGACGAGTATACATGAGTACCTACACAAAACAAAGACAATGGAAAAATTGTGTGTGCGTGGTAGATGTACACATCATCCATCATGATGCATGCGTGCATGTGTCGGTGAGCACAAAATAGCCAATGCTCAAATAAATGAGATGCGTGATATAGAAACATGTCATCCATCATGATAGGTTTGTTGTTATGCATGGCATAATGGAGACTCAAATTGTGTAATGCATCTTGTGAAATATCGAGAGCATTGTTATTCATGGAATGCATATGGTTCACGCAATTATGGGAATCATGCAAAGTATGAGATGCATCAAAATCTCCTATAATGTATGAGGAAACTATGGGGGTCTCCTCATGAGCAAGAGTAGAAACATCACGTGGAGAATATTGACAACATCCAAAACAATGCATATTTGGAACAATGTGATCATGGCATGGAATAGTAGACGAATTGCATAAATCATGTAAAGGAAGCATGGCAATATCATCACAAGAGAAGCAAAAAGCCTATGACCATCATCTCGTCATCTATGCCATAAGTGCAAATGGGATTTATTTTAATGGGGCATGCATAGTTACTATGTTGAGATTGTGAAGATGCAATATGGGAGATCTCACTCATAGCATATGACAAGTTCAATGGATTGTCAAATATGATGTGACCAAGAATTTTCACATGATATCCTATGGATCATAACATCACAACTAGGCAACTCAACATGCTCATCATCATATTCATCATAAATAGGTAAGTCAAGGCATGAAGAAGTTTCACTAGCATGAAGCATGGTAATAGGTGGGTCAACATCATGGGAGCAATCGATGTCAAGAGAGTCCACTAGTGGGACAAGAGAAGCACCATCACCTATGTTACCTTTGGAGCGTCGCTCATGTGTTGTAGGTGAGGTGTCGAAGATCCACTCGTTGTCATCTTCATTTCGATGGAACCATGTGGGGGGTGCCTCATTATCCACCATGGCCATCGTTTTTCCCTTTGGAGGGATGGACTCGTCAAGGATAGGCATGTCGTCATGTAGGAGACCTTGCACCAAAGAAGAAAACACACTAGGAGTAGAGGTTAAGTAGTTAGAAATCATGGTGTCCTCAATTGCCGTGGTCAACTACCTCACTCACTAAGTGTTGTGGCTCACTCACTCTCAATATGATGCTCTCACTGTATGGTTGGTGGAGTCACTCAAATGGCTCTCAACCTCACATAGGATGTGTGGCATGCTCTCATGTGTGGGGCTAGTGGTGGTCACACTCATCCTCTCATAGGAAATGCTCTCAATGTCACGTATGGTGAAGTCACTCATCTCTCTCATGGGGTGGTGGCTCTCCTCACATGACAAATGGGGTAGCTCAACATGTGTGGGTGTCGGAGAGGTGTAGGTGCAAATGTCTCCATGCGCGGTCGCGTAGCTTGACTCGGAATATGAGTCCAATATGGGCGCCGTCTTCATGTTGTAGAAGAGATTCGCACTCGACGCCGTGGTCGAAGGGGATGGCCATTGCTCGACCTTCCTGTCGCCGTCTTGTTGTTGGAGGCCCATATGATGTGGCACCTCGTAGCTCGTCTCCATGACCGAAGGGAATGTCCCATGCTCGGCCATCTTCCTTGAGGGGCTTAGAAGATGGAAGTGTCGCCCTCGTCAGAGGTAGTCGCCTTGGACTTGATGAAGTCGATGTAGGCGTACACGTGGGAAGTAGGCGAAGATGCCGTACGTCCAAAGGCGAAGATGCCTTGAGAACACTTGGCGAAGATGCCGAAGTGGTTGATGTAGTCGTAGCGCCGTCTTGGTGGTGGTCGTCTCGTGGTCTTCTCTTGTGCTTATGAAGCTTCGACTTGGCGTGAAGTAGCGCTTGTTGGGACTTGTGCATTTGCGCTTGTGGAGCATCTTCATGATGATGATGTCGTTGTCGTGCTTGAGTTCATAGTAGATGCCGTTCGTCGTCGTTGTGCACATGATGCTTGGAGGTGACTTGCCCTTCATGACGATGAGGATCACGAATGTGATGGTGGTCTCCATGGAGATGTGGACGACTTGCGCTTGCATCGCCTGGGCGCTCCGAAGACTTGTGGCTTGAACGTCGCCGTCTTGAAGATGATGAAGGGAAGTCGACTTGAGCAAGGTCCGAATCTCCTCCATTCTTGCATCTTGCTCCTCTTTATGTGCGGCAAGTTTCTTGTCGAAGTAGTCCCTTCTCCTTGCTTCGGAGTGACGAATGTCGATGGAGATGTTCTCGATGCGCTCTCGCAATCTTGATTGTGTGCCTTGCACTTGTCGTTGTAGATTGAAGATAGACGCTTTGGTGATGTAGTTGTTCACGCCGTCATTGTTATCGAAGACCGGAGATGAAATGCCTTGCCTATCCATCACAAGACTCGAGCAAATATGAGTGGGAGAAAGAGAAGAACTTATACCAATGTACCTTGACCGATGTTGACAATGAATCAAGTTCACTCAAATGCGGACAATGAAATAGCACTATTGGTACCAATCCTTGTCGGTTCTCACACCTACACAAGTAAAGCTTATGGAGGAGCTCGGTGAGGATAGTGGCACAAAAATTTAATGCAAAATGTTAGCAAGAGTCAATAATGTTGAAAGAGATTCACAAATTCGCAAGTGAAACAAATGGACCGATAGCAAAGAATGGCACACGGAAACACACACACGGATAGATAAATGGGGTCGTGCAACCAAGGAATGAGCAGAAAATGTGGAATCCACGAAAAACGCTCGTGTTGCACAACTCAAGGGAGAAGCTAGCACGATTGCTCAATTGGCGGATACGACACTTGTGCACAACCTATAAGATGCAAAATGGATAAACTTCTATCCCAAGTATGCTATGTATGTATAGTTCCCGGTGTTTCTCTCAAGATGATCCAAGATGATCAGATATGACAATCTTATGTGCAATGTGGTATGATGCTATGGTACTTGCTTACAAGCTCTTTGCTCTCTTTCTTTTGCTTAAAAGCTTTATTTTTTTTATTTTTTTTATATGGCCACTTTGCACAATGCACAAACCAAGATAGCAATTGTGTATATGCAGGAACAAACTTGTGACACAAGATATGATACCAATATATGCACCACAATGATATGGTATATATGCTATGGGAAGTATGATCACTAATGTGCACAAGTAACGTTGCCGGCAATACTCAAATGGCTAGTCTCGATAGGCAAGTAACGCAAAACGGGCTAGGGGTTATCAATGCAATTACAAGGGGAATATACAATGGTGTCGTCGAGGTTACCGTCCTTTGAGATGATGAGTGACGGTGTTCTTGATGTAGATACCAAGATGATGGAGACTCGTCCCTAAGTAGCCGAAACACCTTAGGAAACAGAAAAACCGCGAACTCAAAATCTCAAACGTCAAATGTCAAAATGGTGGTAGTGGGAATGCGGTGGTGGTTTGCACTTGGCAATGCGGAAGTGGAATGATGGGCTATACACGTGTCGGAGTTGAAGTTGTCGTCCCTAAGTAGCGAAACACCTTAGGAGACACAAGCCACAACTCAAACAAGCTCAAACAACTATTGGGTTAAGTTGAGGTGGTTGAAGTGTATGGTGGGCAAGCCTATCACGGAAGTTATGGTGGTGGTGGTGGTTGATGAAGATGCAACCGTCCCTAAGTAGCCTAAACACCTTAGGAGACTCGAATCACAACTCAAACAACCTCAAATGCAAAGGGGAACAAAATTGGTTAGGTTGCGAAAGTCGGTGGTGGTTATGCGGATGATGCGGTGGAAGCCCTAGGCAAAGATGCCAAAGTTCCGAAAATTTGATGGAGTCAAATGGTGGTGGTAGTATTTTTATGGGATGGGTGATGTCAATAGCTTCAAAACGAGCTAAAGAATGTAAAAAACGGACTCCAGATGAATTAGTTATGGACAAAACGGTGAAACGGGAAAATCTGAAATCCCAGGGGTTGGATGTCCGGGGTGGAGCCCGGATTTCCGGGGGTGTCTGTCCAGAACCGAGCAGATTTGGCGCTCCAGGAGCCGGATGTCCGGCTTGGGGCCCGGATGTCCGGCCAGATGGCCCGGATGTCCGGCCTGAGGCCCGGATGTCCGGCCCGACGAATCCAGATCTCGTTTGGGGCGGAAATTTTCGAATTGGGGGCGGAAATTGATGATTTCAAGGTCAAAATTGGAGAGATTTCATGGATGGAAAGTGGGGAAACTTGGGGAAATGCTAGATCCACTCGAAACCAAGCAAATCCATGGATCAAAATCAACAAAACATCATCAAAACTAACAAATCACAAAAAAAATTGGATCTATTTTTTGTGGGGATTTTCGGATTTAGGACGAAATCAACAAAATCAAGCTAGAAAACACGGGGTAGGGGCTCCAAAAACGTGATCAATGTGGCTCATGATACCAAGATGATGTAGGGTGGAACCCTATAGCCTCGATCTTTCACGTTTGGAGTGGATCCTACGGGGAGTCACGAAGAACGAGCGGAAGAACACGAGGAAATCACGGGGAGGAACGAGGGAAAACACTCAACCAACAAGGAATCGCTCACACAAATGCTAGATCAAAGAACACAAATAGATACACGAGATCCAAAGTCAACAAAGGTAGAGGATAGAAAGGAACCGTTCTTCTCCACGAGGAGGGCTTGAATCCACAAGGGGATCTTCCCACGAGGGGGTCTTGAATCCGATAGGATCTTCTCCGAAGAGGCCGCGGTCTCTCACGAGGAGGAGATCCGATGGATAATGACTCTATCTCTAACTTGAGCTAAATCAACGCTAACCCTAACTAGGAGGAGGTGGAGGAGTATATATAGTCGTAGTACAAGTTGGGGATGAAGTGAAGGGGTACATGGGCGGTGGCCCGTTACACTACGCTGAGGGTGGCGGATGTCCGGGCGACGGGCCGCATGTCCGGGGCTTCGGGACGGGCCGGATGTCCGGGCTGGGAGGCCGGATGTCCGGGCTGGCCTGGGTCTTCCAGATGCGTTCGGATAGCCGATGCCGGATTTCCGGGTCAAGGGCCGGATGTCCGGGCTGGGCCGGATGTCCGGCCGCTGTAGCACCTGGCTCTTCTTCCTTCTCCTTCCTTCGCTTCCGCGCACGTTTGGCTTTGGTCCTTGGGCTCTCCATGATCTCCTCGGGTGTACCTCAGTATGCACAAGGTCCGCGCTTGAAGTAGCATCCATGTCTTACATGCGGAAAGGGAGGATTCGGAAAGGAGCGAATTCACCTTAGGTCCAATGGCGTAGGCTCGAGTGTACATGGGGATGATCATCGGATGCTCCGCATCATGTTCATGAGAATATGATGCTGCCTAAATTGGATACATTTGTTTTGCTTACAAATGAAGGGCCTAGCTTGGAGAAGGATGAACATTGGAGCAAGAACAAGCATGGAGTTGATGGCATGCGCAAGGGGAATAAGAACGGAGTTACAAGTGATGATTTCAGGACTTTGAAGCCACCATAAGGAGTGAATGAAGCCTTCGAAATAATATACAAGATGCCACTTCATAAATTGTCCAGAGGCTATTCTAGGTGTTGCGTCACCTTATTATTGGGCCAGGCCCATGTAATTTCGAAATACATAAGTATAGGCTGTTTTTAGAGTCTGTATGTGTGGGGAAACAAGAGATAGGGTTGGTTTCGGACCCCTTCCCCAAGGGCCATGAAATCCCCCCCCCCCCTCTTCCTCCACATATACAGCCCTTAGGGCACCGTTTAGACTTTGGGTTTTGTTTAGATCAAAAGTTCGCCATAGCTGCAACTTCACAGCATTTCGTTTGTGTTCAACGACCAGACCAAGGCGTCACAGAACCCCACCTTCATTAATAAAGCTTTCCTCTTTTATTCGCAATATGCAGATTGCAATCTCAGTTTCTTGCTTGTTCTTCGTTTGCTCGCAGGAAATAGACCCTCGTGCTTAGGTTGATCGTGCTCCCGCGCGGTCAATAACCCCTCAGAAGTTGGTTTAGCGATTGCTAAGGCGCGACGTCTCCGCACGTTCATAGTCAGATCGTCAAAGTCGACTCCCACAAAAAACGATTGCTATCTCATCGAAACATCGGGACACCTTTGCCTCTATCAAGTGGTATCAGATTTCCAGGTTGCTCGGTGAGATTTTACAGTTTTTCGTAGTTTAGATCGAGTGCATTCTTCATACCTATAGTCCACGAAAAAGCCTAAAAAATTAGGGTTAGTTCATCCCATCCGAACCAATCGAGCCTTTGCATAATCTTTTACGTATTTGCTTTGTTGAATTTGCGGTTGCATCGTCGTGTCAAGTTGCTGGTTTTAGCGTCTAGTCCTTTCGAGTTTTGAGTTCTGTTCACAGGTTGTCACGTCGCCGCTGCCATATATCACCACCGCATCATCATCATCGTTGTTACCATATACCACCACCGCACCAACTTCATCACCGCTGCCATATACCACCACCACATATTCACCACCAATCCGAGTCCATATATGCCACCACATATCCGCCGCCATCACGCCAATCCGAGTCCACCTGCAACATTTATCCGCCACCAGTCCGCGTTCCACCAGATTCATCTCCGCCACCTGTCCGAGATTCCACCAGATTCATCTCCGCCACCAGTCCTAGTCCGAGTCCAGTAATTGTTGCTTTGTTTTGGAATTCCAGAGCACGCCATACTCCAAGTCGTGATGAGAGAAGGACTCCCCAACTTCCGTGCTACCCGCAGAAGAAAAATTGTTCCAGTTTCAAAAAAAAACTAAGTCTGGAAAATTCTGGCTAGGCAGTTTTTAGGACATTTGTAGACTTTTTCGAAAAAAATTTGTTGCGCAGCAAAAAAAAAGAGGAAAAAAAGTGCAAAAAAAAGTGAAAAAGAAAGAAAAAAAATTCAGAGTGTGCTCCTCCCTAGTTTACGTGCAGCGCCCTGATTTTGTTAGTGTTCTAGGCTCGCGTCTCTAGTACGGTCTAGCCTAGGACCAGCACAGTACCGTTGTTGAGCGTTTATTCAACTTTGCATCTTTGAATTGATTATTGCTGACCCTTTCTGCTACCATATTATAAGCCTTCCCAGCTCCACATACATCTACATCTTGCGTTTGACTCTCCCTGGTAATCGCTCTATCCAAGCTTTAAGAGTTTTGACTACATCGGTTGCCGATCACCGCCTGCTGCTGGGTAAGAACTGGTAAGAATTTGAGATTTGCTTGACGGTTTTGTGACACCCACCACCACCACGTGTTAGTAGTCTGTAGGATCATATTCTTGTGTGTTTCTATTGCTCTAACCATGCCAGGATCACAAGCCGACGATACTGACTGGGAGAACTTGACGAACAAGGAGCTTCATGATAAATTTCAGCAAATGATGAGTGGACAGGTGCAGGATGTGCTAAACAGATTTGAAGAGGCCATGGAGAAGATAGATGGCATGGAGAAGACGTTTGAAACAAAGCTCGATAACAAGTTTAACGAATTGCTCACGCGTCTTCCACCACCACCACCGGCTGCACCTAATGCACCTCTACAACAACAACAACAACAACGACTACCTCCATGTCGCGAAACAGCACTCCGTCGAGCGAGCTGTGTCCCTCTTGCGCTTGGCCAAACTGTTGGTGCTCTTTGTTGATATACCCGTGGCTCCTGCTGGCGATGCGGAGGAGGATGATTATGTGGGAGATTACGAGGATGAGGTTGATCAAAATCAAAACTACGTGCAACCACCGGCACCACAACCACCAGGTCGTCCACATGCAAATAATGGCAATGTTAGGGCTCCCCTCAGTGCGAGATCATGACCATCTCCCTAAACTGAAATTGAATATTCCACCATTTGAGGGGAGATATGTTCCTGATATATATCTTACTTGGGAGTTAGAAACTGAACAACGATTTACATGTTTACAATATCCTACGGAGAGACGTGTTCCTGCTGCTGTTTGTGCTTTCACTAGCTTTGCATGTGTTTGGTGGTCTGAACATTGTAGATTATATCCTGTTCCAGCTTCTTGGGCTGCTTTGAAAACTGCTATGCGTACTCGTTGGGTTCCACCATATTATCAACGTGAATTACTTCAAAAATTGCAGCACTTAAGACAAGGAAAAAATTCGGTAGAAGAATATTATCGAATTACAAACTGGCTTAATTAGATGTGGTATTGTTGAGGAGAATGAAGCTATGCTTGCACGTTTTCTGGGTGGATTAAATAGAGAGATTCAGACCATTCTAGACTATAAGGATTATAATAATATCACTCGTTTATTCCATCTTGCTTGAAAAGCTGAACGTGAAGTGCAGGATCGACAGGCATTGGCGCGAACTAACTTTTCTGTAGGTCGACCTTCATCCTGGACACCACGTGCATCCTCATCGCCTTTGCACCATCACCTCCTTGGTGCCACCTCCAACCGTGATACAAGAAAGGTGCACAACCACCACTATACGCCAAGAGCACACCTGCCGGGCCTGCACAGAGCTCTTCTTCTTCCATGGCGTCTCTGAGGCACACAAGTGATATTATTTGTCGTCGTTGTAAGGGAAGAGGACATTTTGTGAGAGAATGCAAATCTCAGCATGTGATGATTGCTACTGAGGATGGTGGGTATGAGTCTGCTAGTGACTATGATGAGGAGACTTTGGCTCTTATTACACATGAAGAACACGGTGGAGATGATTCTGATCATGAGACACAATACATGGCTCCTGAAGATCTTGTGAGGTTTGAATGTTTAGTTGCTCAACGTGTTTTGAGTGTGCAGGTCACGCATGGTGAGCAAAATCAGAGGCATAATTTGTTCCATACAAAGGGAGTTGTGAAGGAACGTTCTATTCGCGTCATCATAGATGGAGGGAGCTGCAACAACTTGGCTAGCATGGAGATGGTGGAGAAGCTATCTCTCACCACAAGACCACATCCACATCCTTACTACATCCATTGGTTCAACAACAGCGGCAAGGTTGAGGTAACACGTACTGTTCGGGTGCATTTTAGTATCTCTACATATGCTGATTATGTTGATTGTGATGTGGTACCTATGCAAGCATGTTCCTTATTACTTGGTCGACCATGGCAATTTGATAAAAATTCTGTACACCATGGTAGAAACAATCAGTATACTCTTGTTCATAAGGATACAAATATTACTTTGCTGCCTATGACTCCTGATTCCATTTTTAAAGATGATATTCATAGAGCTAATAAAGCAAAACAGGAGAAAACTAAGAGTGAAAATCAGATTGTGGCAAAAGAATTTGAGCAACAAATGAAGCCTAATAATAAACCATCTAGTGTTGCTTCTGAAATTAAATTGAAAAGTGCATGTTTACTTGCCACCAAATCTGATATTGATGAGCTAGATTTTAGCAAATCTGTTTGCTATGCTTTTGTGTGCAAAGAGGCATTATTTTCATTCGAGGACGTGCCTTCCCCTTTGCCCCCTGCTGCCACTAACATTTTGCAGGAGTTCGCTGACGTCTTTCCACAAGACGTGCCATCGGGATTACCACCTATTCGAGGGATTAAGCATCAAATTGACTTAATTCCCGATGCATCACTACCCAACCGTGCACCATACCGTACCAATCCAGAGGAGACGAAGGAGATTATGCGTCAAGTACAGGGGCTGCTCGACAAAGGTTATATACGTGAATTTCTTCGTCCTTGTGCTGTTCCTATTATACTAGTGCCTAAAAAGGATGGTACGTCGCGTATGTGTGTTGATTATAGAGGCATTAATAATATTACTATTCGTTATCGTCATCCTATTCCTAGGCTAAATGATATGCTTGATGAATTGAGTGGCTCTACAATATTCTCCAAAGTTGATTTGCGTAGTGGATACCATCAAATTTGTATGAAATTGGGAGATGAATGGAAAACAGCAATTAAAACTAAGTTTGGTTTATATGAGTGGTTAGTCATGCCTTTTGGGTTAACTAATGCACCTAGTACTTTCATGAGACTAATGAACACAGTTTTACGTGCTTTCATTGGACGATTTGTGGTAGTCTATTTTGATGATATACTGATTTATAGCAAATCTTTGGAAGAACATTTGGAACATTTACGTGCTGTTTTTATTGCTCTACGTGATGCACGTTTGTTTGGTAACCTTGGGAAGTGCACCTTTTGCACCGACCGAGTATCTTTTCTTGGCTATGTTGTTATTCCACAGGGAATTGAAGTTGATAAAGCCAAGATTGAAGCTATTGAGAGTTGGCCACAGCCCAAAAGCGGTCACACAAGTGAGGAGTTTTCTTGGACTCGCTGGTTTCTATAGGCGTTTGTGTGAGATTTTAGCACCATTGCTGCACCTCTCAATGAGCTTACAAAGAAGGATGTGCCTTTTGTTTGGGGTACCGCATGGGAAGAAGCCTTCACGGTATTGAAAGATAAGTTGACACATGCTCCTTTACTCCAACTTCCTGATTTTAATAAGACTTTTGAGCTTGAATGTGATGCTAGAGGAATTGGATTAGGAGGTGTGTTATTACAAGATGGCAAACCTGTTGCATACTTTTACGAAAAAATTGAGTGGGCCTAGTCTGAATTATTTTACTTATGATAAAGAATTATATGCTCTTGTTCGGACTTTAGAGACATGGCAACATGATTTATGGCCCAAAGAATTTGTTATACATTCTGATCATGAATCTTTGAAACATATTAAAAGTCAAGATAAACTGAATCGTAGACATGCTAAATGGGTTGAATTCATTGAGACTTTCCCTTAGGTTATTAAACACAAGAAGGGTAAAGAAAATGTTATTGCTGGTGCATTGTCTCGTCGCTATACTATGCTTTCACAACTTGACTTCAAAATATTTGGTTTGGAGACCATCAAAGATCAATATGTGCATGATGCTGATTTTAATGGTGTATTGCAGAATTGTAAAGAAGGGAGAACATGGAACAAGTTAAATCGTTAATGATGGATTTGTGTTTCGTGCTAACAAGCTATGCATTCCAGGTAGCTCTATTCGTCTTTTGTTGTTGCAGGAGGCGCATGGAGGGGGATTAATGGGACATTTTGGCGTGAAGAAGACGGAGGACGTACTTGCTACACATTTCTTTTGGCCAAAGATGAGACGGGATGTTGAGCGTTTTATTGCTCGCTGCACTACATGTCAAAAAGTAAGTACGACTCAATCCTCATGGTTTATATATGCCTTTGCCTGTACCTAGTGTTCCTTGGGAGGATATATCTATGGACTTTGTTTTAGGTTTACCTCGAACAAATAAGGGGAGGGATAGCATATTTGTTGTCGTGGATAGGTTCTCGAAAATGGCACACTTTATACCATGTCATAAAAGCGATGATGCCGAAAATGTTGCTGATTTGTTCTTTCGTGAAATTATTCGCTTGCATGGTGTGCCCAATACTATTGTGTGAGATCGTGATACTAAATTTCTTAGCCACTTTTGGAGATGGTTATGGGCTAAGTTGGGGACTAAACTGCTTTTTAGTACTACTTGTCACCCCCAAACTGATGGACAAACTGAAGTAGTCAATAGAACATTGTCTACTATGCTTAGGGATGTTTTGAAGAATAATAAGAAAATGTGGGAAGAATGCTTGCCTCATATTGAATTTGCTTATAATTGTTCATTGCATTCAACTACTAAGACGTGCCCTTTTGAAATTGTGTATGGTTTCCTCCCTCGTGCACCTATTGATTTGTTGCCTCTTCCATCTTCGGAGAAGGTTAATTTTGATGCTAAAGAACGTGCTGAATTGATTTTAAAAATGCATGAGTTAACTAAGGAAAACATTGAGCGTATGAATGCTAAATATAAACTTCTTTGGAGATAAGGGTAGAAAACATGTTGTGTTTGCACCGGAGATCTTGTTTGGTTACATTTGCGTGAGGATAGGTTTCCTAATTTGCATAAATCAAAGTTAATGCCACGTCTTGATGGTCCATTCAAGGTGTTAGAGAAAATAAATGATAATGCATATAAACTTGAGCTGCCTGCAGATTTTGGGGTTAGTCCCACTTTTAACATTGCAGATTTGAAGCCTTATTTGGGTGAGGAAGATGAGCTTCCGTCGAGAAAGACTTCATTTCAAGAAGGGGATGATGATGAGGACATCAATACCATTGTTACACCCACAGCCCCTACTGTTACATATAATGGACCAATTACTAGAGCTCGCGCATGCCAATTAAATTACCAGGTACTTTCGTTTCTTGGTAATGATTCTAATGGTCATGAGAATATGATGCTGCCTAAATTGGATACATTTGTTTTGCTTACAATTGAAGGGCCTAGCTTGGAGAAGGATGAACATTGGAGCAAGTACAAGCATGGAGTTGATGGCATGCGCAAGGGGAATAATAACGGAGTTACAAGTGATGATTTCAGGACTTTGAAGCCACCATAAGGAGTGAATGAAGCCTTGGACGAAATATACAAGCTGCCACTTCATAAATTTCGTCCAAAGGCTATTCTAGGTGTTGCGTCACCTTATTATTGGGTCAGGCCCATGTAATTTCGAAATACATAAGTCTAGGCTGTTTTTAGAGTCCGTATGTGTGGGGAAACAAGAGATAGGGTTGGTTTCGGACCCCTTCCCCAAGGGCCACGAAATCCCCCCCCCCTCTTCCTCCATATATACAGCCCTTAGGGCACCGTTTAGACTTTGGGTTTTGTTTAGATCAAAAGTTCGCCATAGCTGCAACTTCGCGTACTTCGTTTGTGTTCAACGACCAGACCAAGGCGTCACAGAACCCCACCTTCATTAATAAAGCTTTCCTCTTTTATTCGCAATATCCAGATTGCAATATGAGTTTCTTGCTTGTTCTTCGTTTGCTCGCAGGAAATAGACCCTCGTGGTTAGGTTGATCGTGCTCCGGCGTGGCCAATAACCCCTCAGAAGGTGGTTTAGCGATTGCTAAGGCGCGGCGTCTTCGCACGATCGTAGTCGGATCGTCAAAGTCGACTCCCACAGAAAACGATTGCTATCTCATCGAAACATTGGGACACCTTTGCCTCTATCATTACTTGTGCACATTAGTGATCATACTTCCCATAGCATACATACCATATCATCGTGGTGCATATCATGGTATCATATCTTGTGTCACAAGTTTGTTCCCACATATACACAATTGCTATCTTGGTTTGTGCATTGTGCAAAAGTGGCCATACAAAAAAAAGAGAATAAGTTTTTAAGCAAAAGAGAGAGCAAAGAAGCTTGGAAGCAAGTGCCATAGCATCATACCACATTGCATATAAGATTGTCATATCCGATCATCTTGGATCAAACAAGAACCATACATACATAGCATACTTGGGATAAAAGTTTATCCATTTTGCATCTTATAGGTTGTGCACAAGTGTCGTATCCGCCTATTGAGCAATCGTGCTAGCGTCTCTCTTGAGTTGTGCAACACGAGCGTTTTGGTGGATTCCACATTTTGAGCTCATTCCTTGGTTGCACGATCCCATTTATCTATCCGTGTGTGTGTGTTTCCGTGTGCCACATATTGCTATTGGTCTACTTGTTACACTTGCAAATTTGTGAATCTCTTTCAACATTATTGACTCTTGTTAATATTTTGCATCATATTTTTGTGCCACTATCCTCACCGAGCTCCACCATAAGCCTTACTTGTGTAGGTGTGAGAAACCGACAAGAATTGGTACCAATTGTGTTATTTCCTTGTTACACATTGAGTGACCATTGATCCATCTTCAACATCGGTCAAGGTACATTTGGTATAAGTTCTTCTCTTTCTCCCACTCATATTTGCTCGAGTCTTGTGATGGATAGGCAAGGCATTTCCTCTCCGGTCTTCGACAACGACGACGGCGTGAACAACTACATCACCAAAGCGTCAATCTTCGATCTACAACAACAAATGCGCGACGCACAATCAAGATTGCAAGAGCGCATCGAGAACTTCTCCATCGACATTCATCTCTCCGAAGCAAGGAAAAGGGACTACATCGACAACAAGCTTTCCGCACATAAAGAGGAGCAAGATGCAAGGATGGAGGAGATTAGAGCCTTGATCAAGTCTTCTTCCCCTTCGTCATCCTCAAGGCGGCGACATTCAAGCCACAAGTCTTCGGAGCGCGAAAAAGACGCAAGCGCAAGTCGTCCACGTCCACATCTACATGGCGAACACCATCACGTTCGTGATCAACATCGTCATGAAGGGCAAGTCACCTCCAAGCAACATGTGCACGACGACGACGAACGACATCTACTACGAGCTCAAGCACGACAACAACACCATCATCATGAAGATGCTCCACAAGCGCAAATGCTCAAGTCCCAACAAGCCCTACTTCACGCCAAGTCGACGCTTCATGAGCACAAAAGAAGACCGCGAGATGACCACCACCAAGACGGTGCTACGACTACAACAACCACTTCGGCATCTTTGCCAAGTGCTATCAAGGCATCTTCGCCTTTGGACGTACGGCATCTTCGCCTACTTCCCACGAGTACGCCTACAACGACTTCATCAAGTCCAAGGCGAGTACCTACGAGCGAGGGTGACACTTCCATCTTCGGAAGCCCCTCAAGGAAGATGGCCGAGCATGGGAAACTCCCTTCGGTCATGGAGACGAGCTACGAGGTGCCACATCATATGGGCCTCATACAAGACGGCGACAAGAAGGTTGAGCATGGGACTATCCCTTCAACCAAGAAGGCGATAGGAGTTGAGCACGGAGATATTTGCACCAACATCTCTCCGACACCCACATATCATGAGATGACCCAATTGCCATGTGAGGAGAGCCACCAACCCATGAGTGAGATGAGTGACTCCACCATATGTGACATTGAGTGCATTTCCTTTGAGAGGATGAGTGTGACCACCACTAGCCCCACACATGAGAGCATGCCACACATCCTATGTGAGGTTGAGCGCCATTTGAGTGACTCCACCAACCATATGAGTGAGAGCATCCAAGAGGGAGTGAGTGAGCCACAACACTTAATGAGTGAGGTAGTTGACATGGCATGTGAGGCCACCATGATTTCTAACGACTTCACCTCTACTCCTAGTGTGTTTTCTTCTTTGGTGCTAGGTCTCCTACATGACGACACGTCTATCCTCGACGAGTCCATCCCTCCAATGGAGACGACGATGGCCATGGTGGACAATGATAATACACCCCCCACATGGTTCCATCAAGATGAAGATGACAACGAGTGGATTTTCAACACCTCACCTACAACACATGAGAGTCGCACCAAAGGTAACATAGGTGATGGTACTTCTCGTGTCCCACTAATGGACCATCCTGACATTGATTGCTCCCATGATGTTGACCCACCTATTACCATGCTTCATGCTAGTGAAACTTCTTCATGCCTTGACTTACCTATTTATGATGAATATGATGATGAGCATGTTGAGTTGCCTAGTTGTGATGCTATGCTCCATAGGATATCATGTGAAAATTCTATTGGTCACGTCATGTTTGATAATCCTTTAAACTTGTCATATGCTATGAGTGAGATCTCCCATATTGCATCATTTCAATCTCAACATAGTAACTATGCATGCCCCATTAAAATAAATCCCATTTGCACTTATGGCATAGATGATGAGATTATGGTCATTGGCTTTTGTTTTTCATGTGATGATATTGCCATGCTTCCTTTACATGATTTGCGCAATTCATCTACTATACCATGCCATGATCACATTGTTCCAAATATGCATTGTTTTGGATGTTGTCAGTATTCTCCACGTGATGTTTCTATTCTTGCTCATGAGGAGACCCCCATAGTTTCCTCATACATATTAGGAGATTTTGATGCATCTCATACTTTGCATGATTCCCATAATTGGGTGCACCATATGCATTCCATGAATAACAATGCTCTAGATATTTCTCATGATGCATTACACAATTTGAGTCTCCATTATGCCATGCATAACAACAAACCTATCATGATGGATGACATGTTTCTATATCACGCGTCTCATTTATTTGAGCATTGGCTATTGTGTGCTAACCAACACAAGCACGTATGCATCATGATGGATGATGCGTACATCTACCATGCACACACAATTTTCCCTTTGTCTTTGTTTTGTGTAGGTACTCACATACACTCGTCAACTTCTCAATCCCATGAGTTGACGAAACGAGCTCTTGAGAGCAACGATGACTTGGGATCCCGTGGACTTTCATTCCCACCATTCCTTTTGCGCAAGGACTACGCGCATCTCTTTTACTTGTCTCTCACACGGCTATGGGCTATTTACCAATTGTCACCTTATGCTCATTTTCCCGTGTTCACTTTGCATGCTATTTTTACTCCTATGCCTTTGCCATGCAATTGTGACCCTTGCTTGCATCTACCCATGATTCACCATTATGATACTCCTATGTGTATTTGCATGCTTGGTGGAGATCCTTGTTGCTATTGCCATGTTTATCATGTGCCCCATGCTATTGATGCTATTTTGCTCATATCTTGCATTTATGCTTGTGCTAGGACATGTGAATTATTCATGCCCACTAGTTGCACCAATGACATGCTTGCCATGATTCCTTCTAGTACGTTGCATCTTCGCACTACTAGCTTGCTTGACTTGATCTCTATGATTGCTTGCTTTGTCGCATCACCCATGTTCCATTACTCGCTTTCTTGGGTTGATGACATATATGTTCATGCCTCTCACATGATATATCTTGTTCATTGTCGATTGCCTCCAATTGTTGCATCTATACTTATTGATCTTGGAGACTTTGACACTTTACTTGTGATGCATGCTTGTTTGATTGAGCCTCTTGTATTTGGTTGTTCTCGCATAATATGTGATGAGGACATCAATACCATTGTTACACCCACAGCCCCTACTGTTACCTATACTGGACCAATTACTAGAGCTCGCGCATGACAATTGAATTACCAGGTACTTTCGTTTCTTGGTAATGATTCTAATGTTCATGAGAATATGATACTGCCTAAATTGGATACATTTGTTTTGCTTACAAATGAAGGGCCGAGCTTGGAGAAGGATGAACATTGGAGCAAGAACACGCATGGAGTTGATGGCATGCTAAGGGGATCAAGGACGGAGTTACAAGTGATGATTTCAGGACTTTGAAGCCACCATAAGGAGTGCATGAAGCCTTGGACGAAATATACAAGATGCCACTTCATAATATTCGTCCATAGGCTATTCTAGGTGCTGCGTCACCTTATTATTGGGCCAGGCCCATGTAATTTCTAAATACTTAAGTATAGGCTATTTTTAGAGTCCGTATGTGTGGTGAAACAAGAGTTAGGGTTGGTTTCGGACCCACCCTCAAGGGCCACGAAATTCCCTCCTCTTCCTCCATATATACAGCCCTTAGGGCGTCGTTTAGACTTTGGGTTTTGTTTAGATTAAAAGTTCGCCATAGCTGCAACTTCGCGTACTTCGTTTGTGTTCAACGACCAGACCAAGGCGTCACAGAACCCCACCTTCATTAATAAAGCTTTCCTCTTATATTCACAATATCCAGATTGCAATCTTAGTTTCTTGCTTGTTCTTCGTTTGCTCACAGGAAACAGGCCCTCGTGGTCAGGTTGATCGTGCTCCGGCGTGGTCAATAACCCTCGGAAGTTGGTTTAGCGATTGCTAAGGCGCGACGTCTCGCACGTTCGTAGTCAGATCGTCAAGGTCGACTCCCACAGAAAACGATAGCCACCATCTCATCGAAACATCGGGACACCTTTGCCTCTATCAAGTGGTATCAGATTTCCAGGTTGCTCGGTGAGATTTTACAGTTTTTCATAGTTTAGATCGAGTCTGTTCTTCATACCTATATTCCACGAAAAAGCCAAAAAAAATTAGGGTTAGTTCATCCCATCCGAACCAATCGAGCCTTTGCATAATCTTTTACGTATTTGCTTTGTTGAATTTGCGGTTGCATCGTCGTGTCAAGTTCTGGTCTTAGCGTCTAGTCCTTTAGAGTTCCGAGTTACATTCACAGGATGTCACGTTGCCGCCATATATCACCACCGCATCATCATCGCCGCCGCTGCCATATACCACCTTGGCGCCAACCGTCACCGCTGCCATATACCACCACCACATATTCACCGCCAATCCGAGTCCATATCGCCAACATATATCTCGCCACCGATTCGAGTTCCACCAAATTCATCTCCGCCACCGGTCCGAAGTTCCACGGTTTCATCTCCGCCACCAGTCCTATTCCGAGACCAGTATTTTGTTACTCTGTTTTGGTTTTCCAGATCACGCCATACTCCGAGTCGTGACAGAGAAGGACTCCCCAACTTCCGTGCTACCCGCAGTAGAAAAATAGTTCCAGTTTAAAAAAAAACTAAGTCTGGAAAATTCTGGCTAGGCAGTTTTTAGGCCATTTGTAGACTTTTTCAAAAACAAATTTGTTGCGGAGGAAAAAAAGAGGAAAAAAAGTGCAAAAAAAAGTGAAAAAAATAAAAGAAAATTCAGAGTCTGCTCCTCCCTTGTTTACGTGCAGCGCCGTGATTTTGTTGGTGTTCTAGGCTTGCGTCTCTAGTACGGTCTAGCCTAGGACCAAAGACCTGATACCGTCGTTGAGTGTTTATTCAACTTTGCATCTCTGAATTGATTATTCTTGACCCTTTTGCTACCATATTATAAGCCTTCCCATCTCCACATACATCTACGTCGTGCGTTTGACTCTCCCAGTGTCGCCCTATCCAAGCTTTGAGAGTTTTGACTACAACGGTTGCCGATCACCGCCTGCTGCTGGGTAAGAACTGGTAAGAATTTGAGATTTGCTTGACGGTTTTGTGACACCCACCACCACCTCTTGTTAGTAGTCTGTAGGATCATATTCTTGTGCGTTTCTATTGCTGCTAACCATGCCAGGATCACAAGCCTATTTAGACTGACTGGGAGAACATGACGAATAAGGAGTTGCATGATAAATTTCAGCAAATGATGAGTGGACAGGTGCAAGATGTACTAAACAGATTTGAAGAGGCCATGGAGAAGATAGATGGCATGGAGAAGGCGTTCGAAACAAAGCTTGATAACAAGTTTAATGAATTGCTCGCGCGTCTTCCACCACCACCACCGGCTGCACCAAACGCACCTCTACGACAACAACAACAACAACTACTACCTCCACGTCGCGAAACAGCCCTCCGCCGAGCGAGCCGTGTCCCTGTTGCGCTTGGCCAAACTGTTGGTGCTGCTGTTGATATACGTGGCTCCCTCCGCTGATGCGGAGGAGGATGATTATGTGGGAGATTACGAGGATGAAGTTGATCAAAATCAGAACTACGTGCAACAACCAGCACCACAACTACCAGGTCGTCCACATGCAAATAATGGCAATGTTAGGGCTCCCCCTCAGGTACGAGATCATGACCATCTCCCTAAACTGAAATCGAATATTCCACCATTTGAGGGTAGATATGTTCCTGATATATATCTTACTTGGGAGTTAGAAACTGAACAACGATTTACATGTTTACAATATCCTGAGGAGAGACGTGTTCCTGCCGCTGTTTGTGCTTTCACTAGCTTTGCGTGTGTTTGGTGGTCTGAACATTGTAGATTATATCCTGTTCCAGCTACTAGGGCTTCTTTGAAAACTGTTGTGCGTACTCGTTGGGTTCCACCATATTATCAACGTGAATTACTTCAAAAATTGCAGCACTTAAGACAAGGAAAAAATTCGGTAGAAGAATATTATCAGGAATTACAAATTGGCTTAATTAGATGTGGTATTGTTGAGGAGAATTGATAGAGGCAAAGGTGTCCCGTCTTTCGATGAGATGTTGGTTTTCGCTTTGGAGGAAGTCGACTTTGACGATCCGACTACGAACGTGCGAGGACGTCGTGCCTTAGCAATCGCTAAACCAACTTCGAGAGGTTATTGACCACGCCGGAGCACGATCAACCTGACCACGAGGGTCTGTTTCCTGCGAGCAAACGAAGAACAAGCAAGAAACTGAGATTGCATTCTGGATTTTGCTAATATAAGATGAAAGATTTATTGATAATGGTGGGGTTACGTGGACGCCTTTGTCTGGTTGTTGAACACAAACGAAGTACGCGAAGTTGCAGCTATGGCGAACTTTTAATCTAAACAAAATCCAAAGTCTAAACGACGCCCTAAGGGCTATATATATGAAGGAAGAGGAGGGAACTTCGTGGCCCTTGAGGGAGGGGTCCGAAACCAACCCTAACTCTTGTTTCCCCACACATACGGACTCTAAAAACAGCCTATACTTAAGTATTTCGAAATTATATGGGCCTGGCCCAATAATAAGGTGACGCAGCACCTAGAATAGCCTATGGACGAATATTATGAAGTGGCATCTTGTATATTTCGTCCAAGGCCTCATGCTCCCATTAGGGTGGCTTCAAAGTCCTGGAATCATCACTTGTAACTCCGTTCTTGTTCCCCTTGCATGCCAACATCTCCATGCTTGAACTTGCTCCCAGGTTCATCTTTCTTGTCCATGGTAGGCCCTTCATTTGTAAGCAAAACAAATGTATCCAATTTAGGCAGCATCATATTCTCATGAACATTGGAACCGTTACCAAGAAACGAAAGTACCTGATAATTCAATTGGCGTGCGCGAGCTCTAGTAATTGGTCCAGTATGTATAGCAGCAGGGGCTGTGGGTGTAACAATGGTATTGATGTCCTCATCAAGAATGAAGCTACGCTTGCACGTTTTCTGGGTGGATTAAATAGAGAGATTCAGACCATTCTAGACTATAAGGATTATAATAATATCACTCGTTTATTCCATCTTGCTTGTTAAGCTGAACGTGAAGTGCAGGATCGACAGGCATTGGCGCGAACTGACTTTTACGCAGGTCGACCTTCATCATGGACACCACGTGCATCATCTACTTCCTTTGCACCATCACCTCCTTCAGTGCCACCTCCAACCGTGATACAAGAAAGCAGACACAACCACCACTATCTGCCAAGAGCACACCTGCCGGGCCTGCACAGAGCTCTTCTTCTTCCATGGCGTCAACAGGGCACACAAGTGATATTATTTGTCGTCGTTGTAAGGGAAGAGGAAATTTTGCGAGAGAATGCAAATCTCAGCGTGTGATGCTTGCTACTGAGGATCGTGGGTATGAGTCCGCTAGTGACTATGATGAGGAGACTTTGGCTGTTATTACACATGAAGAACACGGTGGAGATGATTCTGATAATGAGACGCAATACATGGCTGCTGAAGATCTTGTGGTATGAATGTTTAGTTGCTCAACGTGTTTTGAGTGTGCAGGTTACACAAGCTGAGCAAAATCAGTGGCATAATTTGTTCCATACAAAGGGAGTTGTGAAGGAACGTTCTATTCGCGTCATCATAGATGGAGGGAGCTGCAACAAATTGGCTAGCATGGAGATGGTGGAGAAGCTATCTCTCACCACAAGACCACATCCTTACTACATCCAATGGTTCAACAACAGCGGCAAGGTTAAGGTAACACGTACTGTTCGTGTGCATTTTAGTATCTCTACATATGCTGATTATGTTGATTGTGATGTGGTACCTATGCAAGCATGTTCCTTATTACTTGGTAGACCATGGCAATTTGATAAAAATTCTGTACACCATGGTAGAAACAATCAATATACTCTTGTTCATAAGGATAAAAATATTACTTTGCTTCCTATGACTCCTGATTCCATTTTGAAAGATGATATTAGTAGAGCTAATAAAGCAAAACAGGAGAAAAATAAGAGTGAAAATCAGATTGTGGCAAAAGAATTTGAGCAACAAATGAAGCCTAATAATAAACCATCTAGTGTTGCTTCTGAAATTAAATTGAAAAGTGCATGTTTACTTGCCACCAAATCTGATATTGATGAGCTAGATTCTAGCAAATCTGTTTGCTATGCTTTTGTGTGCAAAGAGGCATTATTTTCATTCGAGGATGTGCCTTCCTCTTTGCCCCCTGCTGTCACTAACATGTTGCACGAGTTCACTGACGTCTTCCCACAAGACGTGCCACCGGGACTACCACCTATTCGAGGGATTGAGCATCAAATTGACTTAATTCCCGGTGCATCGCTACCCAACCGTGAACCATACCGTACCAATCCAGAGGAGACGAAGGAGATTATGCGTCAAATCTGAGCTGCTCGACAAAGGTTATATACGCGAATCTCTTAGTCCTTGTGCTGTTCCTATTATACTAGTGCCTAAAAAGGATGGTACGTCGCGTATGTGTGTTGATTGTAGAGGCATTAATAATATTACTATTCGTTATTGTCATCCTATTCCTAGGCTAGATGATATGCTTGATGAATTGAGTGGATCTACAATATTCTCCAAAGTTGATTTGCGTAGTGGATACCATCAAATTCGTATGAAATTGGGAGATGAATGGAAAACAGCATTTAAAACTAAGTTTGGTTTATATGAGTGGTTAGTCATGCCTTTTGGGTTAACTAATGCACCTAGTACTTTCATGAGACTAATGAACAAAGTTTTACGTGCTTTCATTGGACGATTTGTGGTAGTCTATTTTGATGATATACTGATTTATAGCAAATCTTTGGAAGAACATTTGGAACATTTACGTGCTGTTTTTAATGCTCTACGTGATGCACGTTTGTTTGGTAACCTTGGGAAGTGCACCTTTTGCACCGACCGAGTATCTTTTCTTGGCTATGTTGTTACTCCACGTGGAATTGAAGTTGATAAAGCCAAGATTGAAGCTATTGAGAGTTGGCCGCAGCCCAAAACGGTCACACAAGTGAGGAGTTTTCTTGGACTCGCTGGTTTCTATAGGCGTTTTGTGAGAGATTTTAGCAGCATTGCTGCACCTCTCAATGAGCTTACAAAGAAGGATGTGCCTTTTTTTTGGGGTACCGCACAGGAAGAAGCCTTCACGGTATTGAAAGATAAGTTGACACATGCTCCTTTACTCCAACTTCCTGATTTTAATAAGACTTTTGAGCTTGAATGTGATGCTAGTGGAATTGGATTAGGAGGTGTGTTATTACAAGATGGCAAACCTGTTGCATACTTTTCTAAAAAATTGAGTGGGCCTAGTCTGAACTATTCTACTTATGATAAAGAATTATATGCTCTTGTTCGGACTTTAGAGACATGGCAACATTATTTATGGCCCAAAGAATTTGTTATACATTCTAATCATGAATCTTAGAAACATATTAAAAGTCAAGCTAAACTAAATCGTTGACATGCTAAATTGGTTGAATTCATTGAGACTTTCCCTTATGTCATTAAACACAAGAAGGGTAAAGAAAATGTTATTGCTGATTTTAAAGATGTAATGCAGAATTGTAAAGAAGGAAGAACATGGAACAAGTTCGTTATTAAGGATGGTTTTGTGTTCCGTGCTAACAAGCTATGCATTCCTGCTAGCTCTGTTCGTCTTTTGTTGTTGCAGGAGGCGCATGGAGGAGGATTAATGGGACACTTTGGCATGAAGAAGACGGAGGATATACTTGCTACACATTTCTTTTGGCCAAAGATGAGACGGGATGTTGAGCGTTTTATTGCTTGGTCGCACTACATGTCAAAAAGCTAAGTCACGACTCAATCCTCATGGTTTATATATGCCTTTGCCTGTACCTAGTGTTCCTTGGGAGGATATATCTATGGACTTTGTTTTAGGTTTACCTCGAATAAAGAAGGGGAGGGATAGCATATTTGTTGTCGTGGATAGGTTCTCAAAAATGGCACACTTTATACCATGTCATAAAAGCGATGATGCCGTTAATGTTGCTGATTTGTTCTTTCGTGAAATTATTCGCTTGCATGGTGTGCCCAATACTATTGTTTCAGATCGTGATACTAAATTTCATAGCCACTTTTGGAGATGTTTATGGGCTAAGTTGGGGACTAAACTGCTTTTTAGTACTACTTGTCACCCCCAAACTGATGGACAAACTGAAGTAGTCAATAGAACATTGTCTACTATGCTTAGGGCTGTTTTCAAGAATAATAAGAAAATGTGGGAAGAATGCTTGCCTCATATTGAATTTGCTTATAATCGTTGATTGCATTCTACTACTAAGATGTGCCCTTTTGAAATTGTGTATGGTTTCCTCCCTCGTGCACCCATTGATTTGTTGCCTCTTCCATCTTCGGAGAAGGTTAATTTTGATGCTAAACAACGTGCTGAATTGATCTTAAAAATGCATGAGTTAACTAAGGAAAACATTGAGCGTATGAATGTTAAATATAAACTTGCTGGAGATAAGGGTAGAAAATATATTGTCTTTGCACCTCGAGATCTAGTTTGGTTACATTTGCGTAAGGATAGGTTTCCTAATTTGCACAAAACAAAGCTAACGCCACCTGCTGATTGTCCATTTAAGGTGTTAGAGAAAATAAATGATAATGCATATAAACTTGAGCTGCCTGCAGAATTTGGGGTTAGTCCCACTTTTAACATTGCAGATTTGAAGCCTTATTTGTGTGAGGAAGATGAGCTTCCGTCGAGGACGATTTCATTTCAAGAAAGGGAGGATGACGAGGACATCAATACCATTATTACACCCACAGCCCCTACTATTACCTATACTGGACCAATTACTAGAGCTCACGCACGCCAATTGAATTACCAGGTACTTTCGTTTCTTGGTAATGATTCTAATGTTCATGAGAATATGATCTCGCTTAAATTGGATACATTTGTTTTGCTTACAAATGAAGGGCCGAGCTTGGAGAAGGATGAACATTGGAGCAAGAACACGCATGGAGTTGATGGCATGCGCAAGGGGATCAAGGACGGAGTTACAAGTGATGATTTTAGGACTTTGAAGCCACCATAAGGAGTGCATGAAGCCTTGGACGAAATATACAAGATGGCACTTCATAATATTCGTCCATAGGCTATTCTAGGTGCTGCGTCACCTTATTATTGGGCCAGGCCCATGTAATTTCGAAATACTTAAGTATAGGCTATTTTTAGAGTCCGTATGTGTGGGGAAACAAGAGTTAGGGTTGGTTTCGGACCCCACCCTCAAGGGCCACGAAATTCCCTCCTCTTCCTCCATATATACAGCCCTTAGGGTGTCGTTTAGACTTTGGGTTTTGTTTAGATTAAAAGTTTGCCATAGCTGCAACTTCGCTGCATTTCGCTTTGTGTTCAACGACCGGACCAAGGCGCCATGAAGCCCACCTTCATTAATAAAGCTTTCCTCTTTTATTCGCAATATCCAGATTGCATTCTTAGTTTCTTGCTTGTTCTTCCTTTGCTCGTAGGAAACAGGCCCTCGTGGTCAGGTTGATCGTGCTCCGACGTGGTCAATAACCCTCGGAAGTTGGTTTAGCGATTGCTAAGGCGCGACGTCCCGCACGTTCGTAGTCGGATCGTCAAGGTCGACTCCCACAAAAACGATAGCCACCATCTCATCGAAACATCGGGACACCTTTGCCTCTATCAATATGCCTCCATACTATGAAATGCTTCCTTGTCCTTCCTTATGATGAGCATGATGCATACACTTGTTGGGTATCTTACCACACGAATGATAGGTTTTGCATTTCCGCTAACCTCATTTGTTTTTCCGAGTGTTTGTCATGTTCTTTCGTTTTGAAGGATACACAAGGCGGTAACATGATGAGACAACTTGGTCATGTGACGACGTACACGATACGCGACATCAACATTTTCAACATTCTCATAAAGGTGAACTCCTTCCCTTTGAGCCATCCTCACATATGCATATTGGATGGGTCATTCTTTCATTGTTGTTTCCTTCTTGTTGTCTACATGATACATCTCGCGAACGGAGGAGCGACATTGAAGATGGACCCACTGGACCTTCAAGTTGAGGAGCGCTCAGACTTCTTGGATGCACCTTCGAACCTCCACTCATGCCACGACATCGAGCATTGGTACATCAACACTCCTTTGACACATTGCACCAACACATACAATTTTTTTATTGTGCTTCCTCATGTCATGCACGATGGACATATCATACTCACCACAAGTTTGCACCCTATGCATGGATTGACACCGATTATGCTTGTCTTGTTACACCTATTTCCATGTCATCCATGATATATGAGCTTGTGCATTTCCTTAGCAAATTTGTTGTGATCTTTCTTGATGGCATATTAATACATAATGAGCACATTGCCTACAATCAATTGCATGATAACATAATCATATTGAGCATCCATTGCCATATTCATGCTATTGATAAACCGTCTCACTATGACATCATTTTGCACCGTGGTTGCCTTGATCATATTCACAACACATTTGTGTGCACAATGAATGTTTTTGCTCCCACGAATGCTTTGCATATCATTCTATATCATCTTGATAAGCTTCATGTGCTTTGTCATGAACAATCTTGTTGCACGGACTCATTCTTACATGATGGACATTTTGTGTGCGGTAACCATTATATTTCCGAGTGTCGCTTGTGTTTGCTCTTTTTGCATGTCTATCACTCCGGTGACACCTCGGAGTACTTGGATTGCGTCATGCCTTCAATTCCGTCCAACTACAAGTACGTCAACGACAACCGTTTCCACGGTGATAAGGATCACGATCCGAGGTCGGATCTTTCCCAAGGGAGGGGAGATGATGCGGAGCATCCCACGTTCATCCCCATGTACACTCCGACTACTCTCCAAGCCCCAAGAGGACATATGACGAGACCTCGACCATACGCCATTGGACACAAGGTGAACTCACTCCTCTTCGAACCTTCACTTTCCACATGTGAGACATGGCTACTACCTCATGCATGGACCTTGCATATACTTAGGTATAACCGAGACGACCATGGAGGATCCAAGGACCAAGGCCAAGCATGGAAGAGGAGAAGGAAGAAGAAGCAGGAACAAGCTTCTAGAAAGCCCGGAACTTCCGGCCTCTGCCCGGAACCTCCGGCCCCCGGAATCCAGGCCAGCCCCGAGCGCGCCAACTCTCTGGATAGCTCGGAACCTGCCCGGAACTTCCGGAGCCCGGAACTTCCGGAGCCTAGAACTTCCGGCCTGCCTGCGTGCAAAGACTCGGGCCGAAGCCCATGTAACCCTTTCCCACTTACCCCTTCGTGGCTTAGACTATAAATAGACCACCCCTCCTCCTAGTTAGGGTTAGCAATGGATTAGCTCATATTTTGTGTGAGAGCTTTTCTCATCCACTTGGTTACTTCTCCTCGGAGCTCACGACCTCTTCGGAGAAGATCCCCCAAGCGGATTCAAGACCCCTTCAAGGGAAGACAATCAAGACCTCCTCACAGAGAAGAATCGGTTACCTCTTGTATCGTCCTTTGTTGATCGTGGATCATGTATCTCTCTTTGTGTTCATCGATCTAGCACATGTGTAATCGAATCTTGTTGGTTTGAGTGATTCTCTTGTGTTTTCCCCGTGATTTCCTCGTGCTCTTCCGCTCATTCTTCGTGTTCCTCGTAGGGATTCTCTCCAAACGTGAAAGATCGTCCACATAGGGTTCCGCCCTACATCAATATGTTCCTGACATATATCTTACTTGGGAGTTAGAAACTGAACAACGTTTTACATGTTTACAATATCCTGAGGAGAGACGGGTTGCTGCCGCTGTTTGTGTTTTCACTAGTTTTCCATGTGTCTGGTGGTCTGAACATTGTAGATTATATCCTATTCCAGCTACTTGGGCTGCTTTGAAAATTGCTATGCATACTCGTTGGGTTCCACCATATTATCAACGTGAATTGCTTCAAAAATTGCAGCGTTTAAGACAAGGAAAAAATTCAGTAGAAGAATATTATCGTGAATTACAAACCGGCATGATTAGATGTGGTATTGTTGAGGAGAATGAAGCTATGCTTGCACGCTTTTACGGTGGATTAAATAGAGAGATTCAGACCATCCTAGAGTATAAGGAGTATACTAATATCACTCGTTTATTCCATCTTGCTTGTAAAGCTGAACGTGAAGTGCAGGATCGACAAGCAATGGCGCGCATTAACTTTTCTACAGGTCGACCTTCATCATGGACACCACGTGCATCATCTACTTCCACACGTTCTGCTACACCGGCACCTCCGTCTGCTGCCACCTCCAACTGTGATACAATAAAGCAGGCACAATCACCACTATCTGCCAAGCGCACACCTTCTGGGCATGCAAAGAGCTCTTCTTCATCCATGGCATCAACAGGGCAAACACATGATATTTTTGTCGACGTTGCAAGGGTGGAGGTCATTATGCGAGAGAATGCCCATCTAAGCATGTGATGATTGTTACTGAGGATGGTGGGTATGAGTCCGCTAGTGACTATGATGAGGAGACTTTGGCTCTTATTACACATGAAGAACACGATGGATATGATTCTGATCATGAGACGCAATACATGGCTCCTGAAGACGCTGACATGTATGAATGTTTAGTTGCTCAACGTGTTTTGAGTGTGCAGGTCACACAAGCTGAGCAAAATCAGAGGCATAATTTGTTCCATACAAAGGGAGTTGTGAAGGAACGTTCTGTGCTCGTCATCATAGACGGAGGGAGCTGCAACAACTTGGCTAGCATGGAGATGGTGGAGACGCTATCTCTCACCACAAGACCACATCCACATCCTTACTACATCCAATGGTTCAACAACAGCGGCAAGGTTAAGGTAACACGCATCGCTCGTGTGCATTTTAGTATCTCTACATATGCTGATTATGTTGATTGTGATGTGGTACCTATGCAAGCATGTTCCTTATTACTTGGTCGACCATGGCAATTTGATAAACATTCTGTCCACCATGGTAGAAACAACCAGTATACTCTTGTTCATAAGGATAAAAATATTACTTTGCTTCCTATGACTTTTTGATTCTATTTTGAAAGATGATATTAATAGAGCTAATAAAGCAAAACAGGAGAAGAATAAGAGTGAAGATTAGATTGTGGCAAAAGAATTGGAGCAACAAATGAAGCCTAATAATAAACCATCTAGTGTTGCTTCTGAAATTAAATTGAAAAGTGCATGTTTACTTGCCACTAAATCTGATATTGATGAGCTAGATCTTAGCAAGTCTGTTTGCTATGCTTTTGTGTGCAAAGAGGCATTATTTTCATTCGAGGACGTGCCTTCCTCTTTGCCCCTACTTTGTCACTAACATTTTGCAGGAGTTCACCGACGCCTTCCCACAAGACATGCCACCGGGATTACCGCCTATTCGAGGGATTGAGCATCGATTGACTTAATTCCCGGTGCTTCACTGCCAAACCGTGCGCCATACCGTACCAATCCAGAGGAGACGAAGGAGATTATGCGTCAAGTACAAGAGCTTCTCGACAAAGGTTATATACGCGAATCCCTTAGTCCTTGCGTCAAGTACAAGAGCTTCTCGCGTATGTGTGTTGATTGTAGAGGCATTAATAATATTACTATTCGTTATCGTCATCCTATTCCTAGGCTAGATGATATGCTTGATGAATTGAGTGGCTCTACAATTTTCTCCAAAGTTGATTTGCATAGTGGATACCATCAAATTCTATGAAATTGGGGGATGAATGGAAAACAGCATTTAAAACTAAGTTTGGATTATATGAGTGGTTAGTCATGCCTTTTGGGTTAACTAATGCACCTAGTACTTTCATGAGATTAATGAACGAAGTTTTACGTGCTTTTCATTGGACGATTTGTGGTAGTTTACTTTGATTACATATTGATTTATAGCAGATCTTTGGAGGAACCTTTGGAACATTTATGTGCTATTTTTATTGCTCTACGTGATGCACGTTTGTTTGGTAACCTTGGGAAGTGCACCTTTTGCACCGACCGAGTGTCTTTTCTTGGCTATGTTGTTACTCCACAGGGAATTGAAGTTGATAAAGCCAAGATTGAAGCTATTGAGAGTTGGCCGCAGCCCAAAAAAGGTCACACAAGTGAGGAGTTTTCTTGTCCTTGCTGGATTCTATAGGCGTTTTGTGAGAGATTTCAGCACCATTGCTGCACCTCTCAATGAGCTTACAAAGAAGGATGTGCCTTTTGTTTGGGGTACCGCATGTGAAGAAGCCTTCACGGTATTGAAAGATAAGTTGACACATGCTCCTTTACTCCAACTTCACGATTTTAGTAAGACTTTTGAGCTTGAATGTGATGCTAGTGGAATTGGATTAGGAGGTGTGTTATTACAAGATGGCAAACCTGTTGCATACTTTTCTGAAAAATTGAGCGGGCCTAGTCTGAATTATTCTACTTATGATAAAGAATTATATGCTCTTGTTCGGCGTCCCAATAGTGCTTGATAGCTACTTGTAAATGGGGCGAGGTGGAAGGTTAACTTTTCGCGGCGGAAGTTGTCGGGTGAGCTGAACACAACTTCTAGCAGTAGAGAGCCCGTACAATGGGCATATGGGCCTGGCATTACCCCTTGAAAGGAAGTGTTGCTGTGGCGAAATTTGGTTGGTCTATCCCCATATTGCTGATTGTGTCCTGATATAGCTTGTTTAGATCACTGCCGCCGTCCATTAGGACTTGTGAAAATTGGAGTCCGCCAATTATCGGATCTAATATCAAGGCGTTCCAACCTGCATTCCGTATACTTCTAGAGTAATCCCGATGGTCCAAGGTGATTGGTCTGAACAACCAGTGGCCGGACTCCTCTGGGATATGCCGTATGGCGCGTACCTCTATGGGTGCCGCTCTATTTTTCCCTTTTTATCACGTGAATTGAGTTCACTGTTTTGATTTCTTGTGGGAAATTATTTTGTTTTCCGGTGCTCTGCTTTTGGGGTTCGTCATCGTCCTCGCTTGGTGTGTCGAGCCCCTTGTGTTCGGCGTTGAGTTTGCCGGAATGCTTGAAGACCCAACAATCTCTGTGGGTGTGGTTTACAGGCTTCCCGGGAGTATTGTGGATTTGGCATATCTTGTCCAAGATTTTGTTTAAGTTAGAGAGCTCGTCCCTGTTATCCTTAAGGGGCGGCTTTTTATGATTCTGCCGAGAGCTTTTGAATCCGGCTTTGACTGCCGTGCTCTTCGGGTTGTTTCCCTTAGTCCGACGTTGGTCCTTGTTGCGTCGTGGTTTCCCGTTTCCATCCCTGACTTCGGATGTACTTGGGTCGCTGGTGCTGCATCTTGCTAGCCAGCTATCCTCTCCCGCGCAAAAGCGAGTCATGAGGCTTGTTAATGCGGCCATTGTTCTTGGCTTTTCTTGGCGAGGTGTCTGGCGAGCCATTCGTCTCGGGACGTTGTGTTTGAAAGCTGCTAAGGCTTGGCGTCCGGGCGATCGACTATTTGGTTCTTTTTAGTAAGGAATCTGTTCCAAAATTTCCGGGCTGACTCTCCTGGCTGTTGAGCTATATGACTTAAATCGTCGGCATCCGAAGGTCGGACATAGGTCCCTTGAAAATTTGCCCGAAAGGCATCCTTGAGCTCTTCACAACTTCCAATGGTGTTTTCGGGAAGGCTTTTAAGCCAATGTCGGGCTGGCCCTTTGAGCTTGAGGGGTAAGTATTTTATGGCGTGGAGATCATCTCCTCTAGCCATGTGTATATGGAGGATGTAGTCCTCAATCCAGACTCCAGGGTCTGTTGTTCCGTCGTATGCCTCTATGTTTACGGGCTTGAACTCACCGGAAATTCATGATCCAAAGCACCTCATCGGTGAAACATAGGGGGTGTGCGGCACCCCTATATTTAGGTGTACCGTGATGTTCGGATACTTGATGTGTTTCCTTGCTTACTAAAGCTTGCTTTCTTGGCCCGTAGATAGATCTAACTGGGCCATCTTTTTGATGCAAATCCTTGTGCGGATCGCGTGCCGGCTTGTGTGCGGCGCCGTTTGCCGCTCTCTGTTTGCCATGGGGTCGTCCATCCGAATCGGTGGCCTCCTTGGTTTTTGATTGTGGGGCTCTACGGCCTCCTCATCAAATTCGGGCGATGATTTTCGCTTTGGGTAGCTCTTTGTTCGGTGACTGTCGCCGTATTTGTTTGCGGTGTTGAGTACTTTGCTCCATCTGATTCTGAGTGCATCTTCCGCTGTTTTGAGCTTCCGCTTCTGCTTTTTCGGGCTACGTGTTGTGGCGACGAGCTTTTTGTGGAGGTTCTTCTGCTCCAGCAACTTGTCCGGCGTGAGTTCGTCCGGACTGTTATTTTCGCCGGGGACGGGTTGTTTATCCAGATTGTCCTGTTCAGACAGTTGCTCGATAGCATGTTTGTCGTCCACCGGTTCACCCTGCTCTATAGCTGGGTCTATATGGCTGTTGTCTTTATCGAGGTGGGACTTTGAGCGGTGCTTACGTCGCCGTTTTGGCTGCTTTTTGATGGAGCGATCCTTCGTAGTGTCCTGTTGTTCCTCGTTGTCGGTTCCTTTAGGTGTGTCCACCATGTATACATCGTGAGATGAGGTGGTTCTCCAGTGCCCTATAGGCGCTGGTTCATGCTCCTCCACTACATCGTCGTCCATACCGTCGATGTCTTCAGAGTCGAAGTCGAGCATGTCGGTTAAATCATCGACAGTGGCTAAGAAGTGGGTGGTGGGTGGGCTTTGAATTTCTTCATCGTCCGCATCCTAACCTTCCTGACCATAATCCGGCAAGGGCTCTCCTGATAAGGAGAGAGACTTTATTGAATTCAGGATGTCGCCAAAGGGCGAAGTCTTTGAAAGATGTCCGCGCGATGAATTCCATGATCGGCGCCCAATCGGATTCGATTAGCGGGCGCCGAGGGCTCGAGTCCGGAGAGGAGTCCGGCACCTTGAGTCACGAAGCCGCAAAGGGCGACAGGGTAGGTGTACGGCTCAATCGCCAGTAGAGATCGCACCCGAGGCGGTGTCCAGTGACTGTCCTCGATCGGCATGATCTGCTCCGAGCCAAAGGTCGAGCGGACACGGTGCGGCCTCCGGACACCGTCCGGCGGCAGAGCTAGATCATGCCCTCGTGACCTGCGGCGCTTGGTCAGGCTCGAACCCGTCGAAGATCAAGTCTCCGCGGACGTCACCGTGTAGTTCAAACTTCCAAATCTGACCTGATGGCGGGGGCGTAGCTTTCAATCTGCTCCAGATGGCTGCGAATTGGCCCGCAGCAGTAAAGCCGCGGATACGAAGATCTGTCCGGAGAAAAGTCTCACCGGAGCGCATCGTTATTGATGATCGGAGGAGCCATCGGGCCTAAAGATGACGACACAGAGGAACTCTCAGTGAAAGCACCAATGTCGGTGTCAAAACCGGCGGATCTCGGGTAGGGGTCCTGAACTGTGCGTCTAGGCGGATGGTAACAGGAGACAAGGGACACGATGTTTTTACCCAGGTTCGGGCCCTCTCGATGGAGGTAAAACCCTAGAAGCTAGCCTATGGTATGATTGTTGTTCGTCCTACGGACTAAAACCCTCCGGTTTATATAGGCAACGAATAGGGTTAGGGTTACACAGAGTCGGTTACAATCGTAGGAAATCTACATATCCGTATCACCAAGCTTGCCTTCCACGCCAAGGAAAGTCCCATCCGGACACGGGACGAAGTCTTCAATCTTGTATCTTCATAGTCCAGGAGTCCGGCAAAAGGTCATAGTCCGGCTATCCGGACACCCCCTAATCCAGGACTCCCTCACACTCGAAGCAAAGCAAATCCATGGATGAAATCCAACAAAACTTCATCACACCAACAAATCACAAAAAAAAATTGGGGCTATTTTTTGTGGGGATTTTCGGATTTAGGACGAAAACAAAAAAAATCAAGATAGAAAACACGGGGTAGGGGCTCCAAAAACGTGATCAACGTGGCTCATGATACCAAGATGATGTAGGGCGAAACCCTGATCGGAGATCTTTTACGTTTGGAGGGGATCCTACGGGGAAAACACGACGAACGGGCGGAAGAATACAAGGAAAAGCACACAATAGGAACACTAAACCGACAAGTTTCGATTACACAAGGGATAGATCACCGAACACATAAGGTAGCACAAGATTTAAAATCAACAAAGGATAGATACACGAGTAGCCGTTCTTCTCCGTGAGGAGGTCTTGATGGTGATGCGGAGCATCCCTCACTCATCCCCATGGACGCACCTACATCTTCCTCAACACCACGTGGACCCATGACTCGAGCCCGAGCTAAGGCTATCGAAGATAAGGTGAACTCTCTCCTCTCCGAACTCCCTCCTCCTACTCACAAGACATTGCTACTACCTCATTCGGAAACTCTATGTGTAATCAGGTACATGGAGATAAGCCAAGGAACAACTACTTCCAAGAGCCAAGACGACGAGGACTCCAAGCATGTTGAAGAAGAAGAAGAAAGGCTGCCAAAGCTACAGGCTTCGGACGTCCGACCAAGTCCGCACGTCCGGCAACTCCCCAGGCCACGGACGACCGACGCCCTCCGGACGTCCGGCAGCTGGGCTCCCGAATGGAATCTACGGACGTCCGACAGCCTCCAGACGTCCGACCGACGCACATCCAAACCGAATCTACGGACGTTCGAAATCCTCCGGACGACCGACCAATGTGCGCCCGAGCCGAATCTTCGGACGTCCGAAGGCCTCCGGACGTCCGGACCCTCTCGAGCCTCCGGACGACCGGTGACCTCCGGACGTCCGACACATGTGTGTTGACTTCGATTGGGGCCGCAGCCCTTGTACCCCTTCGCCCCCTAGACTATATATACTCTTTCTTCCCCACCTTTCTAGGGTTAGTGATAGAGGCAAAGGTGTCCCGATGTTTCGATGAGATGGTGGCTATCGTTTCTGTGGGAGTCGACCTTGACGATCCGACTACGTACGTGCGAGACGTCGCGCCTTAGCAATCGCTAAACCAACTTCCGAGGGTTATTGACCACGCCGGAGCACGATCAACGACCACGAGGGCCTGTTTCCTGCGAGCAAGCGAAGAACAAGCAAGAAACTAAGATTGCAATCTGGATATTGCGAATATAAGAGGAAAGATTTATTAATGAAGGTGGGGTTACGAGGCGCCTTAGTGCAGTCGTTGAACACAAACGAAATCTGTGAAGTTGCAGCTATGGCGAACTTTTAATCTAAACAAAACCCAAAGTCTAAACGATGCCCTAAGGGTTGTATATATGGAGAAAGAGGAGGGAATGTCGTGGCCCTTGAGGGAGGGGTCCGAAACCAACCCTAACTCTTGTTTCCCCACACATACGGACTCTAAAAACAGCCTACACTTAAGTATTTCGAAATTACATGGGCCTGGCCCAATAATAAGGTGACGCAGCACCTAAAATAGCCTATGGACGAATATTATGAAGTGGCATCTTGTATATTTCGTCCAAGGCCTCATGCTCTCATTAGGGTGGCTTCAAAGTCCTGGAATCATCACTTGTAACTCCGTTCTTGTTTCCCTTGCACATGCCAACATCTCCATGCTTGAACTTGCTCCAAGGTTCATCTTTCTTGTCCATGGTAGGCCCTTCATTTGTAAGCAAAACAAATGTATCCAATTTAGGCAGCATCATATTCTCATGAACATTGGAATCGTTACCAAGAAACGAAAGTACCTGATAATTCAATTGGCGTGCGCGAGCTCTAGTAATTGGTCCAGTATGTATAGCAGCAGGGGCTGTGGGTGTAACAATGGTATTGATGTCCTCATCAGTTAGCATTGGTTTAGCTCATGTTTGTGTGAGAGCCTTGCTCATCCACTTGGTTACTTTTCCTCGGAGCTCAGGACCTCTTCGGAGAAGATCCCCCAAGCGGATTCAAGACCCCCTTCTAGGGTGGACCCCATCAAGACCTCCTCACGGAGAAGAACGGCTACTCGTGTATCTTTCCTTTGTTGATTTCGAATCTTGTGCTACCTTATGTGTTTGGTGATCTAGCCCTTGTGTAATCGAAACTTGTCGGTTTAGTGTCCCTCTTATGTGTTTGTTCTTGTGTTCTTCCTCTTGTTCATCGTGTTCTCCTCGTAGGATCCCCTCCAAACGTGAAAGATCTCCGATTAGGGTTCTGCCCTATTGATGAGGACATCAATACCATTGTTACACCCATAGCCCCTACTATTACATATAATGGACCAATTACTAGAGCTCGCGCACGCCAAATAAATTACCAGGTACTCTCGTTTCTTGGTAATGATTCTAATGTTTATAAGAATATGATGCTGCCTAAATTGGATACATTTGTTTTGCTTACAAATGAAGGGCCTAGCTTGGAGAAGGATGAACTTTGGAGCAAGAACAAGCATGGAGTTGATGGCATGCGCAAGGGGAACAAGAACGGAGTTACAAGTGATGATTTCAGGACTTTTAAGCCACCATAAGATGTGAATGAAGCCTTGGACGAAATGTACAAGATGCCACTTCATAAATTTCGTCCAGAGGCTATTCTAGGTGCTGCGTCATCTTATTATTGGGCCAGGCCCATGTAATTTCGAAATACATAAGTATAGGCTGTTTTTAGAGTGCGTATGTGTGGGGAAACAAGAGATAGGGTTGGTTTCGGACCCCTTTCCCAAGGGCCACGAAATTCCCCCCTCTTCCTCCATATATACAGCCCCTAGGGCACCGTTTAGACTTTGGGTTTTGTTTAGATTAAAATTTCGCCATAGCTGCAACTGCGCTTACTTCGTTTGTGTTCAACGACCAGACAAAGGCGTCACAGAACCCCACCTTGATCAATAAAGCTTTCATCTTATATTCGCAATATCCAGATTGCAATCTCAGTTTCTTGCTTGTTCTTCGTTTGATCGCTGGAATCAGACCCCAGTGGTCAGGTTGATCGTGCTCCGGCGTGGTCGATAACCTCTCGGAGTTGGTTTAGCGATTGCTAAGGCGCGACGTCCTCGCACGTTCGTAGTCGGATCGTCAAAGTCGATTTTCACCAAAGCGATATCCATCATCTCATCGAAAGACGGGACACCTTTGCCTCTATCAAGTGGTATCAGATTTCCAGGTTGCTCGGTGAGATTTTACAGTTTTTCATAGTTTAGATCGAGTCTGTTCTTCATACCTATAGTCCACGAAAAAGCCAAAAAAAATTAGGGTTGGTTCATCCCATCCGAACCAATCTGAGCCTTTGCATAATCTTTTCTGTATTTGCTTTGTTGAATTTGCGGTTGCATCGTCGTGTCAAGTTGCTGGTCTTAGCGTCTAGTCCTTTAGAGTTTCGAGTTACATTCACGAGGTTGTCACGTCGCCGCTGCCATATATCACCACTTTGCATCATCATCATTGCCGCCATATACCACCACCGCGCCAATTTCGTCACCGCTGCCATATACCACCACCACATATTCACCGCCAATCCGAGTCCATATACGCCAACATATATCCGCCACCAGTCCGAGTTCCACCAGTTTCATCTCCGCCACCAGTCCTATTCCGAGTCCAGTATTTTGTTACTCTGTTTTGGATTTCCAGATCACGCCATACTCCGAGTCGTGACAGAGAAGGACTCCCCAACTTGCTACCCGCAGTAGAAAACTAGTTCCAGTTTCAAAAGAAAAATTGAAAAAAAGTTTGGAAAATTCTGGCTAGGCAGTTTTTAGGCCATTCGTAGACTTTTTTGAAAAAAAATTGTTGTGGAGCAAAAAAAAGGAAAAAAAGTGCAAAAAAAAAGTAAAAAAAGGAAAAAAATTCAGAGTGTGCTCCTCCCTTGTTTACGTGCAGCACCGTGATTTTGTTGGTGTTCTAGGCTCGCGTCTCTAGTACGGTCTAGCCTAGGACCAAAGACAAGATCTGCGTCGTTGAGTGTTTATTCAACTTTGCATCTCTGAATTGATTATTGCTGACCCTTTTTGCTACCATATTATAATCCTTCCCAGCTCCACATACATCTACGCCGTGCGTTTGACTCTCCCTGATAATCGCTCTATTCAAGCTTTGAGAGTTTTGACTACAACGGTTGCCGATTACCGCCTGCTGCTGGGTAAGAACTGGTAAGAATTTGAGATTTGCTTGATGGTTTTGTGACACCCACCACCACCTCTTGTTAGTAGTCTGTAGGATCATATTCTTGTGTGTTTCTATTGCTGCTAACCATGCCAGGATCACAACCCGATGAGAGTGACTGGGAGAACATGACGAATAAGGAGTTGGATGATAAATTTCAGCAAATGATGAGTGGACAGGTGCAAGATGTGCTAAACAGATTTGAAGAGGCCATGGAGAAGATAGATGGCATGGAGAAGACGTTCGAAACAAAACTTGATAACAAGTTTAATGAATTGCTCGCCCGTCTTCCACCACCTCCACCGGCTGCACCTGACGCACCTCTACAACAACAACAACAACAACTACTACCTCCACGTCGCAAAACAGCCCTCCGCCGAGCGAGCCGTGTCCCTCTTGCGCTTGGCCAAACCGTTGGTGCTACTGTTGATACTTCTATGGCTCCTGCTGCTGATGCGGAAGAGGATGATTATGTGGGAGATTACGAGGATGAAGTTGAACAAAATCAGAACTACGTGCAACCACCAGCACCACAACCACCAGGTCGTCCACATGCAAATAATGGCAATGTTAGGGCTCCCCTCAGTGCTGAGATCATGACCATCTCCCTAAACTGAAATTGAATATTCCACCATTTGAGGGTAGATATGTTCCTGATATATATCTTACTTGGGAGTTAGAAACTGAACAATGATTTACATGTTTACAATATCTGAGGAGAGACGTGTTCCTGCATTTGTTTGTGCTTTCACTAGCTTTGCGTGTGTTTGGTGGTCTGAACATTGTAGATTATATCATGTTCCAGCTACTTGGGCTGCTTTGAAAACTGCTATGCGTACTCGTTGGGTTCCACCATATTATCAACGTGAATTACTTCAAAAATTGCAGCGCTTAAGACAAGGGAAAAATTCGGTAGAAGAATATTATCAGGAATTACAAACTGGCTTGATAAGATGTGGTATTGTTGAGGAGAATGAAGCTATGCTTGCACGTTTTCTGGGTGGATTAAATAGAGAGATTCAGACCATTCTAGACTATAAGGATTATAATAATATCACTCGTTTATTCCATCTTGCTTGTAAAGCTGAACGTGAAGTGCAGGATCGATGTGCATTGGCGCGAACTAACTTTTCGCAGGTCGACCTTCATCCTCGGACACCACGTGCATCCTCTATCGCCACTGCACCATCACCTCCTTCAGGTGCCACCTCCAACCGTGATACAAGAAAGCAGGCACAACCACCACTATCTGCCAAGAGCACACCTGCCGGGCCTACACAGAGCTCTTCTTCTTCCATGGCGTCTATAGGGCACACAAGTGATATTATTTATCATCGTTGTAAGGGAAGAGGACATTTGGCGAGAGAATGCAAATCTCAGCGTGTGATGATTGCTACTGAGGATGGTGGGTATGAGTCCGCTAGTGACTATGATGAGGAGACTTTGGCTCTTATTACACGTGAAGAACACGGTGGAGATGATTACGATCATGAGACGCAATACATGGCTCCCGAAGATCTTTGTGACAGGTATGAATGTTTAGTTGCTCAACGTGTTTTGAGTGTGCAGGTCACGCAAGCTGAGCAAAATCAGAGGCATAATTTGTTCCATACAAAGGGAGTTGTGAAGGAACGTTCTATTCGCGTCATCATAGATGGAGGGAGCTGCAACAACTTGGCTAGCATGGAGATGGTGGAGAAGCTATCTCTCACAACAAGACCACATCCACATCCTTACTACATCCAATGGTTCAACAACAGCGGCAAGGTTAAGGTAACACGTCTTTGTTCGGGTGCATTTTAGTATCGCTACATATGCTGATTATGTTGATTGTGATGTGGTACCTATGCAAGCATGTTCCTTATTACTTGGTCGACCATGGCAATTTGATAAAAATTCTATACACCAAGGTAGAAACAATCAGTATACTCTTGTTCATAAGGATACAAATATTACTTTGCTGCCTATGACTCCTGATTCCATTTTTAAAGATGATTTTCATAGAGCTAATAAAGCAAAACATGAGAAAACTAAGAGTGAAAATCAGATTGTGGCAAAAGAATTTGAGCAACAAATGAAGCCTAATAATAAACCATCTAGTGTTGCTTCTGAAATTAAATTGAAAAGTGCATGTTTACTTGCCACCAGATTCGATATTGATGAGCTAGATTTTAGCAAATCTGTTTGCTATGCTTCATGTGCAAAGAGGCATTATTTTCATTCGAGGACGTGCCTTCCTCTTTGCCCCTGCTGTCACTAACATTTTGCGGGAGTTCACCGACGTCTTTCCACAAGATGTGCCACCAGGATTACCACCTATTCGAGGGATTGAGCATCAAATTGACTTAATTCCCGGTGCATCGCTACCCAACCGTGCACCATACCGTACCAATCCATAGGAGACGAAGGAGATTATGCGTCAAGTACAGGAGCTGCTCGACACGATCAATAAGCATAGCAAGTTGGCACTCAACACAAGGTGATATGAGAGATGCAACTAATGGAGACAAGAGACAATGATCAAGACTAATCAAGTGAGAGGCATCAACATATATGTCATCAACCCAAGAAAGCGAGTAATGGAACATGGGTGATGCGATAAAGCAAGCAATCATAGAGATAAAGTCAAGCAAGCTAGTAGTGTGAAGATGCAACGTACTAGAAGGAATCATGGCAAGCATGTCATTGGTTCAAATAGTGTGCATGAATACTTCACATGACATATCACAAGCATGAAGGCAAGATATGAGCAAAATAGCATCAATAGCATGAGGCACATGATAAACATGGCAATAGCAACTAGGATCTCCACCAAGCATGCAAATACACATAGAAGTAGCATAATTGTGAATCATGGGTAAATGCAAGCAAGGGTCACAATTGCATGGCAAAGGCATAGAAGCAAGCATAACATGCAAAGTGAACACGGAAAAATGAGCATAAGGTGACAAATGGTAGATAGCCCATAGCCGTGTGAGAGACAAGTAAAAGAGATGCGCGTAGTCCTTGCGCAAAAGGAATGGTGGTAAGGATAGTCCACGGGATCCCAAAGCATCGTTGCTCTCAAGAGCTCGTTTCGTCAACTCTTGGGATTGAGAAGTTGACGAGTATACATGAGTACCTACACAAAACAAAGACAAAGGAAAAATTGTGTGTGCGTGGTAGATGTACACATCATCCATCATGATGCATACATGCTTGTGTTGGTTAGCACCAAATATCCAATGCTCAAATAAATGAGATGCGTGATATAGAAACATGTCATCCATCATGATAGGTTTGTTGTTATGTATGGCATAATGGAGACTCAATTTGTGTAATGCATCATGAGAAATATGTAGAGCATTGTTATTCTTGGAATGCATATGGTGCACGCAATTATGGGAATCATGCAAAGTATGGAATGTATCAAAATCTCCTAATATATATGAGGAAACTATGGGGGTCTCCTCATGAGCATTTATGGAAACATCACATGGAGAATATTGAAAACATCCAAAACAAAGCATATTTGGAACAATGTTATCATGGCATGACATAGTAGATGAATTGCGCAAATCATGTAAAGGAAGCATGGCAAAATCATCACAAGAGAAGCAAAAGCCAATGACCATCAACTTGTCATCTATGCCATAAGTGCAAATAGGATTTATTTTAATGGGGCATGCATAGTTACTATGTCGAGATTGAAATGATGCAATATGGGAGATCTCACTCATAGCATATGACAAATTCAAAGGATTATCATACATGATGTGACCAAAAGAATTTTCACAAGATATCCTATGAAGCATAGCATCACAACTAGGCAACTCAACATGCTCATCATCATATTCATCATAAATAGGTAAGTCAAGACATGAAGAAATCGCACTAGCATGAAGCATGGGAATAGGAGGATCAACATCATGGGAGCAATCGATGGTAAGAGAGTCCACTAGAGGGACAAGAGAAGCACCATCACCTATGTTACCGTTGGAGCGTCGCTCATGTGTTGTAGGTGAGGTGTTGAAGATCGCCTCATTGTCATCTTCATCTTGATGGAACCATGTGGGTGGTGCATCATCGTCCACCATGGCCGTCGTCGTCTCCATTGGAGGTATGGACTTGTGATGTAGGGCGGAACCCTAATCGGAGATCTTTCACGTTTGGAGGGGATCCAACGAGGGAAACACAACGAACAAGCGGAAGAACACGGGGAAACACACACACAAGAGGAACACTAAACCGACAAGTATCGATCACACAAGGGCTAGATCATCAAACACATAAGGTAGCACAAGATTCAAAATCAACAAAGGAAAGATACACGAGTAGCCGTTCTTCTCCGAGAGGAGGTCTTGATGGGGTCCACTCTAGAAGGGGTCTTGAATCCGCTTGGGGATCTTCTCCGTAGAGGTCCCGAGCTCCGAGGAGAAGTAACCAAGTGGATGAGCAAGGCTCTCACACAAACATGAGCTAAACCAATGCTAACCCTAGAAAGGTGGGGAAGAAAGAGTATATATAGTCTAGGGGCAAAGGGGTACAAGGGCTGTGGCCCCAAACGAAGTCAACACACAGGCGTCGGACGTCCGGAGATCACCGGTCGTCCGGAGGCTCGAGAGGGTCCGGATGTCCAGAGGCCTTCGGACGTCCGTAAATTTGGCTCGGGCGCACATCGGTCGGACATCCGGAGGCTTTCGGACGTCCGTAGATTCGGTTCAGGCGTGCGTCGGTCGGACGTCCGGAGGCTTTTGGACGTGCGTAGATTCCATTCGGGTGCCTAGCTGTCGGACGTCCGGAGGGCGTCGGTCGTCCGTGGCCTGGGAGTTCGCCGGACGTCCGGACCTGGTCGGACATCCGATGCCTGTAGCTGCAGCATCCTTTCTTCTTCTTCTTCAACATGCTTGGGGTCCTCTTCGTCTTGGCTCTTGGAGGTAGTTGTTCCTTGGCTTATCTCTATGTACCTGATTATACATAGTGTTTCCGAATGAGGTAGTAGCCAAGTCTCGTGAGTAGGAGGAGGGAGTTCGGAGAGGAGCGAGTTCACCTTATCTTCGATAGCCTTAGCTCGGGCTCGCGTCATGGGTCCACGTGGTATTGAGGAAGATGTAGGTGCGTCCATGGGGATGAGTGAGGGATGCTCCGCATCATCTCCCCCCCCCTTCAGAGAGATCCGACCTCGGATCAAAAGCTTCATCTCCATGGTATGCTGCGAGGTCCTTGACGTTGAAGATGTTGCTCACATTGTACTTGTCTCGAGGTAGGTCCATCTTGTAGGCGTTGTCGTTGTAGCGTGCTAGCACCTTGAAAGGTCCATCGGCTCTAGGGAGAAGCTTGGACTTGCGTTCTTTGGGGAAGCGGTCCTTGCGAAGGTGTAGCCACACTAGATCGCCAATGTTGAAGACCATGGGTTGCTTGTTGACGTTGAGCTTGGTCGCCACCGTTGTACTTGGCGCTCGATGGTTTGTCTTGTATCCTCATGCATCTTCTTGATGTAGCTTGCCTGCACTCGCATCCATGTTGGTGCGCTCTTGTAGAGGAAGAGGTAGAATGTCCAATGGGGACAATGGGTTGAAGCCGTGAAGACGACCTCGAAGGGGACTTGCGGTAGTCGAATGTCTTGCACGGTTGTAGGCGTATTCGGCGATGGGTAGACATGCTTCCCACTCCTTGATGTTCTTCTTGATCAAGACACGAAGTAGAGTGGATAGTGTGGTTCGTTACCTCCGTTTGGCCGTCGGTTTGAGGATGGTATGCGGATGAGAACAAGAGCTTGATTCGAAGCTTGGCATAGGGTCTTCCAAAAGTAACTCAAGAACTTAACGTCCACGATCGGAGACGATTGTCTTTGGTACTCCATGGAGTCGCATACGATTTCCTACAAAAGAGATTTGCAACATGTGAAGCATCATCTATCTTGTTGCAAGGAATGAAATGTGCCATCTTAGAAAATCTATCCACAACAACAAACACGGAATCCTTTCCATTTTGAGTTCTAGGCAAACCAAGTACAAAGTCCATGCTAATGTCTTCCCAAGGTTGATAAGGAATAGGAAGGGGCATGTAAAGACCATGGGATTGAGCTTTAGACTTAGCTTTGCGACAGGTAGAGCAACGGTTGGTGAAGCGTGAGACGTCACGGAAGATCTTGGGCGAAAAGTAGTTCTTGGAGAGCGTGGTGAAAGTCTTGTCGCGTCCAAAGTGTCCCATAAGTCCGCCTCCATGAGCCTCTTGCAAAAGTAACAAACGAAGAGAAGACTCGGGAATGCAAAGTTTGTTAGCTCTCATAAGATAATCATCCTTTATGTAGTATCGTTCCCAAGATGTGTGTGTCAAACACTTAGCATAAGGAGTAGCAAAAGAAGGATCATGCTCATACAAGTCTTTTATATGCTCAAAACTAATAACATTCAACTCAAGTTGAGTGACAAGCATGCATATGCGTGAAAGTGCATCGGCAATTACATTTTCTTTACCCTTAATGTACTTGATCACATAAGGAAAAGATTCAATAAACTCAGTCCATTTTGCATGACGCTTGTTCAACTTAGTTTGACCTTTTAGGTACTTAAGTGTTTCATGATCGGTATGGATGACAAACTCATGCGGTCTAAGGTAATGTTCCCAAACATGTAGGACACACACTAAAGCATACAATTCTTTGTCATAGATGGGATAGTTAAGTTGAGCACCGGAGAGTTTTTCACTAAAATAAGCAATGGCTCGTTTTTCTTGCATCAAAACTCCGCCAATTCCGTATTCACTTGCATCACAATGAACCTCAAAAGTTTTGTCAAAATTGGGCAAAGCAAGAATCGGAGCATGAGTAAGCAAAGACTTGAGCTCATCAAAAGCGGTTGATTGCAAAGTTCCCCAAACAAAGGGAGTATTCTTCTTACTCAAGGCATGCAAATGAGCGGCAATTGTGCTAAAATCTTTCGCAAAGCGACGATAAAAACCCGCAAGACCAAGAGAGCTACGCACTTGTTGCAAATTGGTGGGTTGGGGCCAAGTTTTAATTGCTTCAATTTTAGATTCATCAACATGGACACCCTTTGAGGATACTACAAAACCCAAGAAAACCACTTTGTCAACACCAAATGTGCATTTTTCATGTTTGCATAAAGACTTTCCTTGCGAAGGGTTTGCAAAACAGCCCTAACATGATTAAGATGTTCTTTCATGGTTTTGCTAAACACAAGAATATCGTCGAAGTAAACCACAACAAAGACTCCAATGTAAGGGCGAAGCACATGATGCATAAGACGCACGAAAGTACCGGGAGCCTCCGATAGACCCATAGACATCACTAACCACTCATATAAACCAAATTTGGGTTTGAAAGCAGTTTTCCATTCATCACCCTCTTGTATGTGGATTTGATAATAGCCACTTTTAAGGTCAATTTTTGAGAAAAAGTTGGCTCCACTAAGTTCATCAAGCATATCATCTAAGCGAGGAATGGGATGCCTATAGCTTAACGGTAATAGCATTTATAGGTCTACAATCGGATCACTGGCGGAAACTTCCATCGGGCTTACGCACAAGTATAACGGAACGGCATAAGGGCTTAGGCTTTCACGTACATGACCGTTGTCGATGAGTTGTTGTACTTGCCGTTGAATCTCCTTGGTTTCTTCGGGATTGACTCGGTATGGAGCTTTGTTTGGTAGAGGCGCACCGGGGATGAGGTCGATTCGATGCTCAATGCCTCGAAGAGGAGGTAGACCCGGAGGTAGCTCATCGGGGAAAATATCTTGGAATTCCTGCAAAAGAGATTTAAACACTAAAGGTAGCTCATGAGAGGTGTTAGTTGTTGGGTCTCCATCCTTGCACACAAGGACAAAGTGCATCACACTAGATGGGTTCTCACACACTTCTCTCATCTCACTTTTGGTGGCAAATAGGATGAGGTTTTTCTCTCTAGGCGAAGAGGCGCTCAAGTTTGGCTTGTGGCTCTCACTCATTTTTTGGTGGATCACTTTCTCACTCTTGTCTCTATGATGGGTGGCTTGCTTGTCGGCTATCACTTGACTAGGAGACATAGGTCGAGAACATATTCCTTCCCTTTCATCTTGAAGCTATAGTGATTGGTGCGCCCGTTGTGGAAGACACCACGGTCGAATTGCCATGGTCGACCAAGAAGGAGGTGGCAAACCGTCATTGGGACCACATCACATTCCAAAGTGTCCTCGTATGCACCAATTTTGAAGGAGACTTGGACCGTATGCTCAACCCGTATAGTGCCGGAGTCACTTAGCCATTGAACCTTGTATGGAGTCGGGTGCTTCCTCTTGACCAATTGAAGATTGGAGCATAGTTCTTCACTTGCAAGTTGTGACAACTTCCTCCATCAATGATGACCTTGACAGACCTTCCGTTGATGCCGGCCTTTATGTGGAAGATGTGGCATCTTTGGTCGTCTTCTTGTTGATGTTGAAGAGTCAAGACCTTGGAGACAACGAGGGCGGGGCTCGAATCCTCATCGCAAAAGACTTGATCATCTTCATCTTCGTTCTGATGAGGACATCAATACCATTGTTACACCCACAGCCCCTGCTGCTATACATACTGGACCAATTACTAGAGCTCGCGCACGCCAATTGAATTATCAGGTACTTTCGTTTCTTGGTAACGATTCCAATGTTCATGAGAATATGATGTCGCCTAAATTGGATACATTTGTTTTGCTTACAAATGAAGGGCCTACCATGGACAAGAAAGATGAACCTTGGAGCAAGTTCAAGCATGGAGATGTTGGCATGCTAAGGGAAACAAGAACGGAGTTACAAGTGATGATTCCAGGACTTTGAAGCCACCCTAATGAGAGCATGAGGCCTTGGACGAAATATACAAGATGCCACTTCATAATATTCGTCCATAGGCTATTCTAGGTGATGCGTCACCTTATTATTGGGCCAGGCCCATGTAATTTCGAAATACTTAAGTGTAGGCTGTTTTAGAGTCCGTATGTGTGGGGAAACAAGAGTTAGGGTTGGTTTCGGACCCCTCCCTCAAGGGCCACGAAATTCCCTCCTCTTTCTCCATATATACAGCCCTTAGGGCGTCGTTTAGACTTTGGGGGTTTTGTTTAGATCAAAAGTTCGCCATAGCTGCAACTTCGCGTACTTCGTTTGTGTTCAACGACCAGACCAAGGCGTCTCAGAACCCCACCTTCATTAATAAAGCTTTCCTCTTATATTTGCAATATCCAGATTGCAATCTTAGTTTCTTGCTTGTTCTTCGTTTGCTCGCATGAAACAGGCCCTCGTGGTCAGGTTGATCGTGCTCCGGCGTGGTCAATAACCCTCGGAAGTTGGTTTAGCGATTGCTAAGGCGCGACGTCTCGCACGTACGTAGTCGGATGGTCAAGGTCGACTCCCACAAAAACGATAGCCACCATCTCATCGAAACATCGGGACACCTTTGCCTCTATCACGTTCACTCGCCGGTGCATGGCCACTTTCTCAAGGCCTTCCATGTCCTCATCACTCATTGAGTCATATGTGCCGTCGTCGTTGAGGATCATGGTGCGCTTGTTGGTGCATTCGTAGGACTTGTGGCCTCGGCCGCCGCAAGTGAAACACTTGAAGGTGCTTGTTTTGATGGTCTCATCGGTCGGAGTAGATGATGAAGCACGCGGCTTGAAGTTGCTTGTAGTAGGAGGAGGACGACTTGAACTTGTCGAATTTATCTTGTAACTCGACTTGTCGTTGTTGTTTGTAGAAGGTTTGGTTGATGTAGATGTTGGAGGAGGTGTTGAAGCTTGGTTGTTGGAGAAGCCGTAGGTCTTGGACGAGTACTTGGCGTACTTAAAGCCATCTTGTACTTGACGTTCCGCCTTTGTAGCTTGATGCACGAGCTCAATGAGGGTGGAGTATGGTTGGAAATCGGCGATCTTCTTGATGGGATTATTGAGTCCATTCAAGAAACGTGCCATAGTTTGCTCATCATCTTCCTTCACATTGGCTCGAATCATGGCTATCTCCATTTCCTTGTAGTATTCTTCAACACTCTTTGTTCCTTGCTTGAGGAGTTGGAGTTTCTTGAAGAGGTCGCGGTTGTAGTGGTTGTACGAAGCGTGCTCGCATGACATCCTTCATTTGAGCCCAAGTGGTGATTGGAGGTTTTCCTCTTGCTTGTCGTCGCTCAATGATTTGTTCCCACCATATGAGCACATAGTCTTGGAACTCAAGTGATGTCATAGCGATTTTCTTCTCTTCATCGTAGTTGTGCAACCGGAAGATTTTGTCAACCTTCAATGCCCATGAGAGGTACTCTTCGGGGTCATTACTTCCATTTAACTTGGGAATGGTGAATTTGAGCTTTCCATATCGTTGCTCTTCATTGTGTTGTTGGCGATGGTGATGATGACGCCCTTGAAGTGGATTGCAAGATGTTGCTCTTGGCGTGTAGGAAGACCATGATCAACTTGCTCTTGCTGAACTTGAGGTTGAGGTGGAACTTGACGAGCTTGTGGAGGAGCTTGAGGGACTTGACGTTGTACATGTGGTTGGTAGTTCCTTTATTGGATTTCTTCTCGAAGGGCTTCCTCTTGGTTGCGCCGTTCGCGATTGCGGTTGGCGAAGGCTCGACTTGATTCTTGAAGGGCACGTTGCGCCTCAAGAGCTTGCGCTTCTCATTGTTGTCGTTGAAGACGTTGAGCCTTGGCGTCTTGTTCGTCTTGGTGTAGACGCGCTCGTTCTTCCTCTTGGCACCGTAGTCGTTGTCGTTCTTGAGCTTGGGCAAAAGCGGCTTGGTATGAATGAGGACGAGGGACTTGCTCATCGACTTGCTCTTGTGAATGCTTCTCATGTAGCGGGTTGCGAGATGCATGACGGTCTTGACGCGCGGCTCGTCGAAGAGTGTTCGAAGTAGGTGTACTTGAGTCGTAGAAGGTGTCCTCGGAGTGTCGACTCGAGCGGCTCCATCTTGAGGATGAAGAAGTGGAATGATGCCGGTTTCTCATCAAGGCGCGGATCTCGTCCATTCTTGCATCATTCTCTTGCTTGTGAGCGTCGAAGTTGTTGTCGAAGTAGTCTCTTGTACGATGCTCGGAGAGTCGCAAGTCGGTGGCGAGGTTGTCGATTCGGTCGCTCATTGTTTGTTGCTCTTGGTGCAATGCTCGTTGTGCACCAAAGAGGTGGCTCTTGGTGACGTATGAGGACATGTCGTCGTCTTGCTCGATGAAGAGTGGGTTGGTAGAAGTACTTGGCCTATCCATCATTCCAAGCAAAAATGTGAGTGCTAGAAGGAGAAGAACTTATACAAATGTACCTTGGACCGAAGTTGATGATGAATCAAGTTCACTCAAATGCGGACAATGAAATAGCACTACTGGTACCAATCCTTGTCGGTTCTCACACCTACACAAATAAAAGCTTATGGTGGAGCTTGGTGAGGATGGTGGCACAAAATTTGATGCAATTGTAAGTGAGCGTCAATAATGTTGGAAAAGGTACACAAATTTGCAAATGCAACAAGTAGACCAAGAAAATAGTGGTACACGGAAACACACACGCAAATAGATAAGTGGGATTGTGCAAACCAAAAGTGAGCCAAAATGTGGAATCCACGAAAATGCTCTTGTTGCACAATACTAGAGAGACGCTAGTACGATTGCACAATAGGCGGATACGGAACTTGTGCACAACCTACTAGGGAAAAATGCAACTATCTCTATCCCACGTATGCTATATGTATGGTATTTCGGTGCTATGATCCATGATGATCCAATATGACAATCTTAATGTAGTATGATGCTATGGTTCTTGCTCATAAGCTCTTTGCTTATCTTTCCTCTTTGCTTAAAAGCTTGGGTGGCTCTTTCACTTTTGAGCTCTTTTCTCATGCAAAACTTCACGAACCAAGATAGCAATTGTGTATGCTATGACAACTTTGTGACACACAAATGGATCCCAAGATATGCAACACGGTGGTATGGTATGTATGCTATGGAGTATGATCACTAATGTGCACAAGTCATGTTGCCTGCAATACTCAACGGCTAGTCTCGGTGGGTAAGCTATGCAAAAGTAGGGACAATGTTGGTATCAATGCAAATGCAATGTTTGATGAGACCCGTGCGAAGTTGAGCCGTGGTGATTGTGAAGCCGAACCGCGCCTAGATAGCCGAAACACAAGAGGATACGGAAGCCACAACTCAAAATCTCAAGGACCAAAATTTGTCAAAATCATCATAGGAGGTATCGGGGAAGATGTTTCTGTATGTTGGTATGGAAGGTGTGGTGGAATGTGGAATTGTGGTGGTGGAACTGTCAAACTTCAGATTCGTCCGGGTTTCACGGACGTCCGGGATTTTACGGTCGTCCGGACTTCGTCGTCGGACGTCAGACCTTTTCCGATCCGTCCGGAACTGGGTAAAAATCGGGCTCGGGATGAACTACGAGATTTTGGGAAGAAGAAAATGGTGAGGTCGAAATCGAGTGATTTGGTGGATGAAAAAAGGGGAGAGGGTGGGGAAAGCTAGATCCACACGCAGCAACACAAATCTTTGGACCAAATCCAACAAAATCTCAACTCACAAACAAATCACAAAAAAAATAGGGGCTATTTTTGGTGGGGAATTTTCGGATTTAGGACAAAAACAACAAAATCAAGCTAGAAAAAGAGGGGTAGGGGCTCCAAAAATGTGATCAACGTGGCTCATGATACCAAGATGATGTAGGGCGGAACCCTAATCGGAGATCTTTCACGTTTGGAGGGGATCCTACGAGGGAAACACAACGAACAAGCGGAAGAACACGGGGAAACACACACACAAGAGGAACACTAAACCGACAAGTATCGATCACACAAGGGCTAGATCGTCAAACACATAAGGTAGCACAAGATTCAAAATCAACAAAGCAAAGATACATGAGTAGCCGTTCATCTCCGAGAGGAGGTCTTGATGGGGTCCACCCTAGAAGGGGGTCTTGAATCCGCTTGGGGGATCTTCGCCGTAGAGGTCCTGAGCTCCGAGGAGAAGTAACCAAGTGGATGAGCAAGGCTCTCACACAAACATGAGCTAAACCAATGCTTACCCTAGAAAGGTGGGGAAGAAAGAGTATATATAGTCTAGGGGGCGAAGGGGTACAAGGGCTGCGGCCCCAAACAAAGTCAACACACACGCATCGGACGTCCGGAGATCACCGGTCGTCCGGAGGCTCGAGAGGGTCCGGACGTCCGGAGGCCTTCGGACGTCCGTAAATTCGGCTCGGGCGCACATCGGTCGGCCGTCCGTAGATTCGGTCCGGGCGTGCGTCGGTCGGACGTCCGGAGGCTTTCGGACGTCCGTAGATTCCATTCAGGTGCCCAGCTGTCGGACGTCCGGAGGGCGTCGGTCGTCCGTGGCCTAGGAGTTCGCCGGATGTCCGGACGTGGTCGGACGTCCGATGCCTGTAGCTGCAGCATCCTTTCTTCTTCTTCTTCAACATGCTTGGGGTCCTCTTCGTCTTGGATCTTGGTGGTAGTTGTTCCTTGGCTTATCTCCATGTACCTGATTATACATAGGGTTTCCGAATGAGGTAGTAGCCAAGTCTCGTGAGTAGGAGGAGGGAGTTCTGAGAGGAGCGAGTTCACCTTATCTTTGATAGCCTTAGCTCGGGCGCGTGTCATGGGTCCACGTGGTATTGAGGAAGATGTAGGTGCGTCCATGGGGATGAGTGAGGGATGCTCCGCATCAACTTGTCGATGATAGGCATGTCGTCATGTAGGAGACCTATCACCAAAGAAGAAAACACACTAGGAGTAGAGGTTAAGTCGTTAGAAATCAAAGTGGCCTCACATGCCGTGTCAACTACCTCGCTCACTAAGTGTTGTGGCTCACTCACTCCCTCAAGGATGCTCTCACTCATATGGTTGGTGGAGTCACTCAAATGGCTCTCAACCTCACATAGGATGTGTGGCATGCTCTCATGTGTGGGGCTAGTGGTGGTCACACTCATCCTCTCAAAGGAAATGCACTCAATGTCACATATGGTGGAGTCGCTCATCTCTCTCATGGGGTGGTGGCTCTCCTCACATGACAAATGGGGCATCTCGACATATGTTTGTGTCGGAGAGATGTTGCTGCAAATGTCTCTATGCTCAATTCCTATCGCCGCGGTCGAAGGGGATGGCCCTTGCTCGACCTTTTTGTCACCGTCTTGGTGTTGGAGGCCCATATGATGTGGCACCTCGTAGCTCGTCTCCATGACCGAAGGGAGTTTCCCATGCTCGGCCATCTTCCTTGGGGGCTTCGAAGATGGAAGTGTCGCCTCGTCAGAGGTAGTCGCCTTGGACTTGATGAAGTCAATGTAGGCGTACACGTGGGAAGTAGGCGAAGATGCCGTACGTCCAAAGGCGAAGATGCCTTGAGAACACTTGGCGAAGATGCCGAAGTGGTTGATGTAGCCGTAGCGCCGTCTTTACGGTGGTCGTCTCGCGGTCTTCTTTTGTGCTCTTGAAGCTTGGACTTGGCGTGAAGTAGGGCTTGTTGGGACTTGTGCACTTGCGCTTGTGGAGCATCTTCATGATGATGATGTCGTTGTCGTGCTTGAGCTCGTAGTACATGTTGTTCGTCGTCGTCGTGCACATGATGCTTGGAGGTGACTTTCCCTTCATGACGATGTGGATCACGAACATGATGGTGGTCGCCATGGAGATGTGGACATGGACGACTTGCGCTTGCATCGCTTGGGCACTCCGAAGAGTTGTGACTTGAACGTCGCCGCCTTGAAGATGGCGAAGGGGAAGAAGACTTGATCAAGGCTCTAATCTCCTCCATCCTTGCATCTTGCTCCTCTTTATGTGCGGAAAGCTTCTTGTCGATGTAGTCCCTTTTCCTTGCTTCGGAGAGATGAATGTCGATGGAGAGGTTCTCGATGCGCTCTTGCAATCTTGATTGTACGCCTTTGCATTTGTCGTCAGAGATCGAAGATTGACGCTTTGGTGATGTAGTTGTTCACGCCCGTAAATGCGTTGTCGAAGACCGGAGAGGAAATGCCTTGCCTATCCATCACAAGACTCGAGCAAATATGAGTGGGAGAAAGAGAAGAACTTATACCAAATGTACCTTGACCGATGTTGAAAATGGATCAATGATCACTCAATGTGTAACAAGGAAATAGCACAATTGGTACCAATTCTTGTCGGTTTCTCACACCTCCACAAATAAGGCTTATGGTGGAGCTCGGTGGTGGCACAAAAATTTGATGCAAAATGTTAGCAAGAGTCAATAATGTTGAAAGAGATTCACAAATTCGCAAGCGAAACAAGTAGACCAATAGCAATGAATGGTACACGGAAACACACACACGGATAGATAAATGGGGTCGTGCAACCAAGGAATGAGCTCAAAACGTGGAATCCACCAAAAGGCTCGTGTTGCACAACTCAAGAGAGACGCTAGCACGATTGCTCAATAGGCGGATACGACACTTGTGCACAACCTATAAGATGCAAAATATATGGACTTTTATCCCAAGTATTCTATGTATGTATGGTTCCCGGTGTTTCCCTCAAGATGATCCAAGATGATCGGATATGACAATCTTATATGCAATGTGGTATGATGCTATGGCACTTGCTTACAAGCTCTTTGCGCTCTCTTCCTTTTTCTTTGCTTAAAAGCTTATTCTTTTTTTTTGTATGGCCACTTTTGCACAATGCACAAACCAAGATAGCAATTGTGTATATGCGGGAACAAACTTGTGACACACGATATGATACCAAGATATGCACCACGATGATATGGTATGTATGCTATGGGAAGTATGATCACTAATGTGCACAAGTAACGTTGCCGGCAATACTCAAATGGCTAGTCTCGATAGGCAAGTGACGCAAAATGGGCTAGGGGTTATCAATGCAATTGCAAGGGGAATATACAATGGAGGGATACCACTATAACAAGATGATATAGAGGTTACCGTCAATGGCGATGATGAGCGGCAGTGTTCTTGATGTAGATACCAAGATGATAGAGACTCGTCCCTAAGTAGCCGAAACACCTTAGGAAACGGGAAAAACCGCGAACTCAAAATCTCCAAAGGAAAATGTCAAATGGTGGTAGCGGGAATGCGGTGGTGGTTGCGGAAGTATTGGTGGAAACCCGAGTAGCCGAAGTTGACCGGGTTATGGTGGTTGAAGCGTATGATGGGATATACACGGAGTCAAATTTGAAAGCACGTCCCTAAGTAGCCGAAACACCTTAGGAGACACAACTCTCAACACAACAAAATTGGGTTAAGTTGGTGTGGCGGAAGTGTATGGTGGGCAAGCCTATGCGGAAGTTATGGAGGCGGTTGATGAAGAATCAACCGTCCCTAAGTAGCCTAAACACCTTAGAAGACTCAAGTCACTACTCAAACAACCTCAAATGCTATGGGGAACCAAATGGGTTAGGTTGCGGAAGGCTATGGTGGTATTGCGGATGATGTGGTGGAAGCCCTAGGCAAAGATGCCAAAGTACCAAAAATTTGATGGTGTCAAAAGGTGGTGAAACCAAGGTGAGGACCTCGGCCACGTCGATAGCTTCAAAACGAGTCAAAGAACACTCAAATCGGAATTCGGAGTGAAAAGTTATGATGAAAACGGTGAAGAAGGCTGATGCTGAAATTTTGTGCAATATTTCGGGTTAGGCCGGAAGTTCCGGGCCTAGGGCCGGAAGTTCCGGGCTCCGGAAGTTCCGGGGGTGGCCGGAAGTTCCGAGGGTCGCGGGAAAAGTGCGAGGGTCAGGGGGATTTTTGGGGTAAAGTTTCTGTTTAGCCCGGAAGTTCCGGGGCTGGGACGGAAGTTCCGGGGGAGTCCGGAAGTTCCGGGGCTGGGACGGAAGTTCCGGGGGAGTCCGGAAGTTCCGGGGGTCGTGGAATTTCTTCGGGGACGAAACCTAAATTCGAGATCTGAGAACGGGGGCGGAAAAACTCGATTTCCAGGGTCAAAATTGGGGAGATTTTGTGGATAGAAATGGGGGAAAAGAAGGGGAATGCTAGATCCACTTGAAACACAACGAATCCATGGATCAAAATCAACAAAACATCATCCAAACAAATCATAAAAAAAATTGGGGCTATTTTTGGTGGGGATTTTCGGATTTAGGACGAAATCAACAAAATCAAGCTAGAAAACAAAGGGTAGGGGCTCCAAAAACGTGATCAACGTGGCTCATGATACCATATGATGTAGGGTGGAACCCTATGTGGAGATCTTTCACGTTTGGAGTGGATGCTACGGGGAAACACGAAGAACGAGCGGAAGAGGACGAGGGAAATCATGGGGGAAAACACAAGAGAATCACTCAAACCAACAAGATTTGATTACACATGCGCTAGATCGATGAACATAAGGAGAGATATACGATCCACGATCAACAAAGGACGACACAAGAGGTAACGGGGTTCTTCTCCGTGAGGAGGTCTTGATTGTCTTCCCTTGAAGGGGTCTTGAATCCGCTTGGGGGATCTTCTCCGAAGAGGTCGCGAGCTCCGAGGAGAAGTAACCAAGTGGATGAGCTCAAAGGACGACACAAAATATGAGCTAATCCATTGCTAACCCTAACTAGGAGGAGGGGGTGGTCTATTTATAGTCTAAGCCACGAAGGGGTAAGTGGGAAAGGGTTACATGGGCTTCGGCCCGAGTCTTTGCACGCAGGCAGGCCGGAAGTTCCGGGCAGGGCCGGAAGTTCCGGGCTCCGGAAGTTCCGGGCAGGTTCCGGCCGGGTTCCGGGCTATCCAGAGAGTTGGCGCGCTCGGGGCTGGTCTGGACTCCGGGGGCCGGAGGTTCCGGGCAGGCCGGAAGTTCCAGGCAGGGCAGAAGGTCCGAGGGCCGGAAGTTCCGAGCAGGCCGGAAGGTCCGGGCTGTCCAGAAGCTTGTCCCTGCTTCTTCTTCCTTCTCCTCTTCCATGCTTGGCCTTGGTCCTTGGATCCTCCATGGTCGACTCGGTCGTACCTGAGTGTATGCAAGATCCATGCATGAGGTAGTAGCCATGTCTCACATGAGGAAAGTGACGGTTCGAAGAGGAGTGAGTTCACCTTGGGGTTTGGAGAGTAGTCGGAGTGTACATGGGGATGAACGTGGGAAGCTCCGCATCAGTCCACTTGGAGCTTGGATAGTTGATGGAAGGTCCATGGGGATGACCGAAGGATGCTCCTCATCAGGACGAGTCTCCATCATCTTGGTATCTACATCAAAAACACCGCCACTCATCATCTCAAAGGACGGTAACCTCGACGACACCACTGTATATTCCCCTTGCAAATTGCATTAATAACCTCTAGCCCATTTTGCGTTACTTGCCTATCGAGACTAGCCATTTGAGTATTGCCGGCAACGTGACTTGTGCACCTTAGTGGTCTGTACCTTCCATTGCATACATACCATATCATATTGGTATCATATCTTGTGTCACAAGTTTGTTCCCGCATATACACTATTGCTATCTTGGTTTGTGCATTGTGCTAAAGTGGCCAGAAAAAAAAGAATAAGCTTTTAAGCAAAAAGAGAAAGGGCAAAGAAGCTTGTAAGCAATAGCCATAGCATGATACCACATTGCATATAAGATTGTGATGCGGAGCATCCTTCCATCATCCCCATGGACTCTACATCGACACATCCAACCCCACGAGGACCCACGACGAGAGCTCAAGCACGTGCCATTCAATCCGAGGTTAACTCTCTCCTTGTTGAACTTCACTTTGACCCACGTGAGACATGGCTACTACCTCAAACGGAGATGCTTTGTGTGCTCAGGTACCAGGTAAGCAACCAAGGAGAAGGAACGGTGCAAGACGGACATCAAGATCAAGGAAGCATTCGCCCAACTCGAAGGACCGGTACAATCACCACAACCGGCCGGGCGGAACAACCGCCTACTACCGCCCAACAACCGGCCGCTATTCGGTGATCAAGCGGTGCAGGGCGGTACAAAGATCGGATCTACGGTTTATGCCCAAAGACCGGAACAACCGCCCGACACCCGGTACAACCGCTGGCTCCTTCGACGCCCACCTCCAGAAGCCAGTGCCGAACTCCCTGCGGTAGTACCGCCTTCCTCGACCGGAACTACCGCCCCTCATGAGCTCTCAGCGGTACAACCGCCCCCGCGACCGGTACAACCGGCCTGTCTGCGCATAGTGTTTTGGGCCGAGCCCGTGTACCCCTTCGCCCTCACTTACCCCTTCGTGGCTTAGCACTATATATACTCTTCTCCTAGCTTCGTATTAGGGTTAGCTTAGGTTTAGCTCATGTTTGTGTGAGAGCCTTGCTCATCCACTTGGTTACTTCTCCTCGAGCTCAGGGACCTCTACGGAGAAGATCCCCCAAGCGGATTCAAGACCCCCTTCTAGGGTGGACCCCATCAAGACCTCTCGGAGAAGAACGGCTACTCGTGTATCCTTACCTTTGTTGATTGTGGATCATATGTATCTCTTTGTGTTCGGTGATCTAGAACTTGTGTGATTGATTCCTTGTTGGTTGAGTGATTTCTCTCTCGTTTCCTCCGTGTTCCCCTTTGTTCTTCCGCGTGTTCTTCGTGATTCCCCGTAGGATCCACTCCAAACGTGAAAGATCGTCCACATAGGGTTCCGCCCTACATCATCTTGGTATCATGAGCCACGTTGATCACGTTTTTGGAGCCCCTACCCCATGTTTTCTAGCTTGACTTTGTTGTTTTCGTCAGAACCGAAAATCCCCACCATAAATAGCCCCAATTTTTTTGTGATTTGTTGGTGTGATGAAATTTTGTTGGATTTGGTCCATGGATTTGTGTTGCTGCGTGTGGATCTAGCTTTCCCCACCCTCCCACCTCTTTCCATCCACGAAATCCACCCAATTTTACCCGAAATCCTCCATTTCCGCCACAAAATCGTTTCCGACACGAGCGGTACAACCGCCCCTCCGAGCAGTACCACCGCTGAGTACCTCAGCGGTACAACCGCCCGTCCGAGCGGTACTACCGCCTGTGCCAATTTCAGCATTCTGAGTTTCACCATTTTCAGCATAACTTCCACATCCGGAGTCCGATTTTCGCGTTCTTTAGCTTGTTGAGAAGCTATTGACATCCCCCATCCACCACCACTTTCCGTTTCCACCATTGTTGCTTTTGGTCTTTGAGAATTTGAGTTGTGGTTCCGTGTCCTATTGTGTTTCGGCTATATAGAGTGCGGTTCGGCGTCAACATCACCACCGCTCATCTTCGCCAAGGACTCATCATCGCCAAGGACGGTAACCGGCGACATCTTTGTCATACCTTGCAATTGCATTGATACCCACATGGCCTTATTTTTGCATAGCTTACCCACCGAGACTAGCCATTGAGTATTGCCGGCAACGTGACTTGTGCACATTAGTGATCATACCATCGTGGTGCATATTTTGGGATCTATTTGTGTGTAACAAAGTTGTCATAACATACACAATTGCTATCTTGGTTCGTGAAGTTTTGCATGAGAAAAGAGCTCAAAAGTGAAAGAGCCACACAAGCTTTTAAGCAAAGAGGAAAGATAAGCAAAGAGCTTATGAGCAAGAACCATAGCATTATACTACATTAAGATTGTCATATCGGATCATCTTGGATCATAGCACCGAAATACCATACATATAGCATACGTGGAATAGAGATAGTTGCATTTTTGCATAGTAGGTTGTGCACAAGTTCCGTATCCGCCTATTGTGCAATCGTGCTAAGCGTCTCTCTAGTATTGTGCAACAAGAGCATTTTCGTGGATTCCACATTTTGGCTCACTTTTGGTTTGCACAATCCCACTTATCTATTTGCGTGTGTGTTTCCGTGTACCACTATTTGCTTGGTCTACTTGTTGCATTTGCAAATTTGTGTACCTTTTCCAACATTATTGATGCTCACTTACGATTACATCAAATTTTGTGCCACCATCCTCACCAAGCTCCACCATAAGCTTTTATTTGTGTAGGTGTGAGAACCGACAAGGATTGGTACCAATAGTGCTATTTCATTGTCCGCATTTGAGTGAACTTGATTCATCATCAACATCGGTCAAAGGTACATTGGTATAAGTTCTTCCCCTTCTACCACTCACATTTTTGCTTGGAATGATGGATAGGCCAAGTACTTCTACCAACCCACTCTTCATCGAACAAGACGACGACATGTCATCATAGTCACCAAAAATCACCTCTTTGGTGCACAACGAGCGTTGCACCAAGAACAACAAGCAATGAGCGACCTCATCGACAACCTCGCCACCGACTTGCGACTCTCCGAGCAACGTACAAGAGACTACTTCGACAACAAGTTCGACACTCAAAAGCAAGAGAATGATGCAAGAATGGGCGAGATCCGGCGCCTTGATGAGAAACCGGCATCATTCCACTTCTTCATCATCAAGACGGAGCCGCTCGAGTCGACACTCCGACGACACCTTCTACGACTCAAGTACACCTACTTCGAACACTCTTCGTCGTGCCGCACGTCAAGACCATCATGCATCTCGCAACCCGCTACATGACAAGCATTCACAAGAGCAAGTTGATGATCAAGTCCCTCGTCCTCAATCAAACCAAGATGCTTTTTCTCAAGCTCGAGAACGACAAGGACTACAGCGCTAAGAGGAAGAACGAGCGCGTCTACACCAAGACGAACAAGATGCCAAGGCTCAACGTCTTCAACAACAACAACGTGAAGCGCAAGCTCTTGAGGCGCAACGTGCCCTTCAAGAATCAAGTCGAGCCTTCGCCAACCGCAATCGCGAGCAGGCGCAACCAAGAGGAAGCCCTTCGAGAAGAAATCCAAGAGAGGAACTACCAACCTCATGGACAACATCAAGTTCCTCAAGCTCCTCCACAAGCTCGTCAAGCTCCACTTCAACATCAAGTTCAACAAGAGCAAGTTGATCATGGTCTTCCTCCACGCCAAGAGCAACATGAAGACGATTGCAATCCACGTCATGGGCGTCATCATCAACATCGCCAACAACACAATGAAGAGTAACGCTACGGCAAGCTAAAATTCACCATGCCCAAGTTCAATGGAAGCAATGACCCCGAAGACTATCTCTCATGGGCATTGAAGGTTGACAAAATCTTCCAGTTGCACAACTACGATGAAGCGAAGAAAATCGCTATGGCATCACTTGAGTTCCAAGACTATGTGCTCATATGGTGGGAACAAATCATTGAGCGACGACAAGCAAGAGGTGAACCTCCAATCACCACTTAGGCTCAAATGAAGGATGTCATGCGAGCACATTTTGTGCCAACCTACTACAACCGCGACCTCTTCAAGAAACTCCAACTCCTCAAGCAAGGAACAAAGAGTGTTGAAGAATACTACAAGGAAATGGAGATAGCCATGATTCGAGCCAATGTCAAGGAAGATGATGAGCAAACTATGGCATGTTTCTTGAATGGACTCAATCATCCCATCAAGAAGATCGCCGACTTCCAACCATACTCCACCCTCATTGAGCTCGTGCATCAAGCTACAAAGGCGGAACGTCAAGTGCAAGATGACTTCAAGTACGCCAAGTACTCGTCCAAGACCTATGGCTTCTCCAACAACCAAGCTTCAACACCTCCTCCAACATCTACATCAACCAAACCTTCTACAAACAACGACGACAAATCGAGTTACAAGAGAAATTCTCAAGTCGTCCTCCGACCGATGAGACCATCAAAACAAGCTCCTTCAAGTGTTTCACTTGCGGCGGCCGAGGCCACAAGTCCTACGAATGCACCAACAAGCGGACCATGATCCTCAACGACGACGGCACATATGACTCAATGAGTGATGAGGAGATGGAAGCCCTTGAGCAAGTGGCCATGCACCGGCGAGTGAACGAAGATGAAGATGATCAAGTCTTTTGCGATGAGGATTCGAGCCCGCTCTCGTTGTCTCCAAGGTCTTGACTCTTCAACATCAACAAGAAGACGACCAAAGATGCCACATCTTCCACACAAAGGCCGGCATCAACGGAATATCCGTCAAGGTCATCATCGATGGAGGTAATTGCCACAATTTGGCAAGTGAAGAACTATGTTCCAAACTTCAATTGGTCAAGAGGAAGCACCCACACCCCTACAAGGTTCAATGGCTAAGTGACTCCGGCACTATACGAGTCGAGCATACGGTCCAAGTCTCCTTCAAAATTGGTTCTTATGAAGACACTTTGGAATGTGATGTGGTCCCAATGACGGTTTGCCACCTCCTTCTTGGTCGACCATGGCAATTCGTAGTGGCGTCATCCACAATGGGCGCACCAATCACTATAGCTTCAAGATGAAAGGGAAGGAATATGTGCTACGACCTATGTCTCCTAGTCAAGTGATAGCCGACAAGCAAGCCACCCATCATAGAGACAAAAAGTGAGCAAGTGATCCACCCAAAAGTGAGTGAGAGCCACAAACCACACTTGAGCGCTTCTTAGCCTAGAGAAAAACCTCATCCTATTTGCCACCAAAAGTGAGATGAGAGAAGTGTGTGAGAACCCATCGAGTGTGATGCACTTTGTCCTTGTGTGCAAGGATGGAGAACCAAAAACTAACACCATTCACGAGCTACCTTTGGTGTTTCAATCTCTTTTGCAGGAATTTCAAGATGTTTTCCCCGATGAGCTACCTCCGGGTCTACCTCCTCTACGAGGCATTGAGCATCGGATCGACCTCATCCCCGGAGCGCCACTTCCAAACAAAGCTCCATACCGTGTAAATCCCGAAGAAACCAAGGAGATTCAACGGCAAGTACAACAACTAATCGACAACGGTCATGTACGTGAAAGCTTAAGCCCTTGTGCCGTTCCGTTATACTTGTGCCTAAGCCCGATGGAAGTTTTCGCTTGTGTTCGATTGTAGACCTATAAATGCTATCACCGTCCGCTATAGGCATCCCATTCCTCGCTTAGATGATATGCTTGATGAACTTAGTGGAGCCAACATTTTCTCAAAAATTGATCTTAAAAGTGGCTATTATCAAATCCGCATTCAAGAAGGTGATGAATGGAAAAGCGCTTTCAAAACCAAATTTGGCTTGTATGAGTGGTTAGTAATGCCTATGGGTTTGTCGAAGCACCGGAACTTTCGTGCGTCTTATGCATCATGTGCTTAGACCTTCCATTGGAATCTTCGTTGTGGTTTACTTTGATGATATTCTTGTGTTTAGCAAAACCATGAAAGAGCACATCAATCATGTAAAATCTGTCTTCGCAAGGAAAGCCTTTATGCAAACTTGAAAAAAAATGCACTTTTGGCGTTGACAAAGTGGTTTTCTTGGGTGTCCATGTTGATGAATCTAAAATTGAAGCAATTAAAACTGGGCCCCAACCCACCAATTTGCAACAAGTGCGAAGTTTTCTTGGTCTTGCGGGTTTTTATCGTCACTTTGTGAAAGATTTTAGCACAATTGCCGCTCCTTTGCATGCCTTGAGTAAGAAGAATACTCCCTTTGTTTGCGGAACTTTGCAATCAACCGCTTTTGATGAGCTCAAGTCTTTGCTTACTCATGCTCCGATTCTTGCTTTGCCCAATTTTGACAAAACTTTTGAGGTTCATTGTGATGCAAGTGGTACCGGAATTGGCGGAGTTTTGATGCAAGAAAAACGAGCCATTGCTTATTTTAGTGAAAAACTCTCCGGTACTGAACTTAATTATCCCATCTATGACAAAGAATTGTATGCTTTAGTGCTTGTGCTACATGTTTGGGAACATTACCTTAGACCTCATGAGTTTGTCATCCATACAGCCGCCCAGCCGCCAATTACCTACAGGCCCCAGACATCCGGCCCGCAAGCCCGGACATCCGGCGCCTCCCGACAGCCCGGACATCCGGCCACAGGCCCGGAAATCCGACGCCCCTATCCAGATAGCACCGAGGCCGACCTCACCAGCCCGGACATCCGGCCCATGCCCTGGACATCCGACCTCCATGAGCATGGGACATCCGGCCCCTAGCCGGACATCCGGCCTACCGCCTCAGGCAGAGTCGGGCCAAAGGCCCATGTATCCCCTCCTCACTTACCCCTTCATGGACTAGCCTATATATACTCCATCCCCTTCCTCTAGTTAGGGTTAGCAAATATGATAGCTCATTCTTAGGTGAGCTTTGCTCCTACCTCTACTCTTGAGAGAGAGAGAGACCCCTACCCCATTGGAGGCCAAGACCTCCATCTAGGGGAAGATCCTGCGGGATATATCATCAAGACCCCCTCTTGGGCGGACCCCTTCAAGACCTCCTCACGGAGATGAACTCTACCTTGTATCTTTCCCTTTGTTGTTCATGTACCTTGTGATCTTGTGTGTTTGATTGTCTAGTGGATGTGTGATTGGACTTGTTCTTGAGTGTTTCCCTTGTGATTTCTCTCCGTTCTTCCCCGTGTTCATCGTGTTCTTCGAGGGATCCTGATAGAGGCAAAGGTGTCCCGATGTTTCAATGAGATGGTGGCTATCGTTTCTGTGGGAGTCGACCTTGACGATCCGACTACGTGACGTCTTGAGACGTCGCGCCTTAGCAATCGCTAAACCAACTTCCGAGGGTTATTGACCACGCCGGAGCACGATCAACGACCACGAGGGCCTGCTTTCCTGCGAGCAAACGAAGAACAAGCAAGAAACTAAGATTGCAATCTGGATATTGCGAATATAAGAGGAAAGCTTTATTAATGAAGGTGGGGTTACGAGACGCCTTGGTGCAGTCGTTGAACACAAACGGCACGCGAAGTTGCAGCTATGGCGAACTTTTGATCTAAACAAAACCCAAAGTCTAAACGACGCCCTAAGGGCTGTATATATGGAGAAAGAGGAGGGAATTTCGTGGCCCTTGAGGGAGGGGTCCGAAACCAACCCTAACTCTTGTTTCACCACACATACGGACTCTAGAAACAGCCTACACTTAAGTATTTCGAAATTACATGGGCCTGGCCCAATATTAAGGTGACGCAGCACCTAGAATAGCCTATGGACGAATATTATGAAGTGGCATCTTGTATATTTCGTCCAAGGCCTCATGCTCTCATTAGGGTGGCTTCAAAGTCCTGGAATCATCACTTGTAACTCCGTTCTTGTTCCCCTTGCGCATGCCAACATCTCCATGCTTGAACTTGCTCCAAGGTTCATCTTTCTTGTCCATGGTAGGCCCTTCATTTGTAAGCAAAACAAATGTATCCAATTTAGGCAGCATCATATTCTCATGAACATTGGAACCGTTACCAAGAAACGAAAGTACACGATAATTCAATTGGCGGCATGAGCTCTTGTAATTGGTCCAAGATGTATAGCGGCAGGGCTGTGGGTGTAACAATGGTATTGATGTCCTCATCATCCTCCCTTCTTGAAATGAAGTCGTCCTCGACGGAAACTCATCTTCCTCACCCAAATAAGGCTTCAAATCTGCAATGTTAAAAGTGGGACTAACCCCAAAATCTGCAGCAGCTCAAGTTTATATGCATTATCATTTATTTTCTCTAACACCTTAAATGGACCATCAAGACGTGGCATTAGCTTTGATTTGCGCAAATTAGGAAACCTATCCTTACGCAAATGTAACCAAACAAGATCTCCGGTGCAAAGACAACATGTTTTCTACCCTTATCTCCGGCAAGTTTATATTTAGCATTCATACGCTCAATGTTTTCCTTAGTTAACTCATGCATTTTTAAAATCAATTCAGCACGTTCTTTAGCATCAAAATTAACCTTCTCCGAAGATGGAAGAGGCAACAAATCAATAGGTGCACGAGGTAGGAAGCCATACACAATTTCAAAAGGGCACATCTTAGTAGTAGAATGCAATGAACGATTATAAGCAAATTCAATATGAGGCAAGCATTCTTCCCACATTTTCTTATTATTCTTCAAAACAGCCCTAAGCATAGTAGACAATGTTCTATTGACTACTTCAGTTTGTCCATCAGTTTGGGGGTGACAAGTAGTACTAAAAAGCAGTTTAGTCCCCAACTTAGCCCATAAACATCTCCAAAAGTGGCTAAGAAATTTAGTATCACGATCTGAAACAATAGTATTTGGCACACCATGCAAGCGAATAATTTCACGAAAGAACAAATCAGCAACATTAACAAAGATCATCGCTTTTATGACATGGTATAAAGTGTGCCATTTTAGAGAATCTATCCACGACAACAAATATGCTATCCCTCCCTTCTTTGTTCGAGGTAAACCTAAAACAAAGTCCATAGATATATCCTCCCAAGGAACACTAGGTACAGTGCAAAGGCATATATAAAGCATGAGGATTGAGTCGTGACTTAGCTTTTTGACATGTAGTGCGGCGAGCAACAAAACGCTCAACATCCCGTCTCATCTTTGGCCAAAAGAAATGTGTAGCAAGTATATCCTCCGTCTTCTTCATGCCAAAGTGTCCCATTAGTCCTCCTCCATGCGCCTCCTGCAACAACAAAAGTCTAACAGAGCTAGCAGGAATGCATAGCTTGTTAGCACGGAACACAAAACCATCCTTAATAACGAACTTGTTCCTTGTTCTTCCTTCTTTACAATTCTGCATTACATCTTTAAAATCAGCATCATGCACATATTGATCTTTGATGGTCTCCAAACCAAATATTTTGAAGTCAAGTTGTGAAAGCATAGTATAGCGACGAGACAAAGCATCAGCAATAACATTTTCTTTACCCTTCTTGTGTTTAATGACATAAGGGAAAGTCTCAATGAATTCAATCCATTTAGCATGTCTACGATTCAGTTTAGCTTGACTTTTAATATGTTTCAAAGATTCATGATCAGAATGTATAACAAATTCTTTGGGCCACAAATAATGTTGCCATGTCTCTAAAGTCCGAACAAGAGCATATAATTCTTTGTCATAAGTAGAATAGTTCAGACTAGGCCCACTCAATTTTTCAGAAAAGTATGCAACAGGTTTGCCATCTTGTAATAACACACCTCCTAATCCAATTCCACTAGCATCACATTCGAGCTCAAAAGTCTTATTAAAGTCAGGAAGTTGGAGTAAAGGAGCATGTGTCAACTTATCTTTCAATACCGTGAAGGCTTCTTCTGCGGTACCCCAAACAAAAGGCACATCCTTCTTTGTAAGTTCATTGAGAGGTGCAGCAATGGTGCTAAAGTCTCTCACAAAACGCCTATAGAAACCAGCGAGTCCAAGAAAACTCCTCACTTGTGTGACCGTTTTGGGCTGCGGCCAACTCTCAATAGCTTCAATCTTGGCTTTATCAACTTCAATTCCCTGTGGTGTAACAACATAGATACTCGGTCGGTGCAAAAGGTGCACTTCCCAAGGTTACCAAACAAACGTGCATCACGTAGAGCATTAAAAACAGCACGTAAATGTTCCAAATGTTCTTCCAAAGATTTGCTATAAATCAGTATATCATCAAAATAGACTACCACAAATCGTCCAATGAAAGCACGTAAAACTTCGTTCATTAGTCTCATGAAAGTACTAGGTGCATTAGTTAACCCAAAAGGCGTGACTAACCACTCATATAAACCAAACTTAGTTTTAAATGCTGTTTTCCATTCATCTCCCAATTTCATACGAATTTGATGGTATCCACTATGCAAATCAACTTTGGAGAATATTGTAGAGCCACTCAATTCATCAAGCATATCATCTAGCCTAGGAATAGGATGACGATAACGAATAGTAATATTATTAATGCCTCTACAATCAACACACATACGCGACGTACCATCCTTTTTAGGCACTAGTATAATAGGAACAGCACAAGGACTAATAGATTCGCGTATATAACCTTTGTCGAGCAGCTCCTGTACTTGACGCATAATCTCCTTCGTCTCCTCTGGATTGGTACGGTATGGTGCACGGTTGGGTAGCGATGCACCGGGAATTAAGTCAATTTGATGCTCAATCCCTCGAATAGGTGGTAATCCGGTGGCACGCGTCTTGTGGGAAGACGTCGGCGAACTCCTGCAAAATGTTAGTGACAGCGGGGGCAAAGAGGAAGGCACGTCCTCGAATGAAAATAATGCCTCTTTGCACACAAAAGCATAGCAAACAGATTTGCTAGAATCTAGCTCCTCAATATCAGATTTGGTGGCAAGTAAACATGCACTTTTCAGGTTTAATTTCAGAAGCAACATTATATGGTTTATTATTAGGCTTCATTTGTTGCTCAAATTCTTTTTCCACAATCTGATTTTCACTCTTATTTTTCTCCTGTTTTGCTTTATTAGCTCTATTAATATCATCTTTCAAAATTGAATCAGGAGTCATAGGAAGCAAAGTAATATTTTTATCCTTGTGAACAAGAGTATACTGATTGTTTCTACCATGGTGTACAGAATTTTTATCAAATTGCCATGGTCTAACAAGTAATAAGGAACATACTTGCATAGGTACCACATCACAATCAACATAATCAGCATATGTAGAGATACTAAAATACACACGAGCAAAGACGTGTTACCTTAACCTTGCCGCTGTTGTTGAACCATTGGATGTAGTAAGGATGTGGATGTGGTCTTGTGGTGAGAGAAAGCTTCTCCACCATATCCATGCTAGCCAAGTTGTTGCAGCTCCCTCCATCTATGATGACGCGAATAGAACGTTCCTTCACAACTCCCTTTGTATAGAACAAGTTATGCCTCTGATTTTGCTCAGCTTGTGTAACCTGCACACTCAAAACACGTTGAGCAACTAAACATTCATACCGCCAAGATCTTCAAAGCAGCCATGTATTGCGTCTCATGATCGTAATCATCTCCACCATGTTCTTCATGTGTAATAAGAGCCAAAGTCTCTTCATCATAGTCACTAGCGGACTCATACCCACCATCCTCGGTAGCAATCATCACACGCTGAGATTGGCATTCTCTCAAAATGTCCTCTTCCCTTACAACGACGACAAATAATATCACTTGTGTGCCCTGTTGACGCCATGGAAGAAGAAGAGCTACTGTAGGCCCAAAGAGTGCGCTCTTGGCGAGATAGTGGTGGTTGTGCACGCTTTCTTGTATCACGGTTGGAGGTGGCAGCCGACGGAGGTGCCGGTGTAGTAGAACGTGTCGAAGTAGATGATGCACGTGGTGTCCGTGATGAAGGTCGACCTGCGAGAAAAGTTAGTCCGCGCCAACGTCCGATCCTGCACTTCACGTTCAGCTTTACAAGCAAGATGGAATAACCGAGTGATATTAGTATAATCCTTGTAGTCTAGAATGGTCTGAATATCTCTATTTAATCCACCCAGAAAACGTGCAAGCATAGCTTCATTCTCCTCAACAATACCACATCTAATCAAGCCAGTTTGTAATTCACCGATAATATTCTTCTACCGAATTTTTCCTTGTCTTAAGCGCTGCAATTTTTGAAGTAATTCACGTTGATAATATGGTGGAACCCAACGAGTACGCATAGCAGTTTTCAAAGCAGCCCAAGTAGCTGGAACAGGATATAATCTACAATGTTCAGACCACCAAACACATGCAAAGCTAGTGAAAGCACAAACAGCCGGAATACGTCTCTCCTCGGGATATTGTAAACATGTAAATCGTTGTTCAGTTTCTAACTCCCTATTAAGATATATATATCATGAACATATCTACACTCAAATGTTGGAATATTCAACTTCAATTTAGGGAGATGGTCATGATCTCGTACCTGAGGGGGGCGCCCTAACATTGCCATTATTTGCATGTGGACGACCGGGTGGTTGTGGTCTGGTGGTTGTGGTGCTGGTGGTTGCATGTAGTTCTGAAGTTGATCAACCTCATCCTCGTACTCTCTCACATAATCATCCTCCCCACATCGCCAGTAGGAGCCACGAAGTATCAACAGCAAGACACCTGCAGCTTGGCGGTGAAGAGGGACATGGCTCACTTCGGCGGAGGGTTGCTTCATGATGTGGAGGTAGTCGTTGTTGTTGTTGTAGAGGTGCATTAGGTGCAGCCGGTGGTGGTGGTGGTAGACGCTTGAGCAATTCATTAAACTTGTTATCGAGCTTTGTTTGAACGCCTTCTCAATGCCATCTATCTTCTCCATGGCCTCTTCAAATCTATTTAGAACATCTTCCACCTGCCCACTCATCATTTGTTGAAACTTATCATGTAGCGCTTTGTTTGTCAAGTTCTCCCAGTCAGTCTCGTCGGCTTGTGATCCTGCCATGGTTAGCAGCAATAGAAACACACAAGAATATGATTCGACAGACTACTAGGAAGTGGTGGTGGTGGTGTGGTGGACAGTCACAAATCCGTCAAGCAAATCTCAAATTCTTACCAGTTTTTACCCAAAGAAGCGGTGATCGGCAACCGATGTAGTCAAAACTCTCAAAGCTTGGATAGAGCGATTACTGTGGAGAGTCAAGCATACGATGTAGATGTATGTGGAGCTGGGAAGGCTTATAATATGGTAGCAAAAGGGTCAGCAATAATCAATTCAGAGATGCAAAGTTGAATAAACGCTCAGCTTGATCTTGTCTTTGGTCCTAGGCTAGACCTGCTAGAGACGCGAGCCTAGAACACTAACAAAATCACGGCGCTGCACGGAAACAACCGACAAGCACACTCTGGAAAATATTACTTTTTCGCTCTTTTTTTTTGCGCTGCTTTTTCTTTGCGCTGCTCATTTTTTTTGTGTAAAATCACTATAATGGTGAGTGTCTCAAAACTCTTCCTGTGTCAAATCGACAGGATGGGCACGAAATTTTTCGACCAAATTTTTTTTGATTTGCGGACCCAAAAAGCTGAAACGGGTCAAAAAACTTTCTATAACGGCGACTGTCTCAATACACTTAGAAACACTTAAAAACAGGATAGCCAGAAAATTTTTCGACAAGTGCGTTTTCGGAAAATTTTGGGCCTAAACGGAGGGTGGTTTCCAGACTCCTTTGTTTTTCCCGAAACCTACTCCGGCAAGGAAACACGAATCGGAAACTAGATGGATCTCGAAAACAAACCTAATATGAGAAGAACTCGGATTGGTGGTGGATATATGGTGGCGGTGGTGGTATATGCATACAGATTCAGAGCGGTGGCGGATAAGCAATGGTGGTAGATGGCAAGGCGATGATGATGGTGCAGCGGCGGCGTGAAAACTTATGACCAGAACTCGAAACTCTAAAAGACTAGACGCTAAGACCAGCAACTAGACACGACGATGCAACCGCAAATTCAACAAAGCAAAAACCCTAAAAGATTATGCGAAGGCTCAGATTGGTTCGGATATGATGAACTAACCCTAATTTTTTTGTGGCTTTTTCGTGGACTTTAGGTATGAAGAACAGGACTCGATCTAATCTTTAAAAACTGTAAAATCTCACCGAGCAACACGAAAATCTGATACCACTTGATAGAGGCAAAGGTGTCCCGATGTTTCGATGAGATGGTGGCTATCGTTTACGTGGGAGTCGACCTTGACGATCCGACTACGACGCGTGCGAGACGTCGCGCCTTAGCAATCGCTAAACCAACTTCCGAGGGTTATTGACCACGCCGAGCACGATCAACCCGACCACGAGGGCCTGCTTTCCTGCGAGCAAACGAAGAACAAGCAAGAAACTAAGATTGCAATATGGATATTGCGAATATAAGAGGAAAGCTTTATTAATGAAGGTGGGGTTACGAGGCGCCTTGGTGCAGTCGTTGAACACAAACGGCACTGTGAAGTTGCAGCTATGGCGAACTTTTGATCTAAACAAAACCCAAAGTCTAAACGACGCCCTAAGGGCTGTATATATGGAGCAAGAGGAGGGAATTTTGTGGCCCTTGAGGGAGGGGTCCGAAACCAACCCTAACTCTTGTTTCCCCACACATACGGACTCTAAAAACAGCCTACACTTAAGTATTTCGAAATTACAAGGGCCTGGCCCAATATTAAGGTGACGCAGCACCTAGAATAGCCTATGGACGAATATTATGAAGTGGCATCTTGTATATTTCGTCCAAGGCCTCATGCTCTCATTAGGGTGGCTTCAAAGTCCTGGAATCATCACTTGTAACTCCGTTCTTGTTCCCTTGCATGCCAACATCTCCATGCTTGAACTTGCTCCAAGGTTCATCTTTCTTGTCCATGGTAGGCCCTTCATTTGTAAGCAAAACAAATGTATCCAATTTAGGCAGCATCATATTCTCATGAACATTGGAATCGTTACCAAGAAACGAAAGTACCTGATAATTCAATTGGCGTGCGCGAGCTCTAGTAATTGGTCCAGTATGTATAGCAGCAGGGGCTGTGGGTGTAACAATGGTATTGATGTCCTCATCAGATCCACTCCAATCGTGAAAGATCGGCCTACACCGGGTTAGCCCCGTATCATATGGTATCATGAGCCACGTTTATCACGTATTTGGAGTCACTCCCACCGTTTTCTAGCCTTCTTTTGCTTGATTTCGTCCTAAATCCGAAAATCCCCACCAAAAATAGCCCCAATTTTTTTGTGATTTGTTGGTTTGATGATGTTTTGTTGATTTTGATCCGTGGATTTGCTTGGTTTCAAGTGGATCTAGCTTTCCCCCAAGTTTCCCCACCTTCCATCCATGAAATCCATCAAATTTTGCCCCCGAAATCTTCAATTTCCGCCCCCAAGTCAAAAATTTCCGCCCCAAACGAGATCTGGAATCGTCGGGCCGGACATCCGGGCCTCAGGCCGGACATCCGGGCCATCCGGCCGGACATCCGGGCCCCAAGCCGGACATCCGGGCCCTGGAGCACCAAATCCGCACGGTTCTGGACATACACCCCCGGAAATCCGGCCCCTACCTCGGATATCCGGCCCCTGGGATTTCAGCTTTTCACGTTTCACCGTTTCGGCCATAACTAATTCATCCGGAGTCCGATTTTGACGTTCTTTAGCTCGTTTTGAACCTATTGACATCCCCCATCCCACAAAAATACCACCAACATCATTTGACTCCATCAAAGTTTCCAAAATTTGGCAAGTTTGCCTAGGCCTTCCACCATATCATCCGCATTACCACCACCGACTTCCGCAACCTAACCCATTTTGATCCATATAGCTTTAGTGGTTGCTTGAGTAGTGCTTCGAGTCTCCTAAGGTGTTTAGGCTACTTAGGGGCAGTTGCTTCTTCATCAACCACCACCTCCACTTCCGCATAGACGTGACCACCATACACTTCCGCCACCCCAACTTAACCCAATTTTGTTTGTGTTGTGAGTTGTGTCTCCTAAGGTGTTTCGGCTACTTAGGGACCGCGTGCTTCCAACTCTTACACCGTGTATAGCCAATCATTTCACTTCCGCATTGCCAAGTGCAAACCACCACCGCTTTCCGCTACCACCACTTTGACAATTGAAGTTTGAGATTTTGAGTTCGCGGTTTTTCCGTTTCCTAAGGTGTTTCGGCTACTTAGGGACGAGTCTCCATCATCTTGGTATCTACATCAAGAACACCGCCACTCATCATCGCCAAGGACGGTAACCTCGACGACACCATTGTATATTCCCCTTGCAATTGCATTGTTAACCCCTAGCCCATTTTGCGTTACTTGCCTATCGAGACTAGCCATTTGAGTATTGCCGGCAACGTGCCGTGTGCACATTAGTGATCATACTTCCCATAGCATACATACCATATCGTATTGGTATCATCATATTATCTCTTGTGTCACAAGCTTGTTCCCGCATATATACAATTGCTATCTTGGTTTGTGCATTATGCAAAAGTGGCCATATCCAAAAAAAGAGAGAATAAAGCTTTTAAGCAAAGAAAGAGAGCAAAGAAGCTTGTAAGCAATAGCCATAGCATCAAAATACATCATATGGTATCATACTTGATCATCTTGGATCATTGTGTGAGAAACACCGGGAACCATACATACATAGCATACTTGGGATAGAGAGTTTATCCATTTTGCATCTTATAGGTTGTGCACAAGTGTCGTATCCGCCTATTGAGCAATCGTGCTAGTGTCTCTCTTGAGTTGTGAAACACGAGCATTTTGGTGGATTCCACATTTTGAGCTCATTCCTTGGTTGCACGACCCCATTTATCTATCTGTGTGTGTGTTTCCGTGTGCCACATATTGCTATTGGTCTACTTGTTTCGCTTACGAATTTGTGAATCTCTTTCAACATTATTGACTCTTGCTAACATTTTGCATCAAATTTTTGTGCCACTATCCTCACCGAGCTCTACCATAAGCTTTACTTGATAGGTGTGAGTGAACAAGTCTGGTACCAATTCCACTATTCTTTCATTTCACATTGAGTGAAACGGGATACATCCTCAACTTTGGGAAAAGGTAACTTGGTATTGTTTATCTCATTTCCTACTCACCTCTACTCGAGTCTTGTGATGCATAGGCAAGGCATTTCACCTTCGGTTTACAACAACAACGACGAGTTCGATGCCACGAACAACAACTCCGACGCCAAGATGCAAGCTCAAATGGAGGAGATCAAAGCCCTCATCAAGGCCTACAAGCGATCTTCCTCATCTTCGAGAAGAAGCTCAAGAGCACATGCTTCCGAGCTACCGTCTCCGGCAAGATCACATCGGCATCGACACCATCACCAACAAGAACGTGAAGGTCAAGAGCTCTACATCAACAACTGCTCAATGACTTCACCATCTCCCTTGGCATCTTCGCCAAGCGACTTCAAGGCATCTTCGCCTACGGACATACGGCATCTTCGCCAACAAGAACCTCAAGGCTACGCTCAAGAGAAGCTCCCCAAGCTGAAGTCCGCGACTTCACCGAGCTACTACGACCTCGGCATCGACCATGCGATTCCTTTCTATGGGACTCAAGAACCCGAGGAGTACCTCGAGTGGGAGCGTTTGATGGACGACTACCTCAAGCTACATCAAGTTCCTCCCGAAGATCAAGTGAAGTGCGCCACAAGAAACTTCCACGACTACGCCTTGACATGGTGGCTTCACACACCTTCGGAGTGCTACGAGACGAGTTGGCCCAAGAAGAAAAGAGCTTTGCGGCGAGAGTTCGTGCCTCCAACCTACACGGAACAACTTCGACGCCAATTGGAGAACACCATCCAAGGATCCAAGTCCATCGACGCGTATTTCAAGGAGATGAAAATTGCCTTGCGACGAGCCGGCGTGGACGACCCCATTTCGATGAAGTTTCACTTCATGATGGGATTGAACAACGACATCTCTAAGACTATCTTTCTCGAGAACTACAAGTCCATCGACGACTACTACATTGGTGCTCTCAAGGCGGAACAAGAACTCATGAAGGCTAAGGCTTCTCCACCCCAAGCACACTTCGCGGCGACCAAGCTCTACGACAAGCATGAGGCTAGTAACACCAAGATGTCCAAGCCCGACAAGCTCCAAGATTATGCTCCCAAGTGCAACTTCACCGCCATCCCTCTTTGTGGCATTGATGATGCCGAGTCTACCTTGACTCTTTTTCAAGATGGTGCGGGGACAAGTACAACTACGGAGACCTTCAAGGACCAAGCTTTGGAGGCAAGCGACAAGGTGGCGAGCAAGGATGATGCTTCCATCTTAGGAGGCGAGAGTGATGTTGTGCCATCTTCGGCCTTCATCCACGACGGGAGTGATGTTGAGCCATCTTCGGCCTTCATCCACGATTTAGAGCGATGATGTGCCATCTTCGGCCTTCATCCACGGCGACTACGAGACGGTTGAGCATGGGATTTTCCTTCGACCACGGGCGACGTCCGTTGACTTGTGTGACTTTTGCCACCATATTGAGAGTGAGAGTGACTTCACCTCTAGCCCCTTACATGATGAGCTGCCCCAATTCCCATGTGAGGAGAGCCACAACACCCACCACTTGAGTGACATGAGTGACTCCACCATATGTGAGATTGAGTGCACCTATTTTGAGGGAGTGAGTGAACCACCACATAGAGAGAGGGAGATAGTTGATAGGTCTAGTGAGGCCATTTGCATTTCTAACAACTTGACCTCTACCTCTATTGTGTCTTCTCATTTGGTGCTAGGTCCCATTTATGATGACGCCGATCCTCGGCGATTTACTTCGTCCTTCCTTTGGACAAGACGATGGCCATGGTGGAATATGATGCACCCCCACATGGTTCCATCAAGATGAAGATGACCACCATTTGGTCTTTCCCACCTCACCTACACCACTTGAGTGGAATGAACAAGGTAACAAAGGTGACGGTGATGCTCTAGTCCCACTAGTGGACATTCTTGAGATTGATTGCTTGCATGATGTTGATCCACCTAGTACCATGCTTCATGCTAGTATGATTTCCCATGTGATGATTTGCCCATTTATGATGAATATGATGATTCTCATGTGGAGTCTATTAGTTGTGATGCCATGTTACATAGGATTTCTTGTGACAATTCTTTAGGTCACATCATATTTGCTAATCCGCTTGACTTGTCATATGCTATGCATGAGATCCATAATATGTCTTATTTGCAATCTCTTCATAGTGACTATGCATATGCCATTAAAATAAACCCAATTTGCACATATGGCATAGATGACAAGCCCATGGTTATTGGCACTTGTTTTTCTTGTGATGATATTGATATGCTCCCTTTGCATCCTTTATCTCATATGCCATGCCATGCGCTCCTAGCTTCGGATATGCATTGTTTTGGATGTTTTCCATTTTCTCCATGTGATGTTTCCGCTATTGCTCATGAGGAGGCCCCCATAGTTTCCTCATACATGTTAGGAGAATTTGATCCATCCCATTCATTGCATGATCCCCATACTTGTGTGCACCATATGCTCCCCATGAATGAAAATGCTATCGATGCGCCATATACTTGCATTCTCAATTTGTGTCCCCATCGTGTCATACACAATAACTATTCTTTCATGATGGATGACATGTTCTTATACCATGCATCAAATTTGTTTGAGCGATGCTTATCTTGTGCTAACTCGCACACGCACATACACATCATGATGGATGATGTGTACATTTACCACGCGCACAATTTCTTTGGTTTGTGTCTCTTTTGTGTAGGTACCCATGAATACTTGTCGACCTCGCAATCCCACGAGTTGACAAAACGAGCTCTAGAGAGCAACGATGATTTGGGATCCCATGGATTGTCTTTCCCACCGCTCTCTTCGCGCAAATACTTCCCGCATTTCTTCTACATGGCCCTCACTTGGCTATGGGTTATTGTCCATTACATATTCTATGCCCATCTTGCCATGTTCACTTTGCATGATATGCCCATCCCTATGCCTTTTTCATGCATTTGTGACCCATGCTTTGCTTTACACATGATGATTGACTCTCATACTTGTATGTGTATTTGCAAGCTTGGTGGAGATATCACTTGTTATTGCCATGTTCTATTCATGACCCATTCCTATGATGATACTTTCATCTTGCCTTGTGTTCGTGCTTGCGATATGTCATGTGCATTTTCCTTGCCTATTATTTGCTCACATGACATGATTGCCATGATTTACTCTAGTGTGTTGCATCTTCGCTCCACTAGTTTGCACGACTTGATTACAATGCTTGCATATGTTGCATCACCAATGATTCATACTTTCTCATTTCATGCGGTTGATGACAACCATCTATATGCTTTGCACATGATTCATATTGCTTCTTGTCATATATCTCTATGTGTTGCCTCCCTCATGCTAGATGATTTGCCATGTATTGAGTGCAACAATGATTCTCTTCTTGCTCATGAGATTGCCCCCATAGCATTCTCGCATATATTTGGAGATTTTGACATAATTCTTGTGAAGCATGCTTGTCTTACTTCTTTGCACCATATACCTAGTGCCATGAATATTGCCATTGTTGCATCATATTATTCATGCACTTTTCCTTCTAATGGTTTTGTGCAAAAGATGAGAACCATCATGATGGATAATGTGTTTGTCTACCATGCGCATACTTTCTTTGTTTTGTTTTGTGCATGTGTAGGATACTTGGACTTCACATCGACTTCCACTTCACGTGAGTTGACCATTCGAGCTCTTGAGAGCGAGCCTCTTACATTCTACCACGACTCGCTTCTACACCACATTTCCTACCACTTCAGCATTGTGAAGAATGCACAAGGACACGCTTTCAAGGTGACATCCTTCTTGACCTTGGATATTGTGGATCATACTTCATGTGTTGCTTGAACCATTTGCACGCATGGTCGAGATATTGCTTTCACCCATGATTGCCACATTTCCATTCTTCATGACATATGTACCTTGTGTGTTGCATCCAATTCTTGGATTACTTGCCCCTATGATATGCTTGGTTGCACCAATGTCATTTCTTCACATATGCCATGTCCCATTGCTTGTCTCATGCTTGACTTGATTGCCTCACACATGATGAACAATTGCTCTTTATATTGTGTTGAGTGCTACACTATATTCACTACACCCTATGCACGTTATATTTGGATTGTCTTGCACTTGACCCATGTGTTTAGACACTTCATTTTATTTGGTGTTATGAATCCTTCCTATGCCTACCATAGACCTTTCATTGAGCAATTTGTGAATGCTTGCTATGACCTCGAGGTAGATGCTTATGCTCTTGTCACACATATTTGCATCTCTACCTCACATTTACATGCTTGTTCCCATGATATTTTTGCTTGTGCTCGATTGATATGCTTACATGCCATGTCACAATCCTTTGTCACACCCTATGCTATGCTTGATGACAACACTTGTTTGGTGAATCACCTCTTGAATGCTTGGTTTTGCACTAACGCTAACCACATTTGTTTTTCCAAGTGTTTGTTCTATTTGCTCCTTTTGAAGGAATCACAAGATGGTGCGACATTGGAGAGTGCCCATTTCGAGCTTCAAGATGACGAGAACTTGGTGATTGACCACTCCTACACGGCGACGCCATCTCTTTCCCATGGTGATTTGGTTTTCGATCCGAGGTCGGATCTTTTCCAGGGGGGCGGGGATGATGCGGAGCATCCTACGGTCATCACCATGTCAAGAGTCCGTTTGGCAAGTGACACGTGCGACCTCTACTTCACATACTCAAAGGTGAATCTTCTCCTTTATACGTGCTCACTTGACCCCTTCGAGGATGGTATACTACTTGACACTTCTCCCGTGCGCATGCATAGGTATTGTCGGAGCTTCACGGATGTTGAGGAGGAGTGCAAGCGCCAAGGAACAACTCCACCATCTGCAAGGGAAGCCTGGAAGCGACGATTTAAAGAAGGTGGAGACAACCCCGTGACCGGACATCCGGCCAGGACCGGACATCCGCCCTGAGCTTCACCCACGGCCGCCGGCCGCCAATTACCTACAGGCCGGACATCCGGCCCGCATAAGCCCGGACATCCGGCGCCTCGACAACCGGACATCCGGCCACAGCCCGAACTGACGCCCCTATCCAGAGAGCACCGAGGCCGACCTCACCAGCCCGGACATCCGGCCCATGCCCCGGACATCCGGCCTCCCGCGCGCAGAGTCGGGCCAAAGGCCCATGTATCCCCTCCTCACTTACCCCTTCGTGGACTAGCCTATATATACTCCATCGCCTTCCTCTAGTTAGGGTTAGCAAATATGATAGCTCATTCTTAGGTGAGCTTTGCTCCTACCTCTACTCTTGAGAGAGAGAGACCCTACTCCATTGGAGGCCAAGACCTCCATCTAGGAGAAGATCTGCGGGATATATCATCAAGACCCCCTCTTGGGCGGCCCCCTTCAAGACCTCCTCACGGAGATGAACTCTACCTTGTATCTTTCCCTTTGTTGTTCATGTACCTTGTGATCTTGTGTGTTTGATTGTCTAGTGGATGTGTGATTGGACTTGTTCTTGAGTGTTTCCCTTGTGATCTCTCTCCGTTCTTCCCCGTGTTCATCGTGTTCTTCGAGGGATCCCACTCCAATCGTGAAAGATCGGCCTACACCGGGTTAGCCCCGTATCAGCACATTTCATTCCTTGCAACAAGATAGACGATGCTTCACATCTTGCAAATCTCTTTTGTAGGGAAATCTTGCGACTCCATGGATTACCAAAGACAATCGTCTCCGATCGTGACGTCAAGTTCTTGAGTTACTTTTGGAAGACCCTATGTGATGTAGGGCGGAACCCTACGTGGACGATCTTTCACGTTTGGAGTGGATCCTACGGGGAATCACGAAGAACACGCGGAAGAACAATGGGAAACACGGAGGAAACGAGAGAGAGATCACTCAACCAACAAGGAATCAATCACACAAGTGCTAGATCACCGAACACAAAGAGATACATATGATCCACAATCAACAAAGGTAGGTCTTGATAGGTTCCACCCTAGAAGGGGGTCTTGAATCCGCTTGGGGGATCTTCTCCGTAGAGGTCCTGAGCTCCGAGGAGAAGTAACCAAGTGGATGAGCAAGGCTCTCACACAAACATGAGCTAAACCTAAGCTAACCCTAATACGAAGCTAGGAGAAGAGTATATATAGTGCTAAGCCACGAAGGGGTAAGTGAGGGCGAAGGGGTACACGGGCTCGGCCCAATACACTGTGCGCAGACAGGCCGGTTGATGCGGAGCATCCGACGATCATCCCCATGTTCACTCGAGCCTACGCCATTGGACCTAAGGTGAACTCGCTCCTTTCCCAATCTTCCCTTTCCGCATGTGAGACATGGCTACTACCTAAGTTCGATATGCTATGCATCATTAGGTGTCAAGAGGAGCCTTCCGAAGATGCACGCGAAGACGGACGAGCCGCCAAGTCCATGGATGAAGAGGACCACGGAAACGGGCAAGTTCACCTTCCAGGCCCCGGACATCCGGCCAGGACCCCGGACATCCGGCCCTGGGCGCGCCTAACACACAGCCTGACCAGCCCACAGCTACAGGGGTCGGACATCCGGCCCCAGAGCCGGACATCCGGCCACCCACGAAGCCCCGGAAATCCGGCCCCCAGCTTGGAAATCCGGCCTCGCCTATCCCGAACCCACAGAAGTCTGCCCCGCCAGCCCGGACATCCGGCCCCCTAGCCCGGACATCCGGCGTCTCGAGACTTTGGACATCCCAAGGCCTCCCGAGACTCCCGGACATCCGGCTCACTGTCACAAGACAAGAAAGGGTCAAGCCCATGTACCTCTTCGCCCCCTAGACTATATATACTCCATCCCTTCCTCTTTCTAGGGTTAGCTTAGGTTTAGCTCATGTTTGTGTGAGAGCCTTGCTCATCCACTTGGTTACTTCTCGTCGGGAGCTCGGGACCTCTTGGAGAAGATCCCCAAGCGGATTCAAGACCCCTTCTAGGGTGGACCCCATCAAGACCTCCTCTCGGAGAAGAACGGCTACTCGTGTATCCTTACCTTTGTTGATTGTGGATCATATGTACCTCTTTGTGTTTGGTGATCTAGCACTTGTGTGATTGATTCCTTGTTGGTTGAGCGATCTCTCTCGTTTCCTCCGTGTTTCCCTTTGTTTTTCCGCGTGTTCTTCGTGATTCCCGTAGGATCCACTCCAAACGTGAAAGATCATCCACGAGGGTTCCGCCCTACATCATCATGGTATCATGAGCCACGTTGATCACGTTTTGGAGCCCCTACCCGTGTTTTCTAGCTTGATTTTGTTGATTTCGTCCTAAATCCGAAAATCCCCACCAAAAATAGCCCCAATTTTTTTTGTGATTTGTTAGTTTTGATGATGTTTTGTTGATTTTGATCCATGGATTTGCTTGGTTTCGAGTGGATCTAGCATTTCACCAAGTTTCCCCACTTTCCATCCACGAAATCTCTCCAATTTCGACCTAGAAATCATCAATTTCCGCCCCAAAATCGAGTTCCCCGAGTTCATCCTCGGATCTGGAGCCCGGACATCCGGCCCGACCCCCGGACATCCGGCCAGCCCGGAAATCCGGCCATTAGCCCGGACATCCGGCTCCTGGAGCGCATTTCGCGCTGTGATTCTGACATCGGGTCTCGGAAATCCGGCCCGACCCCCGGATGTCCGGCCCCTGGGATTTCAGTTTTTTCCGTTTCACCGTTTCGGCCATAACTAATTCATCCGGAGTCCGATTTTGACGTTCTTTAGCTCGTTTTGATGCTATTGACATCCCCCATCCCACAAAAATACCACCAACCTCATTTGACTCCATCAAATTTTCCAAAATTTGGCAAGTTTGCCTAGGCCTTCCACCATGTCCTCCGCATAACCACCACCGACTTCCGCAACCTAACCAATTTTGTTCCCCTTTGCATTTGAGGTTGTTTGAGTTGTGATTCGAGTCTCCTAAGGTGTTTAGGCTACTTAGGGACGGTTGCATCTTCATCAACCACCACCACCACCATAACTTCCGCATAGGCTTGCCCACCATACACTTCAACCACCCCAACTTAACCCAATAGTTGTTTGAGCTTGTTTGAGTTGTGGCTTGTGTCTCCTAAGGTGTTTCGGCTACTTAGGGACGGCAACTTCAACTCCGACACGTGTATAACCCATCATTCCACTTCCGCATTGCCAAGTGCAAACCACCACCGCATTCCCGCTACCACCATTTTGACATTTGACGTTTGACATTTTGAGTTCGCGGTTTTTCCGTTTCCTAAGGTGTTTCGGCTACTTAGGGACGAGTCTCCATAATCTTGGTATCTACATCAAGAACACCGCTACTCATCATCGCCGGACGGTAACCTCCATATCATCTTGGTATCGTGGTATCCCTCCATTGTATATTCCCTTGCCATTGCATTGTTAACCCCTAGCCTTACTTTTGCGTTACTTGCCTATCGAGACTAGTCATTTGAGTATTGCCGGCAACGTTACTTGTGCACATTAGTGATCATACTTCCCATAGCATATATACCATATCATTGTGGTGCATATATTGGTATCATATCTTGTGTCACAAGTTTGTTCCCGCATATACACAATTGCCATCTTGGTTTGTGCATTGTGCAAAGTGGCCATAGAAAAAAACAAAAAAAAGAAATAAAGCTTTTAAGAAAAAGAAAGAGAGCAAAGAAGCTTGTAAGCAAGTGCCATAGCATCATACCACATTGCATATAAGATTGTCATATCCGATCATCTTGGATCATCTTGAGAGAAACACCGGGAACTATACATACATAGCATACTTGGGATAGAAGTTTATCCATTTTGCATCTTATAGGTTGTGCACAAGTGTCGTATCCGCCTATTGAGCAATCGTGCTAGCGTCTTTCTTGAGTTGTGCAACACGAGCGTTTTCCGTGGATTCCACATTTTGTGCTCATTCCTTGGTTGCACGACCTCATTTATCTATCCGTGTGTGTGTTTCCGTGTGCCATTCTTTGCTATTGGTCCATTTGTTTCACTTGCGAATTTGTGAATCTCTTTCAACATTATTGACTCTTGCTAACATTTTGCATTAAATTTTTGTGCCACTATCCTCACCGAGCTCCTCCATAAGCTTTACTTGTGTAGGTGTGAGAACCGACAAGGATTGGTACCAATAGTGCTATTTCATTGTCCGCATTTGACTGAACTTGATTCATTGTCAACATCGCTCAAGGTACATTGGTATAAGTTCTTCTCTTTCTCCCACTCATATTTGCTCGAGTCTTGTGATGGATAGGCAAGGCATTTCATCTGCGGTCTTCGACAACAACGACGGCGTGAACAACTACATCACCAAAGTGTCTATCATCGATCTACAACGACAAGTGCAAGGCACACAATCAAAATTGCGAGAGCGCATCGAGAACATCTCCATCGACATTCATCACTCCGAAGCAAGGAGAAGGGACTACATCGAAAAGAAGGTTGCCGCACATAAAGAGGAGCAAGATGCAAGGATGGAGGAGATTAGAGCCTTGATCAAGTCTACTTCCCCTTCGTCATCTTCAAGGCGGCGACATTCAAGCCACAAGTCTTCGGAGCGCGGAAACGACGCAAGTGCAAATCGTCCTCGTCCATGTCTACATGGCGACCACCATCCGAAAGTCACCTCCAAGCATCATGTGCACGACGACGACGAACGCCAAGGAGCTCAAGCACGACAACGGCATCATCATCATGAAGATGCTCCACAAGCGCAAATGCACAAGTCCCAACAAGCCCTACTTCACGCCAAGTCGAAGCTTCATAAGCACAAGAGAAGACCGCGAGACGACCACCACCCAGACGGCGCTATGGCTTCATCAACCACTTCGCATCTTCGCCAAGTGTTCTCAAGGCATCTTCGCCTTTGGACGACGGCATCTTCGCCTACTTCCCACGTGTACGCCTACATCTACTTCATCAAGTCCAAGGCGACCACCTACGGCGAGGGCGACACTTCCATCTTGAAGCCCCTCAAGGAAGATGGCCGAGAGCATGGGAAACTCCCTTCGGTCATGGAGACGAGCTATGAGGTGCCACATCATATGGGCCTCCAACACAAAGACGGTGACAAGAAGGTCGAGCAAGGGCCATCCCCTTCGACCACGGCTGACAGCGCGAACCTCTTCAACGGCATGAAGGCAGCGCCCATATTGGACTCATACTCCGAGTCAAGCTCGCGACCGCGCATGGAGACATTTGCACCTACATCTCTCCGGCACCCATATATGTCGAGATGCCCCAATTGCCATGTGAGGAGAGCCACCACCCCATGAGTGACATGAGTGACTCCACCATACGTGACATCAAGAGCATTTCCTATGAGAGGATGAGTGTGACCACCACTAGCCCCACACATGAGAGCATGCCACACATCCTATGTGAGGTTGAGCGCCATTTGAGTGACTCCATCCACCATACGAGTGAGAGCATCCTTGAGGGAGTGAGTGAGCCACAACACTTAGTGAGTGAGGTGGTTGAGACGGCATGTGAGGCCACTATGATTTCTAACGACTTAACCTCTACTCCTAGTGTGTTTTCTTCTTTGGTGCTAGGTCTCCTACATGACGACATGCCTATCCTCGTGAGTCCATCCCTACATTGGAGGCAGCGATGGCCATGGTGGGCGATGATGAACCCCCACATGGTTCCATCAAGATGAAGATGACAACGAGACGATCTTCAACACCTCACCTACAACTCATGAGCGACCTTCCAAAGGTAACATAGGTGATGGTGCTTCTCTTGTCCCACTAGTGGACTCTCTTACCATCGGTTGCTGCCATGATGTTGACCCACCTATTACCATGCTTCATGCTAGTGAAACTTCTTCATGACTTGACTTACCTATTTCACGATGAATACGATGATGAGCATGTTGAGTTGCCTAGTTGTGATGCTATGCTTCATAGGATATCTTGTGAAAATTCTATTGGTCACATCATGTTTGATAATCCGCTTGACTTGTCATATGCTATACATGAGATCAACCATATGTCTTACTTGCAATCTCTTCATAGTGACTATGCATATGCCATTAAAATAAACCCAATTTGCACATATGGCATAGATGGCCCATGGTTATTGGCATTTGTTTTTCTCGTGATGATATTGCCATGCTTCCTTTACATGATTTGTGCAATTCCTCTACTATGACATGCCATGATCACATTATTTCAAATATGCATTGTTTTGGATGTTGTCAATATTCTCCATGTGATGTTTCCATTAATGCTCATGAGGAGACCCCCATAGTTTCCTCATACATATTAGGAGATCTTGATGCATTTCATACTTTGCATGATTCCCATGATTGTGTACACCATATGCATTCCATGAACAACAATGCTCTAGACATTTCTCATGATGCATTACACAATTTAAGTCTCCATTATGCGATACATCGTAACAAACCTCTCATGATGGATGCTATGTTTCTATATCACGCGTCTCATTTATTTGAGCATTGGATATTTTGTTCTAACAAACACACGCACGTATGCATCATGATGGATGATGCGTACATCTACCACGCACACACCATTTTTCCTTTGTCTTTGTTTTGTGTAGGTACTCATGTATACTCGTCAACTTCTCAATCCCAAGAGTTGACGAAACGAGCTCTTGAGAGCAACGATGACTTGGGATCCCGTGGACTATCCTTACCACCGTTCCTTCGGCGCAAGGACTACGCGCATCTCTTCTACTTGGCTCTCACACGGCTATGGGCTATTTACCACTTGTCACCTTATGCTCATTTTACCGTGTTCACATTGCATGCTATGCTTGCTCCTATGCCTTTGCCATGCAATTGTGACCCCTTGCTTGCATTTACCCATGATGCACCATTATAATATTCCTATGTGTATTTGCATGCTTGGTGGAGACCCTTGTTGCTATTGCCATATTTATCATGTGACCCGTGTTATTGATGCTTGTTGTGTTGGGAGAGTCATGATGCCCCATTGCTATTTACATATGGTCTCTCGCCAATACATTGATGACATTTTACTCATATCTTGCTATCATGCTTGTGCTATGTCATGTGAATTATTCATGCACACTATTTGCACCAATGACATGCTCGCCATGATTCCTCCTAGTATGTTGCATCTTCGCACTACTAGCTTGCTTGACTTGATCTCTATGATTGCTAGCTATGTTGCATCACCCATGTTCCACTATCACTTGCTTTCTTGGGTTGATGACAAATATGTTCATGCCTCTCACATGATATATCTTGTGTATTGTGGCTTTCCTCCTATAGTTGCCTCTATGCTTAATGACCTTGGAGACTTGGACACTTCACTTGTGATGCATGCTTGTTTGATTGAGCCTATTGTACTTGGTTGTTCTTGCATCATATGCCTCCATACTATGACACGCTCCCTTGTACTTTCTTATGATGAGCATGATGCATACACTTGTTGGGTATCTTACCACACGAATGATAGGTTTTGCACTTCCGCTAACCTCATTTGTTTTTCCAAGTGTTTGCCATGTTCTTTCGTTTTGAAGGATTCACAAGGCATTACCGTCATGAGACATATTGGTTATGTGAAGGCATACACGATGTGCGACACCAACATTGGTTATCGGAACTACACTCATGCCACGACATCGAACTTTGGTACACCAACACCTCCATATTTGTTGACTGTGCTCATACTCATGCTCGATGGACATATCATACTCACCACAAGTTTGCACCCTATGCATGGATTGACTCACTTATGCTTGCCTTGTTGCATCTATTTCCATGACATCCATGATATATGAGCTTGTTCACTTCCTTAGCAAATTTGTTGTGATCTTCCTTGATGGCATATTCATACATCATGATCATATTGTCCACCATCAATTGCATGATAGCTTACACATATTGAGCATCCATTACCATATTCATGCTATTGATGAACCGTCTCTATATGACATCATTTGGCACAATGGTAGAATTTGTCGCTTTGTGCACCATGCTTTTGTTCCCATGAATGCTTTGCATCTCATTCTAGAAAATCTTGATAAGCTTCATGCGCTTTGTCACGACCAATCTTACTGCACGGACTCATTCTTACATGATGGACACTTTGGGTGCGCTAACCATTGTATTTCTGAGTGTCGCTTGTGTTTGATCTTTTTGCATATATACCACTACGGAGACACCTTGGAGTACTTGGATTGCGCAATGTCTTCCACTTCGTCCTACTACAAGTCCATCCACGGCAACCGTTTCCATGGTGATGAGGATTTCGATCCGAGGTCGCATCTTTCCCAAGGGAGGGGAGATGATGCGGAGCATCCGACGATCATCCCCATGTTCACTCGAGCCTACGCCATTGGACCTAAGGTGAACTCGCTCCTTTCCCAATCTTCCCTTTCCGCATGTGAGACATGGCTACTACCTAAGTTCGATATGCTATGCATCATTAGGTGTCAAGAGGAGCCTTAGAAGATGCACGCCAAGACGGACGAGCCGCCAAGTCCACGGATGAAGAGGACCACGAAGCGGGCAAGTTCACCTTCCAGCCGGACATCCGCCAGGACCCCGGACATCCGGCCCTGGAGGCGCCAACACAGCAGCCTGGCTCAGCCACAGCTACAGGGGCGGACATCCGGCCCCCAGGCCCCGGACATCCGGCCTCCCATGAAGCCCCGGAAATCCGGCCCCCAGCCCGGAAATCCGGCCTCGCCTATCCTGAACCCACAGAAGTCTGCCCCGCCAGCCCGGACATCCGGCCCCCTAGCCCGGACATCCGGCGTCTCCCGAGACCGCAGACATCCGGCCCGACGCCCGGACATCCGGCTCACTTTGTCTGCACAAGATAAAGGGTCAAGCCCATGTACCTCTTCGCCCCTAGACTATATATACTCCATCCCTTCCTCTTTCTAGGGTTAGCTTAGGTTTAGCTCATGTTTGTGTGAGAGCCTTGCTCATCCACTTGGTTACTTCTCCTCGGAGCTCAGGACCTCTTGGAGAAGATCCCCAAGCGGATTCAAGACCCCCTTCTAGGGTGGACCCCATCAAGACCTCCTCTCGGAGAAGAACGGCTACTCGTGTATCCTTACCTTTGTTGATTGTGGATCATATGTACCTCTTTGTGTTTGGTGATCTAGCACTTGTGTGATTGATTCCTTGTTGGTTGAGCGATCTCTCTCTCGTTTCCTCCGTGTTTCCCTTTGTTCTTCCGCGTGTTCTTCGTGATTCCCCGTAGGATCCACTCCAAACGTGAAAGATCATCCACGTAGGGTTCCGCCCTACATCACCGGTTGTACCGGTCGCGGGGGCGGTTGTACCGCTGAGAGCTCATGAGGGGCGGTAGTTCCGGCCGAGGAAGGCGGTACTACCGCAGGGAGGTCTGCATTGGCTTCGGAGGTGGGCGTCGAAGGAGCGGCGGTTGTCTGGGATGTCGGGCGATTGTTCCGGTCTTTGGGCATTAACCGGTAGAAGCCGGTGCTATACCGCCTTGCACCGCTTGATCACAGAATGGTGGCGGTTGTTGGGCGGTGGCTGGCGGCTATTCCGCCCGGCGGTGGTTGAAGCGTTTGCCGGTCGGGTGGAAGCGGTAGTACCGCCTGTAGTGGCGGTAGTACCGCTTCGTCTTTGAAGCGGCCGGGTTCTCTTCCTCCTCTTCCATGCTTGGCCTCGATCCTTGGATTCTCCATGGTGCGTCTCAATGCACTCGAGTATATGCAAGATCCATGCATGAGGTAGTAGCCATGTCTCACATGTAGAAAGTGAAGGTTCAAGAGGAGCGAGTTCACCTTGTGTCCAATGGTGCATATTCGAGGTCTCGTCATATGTCCTCTTGGGGCTTGGAGAGTAGTCGGAGTGTACATGGGGATGAACGTGGGATGCTCCGCATCATCTCTCCCCCCCCCCGTGTGAAAGATCCGACCTCGGATCGTGATCCACCTCACCATGGAAACGGTTGTCGTGGAGGGACGTGTAGGTGGACGAAGTTGAAGACATGGTGCAAACCAAGTATTCCAGGGTGTCGCTGTAATGATAGACATGCAAAAAGAGCAAACACAAGCAACACTCGGAAATACAATGGTTAGCGCACACAAAGTGTCCATCATGTAAGAATGAGTCCGTGCGGCAAGATTTGTCGTGACAAAGCGCATGAAGCTTATCAAGTTGATCTACAATTAGATGCAAAGCATTCATGGGAGGAAAAGCAATCATTGTGTACACAAATGTGTTGTAAGTATGATCACTGCAACCACGGTGCAAAATGATGTCATAATGAGACGGTTTATCAATAGCATGAATATGGCAATGGATGCTCAACATGTGTATGTTATCATGCAATTGATGGTGGACAATATGATCATGATGTATGAATATGCCATCAAGGTAGATCACAACAAATTTGCTAAGGAAGTGCACAAGCTCATATATCATGGATGACATGGAAATAGATGCAAGAAGAGAAGCATAATGTGAGTCAATCCATGCATGGTGTGCAAACTTGTGGTGAGTATGATATGTCCATCGAGCATGACATGTATGAGCACAATCAACAAATATGGAGGTGTTGGTGTACCAAAGTTCGATGTCGTGGCATGAGTGTAGTTCCGAAGGTGCATCCAATAAGTACGAGTGCTCCTCAATGTGAAGGTCCATGTAGCCAATCTCCAATGTCAGTCCTCCATCCAATAGATGTATCATGTAGACAACAAGAAGGAAACAACAATGAAAGAATGGCCCATCCAATATGTGTATTTGAGGATGGCTCAAATGGAAATAGGTCACCTTTAGTAGATTCTCGCAAATGTTGGTGTTGCACATCGTGTATGCCTTCGCATGACCAAGTTGTCGCATAACGGCATCGCCTTGTGAAACCTCCAAAATGAAAGAACATGACAAACACTCGGAAAAACAAATGAGGTTAGCGGAAATGCAAAACCTATCATTCGAGTGGTAAGATACCCAACAAGTGTATGCATCATGCTCATCATAAGAAAGTACAAGGGAGCGTGTCATAGTATGGAGGCATATGATGCAAGAACAACCAAGGACAATAGGCTTAAACAAGCAAGCATGCATCACAAGTGAAGTGTCCAAGTCTCCAAGATCATTAAGCATAGAGGCAACTATAGGAGGCAAGCGACAATAAACAAGATATATCATGCGAGAGGCATGAACATATATGTCATCAACCCAAGAAAGCAAGTGATAGTGGAACATGGGTGATGCAACATAGCAAGCAATCATAGAGATCAAGTCAAGCAAGCTAGTAGTGCGAAGATGCAACGTACTAGAAGGAATCATGGCAAACATGTCATGTGTGCAAATAGTGGGCATACAAAATGCACATGACATTTCACAAGCAAAAAGGCAAGATATGAGCAAAATAGCATCAATAGCATGGGGCACATGATAAACATGGCAATAGCAACAAGGATCTCCACCAAGCATGCAAATACACATAGGGTCAATCATGGGTAGATGCAAGCAAGGGTCACAATTGCATGGCAAAGGCATAGAGGCAAGCATAGCATGCAAAGTGAACACGGTAAGATGAGCATAAGGGGACAAATGGTAAATAGCCCATAGCCGTGTGAGAGCCAAGTAAAAGAGATGCGCGTAGTCCTTGCGCGAAGGGAACGGTGGTAAGGATAGTCCGCGGGATCCCAAAGCATCATAGCTCTCAAGAGCTCGTTTCGTCAACTCTTGGGATTGAGAAGTTGACGAGTATACATGAGTACCTACACAAGACAAAGACAAAGGGAAGATTGTGTGTGTGTGGTAGATGTACACATCATCCATCATGATGTGCACATGCATGTGTCGGTTAGCACAAAATAGCCAATGCTCAAATAAATGAGATGCATGATATAGAAACATGTCGTCCATCATGATAGGTTTGTAATTATGTATGGCATAATGGAGACTCAAAGGATGTAATGCATCATTAGAATTATCTAGAGCATTGTTATTCATGGAATGCATATGGTGTACACTATCATGGGAATCATGCAAAGTATGAAATGTATCAAGATCTCCTAATATGTATGAGGAAACTATGGGGGTCGCCTCATGAGCAAGAGTAGAAACATCACGTGGAGAATATTGACAACATCCAAAACAATGCATATTCGAAATAATGTGATCATGGCATGTCATAGTAGAGGAATTGCACAAATCATGTAAAGGAAGCATGGCAATATCATCACAAGAGAAGCAAAAGCCAATGACCATCATCTTGTCATCTATGCGAGTAGTGCAAATGGGGTTGATTTTAATGGGGCATGCATAGTTACTATGTTGAGATTGTAATGATGCAATATGGGAGATCTCACTCATAGCATATGACAAGGTCAATGGATTGTCAAACATGATGTGACCAATAGAATTTTCACAAGATATCCTATGGAGCATAGCATCACAACTAGGAAACTCAACATGCTCATCATCATATTCATCATAAATAGGTAAGTCAAGGCATGAAGAAGTTTCACTAGCATGAAGCATGGTAATAGGTGGGTCAACATCATGGGAGCAATCGATGTCAAGAGAGTCCACTAGTGGGACAAGAGAAGCACCGTCACCTATGTTACCTTTGGAGCGTCGCTCATGTGTTGTAGGTGAGTTGTTGAAGATCGTCACGTTGTCATCTTCATCTTGATGGAACCATGTGGGGGGTGCATCAACGTCCACCATGGCCATCGTTGTTTCCATTGGAGGGATGGACTCGTCGAGGATAGGCGTGTCGTCATGTAGGAGACCTAGCACCCAAGAAGAAAACACACTCGGAGTAGAGGGTAAGTCGTTAGAAATCATAGTGGCCTCACATGCCGTGTCAACTACCTCACTCACTAAGTGTTGTGGTGATAGTGGCAAAGGTGTCCCGTCTTTCGATAAGATGTTGGTTTTCGCTTTGGAGGAAGTCGACTTTGACGATCCGACTACGAACGTGCGAGGACGTCGCGCCTTAGCAATCGCTAAACCAACTCCGAGAGGTTATTGACCACGCCGAGCACGATCAACGACCACGAGGGTCTGCATTTCCTGCGAGCAAACGAAGAACAAGCAAGAAACTGAGATTGCAATCTAGATATTGCGAATATAAGATGAAAGCTTTATTGATCAAGGTGGGGTTCTGTGGACGCCTTTGTGCAGTCGTTGAACACAAACGAAATGCACGCGAAGTTGCAGCTATGGCGAACTTTTAATCTAAACAAAACCCAAAGTCTAAACGACGCCCTAAGGGCTGTATATATGGAGGAAGAGGAGGGAATTTCGTGGCCCTTGAGGGAGGGGTCCGAAACCAACCCTAACTCTTGTTTCCCCACACATACGGACTCTAAAAACAGCCTATACTTAAGTATTTCGAAATTACATGGGCCTGGCCCAATAATAAGGTGACGCAGCACCTAGAATAGCCTATGGACGAATATTATGAAGTGGCATCTTGTATATTTCGTCCAAGGCCTCATGCTCTCATTAGGGTGGCTTCAAAGTCCTGGAATCATCACTTGTAACTCCGTTCTTGTTCCCCTTGCGCATGCCAACATCTCCATGCTTGAACTTGCTCCAAGGTTCATCTTTCTTGTCCATGGTAGGCCCTTCATTTGTAAGCAAAACAAATGTATCCAATTTAGGCAGCATCATATTCTCATGAACATTGGAACCGTTACCAAGAAACGAAAGTACCTGATAATTCAATTGGCGTGCGTGAGCTCTAGTAATTGGTCCAGTATGTATAGCAGCAGGGGCTGTGGGTGTAACAATGGTATTGATGTCCTCATCATGTGGCTCACTCACTCCCAATACGATGCTCTCACTCATATGGTTGGTGGAGTCACTCAAATGGCGCTCAACCTCACATAGGATGTGTGGCATGCTCTCATGTGTGGGTCTAGTGGTGGTCACACTCATCCTCTCATAGGAAATGCTCTCAATGTCACGTATGGTGGAGTCACTCATGTCACTCATGTGGTGGTGGCTCTCCTCACATGGCACTTGGGGCATCTCAACATATGTGGGTGTCGGAGAGATGTAGGTGCAAATGTCTCCATGCACGGTCGTGTAGCTTGACTCGGAGGAGGAGTCCAATGTTGGCGCCGTCTTCATGTTGTTGAAGATGTTCGCGCTCGTCGCCGTGGTCGAAGGGGATGGCCCTTGCTCGACCGTCTTGTCACCGTCTTGGTGTTGGAGGCCCATATGATGTGGCACCTCATAGCTCGTATCCATGACCGAAGGGAGTTTCCCATGCTCGGCCATCTTCCTTGAGGGGCTTCCGAAGATGGAAGTGTCGCCCTCGCTCGTAGGTGGTCGCCTTGGACTTGATGAAGTCGATGTAGGCATACACGTGGGAAGTAGGCGAAGATGACGTACGTCCAAAGGCGAAGATGTCTTGATTGCACTTGGCGAAGATGCCGAAGTGGTTGTTGTAGCTGTAGCGCCGTCTTGGTGGTGCTCGTCTCGCGGTCTTCTCTTTTGCTTATGAAGCTTCGACTTGGCATGAAGTAGGGCTTGTTGGGACTTGTGCATTTGCGCTTGTGGAGCATCTTGATGATGATGATGTCGTTTTCGTTCACATGATGCTTGGAGGTGACTTGCCCTTCTTGACGATGTTGATCACGAACGTGATGGTGGTCGCCATGTAGATGTTGACTTGGACGACTTGCGCTTGCATCTTGTTTGCGCTCCGAAGACTTGTGGCTTGAATGTCGCCGCCTTGATAGAGGCAAAGGTGTCCCGTCTTTCGATGAGATGTTGGTTTTCGCTTTGGAGGAAGTCGACTTTGACGATCCGACTACGAACGTGCGAGCACGTCGCGCCTTAGCAATCGCTAAACCAACTCCGAGAGGTTATTGACCATGCCGGAGCACGATCAACCTGACCACGAGGGCCTGTTTCCTGCGAGCAAGCGAAGAACAAGCAAGAAATTGAGATTGCAATCTGGATATTGAGAATATAAGATGAAAGCTTTATTGATCAAGGTGGGGTTCTGTGACGCCTTTGTGTGGTCGTTGAACACAAACGAAGTACGCGAAGTTGCAGCTATGGCGAACTTTTAATCTAAACAAAACCCAAAGTCTAAACGGTGCCCTAAGGGCTGTATATATATGGAGGAAGAGGGGGGGAATTTCGTGGCCCTTGGTGGAGGGGTCCGAAATCAACCCTATCTCTTGTTTCCCCACACATACGGACTCTAAAAATAGCCTATACTTGTGTATTTCGAAATTAAAAGGGCCTGGCCCAATAATAAGGTGACGCAACACCTAGAATAGCCTCGGGACGAAATTTATGAAGTAGCATCTTGTATATTTCGTCCAAGGCTTCATGCACCCATTATGGTGGCTTCAAAGTCCTGAAATCATCACTTGTAACTCCATTCTTATTCCCCTTGCGCATGGCATCATCTCCATGCTTGCTCTTGCTCCAATGTCCATCCTTCTCCAAGCTAGGCCCTTCATTTGTAAGCAAAAAAAATGTATCCAATTTAGGCAGCATCATATTCTCATGAACATTAGAATCATTACCAAGAAACGAAAGTACCTGCTAATTTAATTGGCGTCTTGAGCTCTAGTAATTGGTCCAAAGATATGTAGCGATGAGGGGCTGTGGGTGTAACAGTGGTATTGATGTCCTCATCATCCTCCCCTTCTTGAAATGAAGTCGTCCTCGACGAAGCTCATCTTCCTCACCCAAATAAGGCTTCAAATCTGCAATGTTAAAAGTGGGACTAACCCCAAAATCTGCAGGCAGCTCAAGTTTATATGCATTATCATTTATTTTCTCCAACACCTTAAAGGGACCATCAGCACGTGGCATTAGCTTTGATTTGCACAAATCAGGAAATCTATCCTTACGCAAATGTAACCAAACAAGATCTCCAGGTGCAAACACAACATGTTTTCTACCCTTATCTCCAGCAAGTTTATATTTAGCATTCATACGCTCAATGTTTTCCTTAGTTAACTCATGCATTTTTAAAATCAATTCAGCACGTTGTTTAGCATCAAAATTAACCTTCTCCGAAGATGGAAGAGGCAACAAATCAATAGGTGCACGAGGTAGGAAACCATACACAACTTCAAAAGGGCACATCTTAGTAGTAGAATGCAATGAACGATTATAAGAAAATTCAATATGAGGCAAGCATTCCTCCCACATTTTCTTATTATTCTTCAAAACAACCCTAAGCATAGTAGACAATGTTCTATTGACTACTTCAGTTTGTCCATCAGTTTGGGGGTGACAAGTAGTACTAAAAAGCAGTTTAGTCCCCAACTTAGCCCATAAACATCTCCAAAAGTGGCAAAGAAATTTAGTATCACGATCTGAAACAATAGAATTTTGCACACCATGCAAGCGAATAATTTCACGAAAGAACAAATCAGCAACATTAACAGCATCATCGCTTTTATGACATGGTATAAAGTGTGCCATTTTCGAGAATCTTCCACGACAACAAATATGCTATCCCTCCCCTTCTTTGTTCTAGGTAAACCTAAAACAAAGTCCATAGATATATCCTCCCAAGGAACACTAGGTACAGTCAAAGGCATATATAAACCATGAGGATTGAGTCGTGACTTAGCTTTTTGACATGTAGTGCAGCGAGCAATAAAACGCTCAACATCCCGTCTCAACTTTGGCCAAAAGAAATGTGTAGCAAGTACATCATCCGTCTTCTTCACGCCAAAGTGTCCCATTAGTCCTCCTCCATGCACCTCCCGCAACAACAAAAGACGAACGGAGCTAGCTGGAATGCATAGCTTGTTAGCACGGAACACAAATCCATCATTAACGATGAACTTGTTCCACGTTCTTCCTTCTTTACAATTCTGAAATACATCTTTAAAATCAGCATCATGCACATATTGATCTTTGATAGTCTCCAAACAAAATATTTTGAAGTCAAGTTGTGAAAGCATAGTATAGCGACGAGACAATGCATCAGCAATAACATTTTCTTTACCCTTCTTGTGTTTAATGACATAAGGGAAAGTCTCAATGAATTCAACCCATTTAGCATGTCTACGATTAAGTTTAGCTTGACTTTTAATATGTTTCAAAGATTCATGATCAGAATGTATAACAAATTCTTTGGGCCATAAATAATGTTGCCATGTTTCTAAAGTCCGAACAAGAGCATATAATTCTTTATCATAAGTAGAATAATTCAGACTAGGCCCACTCAATTTTTCGTAAAAGTATGCAACAGGTTTGCCATCTTGTAATAACACACCTCCTAATCCAATTCCACTAGCATCACATTCAAGCTCAAAAGTCTTATTAAAATCAGGAAGTTGGAGTAAAGGAGCATGTGTCAACTTATCTTTCAATACCGTGAAGGCTTCTTCCTGTGTGGTACCCCAAACAAAAGTCACATCCTTCTTTGTAAGCTCGTTGAGAGGTGCAGCAATGGTGCTGAAATCCCTCACAAAACGCCTATAGAATCCAGCGAGGCCAAGAAAACTCCTTACTTGTGTGACCGTTTTGGGCTGCGGCCAACTCTCGATAGCTTCAATCTTGGCTTTGTCAACTTCAATTCCCTGTGGAGTAACAACACCGCCAACAAAAGATACCCGGTCGGTGCAAAAGGTGCACTTCCCAAGGTTACCAAACAAACGTGCATCACGTAGAGCAATAAAAACAGCATGTAAATGTTCCAAATGTTCCTCCAAAGATCTGCTATAAATCAATATGTCAGCAAAGTAAACTACCACAAATCGTCCAACGAAAGCACGTAAAACTTCGTTCATTAATCTCATGAAAGTACTAGGTGCATTAGTTAACCCAAAAGGCATGACTAACCACTCATATAATCCAAACTTAGTTTTAAATGCTGTTTTCCATTCATCTCCCAATTTCATACGAATTTGATGGTATCCACTACGCAAATCAGCTTTGGAGAATATTGTAGAGCCACTCAATTAATCAAGCATATCATCTAGCCTAGGAATAGGATGACGATAACGAATAGTAATATTATTAATGCCTCTACAATCAACACACATACGTGATGTACCATCCTTTTTCGGCACTAGAATAATAGGAACAGCACAAGGACTAAGGGATTCGTATATAACCTTTGTCGAGCAGCTCCTCATTTGACGCATAATCTCCTTCGTCTCCTCCGGATTGGTACGGTATGGTGCACGGTTGGGTAATGATGCACCGGGAATTAAGTCAATCTGATGCTCAATCCCTCGAATGGGAGGTAATCCGGTGGCACGTCTTGTGGAAAGGCGTCGTGAACTCCTGCAAAATGTTAGTGACAGCAGGAGGCAAAGAGGAAGGCACGTCCTCGAATGAAAATAATGCCTCTTTGCACACAAAAGCATAGCAAACAGAATTGTTGAAATCTAGCTCATCAATATCAGATTTAGTGGCAAGTAAACATGCACTTTTCAATTTAATTTCAGAAACAACACTAGATGGTTTACTATTAGGCTTCATTTGTTGCTCAAATTCTTTTGCCACAATCTGATTTTCACTCTTATTTTTATCCTGTTTTGCTTTATTAGCTCGATTAATATCATCTTTCAAAATGGAATCAGGAGTCATAGGAAGCAAAGTAATATTTTTATCCTTATGAACAAGAGTATACTGATTGTTTCTACCATGGTGTACAGAATTTTTATCAAATTGCCATGGTTGACCAAGTAATAAGGAACATGCTTGCATAGGTACCACATCACAATCAACATAATCAGCATATGTAGAGATACTAAAATGCACACGAACAAAGACGTGTTACCTTAACCTTGCCGCTGTTGTTGAACCATTGGATGTAGTAAGGATGTGGATGTGGTCTTGTGTTGAGAGATAGCTTCTCCACCATCTCCATGCTAGCCAAGTTGTTGCAGCTCCCTCCATCTATGATGACGTGAATAGAACGTTCCTTCACAACTCCCTTTGTATCGAACAAATTATGCCTCTGATTTTGCTCAGCTTGTGTAACCTGCACACTCAAAACACGTTGAGCAACTAAACATTCATACCTATCAGCATCTTGACAGCCATGTATTGCGTCTCATGATCGTAATCATCTCCACCGTGTTCTTCATGTGTAATAAGAGCCAAAGTCTCTTCATCATAGTCACTAGGGACTCATACCCACCATCCTCAGTAGCAATCATCACACGCTGAGATTGGCATTCTCTCGCAAAATGTCCTCTTCCCTTACAACGACGACAAATAATATCACTCATGTGCCCTGTTGATGCCATGGAAGAAGAAGACCTCTGTGTAGGCCCAGCAGGTGTGCTCTTGGCAGATAGTGGTGGTTGTGCCTGCTTTCTTGTATCACGGTTGGAGGTGGCAGCCGACGGAGGTGCCGGTGTAGTAGAACGTGTGGAAGTAGATGATGCACGTGGTGTCCATGATGAAGATCGACCTGCAGAAAAGTTAGTCTGCGCCAATGCATGTCGATCCTGCACTTCACGTTCAGCTTTACAAGCAAGATGGAATAATCGAGTGATATTATTATAATCCTTGTAGTCTAGAATGGTCTGAATCTCTCTATTTAATCCACCCAGAAAATGTGCAAGCATAGCTTCATTCTCCTCAACAATACCACATCTAATCAAGCCAGTTTGTAATTCCTGATAATATTCTGCTACCGAATTTTTCCTTGTCTTAAGCGCTGCAATTTTTGAAGTAATTCACGTTGATAATATGGTGGAACCCAACGAGTACGCATAGCTGTTTTCAAAGCAGCCCAAGTAGCTGGAACAGGATATAATCGAAAATATTCAGACCACCAAACACATGCAAAGCTAGTGAAAGCACAAACAGCAGCAGGAACACGTCTCTCCTCAGGATATTGTAAACATGTAAATCGTTGTTCAGTTTCTAACTCCCTCCAATGGTGGAATATTCAATTTCAGTTTAGGGAGATGGTCATGATCTCGCACTGAGGGGAGCTGAACATTTCCATTATTTGCATGTGGACGACACGGTGGTTGTGGTGTGGTGGTTGCACGTAGTTACGATGTTGATCAACCTCATCCTCGTAATCTCCCACATAATCATCCTCCTCCACATCGCCAGCAGGAGCCACGAAGTATCAACAGAAGACCGGCAGCTTGGCGGTGAAGAGGGACACGGCTCGCTCGGCGGAGGGCTATTTCGCGATGTGGAGGTAGTCGTTGTTGTTGTTGTAGAGGTGCGTCAGGTGCAGCCGGTGGTGGTGGTGTCACAAATCCGTCAAGCAAATCTCAAAGTCTTACCAGTTCTTACCCAGCAGCAGGCGGTGATCGACAACCGTTATAGTGAAAAACTCTCAAAAGCTTGGATAGAGCGATTGCCAGGGAGAGTCAAACGCACGATGTAGATGTATGTGGAGCTGGGAAGGCTTATAATATGGTAGCAAAAAGGGTCAGCAATAATCAATTCAGAGATGCAAAGTTGAATAAACGCCACGACGCAGATCTTGTCTTGGTCCTAGGCTAGACCGTGCTAGAGACGCGAGCCTAGAACACTAACAAAATCACGGCGCTGCACGTAAACAAGGGAAAAGCACACTCTGGAAAAAAAATTCGCTTTTTTTGCGCTGCTCTTTTTTTTTGCGAAAAATCACTATAATGGCAAGTGTCTCAAAACTCTTCCCAGGTCAAACTAACAGGATGGGCACGGAATTTTTTCGACCAAATTTTTTTATTGCCGGATCCAAAAGCGGAAACGGGTCAAAAAACTTTCTATAACGCATTTAATCGCCTCAATACGCTTAGAAACACCTAAAAATAGGATAGCCAGAAAATTTTTCCACAATGGCGTTTTCGAAAATTTTGGGCCTAAACGGAGGTGGTTTCGGACTCTTTTTTTCAAACCTACTCGGCAAGTAAACACGAATCGGAAACTAGATGGATCTCGAAAACAAACCTAATATGCAAGGAACTCGGATTGGTGGTGGATATATGGTGGTGGTATATGGCAGCGGTGGTGGTAGCGGTGGTAGTATATGGATATGGATCGGTGGTGGTATATGGACACGGATTGGTGGTGGTATATGGATACGGATTCAGAGCGGTGATGGTAGGTGGCGAGGCGATGATGATGGTGCGGTGGCGGCGTGACAACTTATGACCGAACTTCGAAACTCTAAAAGACTAGACGCTAAGACCAGCAACTAGACACGACGATGCAACCGCAAATTCAACAAAGCAAAACCCTAAAAAGATTATGCAAAAGCTCAGATTGGTTCGGATATGATGAACTAACCCTAATTTTTTTTGTTGCTTTTTCGTGGACTATAGGTATGAAGAACAGACTCGATCTAAACTACGGAAAACTGTAAAATCTCACCGAGCAACCTGGAAATCTGATACCACTTGATAGAGGCAAAGGTGTCCCGTCTTTCGATGAGATGTTGGTTTTCGCTTTGGAGGAAGTCGACTTTGGCGATCCGACTACGAACATGCGAGAACGTCGCGCCTTAGCAATCCCTAAACCAACTCCGAGAGGTTATTGACCACGCCGGAGCACGATCAACCTGACCACGAGGGTCTGTTTCCTGCGAGCAAACGAAGAACAAGCAAGAAACTGAGATTGCAATCTGGATATTGCGAATATAAGATGAAAGCTTTATTGATCAAGGTGGGCTTCGTGGACGCCTTTATGCAGTCGTTGAACACAAATGAAGTACGCGAAGTTGCAGCTATGGCGAACTTTTAATCTAAACAAAACCCAAAGTCTAAACGGTGCCCTAAGGGCTGTATATATATGGAGGAAGAGGGGGGAATTTCGTGGCCCTTGGTGGAGGGGTCCGAAATCAACCCTATCTCTTGTTTCCCCACACATACGGACTGTAAAATAGCCTATACTTGTGTATTTCGAAATTACAAGGGCCTGGCCCAATAATAAGGTGACGCAGCACCTAGAATAGCCTCGGGACGAAATTTATGAAGTAGCATCTTGTATATTTCGTCCAAGGCTTCATGCACCCATTATGGTGGCTTCAAAGTCCTGAAATCATCACTTGTAACTCCGTTCTTGTTCCCCTTGCGCATGGCATCATCTCCATGCTTGTTCTTGCTCCAATGTCCATCCTTCTCCAAGCTAGGCCCTTCATTTGTAAGCAAAACAAATGTACCCAATTTAGGCAGCATCATATTCTCATTAACATTAGAATCATTACCAAGAAACGAAAGTACCTGCTAATTTAATTGGCGTGCGCGAGCTCTAGTAATTGGTCCAGTATATGTGCAGTAAGTGCTGTGGGTGTAACAATGGTATTGATGTCCTCATCATGCCTTGAAGATGACGAAGGGGAAGTAGACTTGAGCAAGGTCCTAATCTCCTCCATCCTTGCATCTTGCTCCTCTTTATGTGCGGCAAGCTTCTTGTTGATGTAGTCCCTTCTCCTTGCTTCGGAGTGATGAATGTCGATGGAGATGTTCTCGGCGCGCTCTCACAATCTTGATTGTGTGCCTTGCACTTGTCGTTGTAGATCGAAGATAGACGCTTTCTTGATGTAGTTGTTCACGCCGTCGTTGTTGTCAGAGACCGGAGATGAAATGCCTTGCCTATCCATCACAAGACTCGAGCAAATATGAGTGGGAGAAAGAGAAGAACTTATACCAATGTACCTTGACCGATGTTGACAATGAATCAAGTTCACTCAAATGCGGACAATGAAATAGCACTATTGGTACCAATTCTTGTCGGTTCTTACACCTACACAAGTAAAGCTTATGGTGGAGCTCGGTGAGGATAGTGGCACAAAAATTTAATGCAAAATGTTAGCAAGAGTCAATAATGTTGAAAGAGATTCACAAATTTGCAAGTGAAACAAATGGACCAATAGCAAAGAAAGGCACACGGAAACACACACACGGATAGATAAATGGGGTCGTGCAACCAAGGAATGAGCACAAAATGTGGATTCCACGGAAAACGCTCGTGTTGCACAACTCAAGAGAGACGCTAGCACGATTGCTCTATAGGAGGATACGACACTTGTGCACAACCTATAAGATGCAAAATGGGTAAATTTCTATCCCAAGTATGCTATGTATGTATGGTTCCCGGTGTTTCTCTCAAGATGATCCAAGATGATCGGATATGACAATCTTATATGCAACGTGGTATGATGCTATGGCACTTGCTTACAAGCTCTTTGCTCTCTCTTTTTCTTTGCTTAAAAGCTTATTCTCTTTTTTTTTCTATGGCCACTTTTGCACAATGCACAAACCAAGATAGCTATTGTGTATATGCGGGAACTAACTTGTGACACAAGATATGATACCAATATATGCACCACGAAGATATGGTATGTATGCTATGGGAAGTATGATCACTAATGTGCACAAGTAACGTTGCCGGCAATACTCAAATGGCTAGTCTCGATAGGCAAGTAACGCAAAATGGGCTAGGGGTTAACAATGCAATGGCAAGAGGAATATACAATGGAGGGATACCATGATACCAAGATGATATGGAGGTTACCGTCCGGCGATGATGAGTAGCGGCGTTCTTGATGTAGATACCAAGATGATGGAGACTAGTTCCTAAGTAGCCGAAACACCTTAGGAAACGGAAAAACCGCGAACTCAAAATCTCACAGGTCAAATGTCAAAATGGTGGTAGCGGAAAGCGGTGGTGGTTTGCACTTGGCAATGCGGAAGTGGGATGATGGGCTATACACTGTGTAAGAGTTGGAAGCACACGGTCCCTAAGTAGCCGAAACACCTTAGGAGACACAAGCCACAACTCGAAAAAGCTCAATCAACAATTGGGTTAAGTTGGGTTGTCGGAAGTGTATGGTGGGCAAGGTTATGTGGAAGTGGTGGTGGTGGTGGTGGTGGTTGATGAAGAAGCAACCGTCCCTAAGTAGACTAAACACCTTAGGAGACTCAAATCACAACTCAAACAACCACTAATGCTATAAGGAACAAAATGGGTCAGTTTGCGGAAGGCTATGGTGGTATAGCGGATGATGAGGTGGAAGCCCTAGGCAAAGATGCCAAATTATCAAAAAAATTATGGTGTCAAAAGGTGGTGGCAGTATTTTTGTGGGATGGGGGATGTCAATAGCTTCAAAACGAGCTAAAGAACGTCAAAAACGGACTCCGGATGAATTAGTTATGGGCAAAACGGTGAAACTCGGAACGCTGAAACTGGGAGGGGCGGTAGTACCGCTTGTGAGGGCGGTTGTACCGCTCGAGGTACTCAGCGGTAGTACCACTCGGAGGGGCGGAAGTACCGCTCGTGTCGGGATTTTTCGCAGATCGACTCGGGGCGCGATTTTGGGGCGGAAATGGATGATTTCGGGGCCAAAATTGGATGGATTTCGTGGATGGAAGGTGGGGAAACTTGGGGAGATGCTAGATCCACTCGAAACCAAGCAAATCCATGGATCAAAATCAACAAAACATCATCAAAACTAACAAATCACAAAAAAAATTGGGGCTGTTTTTGGTGGGGAATTTTCGAAATTTGGGAAGAACACAACAAAATCAAGCTAGAAAACACGGGGTAGGGGCTCCAAAACATGATCAAAGTGGCTCATGATACCAAGATGATGTAGGGCGGAACCCTACGTGGACGATCTTTCACGTTTGGAGTGGATCCTACGGGGAATCACGAAGAACACGCGGAAGAACAAAGGGAAACACAGAGGAAACGAGAGAGAGAGATCACTCAACCAACAAGGAATCAATCACACAAGTGCTAGATCACCGAAAACAAAGAGATACATACGATCCACAATCAACAAAGGTAAGGATACACGAGTAGCCGTTCTTCTCCGAGAGGAGGTCTTGATGGGGTCCACCCTAGAAGGGGGTCTTGAATCCGCTTAGGGGATCTTCTCCGTAGAGGTCCTGAGCTCCGAGGAGAAGTAACCAAGTGGATGAGCAAGGCTCTCACACAAACATGAGCTAAACCTAAGCTAACCCTAATACGAAGCTAGGAGAAGAGTATATATAGTGCTAAGCCACGAAGGGGTAAGTGAGGGCGAAGGGTACAGGCTCGGCCCAATACACTGTGTGTAGACAGGCCGGTTGTACCGGCCAATCCGGGCGGTTATCTTCTGAGAGCTCATGAGGGGCGGTAGTTCCGGCCGAGGAAGGCGGTACTACCGCAGGGAGGTCGGTACTGGCTTCTGGAGGTGGGCATCGAAGGAGGCAGCGGTTGTACTGGATGTCGGGGCGGTTGTTCCGGTCTTTGGGCATAAACCGGTAGAACCGGTGCTATGCCGGCCTTGCACCGCTTGATCACAGAATGGTGGCCGGTTGTTGGGCGGTGGTTGGGCGGTTGTACCGGTCGGGTGGCTTCAGCGGTAGTACCGCCTGTAGTGGGCGGTAGTACTGCTCGTGCTGGAGCGGCCGGGTTCTCTTCCTCCTTCTCTTCCATGCTTGGCCTCGGTCTTTGGATTCTCCATGGTCGTCTCGGTCGTACCTGAGTATATGCAAGATCCATGCATGAGGTAGTAGCCATGTCTCACATGTAGAAAGTGAAGGTTCGAAGAGGAGCGAGTTCACCTTGTGTCCAATGGTGCATATTCGAGGTATCGTCATATGTCCTCTTGGGGCTTGGAGAGTAGTCAGAGTGTACATGGGGATGAACGTGGGATGCTCCGCATCACTATGCGCCAAGCTCGGAATCAAGCTCTTGTTCTCATCGGCATACCATCCTCAAACCGACGGCCAAACGGAGGTGACGAACCGCACACTATCCACTCTACTTCGTGTCTTGATCAAGAAGAACATCAAGGAGTGGGAAGCATGTCTACCCATCGCCGAGTACGCCTACAACCGTGCAAGACATTCGACTACCGGCAAGTCCCCCTTCGAGATCGTCTATGGCTTGAACCCGTTGTCCCCATTGGACATTCTACCTCTCCCTCTACAAGAGCGCACCAACATGGATGCGAGTGCACGAGCAAGCTACATCAAGAAGATGCATGAGGATACAAGGCACACCATTGAGCGCCAAGTACAACGACTAGCGTCCAAGCTCAACGTCAACAAGCAGCCCAAGACATTCAACATTGGAGATCTAGTGCGGCTACACCTTCGCAAGGAACGCTTCCCCAAAGAACGCAAGTCCAAGCTTCTTCCTAGAGCCGATGGACCTTTCAAGGTGCTAGCACGCTACAATGACAACGCCTACAAGATTGAACTCCCACGAGACAAGTACACCGTGAGCGACTTCTTCAACATCAAGGACCTCTCGCCTTTCCATGGTGATGAAGATTTTGATCCGAGGTCGGATCCTTCCCAAGGGAGGGGAGATGATGCGGAGCATCCTTCCATCATCCCCATGGACTCTACATCGACACATCCAACCCCACGAGGACCCACGACGAGAGCTCAAGCACGTGCCATTCAATCCGAGGTTAACTCTCTCCTTGTTGAACTTCACTTTGACCCACTTGAGACATGGCTACTACCTCAAACGGAGATGCTTTGTGTGCTCAGTACGGGTAAGCAACCAAGGAGAAGGAACGGTGCAAGACGGACATCAAGATCAAGGAAGCATTCGGCCCAACTCGAAGGACGGTACAACCGCACCACAACCGCCTACTACCGCCCAACAACCGGCCGCTTATTCGTGATCAAGCGGTGCAGGGCGGTACAAAGACCGGATCTACCGGTTTATGCCCAAAGAGCGGAACAACCGCCATGACGTCGGTACAACCGCTGGCTCCTTCGGGACGCCCACCACGGAAGCTAGTGCGAACTCCTGCGGTAGTATCGCCTTCCTCGACCGAACTACCGCCTCATGAGCTCTCGGTACAACGCCCATGACCGGTACAACCGGCCTGTCTCACAAGACAAAGGTGTTGGGCCGAGCTCGTGCACCCCTTCGCCCTCACTTACCCCTTCGTGGCTTAGCACTATATATACTCTTCTCCTAGCTTCGTTATTAGGGTTAGCTTAGGTTTAGCTCATGTTTGTGTGAGAGCCTTGCTCATCCACTTGGTTACTTCTCCTCGGAGCTCAGGACCTCTACGGAGAAGATCCCCCAAGCGGATTCAAGACCCCCTTCTAGGGTGGACCCCATCAAGACCTCCTCTCGGAGAAGAATGGCTACTCGTGTATCCTTACCTTTGTTGATTGTGGATCATATGTATCTCTTTGTGTTCGGTGATCTAGCACTTGTGTGATTGATTCCTTGTTGGTTGAGTGATTTCTCTCTCGTTTCCTCCGTGTTCCCCTTTGTTCTTCCGTGTGTTCTTCGTGATTCCCCGTAGGATCCACTCCAAACGTGAAAGATCGTCCACATAGGGTTCCGCCTTACATCAGATTGTCATATCCGATCATCTTGGATCATCTTGAGAAACACCGGGAACCATACATACATAGCAGACTTGGGATAGAAAGTTTATCCATTTTGCATCTTATAGGTTGTGCACAAGTGTCGTATCCGCATATTGAGCAATCGTGCTAGCGTCTCTCTTGAGTTGTGCAACACGAGCGTTTTGGTGGATTCCACATTTTGAGCTCATTTCTTGGTTGCATGGCCCCATTTACCTATCCGTGTGTGCGTTTCGGTGTGCCATTCATTGCTTTTGGTCTACTTGTTTCAATTGCGAATTTGTGAATCTCTTTCAACATTATTGACTCTTGCTAACATTTTGCATCAAATTTTTGTGCCACTATCCTCACCGAGCTCCACCATCAGACTTATTTGTGTAGGTGTGAGAAACCGACAAGAATTGGTACCAATTGTGCTGTTTCCTTGTTACACATTGAGTGATCATTGATACATTTTCAGCATCGGTCAAGGTACATTTTGTATAAGTTCTTCTCTTTCTCCCACTCATAGTTGCTCGAGTCTTGTGACGGATAGGCAAGGCATTTCATCTCCGGTCTTCGACAATGACGACGACGTGAACAACTACATCTTCTGATAGAGGCAAATGTGTCCCGTCTTTCGATGAGATGTTGGTTTTCGCTTTGGAGGGAGTCGACTTTGACGATCCGACTACGAACGTGCGAGGACGTCGCGCCTTAGCAATCGCTAAACCAACTCCGAGAGGTTATTGACCACGCCGGAGCACGATCAACCTGACCACGAGGGTCTCTTTCCTGCGAGCAAACGAAGAACAAGCAAGAAACCGAGATTGCAATCTGGATATTGCGAATATAAGGTGAAAGCTTTATTGATCAAGGTGGGGTTCTGTGGACGCCTTTGTCCGGTCGTTGAACACAAACGAAATGCACGCGAAGTTGCCGCTATGGCGCACTTTTAATCTAACCAAAACCCAACCTCTAAACGGTGCCCTACGGGCTTTATATATGGAGGAAGAGGGGAATTTCGTGGACCTTGGTGGAGGGTCCCAAATCAACCCTATCTCTTGTTTCCCCACACATACGGACTCTAAAAATAGCCTATACTTGTGTATTTCGAAATTACAAGGGCCTGGCCCAATAATAAGGTGACGCAGCACCTAGAATAGCCTCGGGACGAAATTTATGAAGTAGCATCTTGTATATTTCGTCCAAGGATTCATGCACCCATTATGGTGGCTTCAAAGTCTGAAATCATCACTTGTAACTCCGTTCTTGTTCCCCTTCCGCATGGCATCATCTCCATGCTTGTTCTTGCTCCAATGTCCATCCTTCTCCAAGCTAGGCCCTTCATTTGTAAGCAAAACAAATGTATCCAATTTAGGCAGCATCATATTCTCATGAACATTAGAATCATTACCAAGAAACGAAAGTACCTGATAATTTAATTGGCGTGCGCGAGCTCTAGTAATTGGTCCAGTATATGTAGCAGTAGGGGCTGCGGGTGTAACAATGGTATTGATGTCCTCATCATCTTCGATCTACAACGACAAATGCAAGGCGCACAATCAATATTGCAAGAGCGCATCCAGAACCTCTCCATCCACATTCATCTCTCCAAAGCAAGGAAAAGGGACTACATCGACAAGAAGCTTTCCGCACATAAAGAGGAGCAAGATGCAAGGATGGAGGAGATTAGAGCCTTGATCAAGTCTTCTTCCCCTTCGTCATCCTCAAGGCGGCGACATTCAAGACACAAGTCTTCGGAGCGCGGAAATGATGCAAGTGCAAATTGTCCTCGTCCACATCTACATGGCGACCACCATCACTTTCGTGATCAACATCGTCATGAAGGGAAAGTCACCTCCAAGCAACATGTGCAGCACGACGACGAACGACATCTACTATGAGCTCAAGTACGACAACGACACCATCATCATGAAGATGCTCGCCAAGCACAAATGCACAAGTCAAAACAAGCCCTACTTCACGCCAAGTCCAAGCTTCATGAACAAAAGAGAAGACCGCGAGACGAGCACCAACAAGACGGCGCTACGGCTACACCAACCACTTCGGCATCTTCGCCAAGTGCTATCAAGGCATCTTCGCCTTTGGACGTACGGCATCTTCGCCTACATCCCGTGAGTTCGCCTACACCGACATCTTCAACAACAAGGCGACCACCTACGAGCGACAAGAAGGTTGAGCATGGAGACATTTGCACCAACATCTCTCCGGCACCCACATATCATGAGATGACCCAATTGCCATGTGAGGAGAGCCACCAACCCATGAGTGAGATGAGTGAATCCACCCTATGTGACATTGAGTGCATTTCCTATGAGAGGATGAGGGTGACCACCACTAGCCCCACACTAGAGAGCATGCCAGACATCCTATGTGAGGTTGAGAGCCATTTGAGTGACTCCACCAACCATATGAGTGAGAGCATCCTTGAGGGAGTGAGTGAACCACAACACTTAGTGAGTGAGGTAGTTAACACGGCATGTGAGACCACTATGATTTCTAACGACTTACCCTCTACTGCGAGTGTGTTTTCTTCTTTGATGCTAGGTCTCCTACATGACGATATGCCTATCCTCGACGAGTCCATACCTCCAATGGAGACGCCGATGGCCATGGTGGACGATGATGCACCCCCCACATGGTTCCATCAAGATGAAGTTGACTACGACTTGGTCTTGGACACCGCACCAACAACACATGAGCGACGCTCCAAAGGTAACATAGGTGATGGTGCTTCTCTTGTCCCACTAGCGGACTATCTTACAAATGATTGCTTGCATGATGTTGACACACCTATTACCATGCTTCATGCTAGTGAGACTTCTTCATGTCATGACTTACCAATTTATGATGAATATGATGATGAGCATGTTGAGTTGCCTAGTTGTAATGCTATGCTCCATAGGATATCTTGTGAAAATTCTATTGGTCACTTCATGTTTGACAATCCATTGAACTTGTCATATGCTATGAGTGAGATCTCCCATATTACATCATTTCAATCTCAACATAGTAACTATGCATGCCCCATTAAAATAAATCCTATTTGCACTTATGGCATAGATGACGAGATGATGGTCATTGGCTTTTGTTTTTCCTGTGATGATATTGCCATGCTTCCTTTACATGATTTGTGCAATTCATCTACTATACCATGCCATGATCACATTGAACCAAATATGCATTGTTTTGGATGTTGTCAATATTCTCCATGTGATGTTTCCACTCTTGCTCATGAGGAGACCCCCATAGTTTCCTCATACATATTAGGAGATCTTGATGCATTTCATCCTTGGCTAGATTTCCATGATTGCTTGCACCATATGCATTCCATGAATAACAATGCTCTAGATATTTCTCATGTTGCATTACATCCTTTGAGTCTCCATTATGCCATACATAATAACAAACCTATCATGATGGATGACATGTTTCTATATCACGCATCTCATTTATTTGAGCATTCGATATTTTGTGCTAACTGACACATGCACGTGCGCATCATGATGGATGATGTGTACATATATCACGCACACACAATTCTTCCTTTGTCTTTATTTTGTGTAGGTACGTACGTATACTCGTCAACATCTCAATCCCATGAGTTGACGAAATGAGCTCTTGAGAGCAATGATGACTTGGGATCCCATGGACAATCCTTACCACTGTTCCCTTCGCGCAAGGACTATGTGCATCTCTTTTACTTGTCTCTCACACGGCTATGGGCTATTTACCACTTGTCACCTTATGCTCATTTTTCCCGTGATCACTTTGCATGTTAATTTTTACTCATATGCCTTTGCCATGCAATTGTGACCCTTGCTTGCATCTACCCATGATTCACCATTATGCTACTCCTATGTGTATTTGCATGCTTGGTGGAGATCCTTGTTGCTATTGCTATGTTTATCATGTGCCCCATGCTATTGATGCTATTTTGCTGATATTTTGCCTTTATGCTTGTGCTATGACATGTGAATTATTCATGCCCACTATTTGCACCAATGACATGCTTGCCATGATTCCTTCTAGTACGTTGCATCTTCGCACTACTAGCTTGCTTGACTTGATCGCTATGATTGTTTGCTATGTTGCATCACCCATGTTCCACTATCACTTGCTTTCTTGGGTTGATGACATATATGTGCATGCCTCTCACTTGATTTGCCATGATCATTGTCTCTTGTCTCCATTAGTTGCATCTCTCATATCACCTTGTATTGAGTGTAACCTGATGCGGAGCATCCTTCAGTCATCCCCATGGACCTTCCATCAACAATCCAAGCTCCAAGTGGACCCATGACAAGAGCAAGAGCTCGTGCTATTCAATCCGAGGTGACATCACTCCTATTCGAATTCCCTTTTCCTTCCAGTGAGACATGGCTACTACCTAAGTCCGAGACACTATGCGTGATCAGGTACAACGTTCAAGCCAAGGAACCAGGAGCTGAAGAAGAAACGACAAGCGTCAACACTCTGGACAGCCCGGAACTTCCGGCCCCCGGAACTTCCGGCCAGCCCGGAACTTCCGGCCTCCGACGACTTCGACCAGCCCGGGCGTGCCAACTTTCTAGTTAGCTCGGAACCTACCCGGAACCCGGCCCGGAACTTCCGGCCCGTCCGGACCTTCCGGTCCCCGGAAGCCACCCCAGCTCCACCCGCGCCAACTTTCGGCTTAGGCCGGACCCTGCTCCGATTTTTCCTCAAGGCCTCGAACTTCCTACTTAGCCCGAACTTCCTACCGTCAAGGCAGTACCACTTGGGCCGAGGCCCGTGTACCCTTTCGTCCCGTAAACTATAAATACTCTCCCAGCTCCTCCTAGTTAGGGTTAGCGTGTGAGAGCCCTTGCTCATCCACTTGGTACTTCTCCTCGGAGTTCACGACCTCTTCGGAGAAGATCCCCCAAGCGGATTCAAGAGCCCTTCAAGGGAAGACCATCAAGACCTCCTCTCCGAGAAGATCGGCTACTCGTGTATCTTTCCTTTGTTGATTTTGAATCTTGTGCTACCTTATGTGTTCGGTGATCTAGCCCTTGTGTAATCGAAACTTGTCGGTTTAGTGTTCCTCTTGTGTGTGTTTCCTTGTGTTCTTCCGCCCGTTCATCGTGTTTTCCCCGTAGGATCCCCTCCAAACGTGAAAGATCTCCGATTAGGGTTCCACCCTACATCATTTGGTATCATGAGCCACGTTGATCACGTTTTTGGAGCCCCTACCCCGTGTTTTCTAGCTTGATTTTGTTGTTTTCATCCTAAATCCGAATATTCCCCACCAAAAATAGCCCTAAATTTTTTTTGTGATTTGTTGGTGTGATGAAGTTTTGTTGGATTTGATCCGTGGATTTGCTTTGCTTCGAGTGGATCTAGCATCCCTACCTTTCTTCCCTTCTAATTCCTTCTTTTTCCCTCTGAATTTGGGTTTTTCCCCCCAAATTTTCCGCCCAAACCCTCGATCCCGAAGTTCCTGTTCTTGGCGTAACCCGACCCCGGAACTTCGCCCAGCCGGAACTTCCGCCCCGGACCTTCCGCCCAGCCTGAACTTCCGGCCTGGACCTTCCGTCTTGCGGAACTTCGGCCTAGATAGAAAGGTCACGCATCTTCGTGACCCCGCTTCTTCTAAGCAACTTCGACCACGGTGCAGCAAAGATCTTCGCCAACGCATCAAGACCGTGCATCACATCATCGTCCACATTCGCATCCGTTTGGAACCTCGACCGTAAGCAAGGACGGTAATCTCGACTACATCTTTGTCCAAACCTTGCCATTGCATTTATAAACATCATAGCCATCTTTTGCATTGCTTACCCATCGAGACTAGCCTTTGAGTATTGCAGGCAACGTGACTTGTGCACATTAGTGATCATACTCCATAGCATACATACCATACCACCGTGGTGCATATCTTGGGATCCATTTGTGTGTCACAAAGTTGTCATAGCATACGCAAGTGATATCTTGGTTCGGGAAGTTTTGCATGAGAAAAGAGCTCAAAAGTGAAAGAGCCACCCAAGCTTTTAAGCAAAGAGGAAAGATAAGCAAAGAGCTTATGAGCAAGAACCATAGCATCATCTTACATTAAGATTGTCATATTGGATCATCTTGGATCATAGCACTGAAATACCATACATATAGCATACGTGGGATAGAGATAGTTGCATTTTGCCTAGTAGGTTGTGCACAAGTTCCGTATCCGCCTATTATGCAATCGTGCTAGCGTCTCTCTAGTATTGTGCAACAAGAGCATTTTCGTGGATTCCACATTTTGGCTCACTTTTGGTTTGCACAATCCCACTTATCTATTTGCGTGTGTGTTTCCGTGTACACCTAATTGCTTGGTCAACTTGTTGCATTGGCAAATTTGTGAATCTTTTCCAACATTATTGAATCTCACTTACAATTGCATCAAATTTTGTGCCACCATCCTCACCAAGCTCCACCATAAGCTTTTATTTGTGTAGGTGTAAGAACCGACAAGGATTGGTACCAATAGTGTTATTTCATTGTCCGCATTTGGGTGAACTTGATTCATCATCAACATCGGTCAAAGGTACATTGGTATAAGTTCTTCTCCTTCTACCACCCACATATTTTTCTTGGAATGATGGATAGGCCAAGTACCTCTACCAACCCACTCTTCATCGAGCAAGACGACGACATGTATTCATTCGTCACCAAGAGCCACCTCTTTGGTGCACAACGAGCGTTACATCAAGAGCAACAAGAAATGAGCGACCGCATCGACAACCTCGCCACCGACTTGCGACTCTCCGAGCAACGTACAAGGGACTACTTCGACACCAAGTTAGACGCCAAGACAAACAAGAGAATGATGCAAGAATGGACGAGATCCGCGCATTGATGAGGAACCGACATCATTCCGCTTCGTCATCATCAAGACGGAGCCGCCCGAGTCGACACTCCGACGACACCTTCTACGACTCAAGTACACCGTCATCGAACACCCTTCGACGAGCCGCGCGTCAAGACCGTCATGCATCTCGCAACCCGCTACATGACAAGCATTCACAAGATCAAGTCGATGAACAAGTCTCTCGTCCTCAATCCAATCAAGCCGCTTTTGCACAATCTCAAGAACGACAACGACTAAGGCGCCAAGAGGAAGAACGAGCGCGTCTACACCAAGACGAATAATGATGTAGGGTGGAACCCTAATCGGAGATCTTTCACGTTTGGAGGTGATCCTACGGGGATAACACGATGAACGGGCGGAACAACACAAGGAAACACACACAAGAGGAACACTAAACCGACAAGTTTCGATTACACAAGGGCTAGATCACCGAACACATAAGGTAGCACAAGATTCAAAATCAACAAAGGAAAGATACACGAGTAGCCGATCTTCTCCGAGAGGAGGTCTTGATGGTCTTCCCTTGAAGGGGTCTTGAATCCGCTTGGGGGATCTTCTCCGAAGAGGTCGTGAACTCCGAGGAGAAGTACCAAGTAGATGAGCAAGGGTTCTCACACCAAAGATGAGCTAAACCAATGCTAACCCTAACTAGGAGGAGGTAGGAGAGTATTTATAGTTTACGGGATGAAAGGGTACACAGGCCTCGGCCCAAGTGGCTGCACGCAGGCAGGGCGGAAGTTCCGGGCTAGGCCGGAAGTTCCGGGCGCCGGAAGGTCCGGGCAGGGTCCGGCCTTCGCCGAGAGTTGACGCGGGTGGAGCTGGGCTGGCTTCCGGGGGCCAGAAGGTCCGGGCGGGCAGGAAGTTCCGGGGGCCGGAAGTTCCGGGCCGGGTTCCGGGCAGGTTCCGGGCTAACCAAAAAGTGGGCAGGCCCGGACTGGTCGATGTCGTCGGGGGCCGGAAGCTCCGGGCTGGCCGGAAGTTCCGGAAGTTCCGGCCGAGGCCGGAAGTTCCGGGCTGTCCAGAGTGTTGACGCTTGTCGTTTCTTCTTCAGCTCCTGGTTCCTTGGCTTGAACGTTGTACCTGATCACGCATAGTGTCTCAGACTTAGGTAGTAGTCATGTCTCACTGGAAGGAAAAGGGAAATCGAACAGGAGTGATGTCACCTCGTATTGAATAGCACGAGCTCTTGCTCTTGTCATGGGTCCACTTAGAGCTTGGATAGTTAATGGAAGGTCCATGGGGATGACCGAAGGATGCTCCGCATCATATCCCCCCCCCCCCTTGTGAAAGATCCGACCTCGGATCGAGATCTTCATCACCATGGTACGGCGCGAGGTCCTTGACGTTGAAGATGTCGCTCACATTGTACTTGTCTCGTGGTAGGTCGATCTTGTAGGCATTGTCGTTGTAGCGTGCGAGCACCTTGAAAGGTCCATCGGCTCGAGGTAGAAGCTTGGACTTATGCTCGTTGGGGAAGCGGTCCTCATGAAGGTGTAGCCACACTAGATCACCAATGTTGAAGACCATGGGTTGTTTGTTGACGTTGAGCTTCGCCGCTAGTCATTGTACTTGGCGCCGATGGTTTGTCTTGTATCCTCATGCATCTTCTTGATGTAGCTTTCCCGCGCACTTGCATCCATGTTGGTGCGCTCTTGGAGAGGAAGTGGTAGAATGTCCAATGGTGACAACGGGTTGAAGCCGTAGACAATCTCGAAGGGGGACTTGCCGGTACTCGAGTGTGTTGCGCGATTGTAGGCGTACTCGGTGATGGGTAGACATGCCTCCCACTCCTTGATGTTCTTCTTGATCAAGACGCGAAGTAGAGTGGAGAGGGTGCGGTTCGTCACCTCTGTTTGGCCGTCGGTTTGAGGATGGTATGCGGATGAGAACAAGAGCTGAATTCCGAGCTTGGCGCATAGGGTCTTCCAAAAGTAACTCAAGAACTTGACGTCACGATCGGAGAAGATTGTCTTTGGTACTCCATGGAGTCACAAGATTTCCCTACAAAAAAGATTAGCAATATGTGAAGCATCGTCTATCTTGTTGCAAGGAATGAAATGTGCCATCTTGGAAAATCTATCCACAACAACAAACACGGAATCCTTTCCATTTTGAGTTCTAGGCAAACTGATGCGGAGCATCCTACGGTCATCCCCATGTACACTTCGACTACTCCCCAAGCCCCAAGTGGACATACGATGAGACCTCGACCATACGTGATGTAGGGCGGAACCCTACGTGGATGACCTTTCACGTTTGGAGTGGATCCTACGAGGAATCACGAAGAACACGCGGAAGAACAAAGGGAAACACGGAGGAAACGAGAGAGAGATCGCTCAACCAACAAGGAATCAATCACACAAGTGCTAGATCACCGAACACAAAGAGGTACATATGATTCACAATCAACAAAGGTAAGGATACACGAGTAGCCGTTCTTCTCCGAGAGGAGGTCTTGATGGGGTCCACCCTAGAAGGGGGTCTTGAATCCGCTTGGGGGATCTTCTCCGAAGAGGTCCTGAGCTCCGAGGAGAAGTAACAGAGTGGATGACCAAGGGTCTCACACAAACATGAGCTAAACCTAAGCTAACCCTAGAAAGACGAAGGGGATGGAGTATATATAGTCTAGGGGGCGAAGGGGTACATGGGCCTCGGTCCGGATGCACTGCACGCAGGCAGGGGAGGCCGGAAGTCCGGGCCGGATGTCCGGGCCTTCACGAGGCGCCGGATGTCCGGGCTAGCAGGCCGGATGTCTGGGCTGGTGCGGCCACATCTGCCGAATCAAAGCGTGGCGCTGATTTCGGCAAAGGGCCGGATTTCGGCTTCGGGAAGGCGGATGTCCGGGCGCTGGGGCCGGATGTCCGAGCCCCTGTAGCTTTTTCCGTCAGGCTGGGCTGCCGTGCTGTGTTGGCATCTCGGGGCCGGATGTCCGGGTCTTGGCGGATGTCCGGGGCTGGAAGGTGAATTTGCCCTTTCCGTGGTTCTCTTCATCCGTGGACTTGGCGGCTCGTCCGTCTTCACGCGTGCATCTTCGGAAGGCTCCTCTTGACACCTGATCATGCATAGCATATCGGACTTAGGTAGTAGCCATGTCTCGAGTGGGTCATATGTGATATCACTAAGGAAGGAAGTCACCTCGTTCTCGAGAGCTCTAGCTCTAGCTCTTGGCTCATGATGAGACGGTTGTAGGTCCATGGGGATGATTGTGGGATGCTCCGCATCAATACGCCATTGGACACAAGGTGAACTCACTCCTCTTCGAACCGTCACTTTCCACATATGAGACATGGCTACTACCTCATGCATGGACCTTGCATACACTCAGGTACAACGGAGATGACCATGGAGGATCCAAGGACCAAGGCCAAGCATGGAAGAGGAGAAGGAAGAAGAAGCAAGGACAAGCTTCTGGAAAGCCCGGACCTTCCGGCCTCTGCCCGGAACTTCCAGCCCCCGGACCTTCCGGCCTGCCCCGAGCGCGCCAACTCTCTGGATAGCCCGAAACCCGGCCGGAACCTGCCCGGAACTTCCGGAGCCCGGAACTTCCGGAGCCCGGAACTTCCGGCCTGCCTGCGTGCAAAGACTCGGGCCGAAGCCCATGTAACCCTTTCCCACTTACCCCTTCGTGGCTTAGACTATAAATAGACCACCCCTCCTCCTAGTTAGGGTTAGCAATGGTTTAGCTCATATTTTGTGTGAGAGCCTTGCTCATCCACTTGGTTACTTCTCCTCGGAGCTCACGACCTCTTCGGAGAAGATCCCCCAAGCAGATTCAAGACCCCTTCAAGGGAAGAAATCAAGACCTCCTCACGGAGAAGAACCCGGTTACCTCTTGTATCGTCCTTTGTTGATCGTGGATCGTGTATCTCTCTTTGTGTTCATCAATCTAGCGCATGTGTAAACGAATCTTGTTGGTTTGAGTTATTCTCTTGTGTTTTCCCCCGTGATTTCCCTCGTCCTCTTCCGCTCGTTCTTTGTGTTTCCCCATAGGATCCACACCAAACGTGAAAGATCGTCCACATAGGGTTCCACCCTACATCATATGGTATCATGAGCCACGTTGATCACGTTTTTGGAGCCCCTACCATTTGTTTTCTAGCTTGATTTTGTTGATTTCATCCTAAATCCGAAAATCTCCACCAAAAATAGCCCCAATTTTTTTTGTGATTTGTTCGTTTTGATGATGTTTTGTTGATTTTGATCCATGGATTCGTTGTGTTTCAAGTGGATCTTGCTTTCCCCCATCATTTTCCCCCTTTCCATCCACAAAATCTCCCCAATTTTGACCTTGAAAATCGAGTATTTCCGCCCCCGTTCTCAGATCTGGAATTTAGGGTTCGTCCCGGAAGAAATTCCACGACCCCCGGACTTCCGTCCCCCGGAACTTCCGTCCTTACCCTGGAACTTCCGGGCTAAACAGAAAGTTTACCCCAAAAATCCCCCTGACCCCCGCACTTTTTCCGCGACCCCCGGAACTTCCGGCCACCCCCCGAAACTTCCGGAGCATGGAACTTCCGGCCCTAGGCCCGGAACTTCCGGCCTAACCAGAGACACTGCACAGAATTTCAGCATCAGCCTTCTTCACCGTTTTCATCATAACTTTTCACTCCGAACTCCGATTTGAGTGTTCTTTGGCTCGTTTTGAAGCTATCGACGTACCCGTGGTCCTCACCTTGGTTTCACCACCTTTTGACACCATCACATTTTTGGTACTTTGGCATCTTTGCCTAGGGCTTACACCATATCATCCGCAATACCACCATAGCCTTCCGCATCCTAACCCATTTTGAACCCCATAGCATTTGAGGTTGTTTGAGTAGTGACTTGAGTCTCCTAAGGTGTTTCGGCTACTTAGGGACGATTGCTTCCTCATCAACCACCAACACCACTTCCGCATAGGCCTGCCCACCATACACTTCCGCAACCCCAACTTAACCCAATCATGGTTGTGTTGTGAGTTGTGTCTCCTAAGGTGTATCGGCTACTTAGGGACCGTGCTACCAACTCCGACACCGTGTATAGCCCATCATACCCTTCCACATTAATCCATTTTGATCGGGTTTCCACCAATACTCCTGCAACCACCACCGCATTCCCGCTACCACCATTTGACTTTTGTCCTTGAGATTTTGAGTGGTGGTTTTTCCGTTTCCTAAGGTGTTTCGGCTACTTAGGGACGAGTCTCTATCATCTTGATACCTACATCAAGACCACCGCCACTCATCATCGCAAAGGACGGTAACCTCGACGACACCATTGTATATTCCCCTTGCAATTGCATTGTTAACCCCTAGCCCATTTTGCGTTACTTGCCTATCGAGACTAGCCATTTGAGTATTGCGGCAACGTTACTTGTGCACATTAGTGATCATACTTCCCATAGCATACATACCATATCATCGTGGTGCATATCTTGGTATCATATCGTGTGTCACAAGTTTGTTCCCGCATATACACAATTGATATCTTGGTTTGTGCATTGTGCAAAAGTGGCCATAAAAAGAAAAGAGAATAAGCTTTTAAGCAAAGAAAAAGAAAGAGCAAAGAAGCTTGTAAGCAAGTGCCATAGCATCATACCACATTGCATATAAGATTGTCATATCCGATCATCTTGGATCAAACACCGGGAACCATACATACATAGCATACTTGGGATAGAAAGAGTATCCATTTTGCATCTTATAGATTGTGCACAAGTGTCGTATCCGCCTATTGAGCAATCGTGCTAGCGTCTCTCTTGAGTTATGCAACACGAGAATTTTGGTGGATTCCACATTTTGAGCTCATTCCTTGGTTGCACGGCCCCATTTATCTATCCGTGTGTGCGTTTCCGTGTGCCATTCTTTGCTATTGGTCTACTTGTCTCGCTTACGAATTTGAGAATCTCTTTCAACATTATTGACTCTTGCTAACATTTTTGCATCAAATTTTTGTGCCACTATCCTCACCAAACTCCACCATAAGCCTTATTTGTGTAGGTGTGAGAAACCGACAAGATTTGGTACCAATTGTGCTATTTCCTTGTTACACATTGAGTGATCATTGATCCATTTTCAACATCGGTCAAGGTACATTTGGTATAAGTTCTTCTCTTTCTCCCACTCATATTTGCTCGAGTCTTGTGATGGATAGGCAAGGCATTTCATCTCCGGTCTTCGACAACAATGACGGCATGAACAACTACATCACCAAAGCATCCATCTTCGATCTACAACGAAAAATGCAAGGCGCACAATCAAGATTGCAAAAGCGCATCGAGAACCTCTCCATTGACATTCATCATTCCGAAGCAAGGAAAAGGGACTACATCGACAACAAGCTTTCCACACAAAAGGAGGAGCAAGATGCAAGGATGGAGGAGATTCGGGCCTTGATCAAGTCTTCTTCCCCTTCGTCATCTTCAAGGCGGCGATATTCAAGACACAAGTCTTTGGAGCGCGGAAACGATGCAAGTGCAAGTCGTCCACGTCCACATCTACATGGCGACCACAATCTCGTTCGTGATCAACATCGTCATGAAGGGCAAGTCACCTCCTAGCAACATGTGCACGATGACGACGAACGACATCTACTACAAGCTCAAGCACGACAACGACATCATCATCATGAAGATGCTCCACAAGCGCAAATGCAAAAGTCCCAACAAGCCCTACTTCACGCCAAGTCGAAGCTTCATGAGCACAAAAGAAGACCGCGAGACGACCACCACCAAGACGGCGCTACGGCTAAAACAACCACTTCGGCATCTTCGCCAAGTGCTATCAAGGCATCTTCGCCTTTGGACGTACGGCATCTTCGCCTACTTCCCACGTGTACGCCTACATCGACTTCATCAAGTCCAAGGCGACCACCTACGAGCGAGGGCGACACTTCCATCTTCGGAAGCCCCTCAAGGAAGATGGCCGAGCATGGGAAATTCCCTTCGGTCATGGAGACGAGCTACGAGGTGCCACATCATATGGGCCTCATACAAGACGGTGACAAGAAGGCCGAGCAAGGGCCATCCCCTTCGACCACAGCGATAGGAATTGAGCATGGAGACATTTGCACCAACATCTCTCCAACACACACATATGTCGAGAGGCCCCATTTGTCATGTGAGGAGAGCCACCACCCCATGAGAGAGATGAGTGACTCCACCATATGTGACAATGAGAGCATTTCCTTTGAGAGTATGAGTGTGACCACCACTAGCCCCACACATGAGTGCATGCCACACATCCTATGTGAGGTTGAGCGCCATTTGAGTGACTCCACCAACCATATGAGTGAGAGCATCCTTGAGGGAGTGAGTGAGCCACAACACTTAGCGAGTGTGATAGAGGCGAGGACATCAATACCATTGTTACACCCACAGCCCCTGCGGCTATACATACTGGACCAATTACTAGAGCTCGCGCACGCCAATTGAATTATCAGGTACTTTCGTTTCTTGGTAACGATTCCAATGTTCATGAGAATATGATGCTGCCTAAATTGGATACATTTGTTTTGCTTACAAATGAAGGGCCTACCATGGACAAGAAAGATGAACCTTGGAGCAAGTTCAAGCATGGAGATGTTGGCATGCGCAAGGAGAACAAGAACGGAGTTACAAGTGATGATTCCGGGACTTTGAAGCCACCCTAATGAGTGCATGAGGCCTTGGACGAAATATACAAGATGCCACTTCATAATATGCGTCCATAGGCTATTCTAGGTGCTGCGTCACCTTATTATTGGGCCAGGCCCATGTAATTTCGAAATACTTAAGTATAGGCTGTTTTAGAGTCCGTATGTGTGGGGAAACAAGAGTTAGGGTTGATTTGGACCCCTCCACCAAGGGCCACGAAATTCCCCTCTTCCTCCATATATACAGCCCTTAGGGCACCGTTTAGACCTTGGGTTTTGTTTAGATTAAAAGTTCGCCATAGCTGCAACTTCACAGCATTTCGCTTTGTGTTCAACGACTGCATAAAGGCGTCCACGTAACCCCACCTTGATCAATAAATCTTTCATATTATATTCGCAATATTCAGATTGCAATCTCAGTTTCTTGCTTGTTCTTCGTTTGCTCGCAGGAAACAGGCCCTCGTGGTCAGGTTGATCGTGCTCCGGCGTGGTCAATAACCCTCGGAAGTTGGTTTAGCGATTGCTAAGGCGCCGACGTCTCGCACGTTCATAGTCGGATCGTCAAGGTCGACTTACGTAAACGATAGCCACCATCTCATCGAAACATCGGGACACCTTTGCCTCTATCAAGTGGTATCAGATTTTCAGGTTGCTCGGTGAGATTTTACAGCTTTTCCGTAGTTTAGATCGAGTCTGTTCTTCATACCTATAGTCCACGAAAAAGCCACAAAAAAATTAGGGTTAGTTCATCATATCCGAACCAATCTGAGCCTTTGCATAATCTTTTTAGGGTTTTGCTTTGTTGAATTTGCGGTTGCATCGTCGTGTCTAGTTGCTGGTCTTAGCGTCTAGTCTTTTAGAGTTTCGAAGTTACGGTCATAAGTTGTCACGCCGCCACCGCACCATCATCATCGCCTCGCCACCTACCATCACCGCTCCGAATCCGTATCCATATACCACCACCAATCCGTGTCCATATACCACCACCGATCCATATCCATATACTACCACCGCTACCACCACCGCTGCCATATACCACCACCATATATCCACCACCAATCCGAGTTCTTCTCATATTAGGTTTGTTTTCGAGATCCATCTAGTTTCCGATTCGTGTTTCCTTGCCGGAGTAGGTTTCGGAAAAAAAAATCCCATTTGCACTTATGGCATAGATGACGAGATGATGGTCATTGGCTTTTGTTTTTCATGTGATGATATTGCCATGCTTCCTTTACATGATTTGCGCAATTCATCTACTATACCATGCCATGATCACATTGTTCCAAATATGCATTGTTTTGGATGTTGTCAATATTCTCCATGTGATGTTTCCATTAATGCTCATGAGGTGATAGAGGCAAAGGTGTCCCGATGTTTCGATGAGATGGTGGCTATCGTTTCTGTGGGAGTCGACCTTGACGATCCGACTCTTAACGCAGCGAGACGTCGCGCCTTAGCGCCGCTAAACCAACTTCCGAGGGTTATTGACCACGCCGAGCACGATCAACTCGACCACGAGGGCCTGTTTCCTGCGAGCAAACGAAGAACAAGCAAGAAACTGAGATTGCAATCTGAATATTGCGAATATAAGATGAAAGCTTTATTGATCAAGGTGGGGTTACGTGACGCCTTTGTCCGGTCGTTGAACACAAACGGCACGCGAAGTTGCAGCTATGGCGAACTTTTAATCTAAACAAAACCCAAGGTCTAAACGGTGACCTAAGGGCAGTATATATTGATGAAGAGGGCGGAATTACGTGGCCCTTGGTGGAGGCGAACGAAATCAACCCTAACTCTTGTTTCCCCACACAAAAGGACTATAAAACAGCCTATACTTAAGTATTTCTGAAATTACATGGGCCTGGCGAATAATAAGGTGACGCAGCACCTAGAATAGCCTATGGACGCATATTATGAAGTGGCATCTTGTATATTTCGTCCAAGGCCTCATGCACTCATTAGGGTGGCTTCAAAGTCCCGGAATCATCACTTGTAACTCCGTTCTTGTTCTCCTAGCATGCCAACATCTCCATTCTTGAACTTGCTCCAAGGTTCATGTTTCTTGTCCATGGTAGGCCCTTCATTTGTAAGCAAAACAAATGTATCCAATTTAGGCAGCATCATATTCTCATGAACATTGGAATCATTACCAAGAAACGGAAGTACCTGATAATTCAATTGATGCGTGAGCTCTAGTAATTGGTCCAAGATGTATAGTCAGGGCTGTGGGTGTAACAATGGTATTGATGTCCTCATCATCCTCCCTTCTTGAAATGAAGTCGCCTAGACAGAAGCTCGTCTTCCTCACCCAAATAAGGCTTTAAATCTGCAATGTTAAAAGTGGGACTAACCCCAAAATCTGCAGGCACTTCAAGTTTATATGCATTATCATTTAATTTCTCTAACACCTTAAATGGACCATCGACGCGTGGCATTAGCTTTGATTTGCTAATTTAGGAAACCTATCCTTACGCAAATGTAACCAAACAAGATCTCCAGTGCAAAGACAACATGTTTTCTACCCTTATCTCCAAAGCAAGTTTATATTTAGCATTCATACGCTCAATGTTTTCCTTAGTTAACTCATGCATTTTTAAAATCAATTCAGCATGTTCTTTAGCATCAAAATTAACCTTCTCCGAAGATGGAAGAGGCAACAAATCAATAGGTGCACGAGGTAGGAAGCCATACACAATTTCAAAAGGGCACATCTTAGTAGTAGAATGCAATGAACGATTATAAGCAAATTCAATATGAGGCAAGCATTCTTCCCACATTTTCTTATTATTCTTCAAAACAGCCCTAAGCATAGTAGACAATGTTCTATTGACTACTTCAGTTTGTCCATCGGTTTGGGGTGACAACTAGTACTAAAAGCAGTTCATTCCCCAACTTAGCCCATAAACATCTCCAAAAGTGGCTAAGAAATTTAGTATCACGATCTGAAACAATAGTATTTGGCACACCATGCAAGCGAATAATTTCACGAAAGAACAAATCAGCAACATTAACAAAGATCATCGCTTTTATGACATGGTATAAAGTGTGCCATTTTCGAGAATCTATCCACGACAACAAATATGCTATCCCTCCCTTCTTTGTTCGAGGTAAACCTAAAACAAAGTCCATAGATATATCCTCCCAAGGAATACTAGGCACAGGCAAAGGCATATATAAACCATGAGGATTGAGTCGTGACTTAGCTTTTTGACAGTAGTGCAATGAGCAACAAAACGCTCAACATCCCGTCTCATCTTTGGCCAAAAGAAATGTGTAGCAAGTATATCCTCCGTCTTTTTGACGCCAAAGTGTCCCATTAAGCCTCCTCCATGCGCCTCCTGCAACAACAAAAGACGAACATAGCTAGCAGGAATGCATAGCTTGTTAGCACGAACACAAAACCATCATTAATAACGAACTTGTTCCATGTTCTTCCTTCTTTACAATTCTGCATTACATCTTTAAAATCAGCATCATGCACATATTGATCTTTGATGGTCTCCAAACCAAATATTTTGAAGTCAAGTTGTGAAAGCATAGTATATCGACGAGACAAAGCATCAAGAATAACATTTTCTTTACCCTTCTTGTGTTTAATGACATAAGGGAAAGTCTCAATGAATTCAACCCATTTAGCATGTCTACGATTCAGTTTAGCTTGACTTTTAATATGTTTCAAAGATTCATGATCAGAATGTATAACAAATTCTTTGGGCCATAAATAATGTTGCCATGTCTCTAAAGTCGAACAAGAGCATATAATTCTTTGTCATAAGTAGAATAGTTCAGACTAGGCCCACTCAATTTTTCGTAAAAGTATGCAACAGGTTTGCCATCTTGTAATAACACACCTCCTAATCCAATTCCACTAGCATCACATTCAAGCTCAAAAGTCTTATTAAAGTCAGGAAGTTGGAGTAAAGGAGCATGTGTCAACTTATCTTTCAATACCGTGAAGGCTTCTTCACATGCGGTACCCCAAACAAAAGGCACATCCTTCTTTGTAAGCTCATTGAGAGGTGCAGCAATGGTGCTAAAGTCTCTCACAAAACGCCTATAGAAACCAGCGAGTCCAAGAAAACTCCTCACTTGTGTGACCGTTTTGGGCTGCGGCCAACTCTCAATAGCTTCAATCTTGGCTTTATCAACTTCAATTCCTCGTGGAGTAACAACATAGCCAAGAAAAGATACTCGGTCGGTGCAAAAGGTGCACTTCCCAAGGTTACCAAACAAACGCGTGCATCACGTAGAGCATTAAAAACAGCACGTAAATGTTCCAAATGTTCTTCCAAAGATTTGCTATAAATCAGTATATCATCAAAGTAAACTACCACAAATCGTCCAATGAAAGCACGTAAAACTTCGTTCATTAATCTCATGAAAGTACTAGGTGCATTAGTTAACCCAAAAGGCATGACTAACCACTCATATAATCCAAACTTAGTTTTAAATGCTGTTTTCCATTCATCTCCCAATTTCATACGAATTTGATGGTATCCACTCATAAATCAACTTTGGAGAATATTGTAGAGCCACTCAATTCATCAAGCATATCATCTAGCCTAGGAATAGGATGGCGATAACGAATAGTAATATTATTAATGCCTCTACAATCAACACACATACGCGACGTACCATCCTTTTTAGGCACTAGTATAATAGGAACAGCACAAGGACTAAGAGATTCGCGTATATAACCTTTGTCGAGCAGCTCCTGTACTTGACGCATAATCTCCTTCGTCTCCTCTGGATTGGTGCGGTACGGTGCGGCGGTTGGGTAGCGATGCACCGGGAATTAAGTCAATTTGATGCTCAATCCCTCGAATAGGTGGTAATCCGGTGGCACGTCTTGTGGGAAGGCGTCGGTGAACTCCCCGCAAAATGTTAGTGACAGAGGGGCAAAGAGGAAGGCACGTCCTCGAATGAAAATAATGCCTCTTTGCACACAAAAGCATAGCAAACAGATTTGCTAGAATCTAGCTCATCAATATCAGATTTGGTGGCAAATAAACATGCACTTTTCAGTTTAATTTCGAAGCAACATTAGATGGTTTATTATTAGGCTTCATTTGTTGCTCAAATTCTTTTGCCACAATCTGATTTTCACTCTTATTTTTCTCCTGTTTTGCTTTATTAGCTCTATTAATATCATCTTTCAAAATGGAATCAGGAGTCATAGGAAGCAAAGTAATATTTTTATCCTTGTGAACAAGAGTATACTGATTGTTTCTACCATGGTGTGCAGAAATTTTTATCAAATTGCCATGGTCTACCAAGTAATAAGGAACATGCTTGCATAGGTACCACATCACAATCAACATAATCAGCATATGTAGAGATACTAAAATACACACCTAACAAAGACGTGTTACCTTAACCTTGCCGCTGTTGTTGAACCATTGGATGTAGTAAGGATGTGGATGTGGTCTTGTGGTGAGAGAAAGCTTCTCCACCATATCCATGCTAGCCAAGTTGTTGCAGCTCCCTCCATCTATGATGACGCGAATAGAACGTTCCTTCACAACTCCCTTTGTATGGAACAAGTTATGTCTCTGATTTTGTTCAGCGTGTGTAACCTGCACACTCAAAACACGTTGAGCAACTAAACATTCATACCTGTCAGCATCTTCAGCAGCCATGTATTGCGTGTCATGATCAGAATCATCTCCACCGTGTTCTTCATGTGTAATAAGAGCCAAAGTCTCTTCATCATAGTCACTAAGCGGACTCATACCCACCATCCTCGGAGCAATCATCACACGCTGAGATTGGCATTCTCTCAAAATGTCCTCTTCCCTTACAACGACGACAAATAATATCACTTGTGTGCCCTGTTGACGCCATGGAAGAAGAAGAGCTCTGTAGGCCCAAAGGTGTGCTCTTGGCGAGATAGTGGTGGTTGTGCCCGCTTTCTTGTATCACGGTTGGAGGTGGCAGCCAGCGGAGGTGCCGGTGTAGTAGAACGTGTGGAAGTAGATGATGCACGTGGTGTCCATGATGAAGGTCGACCTGCAGAAAAGTTAGTTCGCGCCAACGCACATCGATCCTGCACTTCACGTTCAGCTTTACAAGCAAGATGGAATAATCGAGTGATATTATTATAATCCTTGTAGTCTAGAATGGTCTGAATCTCTCTATTTAATCCACCCGTAAAACGTGCAAGCATAGCTTCATTCTCCTCAACAATACCACATCTAATCAAGCCGGTTTGTAATTCACGATAATATTCTTCTACCGAATTTTTTCCTTGTCTTAAGCGCTGCAATTTTTGAAGTAATTCACGTTGATAATATGGTGGAACCCAACGAGTACGCATAGCAGTTTTCAAAGCAGCCCAAGTAGTCGAACAGGATATAATCGACAATGTTCTGACCACCAAACACATGCAAAGCTAGTGAAAGCACAAACAGCAGCAGGAACACGTCTCTCCTCAGGATATTGTAAACATGTAAATCGTTGTTCAGTTTCTAACTCCCAAGTAAGATATATATCAGGAACATATCTAACCTCAAATGGTGGAATATTCAATTTCAGTTTAGGGAGATGGTCATGATCTCGTACCTTAAGGGGAGCCCGAACATTGCCATTATTTGCATGTGGACGACCTGGTGGTTGTGGTGCTGGTGGTTGCACGTAGTTATGATGTTGATCAACCTCATCCTCGTAATCTCTCACATAATCATCCTCCCCCATCGCAACAGCAGGAGCCACAGAAGTATCAACAGTAGCACCAAAGAACTTGGCGGTGAAGAGGGACACGGGAAGCTTCGGCGGAGGGCTGCTTCGCGATGTGGAGGTAGTCCTTGTTGTTGTAGTAGAGGTGCGTTAGGTGCCGCGGTGGTGGTGGTGGTAGACGCGAGCAATTCATTAAACTTGTTATCGAGCTTTGTTTGAACGCCTTCTCAATGCCATCTATCTTCTCCATGGCCTCTTCAAATCTATTTAGAACATCTTCCACCTGCCCACTCATCATTTGTTGAAACTTATCATGTAGCGCTTTGTTTGTCATGTTCTCCCGGTCGGTCTAAATCGGCTTGTGATCCTGCCATGGGTTAGCAGCAATAGAAACACACAAGAATATGATTGACAGACTACTAGGAAGTGGTGGTGGTGGCGTGGTGGGCGAGTCACAAATCCGTCAAGCAAATCTCAAATTCTTACCAGTTCTTACCCAACAGCAAGCGGTGATCGGCAACCGATGTAGTCAAAACTCTCAAAGCTTGGATAGAGCGATTACCAGGGAGAGTCAAACGCACGATGTAGATGTATGTGGAGCTGGGAAGGCTTATAATATGGTAGCAAAAAGGGTTAGCAATAATCAATTCAGAGATGCAAAGTTGAATAAACGCTCAACGACGGTACTGTGCTGGTCCTAGGCTAGACCGTGCTAGAGACGCGAGCCTAGAACACTAACAAAATCACGGCGCTGCACGTAAGCAAGGGAAAAGCACACTCTGAATATTTTTTTTCTCTTTTTTTTTATTGCTTATTTTTTGCGCTTTTTTTTTATTTTTTTGCGAAAAATCACTATAATGGCGAGTGTCTCAAAACTCTTCCGAGGTCAAACTGACGGGATGGGCACGAAATTTTTTCGACCAATATATATTTTTTTTGACCGCCGGACCCAAAAACTGGAAACGGGTCAAAAAACTTTCTATCTTATTGTCTCAATACACTTAGAAACACTTAAAAGCAGGATAGCCGTAAAATTTTTCGACAAGTGCGTTTGGAAAATTTTGGGCCTAAACGGAGGTGGTTTCAGATTTTTTTTCCGAAACCTACGCAGGCAAGGAAACACGAATCGGAATTTAGATGGATCTCGAAAACAAACCTAATATGAGAAGAACTCGGATTGGTGGTGGATATATATGGTGGTGGTATATGGCAGCGGTGGTGGTAGCGGTGGTAGTATATGGATATGGATCGGTGGTGGTATATGGACACGGATTGGTGGTGGTATATGGATACGGATTCGGAGCGGTGATGGTAGGTGGCAGGGGCGATGATGATGGTGCGGTGGCGGCGTGACAACTTATGACCAGAACTCGAAACTCTAAAAGACTAGACTCTAAGACTAGCAACTTGACACGACGATGCAACCGCAAATTCAACAAAGCAAAACCCTAAAAAGATTATGCAAAGGCTCAGATTGGTTCGGATATGATGAACTAACCCTAATTTTTTTTGTGGCTTTTTCGTGGACAGACTCGATCTAAACTACGGAAAACTGTAAAATCTCACCGAGCAACCTGAAAATCTGATACCACTTGATAGAGGCAAAGGTGTCCCGATGTTTCGATGAGATGGTGGCTATCGTTTCTGTGGGAGTCGACCTTGACGATCCGACTCTTAACGTAGAGACGTCGCGCCTTAGCGATCGCTAAACCAACTTCCGAGGGTTATTGACCACGCCGAGCACGATCAACGACCACGAGGGCCTGTTTCCTGCGAGCAAACGACCAACAAGCAACAAACAGAGATTGCAATCTGAATATTGCGAATATAAGATGAAAGCTTTATTGATCAAGGTGGGGTTCTGTGACGCCTTTATGCAGTCGTTGAACACAAACGAAATGCACGCGAAGTTGCAGCTATGGCGAACTTTTAATCTAAACAAAACCCAAGGTCTAAACGGTGCCCTAAGGGCTGTATATATGGAGGAAGAGGGAATTTCGTGGCCCTTGGTGGAGGGGTCCAAAATCAACCCTAACTCTTGTTTCCCCACACATACGGACTCTAAAAACAGCCTATACTTAAGTATTTCGAAATTACATGGGCCTGGCCCAATAATAAGGTGACGCAGCACCTAGAATAGCCTATGGACGCATATTATGAAGTGGCATCTTGTATATTTCGTCCAAGGCCTCATGCACTCATTAGGGTGGCTTCAAAGTCATGGAATCATCACTTGTAACTCCGTTCTTGTTCTCCTTGCGCATGCCAACATCTCCATGCTTGAACTTGCTCCAAGGTTCATCTTTCTTGTCCATGGTAGGCCCTTCATTTGTAAGCAAAACAAATGTATCCAATTTAGGCAGCATCATATTCTCATGAACATTGGAATCGTTACCAAGAAACGAAAGTACCTGATAATTCAATTGGCGTGCGCGAGCTCTAGTAATTGGTCCAGTATGTATAGCCGCAGGGGCTGTGGGTGTAACAATGGTATTGATGTCCTCATCATGAGGAGACCCCCATAGTTTCCTCATATATATTAGGAGATTTGATACATTCCATACTTTGCATGATTCCCATAATTGCGTGCACCATATAAATTCCATGAATAACAATGCTCTAGATATTTCCCATGATGCATTACACAATTTGAGTCTCCATTATGCCATGCATAACAACAAACCTATCATGATGGATGACATGTTTCTATATCACACATCTCATTTATTTGAGCATTGGCTATTTTTTGCTAACCAACACAAGCACGTATGCATCATGATGGATGATGCGTACATCTACCAAGCACACACAGTTTTCCCTTTGTCTTTGTTTTGTGTAGGTACTCACGTATACTCGTCAACATCTCAATCCCATGAGTTGACGAAATGAGCTCTTGAGAGCAACGATGAATTGGGATCCCGTGGACTTTCATTCCCACCATTCCTTTCGCGCATCTCTTTTACTTGGCTCCCACACGACTATGGGCTATTTACTAGTTGTCACCTTATGCCCATACTATCGTGTTCACTTTGCATGTTATGCCTCTTTACATGATTTTGCCATGCAATTGTGACCCTTGCTTGCATCTACCCTTGATTCACTATTATGCTACTCCTATGTGTATTTGCATGCTTGGTGGAGATCCTTGTTGCTATTGCCATGTTTATCATGTGCCCCATGCTATTGATGCTATTTTGCTCATATCTTGCCTTTATGCTTGTGCTATGACATGTGAATTATTCATGCCCACTATTTGCACCAATGACATGCTTGCCATGATTCCTTCTAATCGTTGCATCTTCGCACTACTAGCTTGCTTGACTTGATCTCTATGATTGCTTGCTTTGTCGCATCACCCATGTTCCATTACTCGCTTTCTTGGGTTGATGACATATATGTTCATGCCTCTCACTTGATTTGTCTTGATCATTGTCTCTTGTCTCCATTAGTTGCATCTCTCATATCACCTTGTGTTGAGTGCCAACTTGCTATGCTTATTGATCGTGGAGACTTGGACATATTACTTGTGATGCATGCTTGCTTACTTGAGCCTATTGTCTTTGGTTGTAGTTGCATCATATGCTTTCATACCATACCACACCTTGTTCTTTCTTATGATAAGAATGATGAAAAAACTTGTTGGTTATCTCGCCCCTCGAATGATAGGTCTTGCATTTGCACTAACCTCATTTGTTTTTCCGAGTGTTTGTCATGTTCTTTCATTTTGAAGGATTCACAAGGCGGAACCATAAAAACACATTTTGGTTATGTGAAGGTGTACATGATGTGCAACACCAACATTTGCGAGAATCTCCTAAAGGTGACCTCCTTCCCTTTGAGCCATCCTCAAATACACATATTGGATGGGTCATTCTTTCATTGTTGTTTCCTTCTTCTTGTCTACATGATACATATATTGGATGGAGGACCGACATTGGAGATGGACCCTACGGACCTTCAAGTTGAGGAGTGCCACGACATCGAGCTATGGTACAACACCACCCATGACAAATTTGCACCCTATGCATGGATTGACACACATTATGATTGTCTTGTTGCACCTATTCCCATGTCATCCATGATATATGAGCTTGTGCATTTCCTTAGCAAATTTGTTGTGATCTTTCTTGATGACATATTCATACATAATGAGCACATTGCTTACCATCAATTGCATGATAACATAATCATATTGAGCATCCATTGCCATATTCATGCTATTGATAAACCATCCCTCTATGACATCATTTTGCACAATGGTAGAATTTGTCGCTTTGGGCACCATGCTAATTATCCCATGAGTGCTTTGCATATCTTTCTATATCATATTGATAAGCTTCATGCGCTTTGTCACGTACTATCATCCCATGCGGACTCACGCTTAATTGATGGACATTCTGTGTGCGCTAACCATTGTATTTCCGAGAGTCGCGTGTGTTTGCTAATTTTTCATGTACCACAAAACGGAGACACCTTGGAGTACTTGGATTGCGTCATGCCTTCAACTCCGTCCAACTACAAGTCCGTCCACGACAACCGTTTCCATGGTGATCAGGATCACGATCCGAGGTCGGACCTTTCCCAAGGGAGGGGAGATGATGTGGAGCATCCTACGGTCATCCCCATGTACACTTCGACTACTCCCCAAGCCCCAAGAGGACATACGATGAGACCTCGACCATACGCCGTTGGACACAAGGTGAACTCACTCCTCTTCGAACCGTCACTTTCCACATATGAGACATGGCTACTACCTCATGCATGGACCTTGCATACACTCGGTACAACCGAGACGACCATGGAGGATCCAAGGACCAAGGCCAAGCATGGAAGAGGAGAAGGAAGAAGAAGCGAGGACAAGCACGAAAGCCGGACCTTAGGCCTCTGCCCGGAACTTCCAGTCCCCGGACCTTCCGGCCCCCGGAGTCCAGACCAGCCCCGAGCGCGCCAACTCTCTAGATAGCCTGGAACCCGGTCGGAACCTGCTCGGAACTTCCGGCCTGCCTGCGTGCAAAGACTCGGGCCGAAGCCCATGTATCCCTTTCCCACTTACCCCTTCGTGGCTTAGACTATAAATAGACCACCCCTCCTCCTAGTTAGGGTTAGCAATGGTTTAGCTCATATTTTGTGTGAGAGCCTTGCTCATCCACTTGGTTACTTCTCCTCGAGACTCACGACCTCTTGGGAGAAAGATCCCCAAGCGGATTCAAGACCCCTTCAAGGCAAGACAATCAAGACCTCCTCACGGAGAAGAACCCGGTTACCTCTTGTATCGTCCTTTGTTGATCATGGATCGTGTATCTCTCTTTGTGTTCATCGATCTAGCGCATGTGTAATCGAATCCTGTTGGTTTGAGTGATTCTCTTGTGTTTTCCCCCATGATTTCCCTCGTCCTCTTCCGCTTGTTCTTCGTGTTTCCCCATAGGATCCACTCCAAACGTGAAAGATCGTCCACATAGGGTTCCACCCTACATCACAAACCAAGTACAAAATCCATGCTAATGTCTTCCCAAGGTTGATAGGGAATAGGAAGAGGCATGTAAAGACCATGAGATTGAGCTTTAGACTTAGCTTTGCGACATGTAGAGAAACGGTTGGTGAAGCGTGAGGCGTCATGGAACATCTTGGGCCAAAAGTAGTTCTTGGAGGCGTGGCGAATGTCTTGTCGCGTCCAAAGTGTCCCATGAGTCCGCCTCCATGAGCCTCTTGCAAAAGGAGCAAACGAAGAGAAGACTCGGGAATGCATAGTTTGTTAGCTCTCATAAGATAACCATCCTTGATATAATATTGTTCCAAGACGTATGCGTCAAACACTTAGCATAAGGATTAGCAAAAGATGGATCATTAGCATACAAGTCTTTTATGCGCTCAAAGCCAATAACATTCAACTCAAGTTTAGTGACAAGCGTGCATATGCGTGAAAGTGCATCGGCTACAACATTTTCCTTACCCTTAATGTATTTAATGACATAAGGGAAAGATTCAATAAATTCACTCCATTTGGCATGACGCTTGTTCAACTTAGTTTGGCCTTTTAAGTACTTAAGCGTTTCGTGATCGGTATGGATGACAAACTCATTAGGTCGAAGGTAATGCTCCCAAACATGTAGTACACGCACTAGAGCATATAATTCCTTGTCATAGATGGGATAGTTAAGTTGAGCACCGGAGAGTTTTTCACTAAAATAAGCAATTGCTCGTTTTTCTTGCATCAAAACTCCGCCAATTCGGTACCACTTGCATCACAATGAACCTCAAAAGTTTTGTCAAAATTGGGCAAAGCAAGAATCGGAGCATGAGTAAGCAAAGACTTGAGCTCATCAAAAGTGGTGGATTGCATAGATCCCCAAACAAAAGGGGTATTCTTCTTACTCAAGGCATGCAAAGGAGTGGCAATTGTGCTAAAGTTTTTCACAAAGCGACGATAAAAACCAGCAAGACCAAGAAAGCTACGCACTTGTTGCAAATTGGTGGGTTGGGGCCAAGTTTTAATTGCTTCAATTTTAGATTCATCAACATGGACACCCTTTGAGGATACAACAAAACCCAAGAAAACCACTTTGTCAACACCAAATGTGCATTTTTTCATGTTTGCATAAATACTTTCCTTGCGAAGGGTTTGCAAAACAGCCCTAACATGATCAAGATGTTCTTTCATGGTTTTGCTAAACACAAGAATATCGTCGAAGTAAACCACAACAAAGACTCCATTATAAGGTGAAGCACATGATGCATAAGACGCACGAAAGTACCGGGAGCCTCCGATAGACCCATAGGCATCACTAACCACTCATACAATCCAAATTTGGTTTTGAAAGCAGTTTTCCATTCATCACCCTCTTGTATGCGAATTTGGTAATAGCCACTTTTAAGATCAATTTTTGAGAAAAAGTTGGCTCCACTAAGTTCATCAAGCATATCAACTAAGCGAGGAATGGGATGCCTATAGCAAACGGTAATAGCATTTATAGGTCTACAATCGGAACACAAGCGAAAACTTCCATCGGGTTTAGGCAGAAGCATAACGGGAACAGCACAAGGGCTTAAGCTTTCACGTACATGACCGTTGTCGATGAGTTGTTGTACTTGTCATTGAATTTCCTTGGTTTCTTCGGGATTGACTCGGTATGGAGCTTTGTTTGGTAGAGGCGCTCCGGGGATGAGGTCGATTCGATGCTCAATGCCTCGAAGAGGAGGTAGACCCGGAGGTAGCTCATCGGGGAAAACATCTTGGAATTCCTGCAAAAGAGATTGAAACACTAAAGGTAGCTCATGAGACGTGTTAGTTGTTGGCTCTCCATCCTTGCACACAAGAACAAAGTGCATCACACTAGATGGGTTCTCACACACTTCTCTCATCTCGCTTTTGGTGGCAAATAGGATGAGGTTTTTCTCTCTAGGCGAAGAGGCGCTCAAGTTTGGCTTGTGGCTCTCACTCACTTTTTGGTGGATCACTTTCTCACTCTTTTCTCCGTGATGGGTGGTTTGCTTGTCGGCTAACACTTGACTAGGAGACATAGGTCGTAGCACATATTCCTTCCCTTTCATCTTGAAGCTATAGTGATTGGTGTGCCCATTGTGGAAGACACCACAGTCGAATTGCCATGGTCGACCAAGAAGGAGGTGGCAAACGGTCATTGGGACCACATCACACTCCAAAGTGTCCTCATATGCATCAATTTTGAAGGAGACTTGGACCGTATGCTCGACTCGTATAGTGCCGGAGTCACTTAGCCATTGAACCTTGTATGGATGCGGGTGCTTCCTCTTGATCAATTGAAGCTTGGAGCATAGTTCTTCACTTGCCAAGTTTTGGCAACTACCTCCGTCGATGATGACCTTTACGGATCTTCCCTTGATGCCGGCCTTTGTGTGGAAGATGTGGCATCTTTGGTCGTCTTCTTGTTGATGTTGAAGAGTTAAGACCTTGGAGACCACGAGAGCGGGGCTCGAATCCTCATCACAAAAGACTTGATCATCTTCATCTTCGTTCACTCGCCGGTGCATGGCCACTTGCTCAAGAGATTCCATCTCCTCTTCACTCATTGAGTCATAGGTGCCATCGTCGTTGAGGATCATGGTACGCTTGTTGGTGCATTCGTAGGAGTTGTGGCCTCGGCCGCCGCAAGTGAAACACTTGATGGAGCTTGTCTTGACGGTCTCATCGTTTGGAGTAGATGATGAAGTACGCGGCTTGAAGTTGCCCGTAGTAGGAGGAAGACGACTTGAACTTGTCGAAATTTTCTTGTAACTTGACTTGTCGTCGTTGCTTATAGAAGGTTTGGTTGATGTATATGTTGGAGGAGGTGTTGAAGATTGGTTGTTTAAGAAGCCGTAGGGCTTGGACGAGTACTTGGCGTACTTGAAGTCATCTTGTACTTGACGTTCCGCCTTTGTAGCTTGATGCACGAGCTCAATGAGAGTGGAGTACGGTTGGAAGTCAACGATCTTCTTGATGGGATGATTGAGTCCATTCAAGAAATGTGCCATTGTTTGCTCATCATCTTCCTTCACATTGGCTCGAATCATGGCTATCTCCATTTCCTTGTAGTATTCTTCAACACTCTTTGTTCCTTGCTTGAGAAGTTGGAGTTTCTTGAAGAGGTCATGATTGTAGTAGGTTGGCGCAAAACATGCTCTCATGACATCCTTCATTTGAGCCCAAGTGGTGATTGGAGGTTCACCTCTTGCTTGTCGTCGCTCAATGATTTGTTCCCACCATATGAGCACATAGTCTTGGAACTCAAGTGAGGCCATAGCGATCTTCTTCTCTTCCTCACAGTTGTGCAAACGAAAGATTTTGTCGACCTTCAATGCCCATGAGAGGTACTCTTCGGGGTCATTGCTTCCATTGAACTTGGGCATTGTGAATTTGAGCTTTCCATATCGGTGCTCTTCATTTTGTTGTGGTCGAGGATGATGACGCCCTTGACGTGGGTGACAATCATGTTCTTGGTGCTCTTGGTGTGGAGGAAGTCCATGATCAACTTGCTCTTGTTGAATTTGAGGTTGAGATGGAGCTTGAGGAGCTTGTTGCGGAGCTTGAGGACTTGACGTTGCACACGTGGTTGGTAGTTCCTTTCTTGGATTTCTTCTCGAAGGGCTTCCTCTTGATTGCGCCGTTCGCGATTGCGGTTGGCGATGGCTCGGCTGGAATCTTGAAGGGCACGTTGCGCCTCAAGAGCTTGCGCTTCTCGTTGTTGTTGTTGAAGGAGTTGGGCTTCGGCATCTTGTTCGTCTTGGTGTAGACGCGCTCGTTCTTCCTCTTGGCGCCTTATTCGTTGTCGTTCTTGAGCTTGTGCAAAAGCGGCTTGATTGGATTGAGGACAAGGGACTTGTTCATCGACTTGCTCTTGTGAATGCTTGTCATGTAGCGGGTTGCGAGATGCATGACGGTCTTGACGCGCGGCTCGTCGAAGGGTGTTCGATGACGGTGTACTTGAGTCGTAGAAGGTGTCGTCGGAGTGTCGACTCGGGCGGCTCCGTCTTGATGATGACGAAGTGGAATGATGTCGGTTCCTCATCAAGGTGCGGATCTCGTCCATTCTTGCATCATTCTCTTGCTTGAGAATCGCAAGTCGGTGGCGAGGTTGTCGATGCGGTCGCTCATTGCTTGTTGCTCTTGATGTAACGCTCGTTGTGCACCAAAGAGGTGGCTCTTCGTGACGTATGATGACATGTCGTCGTCTTGCTCGATGAAGAGTGGGTTGGTAGAGGTACTTGGCCTATCCATCATTCCAAGCAAAATATGTGAGTGGAAGAAGGAGAAGAACTTATACCAATGTACCTTTGACCGATGTTGATGATGAATCAAGTTCACCCTAATGCGGACAATGAAATAGCACTATTGGTACCAATCCTTGTCGGTTCTCACACCTACACAAATAAAAGCTTATGGTGGAGCTTGGTGAGGATGGTGGCACAAAATTTGATGCAATTGTAAGTGAGATTCAATAATGTTGGAAAAGATTCACAAATTTGCAAATGCAACAAGTTGACCAAGCAAGTAGGGGTACACGGAAACACACACGCAAATAGATAAGTGGGATTGTGCAAACCAAAAGTGAGCCAAAATGTGGAATCCACAAAAATGCTCTTGTTGCACAATACTAGAGAGACGCTAGCACGATTGCATAATAGGCAGATACGGAACTTGTGCACAACCTACTAGGCAAAAATGCAACTATCTCTATCTCACGTATGCTATATGTATGGTATTTCGGTGCTATGATCCAAGATGATCCAATATGACAATCTTAATGTAGTATGATGCTATGGTTCTTGCTCATAAGCTCTTTGCTTATCTTTCCTCTTTGCTTAAAAGCTTGGGTGGCTCTTTCACTTTTGAGCTCTTTCTCATGCAAAACTTCACAAACCAAGATAGCACTTGTGTATGCTATGACAACTTTGTGACACACAAATGAATCCCAAGATATGCACCACAGTGGTATGGTATGTATGCTATGGAGTATGATCACTAATGTGCAGAAGTCATGTTGCCTGCAATACTCAAAGGCTAGTCTAGATGGGTAAGCAACGCAAAAGATGGCTATGATGTTTATCAATGCAATAGCAAGGTTAGGACAAAGATGTCATCGAGATTACCGTCCTTGCTTACGGTCGAGGTTCCAAACGGATGCGAAATGTGGACGATGATGTGATGCACGGTCTTCAGTACGTTGGCGAAGATGCCGCTGCACCGTGGTCGAAGCTGTCGAAGAAACGTGGGTCACCGAAGATACGCGACCTTTCTGTCTAGGCCGGAAGTTTCGGGGGTCGGGAATCTGCCAAGAACAGGAACTTCGGGATCGAGGGTTTGGGCGGAAAAAATTGGGGAAAAACCCAAATCCTGAGGGGAAAAGAAGGAATTAGAAGGGAAGAAAGGTAGGGATGCTAGATCCACTCGAAGCAAAGCATATCCATGGATCAAATCCAACAAAACTTCATCATACCAACAAATCACAAAAAATATTTGGGGCTATTTTTGCTGGGGATTTTCGAATTTAGGACGAAATCAACAAAATCAAGCTAGAAAACAAAGGGTAGGGGCTCCAAAAACGTGATCAACGTGGCTCTGATACCATATGATGTAGGGTGGAACCCTAATCGGAGATCTTTCACGTTTGGAGGTGATCCTACGGGGAAAACACGATGAACGGGCGGAACAACACAAGGAAACACACACAAGAGGAACACTAAACCGACAAGTTTCGATTACACAAGGGCTAGATCACCGAACACATAAGGTAGCACAAGATTCAAAATCAACAAAGGAAAGATACACGAGTAGCCGATCTTCTCGGAGAGGTGGTCTTGATGGTCTTCCCTTGAAGGGGTCTTGAATCCGCTTGGGGGATCTTCTTCGAAGAGGTCGTGAACTCCGAGGAGAAGTACCAAGTGGATGAGCAAGGGCTCTCACACCAAAGATGAGCTAAACCAATGCTAACCCTAACTAGGAGGAGGTGGGAGAGTATTTATAGTTTACGGACGAAAGGGTACAGTGCCTCGGCCCAAGTGGTCGAGACGCAGGTGGCCGGAAGTTCCGGGCTAGGCCGGAAGTTCCGGGCGCCGGAAGGTCCTGGCAGGGTCCGGCCTAAGCCGAGAGTTGACGCGGGTGGAGCTGGGTTGGCTTCCGGGGGCCGGAAGGTCCGGGCGGGCCGGAAGTTCTGGGCCGGTTCCGGGCAGGTTCCGGGCTAACCAAAAAGTGGGCAGGCCCGGACTGGTCGATGTCGTCGGCGGCCGGAAGCTCCGGGCTGGCCGGAAGTTCTGGGGGCCGGAAGTTCCGGGCTGAAGCCGGAAGTTCCGGGCTGTCCAGAGTGTTGACGCTTGTCATTTCTTCTTCAGCTCCTGGTTCCTTGGCTTGAACGTTGTACCTGATCACGCATAGTGTCTCGGACTTAGGTAGTAGCCATGTCTCACTGGAAGGAAAAGGGAAATCAAATAGGAGTGATGTCACCTTGGATTGAATAGTACGAGCTGTTGCTCTTGTCATGGGTCCACTTTGAGCTTGGATAGTTGATGGAAGGTCCATGGGGATGACCGAAGGATGCTCCGCGTCAAACAAGATGCCGAGGCCCAACGCCTTCAACAACAACAACGAGAAGCGCAAGCTCTTGAGGTGCAATGTGCCCTTCAAGATTCAAGTCGAGCCATCGCCAACCGCAATTGCGAACGGCGCAATCAAGAGGAAGCCCTTCGAGAAGAAATCCAAGAGAGGAACTACCAACCACGTGTGCAACGTCAAGTCACTCAAGCTCCTCAACAAGCTCGTCAAGCTCCACCTCAACCTCAAGTTCAACAAGAGCAAGTTGATCATGGACTTCCTCCACATCAAGAGCAACAAGAAGATGATTGTCATCCACGTCAAGGGCGTCATCATCCTCGACCACAACAAAATGAAGAGCACCGATATGGAAAGCTCAAATTCACCATGCCCAAGTTCAACGGAAGCAATGACCCCGAAGAGTACCTCTCATGTGCATTAAAGGTCGAAAAAATCTTTCGTTTGCACAACTATGAGGAACTGAAGAAGATCGCTATGGCCTCACTTGAGTTCCAAGACTATGTGCTCATATGGTGGGAACAAATCATTGAGCGACGACAAGCAAGAGGTGAACCTCCAGTCACCACTTGGGCTCAAATGAAGGATGTCATGAGAGCACGCTTTTGTGCCAACCTACTACAACCATGACCTCTTCAAGAAACTCCAACTTCTCAAGCAAGGAACAAAGAGTGTTGAAGAATACTACAAGGAAATGGAGATAGCCATGATTCGAGCCAATGTGAAGGAAGATGATGAGCAAACAATGGCACGCTTTCTTGAATGGACTCAATCATCCCATCAAGAAGATCGCCGACTTCCAACCGTACTCCACTCTCATTGAGCTCGTGCATCAAGCTACAAAGGCGGAACGTCAAGTGCAAGATGACTTCAAATACGCCAAGTACTCGTCCAAAACGTACGGCTTCTCCAACAACCAATCTTCAACAACTCCTCCAACATCTACATCAACCAAACTTTCTACAAGCATGACGACAAGTCAACTTACAAGAAAACTTCGGCAAGTTCAAGTCGTCTTCCTCCTACTACGAGCAACTTCAAGACGCGTGTTTCATCATCTACTCCAAACGATGAGACCGTCAAGACAAGCTCCATCAAGTGTTTCACTTGCGGCGGCCGAGGCCACAAGTCCTACGAATGCACCAACAAGCGCACCATGATCCTCAACGACGATGGCACCTATGACTCAATGAGTGAAGAGGAGATGGAAGCTCTTGAGCAAGTGGCCATGCACCGGCGAGTGAACAAAGATGAAGATGATCAAGTCTTTTGTGATGAGGATTCGAGCCCCGCCCTCGTGGTCTCCAAGGTCTTAAATCTTCAACATCAACAAGAATACGACCAAAGATGCCACATCTTCCACACAAAGGCCGGCATCAAGGGGAGATCCGTCAAGGTCATCATCGACGGAGGTAGTTGCCACAACTTGGCAAGTGAAGAACTATGCTCCAAGCTTGAATTGGTCAAGAGGAAGCACCCGCATCCATACAAGGTTCAATGGCTAAGTGACTCACGGCACTATATGAGTCGAGCATACGGTCCAAGTCTCCTTCAAAATCGGTGCATATGAGGACACTTTGGAGTGTGATGTGGTCCCAATGACCGTTTGCCACCTCCTTCTTGGTCGACCATGGCAATTCGACCGTGGTGTCTTCCACAATGGGCGTACCAATCACTATAGCTTCAAGATGAAAGGGAAGGAATATGTGCTACGACCTATGTCTCCTAGTCAAGTGTTAGCCGACAAGCAAGCCACCCGTCATGGAGAAAAGAGTGAGAAAGTGATCCACCAAAAAGTGAGTGAGAGCCACAAGCCAAACTTGAGCGCCTCTTCGCCTAGAGAGAAAAACCTCATATTATTTGCCACCAAAAGTGAGATGAGAGAAGTGTGTGAGAACCCATCTAGTGTGATGCACTTTGTCCTTGTGTGCAAGGATGGAGAGCCAACAACTAACACCTCTCATGAGCTACCTTTAGTGTTTCAATCTCTTTTGCAGGAATTCCAAGATATTTTCCCCGATGAGCTACCTCCGGGTCTACCTCCTCTTCGAGGCATTGAACATCGAATCGACCTCATCCCCGGAGCGCCTCTACCAAACAAAGCTCCATACAGAGTCAATCCCGAATGATAGAGGCGGGGGTGTCCCGATCTTTCGATGAGATGATAACTATCGATTTGGCGGAGACGACTTTGACGATCCGACTACAAACGTGCACGACGTTGCGCCTTAGCAATCGCTAAACCAACTCCGAGAGGTTATTGACCACTGGAGCACGATCAACGACCACGAAGGTCTATTCCTGCAAGCAATCGAAGAACAAGCAAGAATATGATAAAGCAATCTGAATATTGCGAATATATATGAAGTATTGATAATGGTGGGGATCCGTAAGGCGGTCTTGGTGCAGTCGTTGGACACAAACAAAGTACACGAAGTTGCAATGGCTAACTTTTAACTAAACAAATCCCGGTGAAAAATCTACTAGATGGATCTACTTATATAGGAGCAAGGGGTGGCGGCCAAGGAGGTGGGAGGACGTCCCAAGGCAGCCTAAAACTAACCCTATGTCGTACAAGGCCAATGGGCCCAAGTGGAGGTGACGTAACACCTTTGGACTTGTAGTTTGACTCGGATTCTGCTAAAGCATCAGATTGTTTCGTCCATAACTCAACGCTCCGGACGAATTTGAAGGTGAATTCAATTGGGTTGGAAGGTGCACGAAATCTATTTTCCAACAAAAAAGAATCACCCAATTTGGAGTCCGGATGAAAAAGTTATTGACGATTTGAGTCAGGTATTTCTAATCAGTCCGAATCTGAGTCCAGAACGTGAGAGACTTGGACTCTATCTTCTCTTGGGCCAAAAGTGACGTGAGAGAACTTTTTGAATAGCAAGTAAACATCTCTTTATCCCTTATCTTCATATGTGGATTGTACAAATGTCCCATACACCTGCAACTAGACATGGCACAAAAGTTTGTGAAGTATTTTTGTCCAGGATGATATAAATAAATTATTGCATAGTTTGTGTTAGAAATCACCTCACAAATATACAAGTATGCAATATTTTTGGTAAATGTCGAAGGAGCCATGTCCTCATCATCCTCCCTTCTTGAAAACAAAGCCGTCCTTGGCGTTGCTTAATCTGAAATGTGGCTAACAAACGAGACAAGGTGTACATGTTGTATATGTATATGTCATCCATTTTACTTCCCTTGATTTTTGCACATATGACACATGAATAGATGAGTAACTTACATAGTTCATAAAATCTAAAGCCAAAACATTATCAGAAGAAGTAGAAGGCATGAAAATATTGCAACTCAGTTTGCACATATAAGTGAATCTCTTATTCATTTCAAAAGATTGACAATGTTCATCATTAAACCATCCCAACATTGGTGAATAAACCTTACTTGCATCAAATTTACATGCTACAACATGCTTAAATAAGCAAACATGCAATACGTCATTTGACATAGAATCATCACTAAGATTAGAGGTCATATCAAAATGATAAAACATTGCTTCTTTTGCATCAATAGTTAATTCATTGGGTGCACTCAAAATTGTTGGTATTTCAGTTGTTTGATCACATGACGCATTCATGAGAGTAACATGATTCTCTAAAATAGGTGATGCGCTCAAATCAACAGGTAACTCAACACATGATGTATTCAAGTTAACTAGGCATGCATCATTCTCATGTGAAGTTATATCATCAATACCTTCTGATTACCTTGTTGCAAAGATGTAGCTGATGTAGGTACGGATGATGGCAATGTACCATACTCTTGAGATGATGTCATGCTCATAATCTGAGGTGTGGCTGCTCTAGTAGGTGCACCGGTGGAGGAACCAAGCGGTGGCGGTGAGCATGAACTAGAATAGTAGGTGTTGTAGTCATCCAATGCATCCTCCTGTAACTGTCTCTCAAAGGTACAAGCACGAACATACATACCAGTAATGCAACGAGGAATATCTGAAATCGTGCACGAATATCATGGTTCAAACCACCAAAAATCTATCCATTGTATCATTCTCAGATTCTTCTATGTCACAATGATGAATATAAGATTTGAATTCTTGGTAGTAAGCATGAACAGTGTTCTTGCCTTTGTTTTAATTGTTCCAATTTGTGAAGCAATTCACGATGATAGTAAGGAGGAAAAAATTGTTGTCTCATTACAGCTTTCAAAACTTTCCAAGTTGTGGGTTGGTTATCAATGTTTTTCTTACAATGTACACTCCACCAAACAGAAGCAAAACCAGTAAATGCTCTAGTGGTAGCTCGTACTCTCTCAAGTTCAGAAAAATCATGGTGACTAAAAACTTCTTCTAATTCAAACTCCCAAGCTAGATAAATAGCAGGATTAAATCTACCCTCAAATGATGGTAAAGACATAACCTGACCATACGCTTGTGTGTGTTGTCCCAACTCTCATGATGGTGAAGATGTGTCCGTCGTCCAAGAACTTCTATCTCCGGAACCTGTCATGATTAGTAGAAACAAGAAAGAAAATTCGAGAATAATGTTCCTATGAACTACTAGGATGTGGTTGTAAAGTGCTCACAGTAAAGCAAATATCAATATCTTACAAGTTCTTACCATGCGGCGGTGGTGACAGGCAACCAGCGGTGTTAAGTAACTCTAAAGATTGTGTAAAGCGATTGCCAGGGGAACGTACGTATACACGGTGTAGAAATATGTGGAGCTGGGTTGGCTATATATGGTAGCAAAAAAAATAGCAATAATCAATTCAAAGATGCAATGTTGAATAAACGTTCAACGATGATGCTGTCTTTGGTCCTAGGCTACACCGGACTAGAGACGCGAGCCTAGAACACTAATGAGGTCACGGCGTAGCACAACTAGCATCAATGAAGGATAATAAGTAGCTCTGGACAGCAAGATATAAGTGAAGATCACAACGGCAGTAAAGATAATGATGAAAAACAACCGCCAAGCAGGATATACAACAACTCTCTCTCCAATTTTCCTCTTGAAAAGTTTGAGCCAATTTTCTGATAAATTTTTCAAAGAATGCTACTAACTCAAGCTTTCCAATGCAAAAAGAATCACTCAATTCCGAGTTGATATGAGGAGTCAAAAATTCTAAAACTGGTTTGAAAACTGGAATAAGCTGTGTTCACGAACTTCGGAGGGTAAAAGACCTATTTAGGAGCCGATTTTGAGGTGCCAAATATTGAACTAGCTTCTGCAACTATTTAGATGCGGCTCGTCTCTAGCTTTAATTTGAGTACTCATGGAGCCAAAATGAACATCGTATGAGGAATATATGCCAGTTTTACTGAACAGTGTACAAAACAGATTTCAATCCGAATTCAGCTACGAGGTTGAGTTGAGTCTAGATAGATCTGAAATTTGTTTTTTTCTTCTCTTTCTTTTCTCACACTTTTTTCCTTTTCTATCTGTTCTTTTTTCTCTGACTGTTTTACTTTTTTTCTCTTTTTTCTCTTTTTTCTCTCTTTTTTCTCTTTTTCCAAAACAAACTAGATAAGATGCAGATTGGATCAGCGAAGATGTGAATGACCTCAACTATGATTATGACAATGAATAGTGCATAGCACGTGGTGGAAATTGATGGATGGTATGGTGGGCGGTGGAAGGGATAATGATGCGTGGCGGCGTGACTAATGTGAATGTAACTCGAAACTCTAAAGGAACTAGACACTAAGACCAAAGAACTCGACACGACGATGCAACCGATAATTCAATAATGCAAACAATGAAAAGAAAATTGCAAAGGCTTGGACTGGCTAGGACAAATGATGAATAGATCTAACTTTTACGGTGGCCTTTTCTTGGACAATAGGTAAGAAAATAAATCGAATCTAGGGACAATTGGAAATTCTCACCGAGCAACCCGAAAACCGATACCACTTGATAGAGGCGGGGTGTCCCGATCTTTCGATGAGATGATAACTATCGATTTGGCGGAGACGACTTTGACGATCCGACTACAAACGCACGACGACGTTGTGCCTTAGCAATCGCTAAACCAACTCCGAGAGGTTATTGACCATCTTTGGAGCACGATCAACCTGACCACGAAGGTCTATTCCTGCAAGCAATCGAAGAACAAGCAAGAATATGATAAAGCAATCTGAATATTGCGAATATATATGAAGTATTGATAATGGTGGGGATCCGTAAGCGGTCTTGGTCTGGTCGTTGGACACAAACAAAGTACACGAAGTTGCAATGGCTAACTTTTAACTAAACAAATCCCCAGGAAAAATCTACTAGATGGATCTACTTATATAGGAGCAAGGGGTGGCGGCCAAGGAGGTGGGAGGACGTCCCAAGGCAGCCTAAAACTAACCCTAGGTCGTACAAGGCCAATGGGCCCAAGTGGAGGTGACGTAACACCTTTGGACTTGTAGTTTGACTCGGATTCTGCTGCAGCATCAGATTGTTTCGTCCATAACTCAACGCTCCGGACGAATTTGAAGGTGAATTCAATTGGGTTGGAAGGTGCACGAAATCTATTTTCCAACAAAAAAAGAATCACCCAATTTGGAGTCCGGATGAAAAAGTTATTGATGTTTTGAGTCAGGTATGTCTGTGCAGTCCGAATCTGAGTCCAGAACGTGAGAGACTTGGACTCTATCTTCTCTTGGGCCAAAAGTGACGTGAGAGAACTTTTTGAATAGCAAGTAAACATCTCTTTATCCCTTATCTTCATATGTGGATTGTACAAATGTCCCATACACCGCAACTAGACATGGCACAAAAGTTTGTGAAGTATTTTTGTCCAGGATGATATAAATAAATTATTGCATAGTTTGTGTTAGAAATCACCTCACAAATATACAAGTATGCAATATTTTTGGTCGTATCGAAGGTAGCCATGTCCTCATCACCGAAGAAACCAAGGAAATTCAACGGCAAGTACAACAACTCATCGAAAATGGTCATGTACGTGAAAGCTTAAGCCCTTGTGCCGTTCCGGTTATACTTGTGCATAAACCCGATGGAAGTTTCCGCTTGTGTTCCGATTGTAGACCTATAAATGCTATTACCGTTCGCTATAGGCATCCCATTCCTCGCTTAGATGATATGCTTGATGAACTTAGTGGAGCCAACTTTTTCTCAAAAATTGATCTTAAAAGTGGCTATTACCAAATTCGCATACAAGAGGGTGATGAATGGAAAACTGCTTTCAAAACGAAATTTGGATTGTATGAGTGGTGAGTGATGCCTATGGGTCTATCGGAGGCTCCCGGTACTTTCGTGCGTCTTATGCATCATGTGCTTCGTCCTTATATTGGAGTCTTTGTTGTGGTTTACTTCGACGATATTCTTGTGTTTAGCAAAACCATGAAAGAACATCTTGATCATGTTAGGGCTGTTTTGCAAACCCTTTGCAAAGAAAGTCTTTATGCAAACATGAAAAAATGCACATTTGGTGTTGACAAAGTGATTTTCTTGGGTTCTGTTGTATCCTCAAAGGGTGTCCATCTTGATGAATCTAAAACTGAAGCAATTAAAACTTGGCCCCAACCCACCAATTTGCAACAAGTGCGTAGCTTTCTTGGTCTTGCGGGTTTTTATCGTCGCTTTGTGAAAAACTTTAGCACAATTGCCGCTCCTTTGCATGCCTTGAGTAATGATAGAGGCAAAGGTGTCCCGATCTTTCGATGAGATGATAACTATCGATTTGGCGGTGACGACTTTGACTCTCCGACTACAAACGTGCACGACGTTGCGCCTTAGCAATCGCTAAACCAACTCCGAGAGGTTATTGACCACGCTGGAGCACGATCAACCTGACCACGAAGGTCTATTCCTGCAAGCAATCGAAGAACAAGCAAGAATATGATAAAGCAATATTAATATTGCGAATATATATGAAGTATTGATATTGTTTGGGATCCGTAAGCGATCTTGGTCTGGTCGTTGGACACAAACGAAGTACACGAAGTTGCAATGGCTAACTTTTAACTAAACAAATCCCAAGGAAAAAGCTACTGGATGGATCTACTTATATAGGAGCAAGGGGTGGCGGCCAAGGAGGTGGGAGGACGTCCCAAGGCAGCCTAAAACTAACCCTAGGTCGTACAAGGCCAATGGGCCCAAGTGGAGGTGACGTAACACCTTTGGACTTGTAGTTTGACTCGGATTCTGCTGCAGCATCAGATTGTTTCGTCCACAACTCAACGCTCCAGACGAATTTTAAGGTGAATCCAATTGGGTTGGAAATTGCACGAAATCTATTTTCCAACAAAAAAAGAATCACCCAATTTGGAGTCCGGATGAAAAAGTTATTGACGTTTTGAGTCAGGTATGTCTGCAGTCCGAATCTGAGTCCAGAACGTGAGAGACTTGGACTCTATCTTCTCTTGGGCCAAAACTGACGTGAGAAAACTTTTTGAATAGCAAGTAAACATCTCTTTCTCCCTTATCTTCATGTGTGGATTGTACAAATGTCCCATACACCTGCAATTAGACATGGCACAAAAGTTTGTGAAGTATTTTTGTCCTGAATGACATAAATAAATTATTGCATAGTTTGCATTAGAAATCACCTCACAAATATACATGTATGCAATATTTTTGGTCGTATCGAAGGTAGCCATGTCCTCATCATCCTCCCCTTCTTGAAAACAAAGCCGTCCTTGGCGTTGCTTAATATGAAATGTGGCTAACAAACGAGACAAGGTGTACATGTTGTATATGTATATGTCATCCATTTTTACTTCCCTTGATTTTTGCACATATGACACATGAATAGATGAGTAACTTGCATAGTTCATAAAATCTAAAGCCGAAACACTATCATAAGAAGTAGAAGGCATGAAAATATTGCAACTTAGTTTGCACATATAAGTGAAGCTCTTATTCATTTCAAAAGATTGACAATGTTCATCATTAAACCATCCCAACATTGGTGAATAAACCTTACTTGCATCAAATTTACATGCTACAACATGCTTAAATAAGCAAACATGCAGACGTCATTTGACACAGAATCATCACTAAGATTAGAGGTCATATCAAAATGATTAAACATTGGTTCTTTTGCATCAATAGTTAATTCATTGGATGCACTCAAAATTGTTGGTATTTCAGTTGTTTGATCACATGACGCATTATGAGAGTAACATGATTCTCTAAAATAGGTGATGCGCTTAAATCAACAGGTAACTCAACACATGATGTATTCAAGTTAACTAGACATGCATCATTCTCATGTGAAGTTATATCATCAATACCTTCTGATTACCTTGTTGCAAAGATGTAGCTGATGTAGGTACGGATGATGGCAATGTACCATACTCTTGAGATGATGTCGTGCTCACAATCTGAGGTGTGGCTGCTCTACTAGGTGCACCGGTGGAGGAACCAAGCGGTGGTGGTGAGCATGGACTAGAATAGTAGGTGTTGTAGTCATCCAATGCATCCTCGTAACTGTCTCTCAAAGGTACAAGCACGAACATACATACCAAGAATGCAACGAGGAATATCTTGAAAACGTGCACGAATATCATGGTTCAAACCACCAAAAATCTATTCATTGTATCATTCTCAGATTCTTCTATGTCACAATGATGCATATAAGATTTGAACTCTTGGTAGTAAGCATGAACAGTGTTATCGCCTTGTTTTAATTGTTCCAATTTGCGAGGCAATTCACCATTTATAGTAAGGAGGAAAAATTGTTGTCTCATTACAGCTTTTCAAAACTTTCCAAGTTATGGGTTGGTTATCAATGTTTTTCTTACAATATACACTCCACCAAGCGAAGCAAAACCAGTAAATGCTCTAGTGGTAGCTTGTACTCTCTCAAGTTCAGAAAAATCATGGTGACTAAAAACTTCTTCTAATTCAAGCTCCCAAGCTAGATAAATAGCAGGATTAAATCTACCCTCAAATAATGGTAAAGACATAACCTGACCATATGCTTATGTGTGTTGTCCCAACTCTCGTGATGGTGAAGATGTGTCCGTCGTCCAAGAACTTCTATCTCCGGAACCTGTCATGATTAGTAGAAACAAGAAACAAAATTCGAGAATAATGTTCCTATGAACTACTAGGATGTGGTTGTAAAGTGCTCACAGTAAAGCAAATATCAATATCTTACAAGTTCTTACCATGCGGCGGTGGTGACAGGCTACCGCGGTGTCAAGTAACTCTGAAGATTGTGTAAAGCGATTGCCAGTGGAACGTACGTATACACGGTGTAGAAATATGTGGAGCTGGGTTGGCTATATATGGTAGCAAAACATCAGCAATAATCAATTCAAAGATGCAATGTTGAATAAACGCTCAACGACGGCACTATGCTGGTCCTAGGCTAGACCGGACTAGAGACGCGAGCCTAGAACACTAATGAGGTCACGGCGTAGCACAACTAGCATCAATGAAGGATAATAAGTAGCTCTGGACAGGGAAGATATAAGTGAAGATCACAACGGCAAGAAAGATAATGATGAAAAACAAGCGCCAAGCGGGATATACAACAACTCTTTCTCCAATTTTCCTCTTGAAAAGTTTGAGCCAATTTTCTGATAACTTTTTTCAAAGAATGCTACTAACTCAAGCTTTCTAATGCAAAAAGAATCACTCAATTCCGAGTTGATATGAGGAGTCAAAAAATTCTAAAACTGGTTTAAAAAACTGGAATAAGCTGTGTTCACTAACTTTGGAGGGCTAAAAGACCTATTTAGAAGCCGATTTCGAGGTGCCAAATATTGAACTAGCTTCTGCAACTATTTAGATGCGGCTCGTCTCTAGCTTTAATTTGAGTACTCATGAGCCAAAAGCGACTTCGTATGAGGAAGTTATGCTGTTTCTTGAGCGATTGCACAAAAACAGATTCCAAGCGAATTCAGCTACGAGATTGAGTCTAGATAGATCCGAACTTTGTTTTTTTCTCTTTTTTTTCTCACACTTCTTTTCCTTTTCTTTCTCTCTTTTTTTCTTTGACTTTTTTTCTTTTTTCTCTCTTTTTTCTCTCTCCTCTTTCCAAACAAACTAGATAAGATGCAGATTGGATCAAGTGAAGATGTGAACGATCTCAACTATGATTATGACAATGAGCGGTGGGTAGCACGTGGTGGAAATTGATGGATGGATGGTGGTCAACGGAAGGGATAACGATGCAAATGGCGGCGTGACTAATGTGAACAGAACTTCGAAACTCTAAACGAACTAGACACTAAGACCAAAGACAACTCGACACGACGATGCAACCGATAATTCAATAATGCAAACAGTGAAAAGAAAACCGCAAAGGCTCGGAGGCTTGGACAAAGGATGAATAGATCTAACTTTTTTTTGTGGCTTTTTCTTGGACAATAGGTAAGAAAATAAATCTAATCTAGGGATAATTGGAAATTCTCACCGAGCAACCTAAAAACTGATACCACTTGATAGAGGCAAAGGTGTCCCGATCTTTCGATGAGATGATAACTATCGATTTGGCGGTGACGACTTTGACTCTCCGACTACAAACGTGCACGACGTTGCGCCTTAGCAATTGCTAAACCAACTCCAAGAGGTTATTGACCACGCTGGAGCACGATCAACGACCACGAAGGTCTATTCACGCAAGCAATCGAAGAACAAGCAAGAATATGATAAAGCAATCTGAATATTGCGAATATATATGAAGTATTGATAATGGTGGGGATCCGTAAGCGGTCTTCGATGCAGTCGTTGGACACAAACGAAGTACACGAAGTTGCAATGGCTAACTTTTAACTAAACAAATCCTAAGGAAAAAGCTACTAGAAGGATCTACTTATATAGGAGCAAGGGGTGGCGGCCAAGGAGGTGGGAGGACGTCCAAAGGCAGCCTAAAACTAACCCTAGGTCGTACAAGGCCAATGGGCCCAAGTGGAGGTGACGTAACACCTTTGGACTTGTAGTTTGATTCGGATTCTGCTGCAGCATCAGATTGTTTCGTCCATAACTCAACGCTCCGGACGAATTTGAAGGTGAATCCATTTGGGTTGGAAAGTGCACGAAATCTATTTTCCAACAAAAAAGAATCACCCAATTTGGAGTCCGGATGAAAAAGTTATTGACGTTTTGAGTCAGGTATGTCTGTGCAGTCCGAATCTGAGTCCAGAACGTGAGAGACTTGGACTCTATCTTCTCTTGGGCCAAAACTGACGTGAGAAAACTTTTTGAATAGCAAGTAAACATCTCTTTCTCCCTTATCTTCATGCGTGGATTGTACAAATGTCCCATACACCTGCAATTAGACATGGCACAAAAGTTTGTGAAGTATTTTTGTCCTGGATGACATAAATAAATTATTGCATAGTTTGCATTAGAAATCACCTCACAAATATACATGTATGCAATATTTTTGGTCGTATCGAAGGTAGCCATGTCCTCATCAAGTAAGAATAATACTCCTTTTGTTTGGGGATCTTTGCAATCCACCGCTTTTGATGAGCTCAAGTCTTTGCTTACTCATGCTCCGATTCTTGCTTTGCCCAACTTTGACAAAACTTTTGAGGTTCATTGTGACGCAAGTGGTACTGGAATTGGCGGAGTTTTGATGCAAGAAAAATGAGCCATTGCTTACTTTAGTGAAAAACTCACCGGTGCTCAACTTAACTATCCCATCTATGACAAGGAATTATATGCTCTAGTGCGTGTGCTACATGTTTGGGAACATTACCTTAGACCTCATGAGTTTGTCATCCATACCGATCATGAAACGCTTAAGTACTTAAAAGGTCAAACTAAGTTGAACAAGCTTCATGCCAAATGGAGTGAATTTATTGAATCTTTTCCTTATGTCATCAAATACATTAAGGGTAAGGAAAATGTAGTTGCCGATGCACTTTCACGCATATGCACGCTTGTCACTAAACTTGAGTTGAATGTTATTGGCTTTGAGCACATAAAAGACTTGTATGCTATTGACCCATCTTTTGCTATTCCTTACGCTAAGTGTTTGACGCATATGTCTTGGGAACAATACTATATCAAGGATGCTTATCTTATGAGAGCTAACAAACTATGCATTCCCGAGTCTTCTCTTCGTTTGCTCCTTTTGCAAGAGGCTCATGGAGGCGGACTCATGGGACACTTTGGACGCGACAAGACATTCGCCACGCTCTCCAAGAACTACTTTTGGCCCAAGATGTTCCGCGACGTCTCACACTTCACCAACCGATGCTCTACATGCCGCAAAGCTAAGTCTAAAGCTCAATCTCACGGTCTTTACATGCCCCTTCCTATCCCTTATCAACCTTGGGAAGACATTAGCATGGATTTTGTACTTGGTTTGCCTAGAACTCAAAATGGAAAGGATTCCGTGTTTGTTGTTGTGGATAGATTTTCCAAGATGGCTCATTTCATTCCTTGCAACAAGATAGATGATGCTTCACATATTGCAAATCTTTTTTGTAGGGAAATCTTGCGCCTCCATGGAATACCAAAGACAATCGTCTCCGATCGTGACGTCAAGTTCTTGAGTTACTTTTGGAAGACCCTATGCGCCAAGCTCGGAATCCAGCTCTTGTTCTCATCCGCATACCACCCTCAAACCGACGGCCAAACGGAGGTGACGAACCGCACACTCTCCACTCTACTTCACGTCTTGATCAAGAAGAACATCAAGGAGTGGGAGGCATGTCTACCCATCGCCGAGTACACCTACAATCGCGCAACACACTCGACTACCGGCAAGTCCCCCTTCGAGATCGTCTACGGCTTCAACCCGTTGTCACCATTGGACATTCTACCACTTCCTCTCCAAGAGCGCACCAACATGGATGCAAGTGCACGGGCAAGCTACATCAAGAAGATGCATGAGGATACAAGACAAACCATCGAGCGCCAAGTACAACAACTAGCGACCAAGCTCAACGTAAACAAGCAACCCATGGTCTTCAACATTGGTGATCTAGTGTGGCTACACCTTCGCAAGGTCGTCTTCCCCAACGAACGCAAGTCCAAGCTTCTACCTCGAGCCGATGGACCTTTCAAGGTGCTCGCACGCTACAACGACAACGCCTACAAGATCGACCTACCACGAGACAAGTACAATGTGAGCGACATCTTCAACGTCAAGGACCTCGCGCCGTACCATGGTGATGAAGATCTTGATCCGAGGTCGGATCTTTCACAAGGGGGGGATATGATGCGGAGCATCCTTCAGTAATCCCCATGGACCTTCCATCAACTATCCAAGCTCCAAGTGGACCCATGACAAGAGCAAGAGCTCGTGCTATTTAATCTGAGGTGACATCACTCCTATTCGAATTCCCTTTTCCTTCCAGTGAGACATGGCTACTACCTAAGTCTGAGACACTATGCCTGATTAGGTACGACGTTCAAGCCAAGGAACCAGGATCTGAAGAAGAAACGACAAGCGTCAACACTTTGGACAGCCCGGAACTTAGGGCCACAGCCCGGAACTTCCGGCCTCCGACGACTTCGACCAGCCCGGGCGTGCCAACTTTCTAGTTAGCCCGGAACCTGCCCGGAACCCGGCCCGGAACTTCCGGCCCCCGGAATTTCCGGCCCGCCCGGACCTTCCGGTCCCTGGAAGCCAGCCCAGCTCCACCCGCACCAACTTTCGGCTTAGGCCGGACCCTTGACCTTCCGGCCACCAAACTTCGCCTAGCCCGAACTTCCGCCCTGCATCAAGATGTACCACTTGGGCCGAGGCCCGTGGACCCTATCATCCCGTAAACTCTCACTACTCTCCCACCTCCTCCTAGTTAGGGTTAGCCTTGGTTTAGCTCATCATTGGTGTGAGAGCCCTTGCTCATCCACTTGGTACTTTTCCTCGGAGTTCACGACCTCTTGGAGAAGATCCCCAAGTGGATTCAAGACCCTTCAAGGGAAGACCATCAAGACCTCCTCTCGGAGAAGATCGGCTACTCGTGTATCTTTCCTTTGTTGATTTTGAATCTTGTGCTACCTTATGTGTTCGGTGATCTAGCCCTTGTGTAATCGAAACTTGTCGGTTTAGTGTTCCTCTTGTGTGTGTTTCCTTGTGTTCTTCCGCCCATTCATCGTGTTTTCCCCGTAGGATCCCCTCCAAACGTGAAAGATCTCTGATTAGATGATGCAGGGTGGAACCCTATGTGGACGATCTTTCACGTTTGGAGTGGATCCTACGGGGAATCACGAAGAACACGCAGAAGAACAAAGGGAAACACGGAGGAAACAAGAGAGAGATAACTCAACCAAAAGGGAATCAATCACACAAGTGCTAGATCACCGAACACAAAGAGATACATATGATCCACAATCAACAAAGGTAAGGATACACGAGTAGCCGTTCTTCTCCGAGAGGAGGTCTTGATGGGGTCCACCCTAGAAGGGGGTGTTGAATCCGCTTGGGGGATCTTCTCTGTAGAGGTCCTAAGCTCCGAGGAGAAGTAACCAAGTGGATGAGCAAGGCTCTCACACCAACATGAGCTAAACCAAAGCTAACCCTAGAAAGTTGGGGAAGAAGGAGTATATATAGTCTAGGGGGCGAAGGGGTACAAGGGCTGCGGCCCAAACGAAGTAAACACACAGGCGTCGGACGTCCGGAAGGCGTGGGACGTCCGGAGGCTCGGGACGGTCCGGACGTCCGGACGGGCTCGGGCGCCCGTAGAATCAGCTCTGTCGTGGGCGCGTCGGACGTCCGGAGAGGGTCGGCTGTCCGGAGCTTCGTGACGGTCCGGACGTCCGGAAGTCGTCGGTCGTCCGTAGATTCGGTTCGGGGTGCGTCGGTCGGACGTCCGGATGCTTCGGTCGTCCGTAGTTTTGGTTCGGGTGGCAAAGTGCCGGACGTCCGGAGAGTCCGGTCGTCCGGGTCCTGGGACTCGCTTGGACGTCCGTGATCGTGCCTTCAAAGACATCTCTTCTTGTTCTTCAATATGCTTGGAGTCCTCGCTGCCTTGGCTCTTGCAAGTAGTTGATCCTTGGCTCACCTCCATGTACCTGATTACACATAGAGTCTCCGAATGAGGTAGTAGCCATGTCTCGTGAGTAGGAAGAGGGAGTTCGGAGAGGAGCGAATTCACCTTATCTTCGATAGCCTTAGCTCGGGCTCTTGTCATGGGTCCTAGTGGCGCTTGAGGGAGATGTAGGCACGTCCATGGGGATGAGCGAGGATGCTCCGCATCATCCCCTTGGGAGAGATCGACCTCGGATCAAAAGCTTCATCTCCATGGTAAGGTGCGAGGTCCTTGACGTTGAAGATGTCGCCACATTGTACTTGTCTCGAGGTAGGTCGATCTTGTAGGCGTTGTCGTTATAGCGTGCTAGCACCTTGAAAGGTCCATCGGCTCTAGGAAGAAGCTTGGACTCGCGTTCTTTGGGGAAGCGGTCCTTGCGAAGGTGTAGCCACAATAGATCACCAATGTTGAAGACCATGGGTTGCTTGTTGACGTTGAGCTTGGTCGCTAGTCATTGTACTTGGCGCTCGATTGTTTGTCTTGTATCCTCATGCATCTTCTTGATGTAGCTTGCTGCACTCGCATCTATGTTGGTGCGCTCTTGTAGAGGAAGAGGTAGAATGTCCAATGGGGACAACGGGTTGAAGCCGTGAGACGACCTCGAAAGGGGACTTGCCGGTAGTCGAATGTCTTGCACGGTTGTAGGCGCATTTCGGGCGATGGGTAGACATGCTTCCCACTCCTTGATGTTCTTCTTGATCAAGACACAAAGTAGAGTGGATAGTGTAAGGTTCGTCACCTCCGCTTGGCCGCCGGGTTTGAGGATGGTATGCGGATGAGAACAAGAGCTTGATTCCGAGCTTGGCGCATAGGGTCTTCCAAAAGTAACTCAAGAACTTGACGTCACGATCGGAGACGATTGTCTTTGGTACTCCATGGAGTCGCAAGATTTCCCTAGAAAAGAGATTTGCAATATGTGAAGCATTGTCTATCTTGTTGCAAGGAATGAAATGTGCCATCTTAGAAAATCTATCCACAACAACAAACACGGAATCTTTTCCATTTTGAGTTCTAGGCAAACCAAGTACAAAGTCCATGCTAATGTCTTCCCAAGGTTGATAAGGAATAGGAAGGGGCATGTAAAGACCATGGGATTTAGCTTTAGACTTAGCTTTGCGGCATGTAGAGCAACGGTTGGTGAAGCGTGAGACGTCGCGGAACATCTTGGGCCAAAAGTAGTTGTTGGAGAGCGTGGCGAAGGTCTTGTCGCATCCAAAGTGTCCCATGAGTCCGCCTCCATGAGCCTCTTGCAAAAGGAGCAAACGAAGAGAAGACTCGGGAATGCATAGTTTGTTAGCTCTCATAAGATAAGCATCCTTGATGTAATATTGTTCCCAAGAAGTATGCGTCAAACACTTAGCATAAGTAATAGCAAAAGATGGATCATGCTCATACAAGTCTTTTGTATGCTCAAAACCAATAACATTCAACTCAAGTTGAGTGACAAGCATGCATATGCGTGAAAGCGCGTCGGCAACTACATTTTCTTTACCCTTAATGTACTTGATCACATAAGGAAAAGATTCAATAAATTCACTCCATTTTGCATGTCGCTTGTTCAACTTAGTTTGACGTTTGAGGTACTTAAGTGTTTCATGATCGGTATGGATGACAAACTCATGAGGTCTAAGGTAATGTTCCCAAACATGTAGCACACGCACTAAAGCATACAATTCTTTGTCATAGATGGGATAATTAAGTTGAGCACCGGAGAGTTTTTCACTAAAATAAGCAATGGCTCGTTTTTCTTGCATCAAAACTCCGCCAATTCCGTACCACTTGCATCACAATGAACCTCAAAAGTTTTGTCAAAATTGGGAAAAGCAAGAATCGGAGCATGAGTAAGCAAAGACTTGAGCTCATCAAAAGCGGTTGATTGCAAAGTTCCCCAAACAAAGGGAGTATTCTTCCTACTCAAGGCATGCAAAGGAGCGGCAATTGTGCTAAAATCTTTCACAAAGCGACGATAAAACCCATAAGACCAAGAAAGCTGCGCACTTGTTGCAAATTGGTGGGTTGGGGCCAAGTTTTGATTGCTTTAATTTTAGATTCATCAACATGGACACCCTTTGAGGATACTACAAAACCCAAGAAAACCACTTTGTCAACACCAAATGTGCATTTTTTCATGTTTGCATAAAGACTTTCCTTGCGAAGGGTTTGCAAAACAGCCCTAACATGATTAAGATGTTCTTTCATGGTTTTGCTAAACACAAGAATATCGTCGAAGTAAACCACAACAAAGACTCCAATGTAAGGACGAAGCACATGATGCATAAGACGTACGAAAGTACCGGGAGCCTCCGATAGACCCATAGGCATCACTAACCACTCATATAAACCAAATTTGGTTTTGAAAGCAGTTTTCTATTCATGACCCTCTTGTATGCCGATTTGATAATAGCCACTTTTCAGGTCAATTTTTGAGAAAAAAGTTGGCTCCACTAAGTTCATCAAGCATATCATCTAAGCGAGGCATGGGATGCCTATAGCGAACGGTAATAGCATTTATAGGTCTACAATCGGAACACAAGCGGAAACTTCCATCGGGCTTAGGCACAAGTATAACGGGAACGGCACAAGGGCTTAGGCTTTCATGTACATGACCGTTGTCGATGAGTTGTTGTACTTGCCGTTGAATCTCCTTGGTTTCTTCGGGATTGACTCGGTATGGAGCTTTGTTTGGTAGAGGCGCCGGGGATGAGGTCGATTCGATGCTCAATGCCTCGAAGAGGAGGTAGACCCGGAGGTAGCTCATCGGGGAAAATATCTTGGAATTCCTGCAAAAGAGATTTAAACACTAAAGGTAGCTTATGAGAGGTATTAGTTGTTGGGTCTCCATCCTTGCACACAAGGACAAAGTGCATCACAGTAGATGGGTTCTCACATAATTCTCTCATCTCACTTTTGTTGGCAAATAGGATGAGGTTTTTCTCTCTAGGCGAAGAGGCGCTCAAGTTTGGCTTGTGGCTCTCACTCACTTTTTGGTGGATCACTTTCTCACTTTTGTCTCTATGATGGGTGGCTTGCTTGTCGGCTATCACTTGACTAGGAACATAGGTCGTAGCACATATTCTTTCCCTTTCATCTTGAAGCTATAGTGATTGGTGCGCCCATTGTGGATGACACCACGGTCGAATTGCCATGGTCGACCAAGTAGGAGGTGGCAAACCGTCATTGGAACCACATCACATTCCAAAGTGTCTTCATAAGCACCAATTTTGAAGGAGACTTGGACCGTATGCTCGACTCGTATAGTGCCGGAGTCACTTAGCCATTGAACCTTGTAGGGGTGCGGGTGCTTCCTCTTGACCAAATGAAGTTTGGAACATAGTTCTTCACTTGCCAAGTTGTGGCAACTTCCTCCATCAATGATGACCTTGACGGGCCTTCCGTTGATGCCGTCTTTTGTGTGGAAGATGTGGCATCTTTGGTTGTCTTCTTGTTGATGTTGAAGAGTCAAGACCTTGGAGACAACGAGAGCGGGGCTCGAATCCTCATCGCAAAAGACTTGATCATCTTCACCTTCGTTCACTCGCAGGTGCATGGCCACTTGCTCAAGGGCTTCCATCTCCTCATCACTCATTGAGTCATATGTGCCGTCGTCGTTGAGGATCATGGTTCGCTTGTTGGTGCATTCGTAGGACTTGTGGCCTCGGCCACCGCAAGTGAAACACTTGAAGGAGCTTGTTTTGATGGTCTCGTCGGTTGGAGTAGATGATGAAGCACGCGGCTTGAGGTTGCTTCTAGTAGGAGGAGGACGACTTGAACTTATCGAATTTCTCTTGTAACTCGACTTGTCGTCGTTGTTTGTAGAAGGTTTGGTTGATGTAGATGTTGGAGGAGGTATTGAAGCTTGGTTGTTGGAGAAGCCGTAGGTCTTGGATGAGTACTTGGCGTACTGGAAGTCATCTTGCGCTTGACGTTCCGCCTTTGTAGCTTGATGTACGAGCTCAATGAGGGTGGAGTATGGTTGGAAGTCGGCGATCTTCTTGATGGGATGATTGAGTCCATTCAAGAAACGTGCCATATTTTGCTCATCATCTTCCTTGACATTGGCTCGAATCATGGCTATCTCCATTTCCTTGTAGTATTCTTCAACACTCTTTGTTCCTTGCTTGAGAAGTTGGAGTTTCTTGAAGAGGTCGCGGTTGTAGTAGGTTGGCACAAAACGTGCTCGCATGACATCCTTCATTTGAGCCGAAGTGGTGATTGGAGGTTCACCTCTTGCTTGTCGTCGCTCAATGATTTGTTCCCACCATATGAGCACATAGTCTTGGAACTCAAGTGATGCCATAGCGATTTTCTTCACTTCATCGTAGTCGTGCAACCGGAAGATTTTGTCAACCTTCAATGCCCATGAGAGGTAGTCTTCGGGGTCATTGCTTCCATTGAACTTGGGCATGGTGAATTTTAGCTTTCCGTAGCGTTGCTCTTCATTGTGTTGTTGGCGATGTTGATGATGACGCCCTTGACGTAGATTGCAATCGTCTTCATGTTGCTCTTGGCGTGGGGGAAGACCATGATCAACTTGCTCTTGTTGAACTTGAGGTTGAAGTGGAGCTTGACGAGCTTGAGGAGGCGCTTGAGGAACTTGACGTTGTCCATGAGGTTGGTAGTTCCTCTCTTGGATTTCTTCTCGAAGGGCTTCCTCTTGGTTGCGCCGTTCGCAATTGCGGTTGGCGAAGGCTCGACTTGATTCTTGAAGGGCACGTTGCGCCTCAAGAGCTTGCGCTTCACGTTGTTGTTGTTGAAGACATTGAGCCTTGGCGTCTTGTTCGCCTTTGGTGCAGACGCGCTCGTTCTTCCTCTTGGCGCCGTAGTCGTTGTCGTTCTCGAGCTTGAGCAAAAGCGTCTTGGTTTGATTGAGGACGAGGGACTTGCTCATCGACTTGCTCTTGTGAATGCTTGTCATGTAGCGGGTTGCGAGATGCATGACGGTCTTGACGTGCGGTACGACGAAGAGTGTTCGAAGTAGGTGTACTTGAGTCGTAGAAGGTGTCGTCGGAGTGTCGACTCGAGCGGCTCCGTTTTGAGGATGAAGATGTGGAATGGTGCCGGTTTCTCATCAAGGCGCGTATCTCGTCCATTCTTGCATCATTCTCTTTCTTGTGAGCGTCGAACTTGTTGTCGAAGTAGTCTCTTGTACGTTGCTCGGAGAGTCGCAAGTCGGTGGCGAGGTTGTCGATGCGGTCGCTCATTGCTTGTTGTTCTTGGTGCAACGCTCGTTGTGCACCAAAGAGGTGGTTCTTGGTGACGATGATGACATGTCGTCGTCTTGTTCGATGAAGAGTGGGTTAGTAGAAGTACTTGGCCTATCCATCATTCCAAGCAAAATGTGAGTGGTAGAAGGAGAAGAACTTATACCAATGTACCTTTGACCGATGTTGATGATGAATCAAGTTCACTCAAATGCGGACAATGAAATAGCACTATTGGTACCAATCCTTGTCGGTTCTCACACCTACACAAATAAAAGCTTATGGTGGAGCTTGGTGAGGATGGTGGCACAAAATTTGATGCAATTGTAAGTGAGCGTCAATTATGTTGGAAAAGGTACACAAATTTGCAAATGCAACAAGTAGACCAAGCAAATAGTGGTTGGGTATCAATGCAAATGCAATGTTTGACAAAGATGTCGTCGAAGTTACCGTCCTTGGCGATGATGAGACCCTTGTGAAGTTGAGCCGTGGTGATGATGAAATTTAACCGCACCTAGATAGCCGAAACACAGGAGGATACGGAAGCCACAACTCAAAATCTCAAGGACCAAAATATGGTAAAATCGTCATAGGATGTATTGGGGAGGATGGTGGTGTATGTGGTTTTGGAAGATGTGGTGGAAGGTGGGGCTGAGGTGGTGGCGAATCGACAAAGTTCAGGTTCGTCAGGAGTTTTACAGACGTCCGGGCATTTACGGTCGTCCGGACCTCGTCAGACGTCCGACCGCTTCCGGTCGATTCGGAGATCGGGCAAAATCGGGCTCGGGAAGAAGCTGCGAGATTTCGGGAAGAAGGAAATTGTGAGGTCGAAATTGAGTGATTTGGTGGATGGAAAAGGGTGGGGAAGGAGGGAAAAGCTAGATCCACACGTAGCAACCCAAATCCATGGACCAAATCCAACAAAATCTCAACTCACAAACAAATCACAAAAAAAAATTTGGGGCTATTTTTGGTGGAGAATTTTCGGAATTAGGACAAAAACAACAAAATCAAGCTAGAAAAAGAGGGGTAGGGGCTCCAAAAACGTGATCAACGTGGCTCATGATACCAAGATGATGTAGGGTGGAACCCTATGTGGACGATCTTTCACGTTTGGGGTGGATCCTATGGGGAATCACGAAGAACACGCGGAAGAACAAAGGGAAACACGGAGGAAACGAGAGAGAGATCACTCAACCAACAAGGAATCAATCACACAAGTGCTAGATCACCGAACACAAAGAGATACATATGATCCACAATCAACAAAGGTAAGGATACACGAGTAGCCGTTCTTCTCCGAGAGGAGGTCTTGATGGGGTCCACCCTAGAAGGGGGTCTTGAATCCGCTTGGGGGATCTTCTCCGTAGAGGTCCTGAGCTCCGAGGAGAAGTAACCAAGTGGATGAGCAAGGCTCTCGCACAAACATGAGCTAAACCTAAGCTAACCCTAGAAAGTTGGGGAAGAAGGAGTATATATAGTCTAGGGGGCGAGGTACAAGGGTCATGCCCAAACGAAGTCAACACACAGGCGTCGGATGTCCGGAGGCTCGGGACGGTTCGGACGTCCGGACAGGCTCGGGCGTCCGTAGAATCAGCTCTGTCGTGGGCGCGTCGGACGTCCGGAGAGGGTCGGTCGAGCTTCGTGACGGTCCGGACGTCCGGAAGTCGTCGGTCGTCCGTAGATTCGGTTCGGGCGTGCGTCGGTCAGACGTCCGGAGGCTTCGGTCATCCGTAGTTTTGGTTCGGGTGGCAAAGTGCCGGACGTCCGGAGAGTCCGGTCGTCCGGGTCCTGGGACTCGTCGGACGTCCGGAAGGCGTCGGACGTCCGGAAGGCGTCGGACGTCCGGTGACTGTGCCTTCAGCAGCATCTCTTCTTCTTCTTCAATATGGTTGGAGTCCTCGCCGTCTTGGCTCTTGCAAGTTGTTGATCCTTGGCTCACCTCCATGTACCTGATTACACATAGAGTCTCCGAATGAGGTAGTAGCCATGTCTCGTGAGTAGGAAGAGGGAGTTCGGAGAGGAGCGAATTCACCTTATCTTCGATAGCCTTAGCGCGGGCTCTTGTCATGGGTCCTAGTGGCGTTGAGGGAGATGTAGGCACGTCCATGGGGATGAGCGAGGGATGCTCCGCATCAATTAGGGTTCCACCCTACATCACAACCATACTATGCTTATTGCTCTCGGAGACTTTGACAACTTACTTGTGATGCATGCTTGTTTACTTGAGCCTATTGTATTTGGTTGTTCTCGCATCATATGCCTCCATACTATGAAATGCTCCCTTGTACTTTCTTATGATGAGCATGATGCATACACTTGTTGTGTATCTTACCACACCTAATGATAGGTTTTGCACTTCCGCTAACCTCATTTGTTTTTCCGAGTGTTTGTCATGTTCTTTCATTTTGAAGGATTCACAAGGCGGTAACATCACGAGACAACTTACTTATGTGAAGGCATACAAGATGCGCAACTCCATCATCCTTGAGAACCTCCTAAAGGTGACCTCCTTCCCTTTGAGCCATCCTGAAATACACATATTGGACCGGTCATTCTTTCATTGTTGTTTCCTTCTTCTTGTCTACATGATACATATATTGGATGGAGGACCGACATTGGAGATGGACCCTATGGACCATCAAGTTGAGGAGTGCCATGACATCGAGCTATGGTACAACACCACCCATGACAAATTTGCACCCTATGCATGGATTGACACACATTATGATTGTCTTGTTGCACCTATTCCCATGTCATCCATGATATACGAGCTTGGGCATTTTCTTAGCAAATTTGTTGTGATCTTTCTTGATGGCATATTCATACATCGTGATCACATTGCCTACCATCAATTGCATGATAACATAATCATATTGAACATCCATTGCCATATTCATGCTATTGATAAACCGTCTCACTATGACATCATTTTGCACCGTGGTTGCATTGATCATATTAACAACACATTTGTGTGCACAATGATTGCATTTCCTCCCATGAATGCTTTGCATCTCATTCTAAATCATCTTGATAAGCTTCATGTGTTTTGTCAGGACCAATCTTGCCTGACGGACTCATTCTTACATGATGGACACTTTGTGTGCGCTAACCATTGTATTCCCGAGTGTTGCTTGTGTTTGCTCCTTTTGCATGTCTATCGCCTTGGACTATGATGCGGAGCATCCCACGATCATCCCCATGCATCCACAACCGTCTCATCAAGAGCCAAGAGGGCCCATGACACGAGCCAGAGCTAGAGCTCTCGAGAACGAGGTGACCTCCTTCCTTATTGATATCACATATGATCCACTCGAGACATAGCTACTACCTAAGTCCGATATGCTATGCATGATTAGGTGTCAAGGGGAACCTCCCGAGGATGCACGTGAAGATGGACAAGCCGCCAAGTCCATGGATGAAGAGAACCAACGGAGACGGGCAAGATCACCTTCCAGGCCCCGGACATCCGGCCATGACCCCAGACATCCGGCCCCTGGAGCATCTACCTCAGCATCAGCCAAGCTGGCCAAGCCTACAGGGCCCAGACATCCGGCGTCCAAGCCCGGACATCCGGCCCCCAGCCCGGATATCCGGCCTGAAGCCCGGAAATCCGGCACCTCTCACCCGATTCGGCAGAAACAGTCGCCACAGCCCGGACATCCGGCCGGGTAGCCCGGACATCCGGCGCCTCGCGAAGGTCTTGGACATCCGCCCGACGCCTTGGACGTCCGGCCTCCCACACTGCGTGCGGTGTATCCGGGACAAGTCCCATGTACCCTTCGCCCGAGACTATATATACTTCATCCCTTCCTCTTTCTAGGGTAGCATTGGATTAGCTCATATTCTTGTGTGAGAGCCTTTGCTCATCCACTTGGCTACTTCTCCTCGGAGATCGGGACCTCTATGGAGAAGATCCCCAAGCGGATTCAAGACCCCTTCTAGGGTGGACCCCATCAAGGCCTCCTCACGGAGAAGAACGACTACCGCTTGTATCTTTCCTTTGTTGATCTTGAATCTTGTGCCACTCTATGTGATCGGTGATCTAGCACTTGTGTGATTGATCTCTTGTGGGTTTCGTGATTTCTCTCTCGCTTTCCCGTGTTTCCCTCTTGTTCTTCCGCGTGCTCTTTGTGATTCACCGTAGGATCCGCTCCAACGTGAAAGATCATCCACGAGGGTTCCGCCTACATCATCTTGGTATCACGAGCCACGTTGATCACGTTTTTGGAGCCCCTACCCCTCTTGTTCTAGCTTGATTTTGTTGTTTTTGTCCTAATTCCGAAAATTCCCCACAAAAATAGCCCCAATTTTCTTTTTTGTGATTTGTTGGTGTGATGAAGTTTTGTTGGATTTGATCCGCGGATTTCGTGTGTTGCAAGTAGATCTAGCATTACCCCACCATTTCCACAATTTCCATCCACAAAATCGCCCAAATTTTGATCGGATTTGACCTCTCCACGCGGTGTTCATCGAGCCCGGACATCCGGCCCGAACAGCCCGGACATCCGGCATCCCGGACATCCGGCCCGACCAGCCCGGACATCCAGCGCCCCGGACATCCGGCCCCCAGCCCGGAAATCCGGCTCCTGGCAGCATCAAACCCCTTCCACCACCCCGTTCACCGCCTAACTTTCGCCAAATTTTGTCCCGTGCCCACATACACTTCCACTTACCTCCATCACTTCTGAATAGCACCACCATAGCCTTTCCCACTACCAATTCCGACAATGTTGCCAAATTTTGCTTTGAGAATTTGAGTTGGGGTTTCCGTATCCTTTTGTGTTTCGGCTATCTAGGTACGGTTCAACATCAACATCACCACCGCTCATCTAAGCCAAGGACGGTAACATCGTCGACATCTTTGTCATTACTTGCAATTGCATTGATAACCATCATAGCCCATCTTTTGCGTTGCTTACCCATCGAGACTAGCCATTAAGTATTGCCGGCAACGTGACTTGTGCACATTAGTGATCATACTCCATAGCATACATACCATACCAAAGTGGTGCATATCTTAGCATCAACTTGTGTGTCACAAAGTTGTCATCGCATACACAATTGCTATCTTGGTTCGTGAAGTTTTGCATGAGAAAAGAGCTCAAAAGAGGAAGAGCCAATCAAGCTTTTAAGCAAAGAGAGAAAGATAAGCAAAGAGCTTATGAGCAAGAACCATAGCATCATACAACATTAAGATTGTCATACTTGATCATCTTGGATCAACACATCGAAACACCATACATATAGCATACTTGGGATAGAAGGCGTTGCATTTTTGATTAGTAGGTTGTGCACAAGTTCGTATCCGCCTATTGTGCAATCATGCTAGCGTCTCTCTAGTGTTGTGCAACAAGAGCATCTTGGTGAATTCCACATTTTGGCTCATCCTTGGTTGCATAACCCCATATTATCTATTCGCGTGTGTGTTTCCGTGTACCATATCTTGCTATTGGTCTACTTGTTGCATTTGCAAATTTCTGAATCATTTGAACATTATTGAGTCTCACTTACAATTGCATCAAATTTTGTGCCACCATCCTAACCGAGCTCCACCATAAGCTTTTATTTGTGTAGGTGTGAGAACCGACAAGAATCGGTACCAAGAGTGCTATTTCATTGTCCGCATTTGAGTGAACTTGATTCATCTTCAACATCGGTCAAAGGTACATTGGTATAAGTTCTTTTCCGTTCTACCACTCACATTTTGCTTGGAATGATGGATAGGCCAAGTGCCTCTACCAACCCACTCTTCATCGAGCAAGACGACGACATGTCATCATACGTCACCAAGAGCCACCTCTTTGGTGCACAAAGAGCGTTGCACCAAGAACAACAAGCAATGAGCGACCGCATCGACAACCTCGCCACCGACTTGCAACTCTCCAAGCAACGTACAAGAGACTACTTCGACAACAAGTTCGACGCTCACAAGCAAGAGAACGATGCAAGAATGGACGAGATCCGCGCTTTGATGAGAAACAGGCATCATTCAACTTCTTCATCATCAAGACGGAGCAGCTCGAGTCGACACTCCGACGACACCTTCTACGACTCAAGTACACCTACTTCGAACACTCTTCGTCAGGCTCGTCATTAAGACCGTCATGCATCTCGCAACCCGCTACATGACAAGCATTCGCAAGAGCAAGTTGATGATCAAGTTCCTCGCCTTCAATCAAACCAAGAGGCTTTTGCTCAAGCTCAAGAACGACAACGTCTTCGCCGCCAACAAGAGGAAGAACGGCGCGTCTTCATCAAGACGAACAAGACGCCAAGGCTCAACGTCTTCAACAACAACAACGAGAAGCGCAAGCTCTTGAGGCGCAACGTGCCCTTCAAGAATCAAGTAGAGCCTTCGCCAACCGCAATCGCGAACGGCGCAATCAAGAGGAAGCCCTTCGAGAAGAAATACAAGAGAGGAACTACCAACCTCATGTACAACGACAAGTTCCTCAAGCCCCTCCACAAACTTGTCAAGCTCCACCCCAACCTCAAGTTCAACAAGGGCAAGTTGATCATGGTCTTCCTCCACGCCAAGAGCAACATGAAGACGACATAATCCACGCCAAGGACGTCATCATCAACATCGCCAACAACACAATGAAGAGCAACGCCACGGCAAGCTAAAATTCACCATGCCCAAGTTCAATGGAAGCAATGACCTCAAGACTACCTCTCATGGGCATTGAAGGTTGACAAAATCTTCCGCTTGCACAACTACGATGAAGCGAAGAAAATCGCTATGGCATCACTTGAGTTCCAAGACTATGTGCTCATATGGTGGGAACAAATCATTGAGCGACGACAAGCAAGAGGTGAACCTCCAATCACCACTTCGGCTCAAATGAAGGATGTCATGCGAGCACGCTTTGTGCCAACCTACTACAACCGCGACCTCTTCAAGAAACTCCAACTACTCAAGCAAGGAACAAAGAGTGTTGAAGAATATTACAAGGAAATGGAGATAGCCATGATTCGAGCCAATGTCAAGGAAGATGATGAGCAAACTATGGCACGCTTTCTTGAATGGACTCAATCATCCCATCAAGAAGATCGCCGACTTCCAACCATACTCAACCCTCATTGAGCTCGTGCATCAAGCTACAAAGGCGGAATGCCAAGTGCAAGAAGACTTCAAGTACGCCAAGTACTCATCCAAGACCTACGGCTTCTCCAACAACCAATCTTCAACGACTACTCCAACATCTACTTCGACCAAGCTTTCTTCAAGAAACGACGACAAGTCAAGTTACAAGAAGACTTCGGCAAGTTCAAGTCGTCCTCCTCCTACTACAAGCAACCTCAAGCCGCGTGCTTCATCCTCTACCCCGACCGATGAGACCATCAAGACAAGCTCCTTCAAGTGTTTCACTTGCGGCGGCCGAGGCCACAAGTCATACGAATGCACCAACAAGCGCACCATGATCCTCAACGACGATGGCACATATGACTCCATGAGTGAAGAGGAGATGGAAGCTCTTGAGCAAGTGGCCATGCACCGGCGAGTGAACGAAGATGAAGATGATCAAGTCTTTTGTGATGAGGATTCGAGCTCCGCTCTCATTGTCTCCAAGGTCTTGACTCTTCAACATCAACAAGAAGACGACCAAAGATGCCACATCTTCCACACAAAGGTCGGCATCAATGGACGGTCCATCAAGGTCATAATCGATGGAGGTAGTTGCCACAACTTGGCAAGTGAAGAACTATGCTCCAAGCTCCAATTGGTAAAGCGGAAGCACCCGCACCCCTACAATGTTCAATGGCTAAGTGACTCCGGCACTATACGAGTCGAGCATACGGTCCAAGTCTCCTTCAAAATTGGTGCTTATGAAGACACGTTGGAATGTGATGTGGTCCCAATGACCGTTTGCCACCTACTTCTAGGTCGACCATGGCAATGAATCGTGGTGTCATCCACAACGGGCGCACCAATCACTATAGCTTCAAGATGAAAGGGAAGGAATATGTGCTATGACCTATGTCTCCTACTCAAGTGATAGCCGACAAGCAAGCCACACATCATAGAGAAAAGAGTGAGAAAGTGATCCACACAAAAGTGAGTGAGAGCCACAAGCCAAATTTGAGCGATTCTTCGCCTAGAGAGAAAAACCTCATTCTATTTTCCACCAAAAGTGAGATGAGAGAAGTGTGTGAGAACCCATCGAGTGTGATGCACTTTATCCTTGTGTGCAAGGATGGAGAACCAAAAACTAACACCATTCACGAGCTACCTTTGGTGTTTCAATCTCTTTTGCAGGAATTTCAAGATATTTTCCCCGATTAGCTACCTCCGGGTCTACCTCCTCTTCGAGGCATTGAGCATCGAATCGACCTCCTCCCTGAGCGCCTCTACCAAACAAAGCTCCATACCGAGTCAATCCCGAAGAAACCAAGGAGATTCAAAGGCAAGTACAACAACTAATCGACAACGGTCATGTACGTGAAAGCTTAAGCCCTTGTGTCGTTCCCGTTATACTTGTGCCTAAGCCCGATGGAAGTTTTCGCTTGTTTTCCGATTGTAGACCTATTAATGCAATCACAGTCCGCTATAGGCATCCCATTCCTCGCTTAGATGATATGCTTGATGAACTTAGTGGAGCCAACTTTTTCTCAAAGATTGACCCTAAAAGTGGCTATTATCAAATCCGCATACAAGAGGGTGATGAATGGAAAACTGCTTTCAAAACCAAATTTGGTTTATATGAGTGGTTAGTGATGCCTATGGGTCTTTCGAAGCTCCTTGCATTTTTATGGCGTCTTATGGATCATGCGCTTCGTCCTTATATTGGAGTCTTTGTTGTGGTTTACTTCGACGATATTCTTGTGTTTAGCAAAACCATGAAAGAGCACATCAATCATGTAAAATCTGTGTTGCAAACTCTTCGCAAGGAAAGCCTTTATGCAAACTTGAAAAAATGCACTTTTGGAGTTGACAAAGTGGTTTTCTTGGGTTTTGTAGTATCCTCAAAGGGTGTCCATGTTGATGAATCTAAAATTGAAGCAATTAAAACTTGGCCCCAACCCACCAATTTGCAACAAGTGCGAAGTTTTCTTGGTCTTATGGGGTTTTATCATCGCTTTGTGAAAGATTTTAGCACAATTGCCGCTCCTTTGCATGCCTTGAGTAAGAAGAATACTCCCTTTGTTTGGGGAACTTTGCAATCAACCGCTTTTGATGAGCTCAAGTCTTTGCTTACTCATGCTCCGATTCTTGCTTTGCCCGATTTTGACAAAACTTTTGAGGTTCATTGTGATGCAAGTGGTACCGGAATTGGCGGAGTTTTGATGAAAGAAAAACGAGCCATTGCTTATTTTAGTGAAAAACTATCCGGTGCTCAACTTAATTATCCCATCTATGACAAAGAATTGTATGCTTTAGTGTGTGTGCTACATGTTTGGGAACATTACCTTAGACCTCATGAGTTTGTCATCCATACCGATCATGAAACGCTTAATTACCTCGAAGGTCAAACTAAATTAAACAAGCGTCATGCCAAATGGAGTGAATTCATTGAATCTTTTCCTTATGTGATCAAGTACATTAAGGGTAAAGAAAATGTAGTTACCGACGCGCTTTCACGCATATGCATGCTTGTCACTCAACTTGAGTTGAATGTTATTGGTTTTGAGCATATAAAAGACTTGTATGAGCATGATCCATCTTTTGCTTATCCTTATGCTAAGTGTTTGACGCATACGTGGGAACAATATTACATCAAGGATGGTTATCTTATGAGAGCTAACAAACTTTGCATTCCCGAGTCTTCTCTTCGTTTGCTCCTTTTGCAAGAGGCTCATGGAGGCGGACTCATGGGACACTTTGGACGCGACAAGACATTCGCCACGCTCTCCAACAACTACTTTTGGCCCAAGATGTTCCACGACGTCTCACGCTTCACCAACCGATGCTATACATGTCGCAAAGCTAAGTCTAAAGCTCAATCTCATGGTCTTTACATGCCTCTTCCTATTCCATATCAACCATGGGAAGACATTAGTATGGATTTTGTACTTGGTTTGCCTAGGACTCAAAATGGCAAGGATTCGGTGTTTGTTGTTGTGGATAGATTTTCTAAGATGGCACATTTCATACCTTGCAACAAGATAGACGATGCTTGACATGTTGCAAATCTCTTTTGTAGGGAAATCTTGCGACTCCATGGCGTACCAAAGACAATCATCTCCGATCGTGACGTCAAGTTCTCGAGTTACTTTTGGAAGACCCTATGCGCCAAGCTCGGAATCAAGCTCTTGTTCTCCTCGGCATACCATCCTCAAACCGACGGCCAAACGGAGGTGACGAACCGCACACTATCCACTCTACTTCGTGTCTTGATCAAGAAGAACATCAAGGAATGGGAAGCATGTCTACCCATCGCCGAGTACGCCTACAACCGAGCAAGACATTCGACTACCGGCAAGTCCCCCTTCGAGGTCGTCTACGGTTTCAACCCATTGTCCCCATTGGACATTCTACCACTTCCTCTCCAAGAGCGCACCAACATGGATGCAAGTGAACGAGCAAGCTACATCAAGAAGATGCACGAAGATACAAGGCACACCATTGAGCGACAAGTACACCGTCAAGCAACCAAGCTCAATGCCAACAAGCAACCCATCGTCTTCAACATTGGTGATCTAGTGTGGCTACACCTTCGCAAGGACCGCTTCCCCAAAGAACGCAAGTCGAAGCTTCTACCTCGAGCCGATGGACCCTTCAAGGTGCTAGCACACTACAACGACAACGCTTACAAGATCGACATACCTCGAGACAAATACAACATGAGCGACATCTTCAACGTCAAGGACGTCGCACCATTCCATGGAGATGAAGCTTTTGATCCGAGGTCGGATCTCTCTCAAGGGGGGGGGGAGATGAGGCGGAGCATCCCACGATCATCCCCATGCATCCACAACCGTCTCATCAAGAGCCAAGAGGGCCCATGACACGAGCTAGAGCTAGAGCTCTCGAGAACGAGGTGACCTCCTTCCTTATTGATATCACATATGATCCACTCGAGACATGGCTACTACCTAAGTCCGATATGCTATGCATGATTAGGTGTCAAGGGAACCTCCCGAGGATGCACGTGAAGATGCACAAGCCGCCAAGTCCATGGATGAAGAGAACCAACGGAGACGGGCAAGATCACCTTCCGTGCCCCGGACATCCGCCATGACCGGACATCCGCCCTGGAGCATCTACCTCAAAGATCGCCCAAGCTGGCCAAGTTTACAGGGCCCGGACATCCGGCGTCCAAGCCCGGACATCCGTTACCAGCCCGGATATCCGGCTCAAGCCCGGAAATCCGGCACCTCTCACCCGATTCGGCAGAAACAGTCGCCACAGCCCGGACATCCGGCCGGGTAGCCCGGACATCCGGCGCCTCGCGAAGGCCCGGACATCCGGCCGGGTAGCCCGGACATCCGGCGCCTCGCGAAGGCCCGGACATCCGGCCCGACGCCCGGACGTCCGACCTCCCCTGCCTGCGTGCAGTGTATCCGGGACAAGTCCCATGTACCCCTTCGCCCCCGAGACTATATATACTTCATCCCCTTCCTCTTTCTAGGGTGTTGGATTAGCTCATATTCTTGTGTGAGAGCCTTTGCTCATCCACTTGGCTACTTCTCCTCGGAGATCAGGACCTCTACGGAGAAGATCCCCAGGCGGATTCAAGACCCCCTTCTAGGGTGGACCCCATCAAGGCCTCCTCACGGAGAAGAACAGCTACCGTTTGTATCTTTCCTTTGTTGATCTTGAATCTTGTGCCACTCTATGTGATCGGTGATCTAGCACTTGTGTGATTGATCTCTTTTGGGTTTCGTGATTTCTCTCTCGTTTCCCCCGTGTTTCCCTCTTGTTCTTCCGCGTGCTCTTTGTGATTCACCGTAGGATCCGCTCCAACGTGAAAGATCATCCACGTAGGGTTCCGCCCTACATCAGACTACTTGGATTGCGCCATGTCTTCAACTCCGTCCAACTACAAGTTCATCCCCGATAACCATTTCCATGGTGATGAGGATCACGATTCGAGGTCGGATCTTTCCCAAGGGGGGGGGGGGGGAGATGATGCGGAGCATCCCACGATCATCCCCATGTACACTCTGACTACTCTCCAAACCCCAAGTGGACATATGACGAGACCTCGAACAAACGCCATTGGACACAAGGTGAACTCGCTCCTCTCCGAACCATCACTTTCTACATGTGATATATGGCTACTACCTCCAACGCGTGTGCTATGCATGATCAGGTACTTAGAGGAAATCCACAGAGCCACCACATCCAACGGACGAGCTAGCGAGGACGCCAAGTACAAGGACCAAGAGAAGAAGCTGCCCGAAGCTACAGCCACCGGACGTCCGACGCCTGGAGTCCTGATGCGGAGCATCCTTCCATCATCCCCATGGACTCTACATCGACACATCCAACCCCACGAGGACCCACGACGAGAGCTCGAGCACGTGCTATTCAATCCGAGGTTAACTCTCTCCTTGTTGAACTTCACTTTGACCCACTTGAGACATGGCTACTACCTCAAACAGAGATGCTTTGTGTGCTCAGGTACCGTGTAAGCAACCAAGGAGAAGGAACGGTGCAAGACGGACATCAAGATCGTGGAAGCATTCGGCCCAACTCGAAGTACCGGTACAACCGCTTCACAACCGGCCGTAAGCGGAACAACCGCCTACTACCGCCAACAACCGGCCGCTATTCGGTGATCAAGCGGTGCAAGGTCAGACAAAGACCGGATCTACCGGGTATGCCCAAAGACCGAACAACCGCCCGACATCCGGAGACAACCGCTATTCCTTCGACGCCCACCTCCGAAGCGATGCCGACCTCCCTATGGTAGTACCGCCTTCCTCGGCCGGAACTACCGCCCCTCATGAGCTCTCGGTACAATCGCACTGCGTGACTGGTACAACCGCCTGGTACAGGCATGTATTGGGCCGAGCCGTGTACCCTTTCGCCCTCACTTACCCCTTCGTGGCTTAGCACTATATATACTCTTCTCCTAGCTTCAGATTAGGGTTAGCTTAGGTTTAGTTCATGTTTGTGTGAGAGCGTTGCTCATCCATTTGGTTACTTCTCCTCGAGCTCGGGACCTCTACGGAGAAGATCCCCAAGCGGATTCAAGACCCCCTTCTAGGGTGGACCCCATCAAGACCTCCTCTCGGAGAAGAACGGCTACTCGTGTATCCTTACATTTGTTGATTGTGGATCATATGTATCTCTTTGTGTTCGGTGATCTAGCACTTGTGTGATTGATTCCTTGTTGGTTGAGCGATCTCTCTCTCGTTTCCTCCGTGTTTCCCTTTGTTCTTCAGCGTGTTCTTCGTGATTCCCCGTAGGATCCACTCCAAACGTGAAAGATCGTCCATGTGGGGTTCCGCCCTACATCATCTTGGTATCATGAGCCATGTTGATCACGTTTTTGGAGCCCTTACCCCGTGTTTTCTAGCTTGATTTTGTTGTTTTCGTCCTAAATCCAAAAATCCCCACCAAAAATAGCCCCAATTTTTTTGTGATTTGTTGGTGTGATGAAATTTTGTTGGATTTGGTCCATGGATTTGTGTTGCTGCGTGTGGATCTAGCTTTCCCCACCCTCCCCACCTCTTTCCATCCACGAAATCCACCCAATTTTGCCCCCGAAATCCTCCATTTCCGCCACAAATTCGCGCCCCGTTTCGTTCTGTGTCGAATCCCGACACGAGCGGTACAACCACCCCTCCGAGCGGTACCACCGCTGAGTACCTCGAGCGGTACAACCGCCTGTTCGAGCGGTACTACCGCCTGTGCCAATTTCAGCATTCGAAGTTTCACTATTTTCAGCATAACTTCCACATCCGAAGTCCGATTTTCGCGTTCTTTAGCTCGTTGAGAAGCTATTGACATCCCCCATCCACCACCACTTTCCGTTTCCACCATTTTTTCGTTTGGTATTTGAGAATTTGAGTTGTGGTTCCCGTGTCCTATTGTGTTTCGGCTATATAGGTACGATTCGACGTCAACATCACCACCGCTCATCTTCCCCAAGGACTCATCATCGTCAAGGACGGTAACCTCGACGACATCTTTGTCATACCTTGCAATTGCATTGATACCCACATGGCCTTATTTTTGCGTAGCTTACCCATCGAGACTAGCCATTGAGTATTGCAGGCAACATGACTTGTGCACATTAGTGATCATACTCCATAGCATACATACCATACCACCGTGGTGCATATATTGGGATCCATTTGTGTGTCACAAAGTTGTCATAGCATACACAATTGCTATCTTGGTTCGTGAAGTTTCGCATGAGAAAAGAGCTCAAAAGTGAAAGAGCCACACAAGCTTTTAAGCAAAGAGGAAAGATAAGCAGAGAGCTTATGAGCAAGAACCATAGCATCATACTACATTAAGATTGTCATATCGGATCATCTTGGATCATAGCACCGAAATACCATACATATAGCATACGTGGGATAGAGATAGTTGCATTTTTGCATAGTAGGTTGTGCACAAGTTCCGTATCCGCCTATTGTGCAATCGTGCTAGCGTCTCTCTAGTATTGTGCAACAAGAGCATTTTCGCGAATTCCACATTTTGGCTCACTTTTGGTTTGCACAATCCCACTTATCTATTTGTGTGTGTGTTTCCATGTACCACTAGTTGCTTGGTCTACTTGCTGCATTTGCAAACTTGTGTACCTTCTCCAACATTATTGACGCTCACTTACAATTCCATCAAATTTTGTGCCACCATCCTCACCAAGCTCCACCATAAGCTTTTATTTGTGTAGGTGTGAGAACCGACAAGGATTGGTACCAATAGTGCTATTTCATTGTCCGCATTTGAGTGAACTTGATTCGTCATCAACATCGGTCAAAGGTACATTGGTATAAGTTCTTCTCCTTCCACCACTCACATTTTTGCTTGGAATGATGGATAGGCCAAGTACTTCTACCAACCCACTCTTCAACGAACAAGACGCATTTACATGTCATCATACGTCACCAAGAATCACCTCTTTGGTGCACAACGAAGCGTTGCACCAAGAACAACAAGCAATGAGCGATCAGATCGACAATCTCGCCACCGACTTGCGACTCTCCGAGCAACGTACAAGAGACTACTTCGACAACAAGTTCGACGCTCACAAGCAAGAGAATGATGCAAGAATGGACGAGATCCGCGCCTTGATGAGAAACCGGCATCATTCCACTTCTTCATCATCAAGACGGAGCCGCTCGAGTCGACACTCCGACGACACCTTCTACGACTCAAGTACACCTACTTCGAACACTCTTCGTCGTGCCGCACGTCAAGACCGTCATGCATCTCGCAACCCGCTACATGACAAGCATTCACAAGAGCAAGTTGATGATCAAGTTCCTCGTCCTCAATCAAACCAAGACGCTTTTGCTCAAGCTCGAGAACGACAACGACTACGGCACCAAGAGGAAGAACGAGCGCGTCTACACCAAGACGAACAAGACACCAAGGCTCAACGTCTTCAACAACAACAACAACAACGTGAAGCGCAAGCTCTTGAGGCGCAACGTGCCCTTCAAGAATCAAGTCGAGCCTTCGCCAACCGCAATCGCGAACGGCGCAACCAAGAGGAAGCCCTTCGAGAAGAAATCCAAGAGAGGAACTACCAACCTCATGGACAACGTCAAGTTCCTCAAGCTCCTCCATAAGCTCGTCAAGCTCCACTTCAACCTCAAGTTCAACAAGAGCAAGTTGATCATGGTCTTCCTCCACGCCAAGAGCAACATCAAGACGATTGCAATCCACGTCAAGGGCGTCATCATCAGCATCGCCAACAACACAATGAAGAGCAACGCTACTGCAAGCTAAAATTCACCATGCCCAAGTTCAACGGAAGCAATGACCCCGAAGACTATCTCGCATGGGCATTGAAGGTTGACAAAATCTTCCGGTTGCACAACTACGAGGTAGCGAAGAAAATTGCTATGGCGTCACTTGAGTTCCAAGACTATGTGATCATATGGTGGGAACAAATCATTGAGCGACGACAAGCAAGAGGTGAACCTCCAATCACCACTTGGGCTCAAATGAAGGATGTCATGCGAGCACGTTTTGTGCCAACCTACTACAATCGCGACCTCTTCAAGAAACTCCAACTTCTCAAGCAAGGAACAAAGAGTGTTGAAGAATACTATAAGGAAATGGAGATAGCCATGATTCGAGCCAATGTCAAGGAAGACGATGAGCAAACTATGGCACGTTTCTTGAATGGACTCAATCATCCCATCAAGAAGATCGCGACTTCCAACCATACTCCACCCTCATTGAGCTCGTACATCAAGCTACAAAGGCGGAACGTCAAGTACAAGATGACTTCAAGTACGCCAAGAACTCATCCAAGACCTACGGCTTCTCCAACAACCAAGCTTCAACACCTCCTCCAACATCTACATCAACCAAACCTTCTACAAACAACGACGACAAGTCGAGTTACAAGAGAAAATCGACAAGTTCAAGTCGTCCTCCTCCTACAACAAGCAACTTCAAGCCGCGTGCTTCATCATCTACTCCGATCGATGAGACCATCAAAACAAGCTCCTTCAAGTGTTTCACTTGTGGCGGCCGAGGCCACAAGTCCTACGAATGCACCAACAAGCGCACCATGATCCTCAACGACGACGGCACCTATGACTCAATGAGTGATGAGGAGATGGAAGCGCTTGAGCAAGTGGCCATGCACCGGCAAGTGAACGAAGATGAAGATGATCAAGTCTTTTGCGATGAGGATTCGAGCCCCGCTCTCGTTGTCTCCAAGGTCTTGACTCTTCAACATCAACAAGAAGACGACCAAAGATGCCACATCTTCCACACAAAGGCCAGCATCAACGGAAGGTCCGTCAAGGTCATCATTGATGGAGGAAGTTGTCACAACTTGGCAAGTGAAGAACTATGCCCCAAACTTCAATTGGTCAAGAGGAAGCACCCGCACCCCTACAAGGTTCAATGGCTAAGTAACTCCGACACTATACGAGTCGAGCATACGGTCCAAGTCTCCTTCAAAATTGGTGCTTATGAAGACAATTTGGAATGTGATGTGGTCCCAATGACAGTTTGCCACATCCTTCTTGGTCGACCATGGCAATTCGACCGTGGCGTCATCCACAATGGGCGCACCAATCACTATAGCTTCAAGATGAAAAGGAAGTAATATGTGCTACGACCTATGTCTCCTAGTCAAGTGATAGCCGACAAGCAAGCCACCCATCATAGAGACAAGAGTGAGAAAGTGATCCACCGACAAGTGAGTGAGAGCCACAAACCAAAGTTGAGCGCCTCTTCGCCTAGAGAGAAAAACCTCATCCTATTTGCCACCAAAAGTGAAATGAGAGAAGTGTGTGAGAACCCATCGAGTGTGATGCACTTTGTCCTTGTGTGCAAGGATGGAGAACCAAAAACTAACACCATTCACGAGCTACCTTTGGTGTTTCAATCTCTTTTGCAGGAATTTCAAGATGTTTTCCCCGATGAGATACCTCCGGGTCTACCTCCTCTTCGAGGCATTGAGCATTGAATCGACCTCATCCCCGGAGCGCCTCTACCAAACAAAGCTCCATACCGAGTCAATCCCGAAGAAACCAAGGAGATTCAACGGTAAGTACAACAACTAATCGACAACGGTCATGTACATGAAAGCTTAAGCCCTTGTGCCGTTCCCGTTATACTTGTGCCTAAGCCCGATGGAAGTTTTCGCTTGTGTTCCGATTGTAGACCTATAAATGCTATCACCGTCCGCTATAGGCATCCCATTCCTCGCTTAGATGATATGCTTGATGAACTTAGTGGAGCCAACTTTTCTCAAAAATTGATCTTAAAAGTGGCTATTATCAAATACGCATTCAAGAAGGTGATGAATGGAAAACTGCTTTCAAAACCAAATTTGGCTTGTATGAGTGGTTAGTGATGCCTATGGGTTTGTCGGAAGCACCCGGAACTTTCGTGCGTCTTATGCATCATGTGCTTAGACCTTACATTGAGATCTTTGTCGTGGTTTACTTCGACGATATTCTTGTGTTTAGCAAAACCATGAAAGAACATCTTAATCATGTTAGGGCTGTTTTGCAAACCCTTCGCAAGGAAAGTCTTTATGCAAACATGAAAAAATGCACATTTGGTGTTGACAAAGTGGTTTTCTTGGGTTTTGTAGTATCCTCAAAGGGTGTCCATGTTGATGAATCTAAAATTGAAGCAATTAAAACTTGGCCCCAACCCACCAATTTGCAACAAGTGCGTAGCTTTCTTGGTCTTGCGGGTTTTTATCGTCGCTTTGTGAAAGATTTTAGCACAATTGCCGCTCCTTTACATGCTTTGAGTAAGAAGAATACTCCTTTTGTTTGGGGATCTTTGCAATCCACCGCTTTTGATGAGCTCAAGTCTTTGCTTACTCATGCTCCGATTCTTGCTTTGCCTAACTTTGATAAAACTTTTGAGGTTCATTGTGATGCAAGTGGTACCGGAATTGGCGGAGTTTTGATGCAAGAAAAACGAGCCATTGCATATTTTAGCGAAAAACTCTCCGGTGCTCAACTTAACTATCCCACATATGATAAATAATTGTATGCTTTAGTGCGTGTCGTACATGTTTGGGAACATTATCTTAGACCTCATGAGTTTGTCATCCATACCGATCATGAAACGCTTAAGTACCTCAAAGGTCAAACTAAGTTGAACAAGCGTCATGCAAAATGGAGTGAATTTATTGAATCTTTTCCTTATGTGATCAAGTACATTAAGGGTAAAGAAAATGTAGTTGCCGACGCGCTTTCACGCATATGCATGCTTGTTACTCAACTTGAGTTGAATGTTATCGGGTTTGAGCATATAAAAGACTTGTATGAGCATGATCCATCTTTTGCTATTCCTTATGCTAAGTGTTTGACGCATACTTATTGGGAACAATATTACATCAAGGACGCTTATCTTATGAGAGCTAACAAACTATGCATTCCCGAGTCTTCTCTTCGTTAGCTCCGTTTGCAAGAGGCTCATGGAGGCGGACTCATGGGACACTTTGGACGTGAAAAGACATTCGCCACGCTCTCCAACAACTACTTTTGGCCCAAGATGTTCCGCGACGTCTCACGCTTCACCAATCGTTGCTCTACATGCCGCAAAGCTAAGTCTAAAGCTCAATCCTACGGTCTTTACATGCCCCTTCCTATTCCTTATCAACCTTTGGAAGACATTAGCATGGACTTTGTACTTGGGTTGCCTAGAACTCAAAATGGAAAGGATTCAGTGTTTGTTGTTGTGGATAGATTTTCTAAGATGGCACATTTCATTCCTTGCAACAAGATAGACGATGCTTCACATGTTGCAAATCTCTTTTGTAGGGAAATCTTGCGACTCCATGGAGTACCAAGGACAATCGTCTCCGATCGTGACGTCAAGTTCTTGAGTTACTTTTGGAAGACCCTATGCGCCAAGATCGGAATCAAGCTCTTGTTCTCATCGGCATACCATCCTCAAACCGACGGCCAAACGGAGGTGACGAACCGCACACTATCCACCCTACTTCGTGTCTTGATCAAGAGGAACATCAAGGAGTGGGAGGCATGTCTACCCATCGCCGAGCACGCCTACAACCAGCAAGACATTCGACTACCGGCAATTCCCCCTTCGAGGTCGTCTATGGCTTCAACCCGTTGTCCCCATTGGACATTCTACCTCTCCCTCTACAAGACCGCACCAACATGGATGCGAGTGCACGGGCAAGCTACATCAAGAAGATGCATGAGGATACAAGACAAACTATCGAGCGCCAAGTACAACGACTAGCGACCAAGCTCAACGTCAACAAGCAACCCATGGTCTTCAACAATGGTGATCTAGTGTGGCTACACCTTCGCAAGGACCGCTTCCCCAAAGAACGCAAGTCCAAGCTTCTTCCTAGAGCCGATGGACCTTTCAAGGTGCTAGCATGCTACAATGACAACGCCTACAAGATTGAACTCCCACTAGACAAGTACACCATGAGCGACATCTTCAACGTCAAAGACCTCTCGCCTTTCCATGGTGATGAAGATTTTGATCCGAGGTCGGATCTTTCCCAAGGGAGGGGAGATGATGCGGAGCATCCTTCCATCATCCCCATGGACTCTACATCGACACATCCAACCCCACGAGGACCCACGACGAGAGCTCGAGCACGTGCTATTCAATCCGAGGTTAACTCTCTCCTTGTTGAACTTCACTTTGACCCACTTGAGACATGGCTACTACCTCAAACGTAGATGCTTTGTGTGCTCAGGTACCAGGTAAGCAACCAAGGAGAAGGAATGGTGATGAGGACATCAATACCATTGTTACACCCACAGCCCCTGCTGCTATACATACTGGACCAATTACTAGAGCTCACAAGACGCCAATTGAATTATCAGTACTTTCGCTTTCTTGGTAACGATTCCAATGTTCATGAGAATATGATGCTGCCTTAAATTGGATACATTTGTTTTGCTTACAAATGAAGGGCCTACCATGGACAAGAAAGATGAACCTTGGAGCAAGTTCAAGCATGGAGATGTTGGCATGCGCAAGGGGAACACGAACGGAGTTACAAGTGATGATTCCAGGACTTTGAAGCCACCCTAATGAGAGCATGAGGCCTTGGACGAAATATACAAGATGCCACTTCATAATATTCGTCCATAGGCTATTCTAGGTGCTGCGTCACCTTATTATTGGGCCAGGCCCATGTAATTTCGAAATACTTAAGTATAGGCTGTTTTTGGAGTCCGTATGTGTGGGGAAACAAGAGTTAGGGTTGGTTTCGGACCCCTCCCTCAAGGGCCACGAAATTCCCTCCTCTTCCTCCATATATACAACCCTTAGGGCGTCGTTTAGACTTTGGGATTTGTTTAGTTAAAAGTTAGCCATTGCAACTTCGTGTACTTCGTTTGTGTCCAACGACCAGACCAAGACCGCTTACGGATCCCCACAATTATCAATACTTCATATATATTCGCAATATTCAGATTGCTTTATCATATTCTTGCTCGTTCTTCGATTGCTTGCAGGAATAGACCTTCGTGGTCGCTGATCGTGCTTCCCAGCATCGTCAAGAACCTCGTGGAGATTGGTTTAGCGATTGCTAAGGCGCAACGTCAGGCACGCGTTTGTAGTCGGATCGTCAAAGTCGACTCCACCAAAATCGATAGTTATCATCTCATCGAAAGATCGGGACACCCTCGCCTCTATCAAGTGGTATCAGTTTTCAGGTTGCTCGGTGAGAATTTCCTGTTTTCCCTAGATTAGATTTATTTTCTTACCTATTGTCCAAGAAAAAGCCACAAAAAAAGTTAGATCTATTCATCCTTTGTCCAAGCCACCGAGCCTTTGCGCTTTTCTTTTCATTGTTTGCATTATTGAATTATCGGTTGCATCGTCGTGTCGAGTTGCTGGTCTTAGTGTCTAGTTCCTTTAGAGTTTCGACTCCACCAAATCGATAGTTATCATCTCATCGAAAGATCGGGACCGTCGCCTCTATCATTTAGCGATTGCTAAGGCGCGACGTCTCGCACGTACGTAGTCGGATCGTCAAGGTCGACTCCCACAGAAACGATAGCCACCATCTCATCGAAACATCGGGACACCTTTGCCCCTATCAAGTGGTATCAGATTTTTCAGGTTGCTCGGTGAGATTTTACAGTTTTTCGTAGATTAGATCGAGTCTGTTCTTCATACCTAAAGTCCATGAAAAAGCCACAAAAAGAATTAGGGTTAGTTCATCATATCCGAACCAATCTGAGCCTTCGCATAATCTTTTTAGGGTTTTTGCTTTGTTGAATTTGCGGTTGCACCATCGTGTCAAGTTGCCGGTCTTAGAGTCTAGTCTTTGAGAGTTTCGAGTTCTGGTCATAAGTTGTCACGCCGCCGCACCATCATCATCGCCTTTGACATCTACCACCCTTCTTATCCGCCACCGCTCAATCCGTATCCATATACCACCACCAATCCGTATCCATATACCACCACCGCTACCATATACCACCACCGCTGCCATATACCACCACCATATATCCACCACCAATCCGAAGTTCTTCTCATATTAGGTTTGTTTTCGAGATCCATCTAAATTCCGATTCGTGTTTCCTTGCTCGAGTCCTAAACCACCCTCCGTTTAGGCCCAAAATTTTCCGAAAACGCACTTGTCGAAAAATTTTCTGGCTATCCTCTTTGTAGGTGTTTCTAAGCGTATTGAGACAGTCGCCATTATAGAAAGTTTTTTTTGACCCGTTTCCAATTTTTGGGTCCGGGCAGTCGAAAAAAAAAATTTTGGTCCAAATAATTTCCTGCCCATCCTGGCAGTTTGACCTGGGAAGAGTTTTGAGACACTCGCCATTATAGTGATTTTTCGCAAAAAAAAAAGAGCCGCGCAAAAAAAAAGCAGCGCAAAAAAAAAGAGCGATAAAAAAAAATTACAGAGTGTGCTTTTCCGTTGTTTCCGTGCAGCGCCGTGATTTTTTTATTGTTATAGGTTCGCGTCTCTAGCAGTCTAGCCTAGGACCAAAGACAAGATCGCGTCGTTGAGCGCTTTATTCAACTTTGCATCTCCGAATTGATTATTCTTGACCCTTTTTGCTACCATATTATAAGCCTTCCCAGCTCCACATACATCTACATCGTATGCTTGACTCTCCCCGTAATCGCTCTATCCAAGCTTTGAGAGTTTTGACTACATCGGTTGCCGATCACCGCTTTCTTCTTTGGGTAAGAACTGGTAAGAATTTGAGATTTGCTTGACGGATTTGTGATCGTCCACCACACCACCACCACCACTTCCTAGTAGTCCGTCGAATCATATTCTTGTGTGTTTCTATTGTCGCTAACCATGGCAGGATCATGTCAAGAGACTGATCGGGAGAACATGACAAACAAAGCGCTACATGATAAGTTTCAACAAATGATGAGTGGGCAGGTGGAAGATGTTCTAAATAGATTTGAAGAGGCCATGGAGAAGATAGATGGCATTGAGAAGTCGTCAAACAAAGCTCGATAACAAGTTTAATGAATTGCTCGCTGCCTACCACCACCACCACCGGCTGCACCTAATGCACCTCTACAACAACAACAACGACTACCTCCACATCGCTGAAGCAGCCCTCCGCCGAAGCGAGCCGTGTTCCTCTTGACTGGCCAAGCTGCTTTGGTCTTTGTTGATACTTCGTGGCTCCTGCTGGCGATGTGGGGAGGATGATTATGTGAGAGAGTACGAGGATGAGGTTGATCAACTTCGTAACTACGTGCAACCACCCGCACCACAACCACCCGGTCGTCCACATGCAAATAATGGCAATGTTAGGGCTCCCTCAGGTACGAGATCATGACCATCTCCCTAAACTGAAGTTGAATATTCCACCATTTGAGGGTAGATATGTTCCTGATATATATCATACTTGGGAGTTAGAAACTGAACAACGATTTACATGTTTACAATATCATGAGGAGAGACGTGTTCCATTGCTTTGTTTGTGCTTTCACTAGCTTTGCATGTGTTTGGTGGTCCGAACATTGTAGATTATATCCTGTTCCAGCTACTTGGGCTGCTTTGAAAACTGCTATGCGTATCGTTGGGTTCCACCATATTATCAACGTGAATTACTTCAAAAATTGCAGCGCTTAAGACAAGGAAAAAATTCGGTAGAAGAATATTATCGGGAATTACAAACTGGCTTGATTAGATGTGGTATTGTTGAGGAGAATGAAGCTATGCTTGCACGTTTTACGGGTGGATTAAATAGAGATATTCAGACCATTCTATACAACAAGGATTATACTAATATCAATATATTATTCAATCTTTCTTGTAAAGAAGAACGTGAAGTGCAGGATCGATGTGCTGGCGGACTAACTTTTCTCGCAGGTCGACCTTCATCATGGACACCACGTGCATCATCTACTTCCACACGTTCTACTACACCGGCACCTCCGTCGGCTGCCACCTCCAACCGTGATACAAGAAAGGTGCACAACCACCACTATCTCGCCAAGAGCACACTGCGGGGCCTACGAGCTCTTCTTCTTCCATGGCGTCAACAGGGCACACAAGTGATATTATTTGTCGTCGTTGTAAGGGAAGAGGACATTTTATGAGAGAATGCCAATCTCAGCGTGTGATGATTGCTACCGAGGATGGTGGGTATGAGTCCGCTTAGTGACTATGATGAAGAGACTTTGGCTCTTATTACACATGAAGAACACGGTGGAGATGATTACGATCATGAGACGCAATACATGGCTGTCAAGATGCCGACAGTATGAATGTTTAGTTGCTCAACGTGTTTTGAGTGTGCAGGTTACACAAGCTGAGCAAAATCAGAGGCATAACTTGTTCCATACAAAGGGAGTTGTGAAGGAACGTTCTATTCAAGGCCATCATAGATGGAGGGAGCTGCAACAACTTGGCTAGCATGGATATGGTGGAGAAGCTTTCTCTCACCACAAGGCCACATCCACATCCTTACTACATCCAATGGTTCAACAACAAAGGTGGCAAGGTTAAGGTAACACGTCATCGCTCGTGTGTATTTTAGTATCTCTACATATGCCGATTATGTTGATTGTGATGTGGTACCTATGCAAGCATGTTCCTTATTACTTGGTAGACCATGGCAATTTGATAAAAATTCTGTACACCATGGTAGAAACAATCAAGATACTCTTGTTCACAAGGATAAAAATATTACTTTGCTTCCTATGACTCCTGATTCCATTTTGAAAGATGATATTAATAGAGCTAATAAAGCAAAACAGGAGAAAAATAAGAGTGAAAATCAGATTGTGGCAAAAGAATTTGAGCAACAAATGAAGCCTAATAATAAAACATCTAATGTTGCTTCTGAAATAAAACTGAAAAGTGCATGTTTACTTGCCACCAAATCTGATATTGATGAGCTAGATTCGAGCAAATCTGTTTGCTATGCTTTTGTGTGCAAAGAGGCATTATTTTCATTCGAGGACGTGCCTTCCTCTCTTTGCCCCGCTGTCACTAACATTTTGCAGGAGTTCGCCGACGCCTTCCCACAAGACGTGCCACCGGATTACCACCTATTCGAGGGATTGAGCATCAAATTGACTTAATTCCCGGTGCATCGCTATCCAACCGTGCACCATACCGTACCAATCCAGAGGAGACGAAAGAGATTATGCGTCAAGTACAGGAGCTGCTCGACAAAGGTTATATACGCGAATCGCTTAGTCCTTGTGCTGTTCCTATTATACTAGTGCCTAAAAAGGATGGTACGTCGCGTATGTGTGTTGATTGTAGAGGCATTAATAATATTACTATTCGTTATCGTCATCCTATTCCTAGGCGGATGATATGCTTGATGAATTGAGTGGCTCTACGATATTCTCCAAAGTTGATTTATGTAGTGGATACCATCAAATTCGTATGAAATTGGGAGATGAATGGAAAACAGCATTTAAAACTAAGTTTGGATTATATGAGTGGTTAGTCATGCCTTTTGGGTTAACTAATGCACCTAGTACTTTCATGAGATTAATGAACGAAGTTTTACGTGCTTTCATTGGACGATTTGTGGTAGTTTACTTTGATGATATATTGATTTATAGCAGATCTTTGGAGGAACGTTTGGAACATTTACGTATTGTTTTTATTGCTCTACGTGATGCACGTTTGTTTGGTAACCTTGGGAAGTGCACCTTTTGCACCGACCGAGCATCTTTTCTTGGCTATGTTGTTACTCCACAGGGAATTGAAGTTGACAAAGGCAAGATTGAAGCTATTGAGAGTTGGCCGCAGCCCAAAACGGTCACACAAGTGAGGAGTTTTCTTGGCCTCATTGGATTCTATAGGCGTTTTGTGAGAGATTTCAGCACCATTGCTGCACCTCTCAACGAGCTTACAAAGAAGGATGTGCCTTTTGTTTGGGTACCACACAGGAAGAAGCCTTCACGGTATTGAAAGATAAGTTGACACATGCTCCTTTACTCCAACTTCCTGGATTTAATAAGACTTTTGAGCTTGAATGTGATGCTAGTGGAATTGGATTAGGAGGTGTGTTATTACAAGATGGCAAACCTGTTGCATACTTTTACGAAAAATTGAGTGGGCCTAGTCTGAATTATTCTACTTATGATAAAGAATTATATGCTCTTGTTCGGACTTTAGAAACATGGCAACATTATTTATGGCCCAAAGAATTTGTTATACATTCTGATCATGAATCTTTGAAACATATTAAAAGTCAAGCTAAACTGAATCGTAGACATGCTAAATGGGTTGAATTCATTGAGACTTTCCCTTATGTCATTAAACACAAGAAGGGTAAAGAAAATGTTGTTGCTGATGCATTGTCTCGTCGCTATACTATCCTTTCACAACTTGACTTCAAAATATTTGGTTCTGCAGACCATCAAAGATCAATATGTGCATGATGCTGATTTTAAAGATGTAATGCAGAATTGTAAAGAAGGAAGAACATGGAACAAGTTCGTCGTTAATGATGGATTTGTGTTCCGTGCTAACAAGCTATGCATTCCAGCTAGCTTCGTTCGTCTTTTGTTGTTGCAGAAGGCGCATGGAGGAGAACTTTGGCCTGAAGAAGACGGAGGATGTACTTGCTACACATTTCTTTTGGCCAAAGATGAGACGGGATGTAGAGAGTTTTATTGCTCGCTGCACTACATGTCAAAAAGCTAAGTCACGGCTCAATCCTCATGGTTTATATATGCCTTTGCCTGTACCTAGTGTTCCTTGGGAGGATATATCAATGGACTTTGTTTTAGGTTTACCTAGAACAAAGAAGGGAGGGATAGCATATTTGTTGTCGTGGATAGATTCTAAAATGGCACACTTTATACCATGTCATAAAAGCGATGATCTTTGTTAATGTTGCTGATTTGTTCTTTCATGAAATTATTCGCTTGCATGGTGTGCCAAATACTATTGTTTCAGATCGTGATACTAAATTTCTTAGCCACTTTTGGAGATGTTTATGGGCTAAGTTGGGGACTAAACTGCTTTTTAGTACTACTTGTCACCCCCAAACTGATGGACAAACTGAAGTAGTCAATAGAACATTGTCTACTATGCTTAGGGCTGTTTTGAAGAATAATAAGAAAATGTGGGAGGAATGCTTGCCTCATATTGAATTTGCTTATAATCGTCATTGCATTCTACTACTAAGATGTGCCCTTTTGAAGTTGTGTATGGTTTCCTACCTCGTGCACCTATTGATTTGTTGCCTCTTCCATCTTCGGAGAAGGTTAATTTTGATGCTAAACAACGTGCTGAATTGATTTTAAAAATGCATGAGTTAACTAAGGAAAACATTGAGCATATGAATGCTAAATATAAACTTGCTGGAGATAAGGGTAGAAAACATGTTGTGTTTGCACCTGGAGATCTTGTTTGGTTACATTTGCGTAAGGATAGATTTCCTGATTTGCGCAAATCAAAGCTAATGCCACGTGCTGATGGTCCCTTTAAGGTGTTGGAGAAAATAAATGATAATGCATATAAACTTGAGCTGCCTCGCAGATTTTGGGGTTAGTCCCACTTTTAACATTGCAGATTTGAAGCCTTATTTGGGTGAGGAAGATGAGCTTCCGTCGAGGACGACTTCATTTCAAGAAGGGAGGATGATGAGGACATCAATACCATTGTTACACCCACAGCCCCTACTACTACATATCTTGGACCAATTACTAGAGCTCATGCAGACGCCAATTAAATTATCAGGTACTTCCGTTTCTTGGTAATGATTCTAATGTTCATGAGCATATGATGCTGCCTAAATTGGATACATTTGTTTTTCTTACAAATGAAGGGCCTAGCTTGGAGAAGGATGGACATTGGAGCAAGAACAAGCATGGAGATAATGCAATGCGCAAGGGGAACAAGAACGGAGTTACAAGTGATGATTTCAGGACTTTGAAGCCACCATAATGGGTGCATGAAGCCTTGGACGAAATATACAAGATGCTACATCATAAATTTCGTCCCGAGGCTATTTTAGGTGCTGCGTCACCTTATTATTGGGCCAGGCCCTTGTAATTTCGAAATACACAAGTATAGGCTATTTTTAGAGTCCGTATGTGTGGGGAAACAAGAGATAGGGTTGATTTGGACCCCTCCACCAAGGGCCACGAAATGCCCCCTCTTACTCCATATATACAGCCCTTAGGGCACCGCTTAGACTTTGGGTTTTGTTTAGATTAAAAGTTCGCCATAGCTGCAACTTCGCGTGCATTTCGCTTGTGTTCAACGACGGACATAAAGGCATCACAGAACCCCACCTTGATCAATAAAGCTTCCATTTTATATTCGCAACATCCAGATTGCAATCTCAGTTTCTTGCTTGTTCTTCGTTTGCTCGCAGGAAACAGACCCTCGTGGTCAGGTTGATCGTGCTCCAGCGTGGTCAATAACCTCTCAGTGTTGGTTTAGCGATTGCTAAGGCGCGACGTCCTCGCACGTTCGTAGTCGGATCATCAAAGTCGACTTCCTCCAAAGCGAAAACCAACATCTCATCGAAAGACGGGACACCTTTGCCTCTATCACAGCGGTAGTACCGCCTTCCTCGACCGGAACTACCGCCCCTCATGAGCTCTCAGCGGTACAACCGCCCGTGACTGCAGATTACTGCCTGCTCACAGAAGGTGCAAGGGGTTTTCACCCCATGTATCCTCTCCCACTTACCCCTTCGTGGCTTAGCACTATATATACTCCTCCACCTCCTCCTAGTTAGGGTTAGCGTTGATTTAGCTCATTTTTAGATAGAGCTTCGCTTATCCATATCGGATCTACTCCACAAGAGAGACCACGACCCCTCTTCGGAGAAGATCCACCTTGGATTCAAGACCTCCTTTGCGGAGAAGACCATCATCAAGACCTCCTCGTGGAGAAGAACGGCTACCGTTTGTATCGTCCTTTGTTGACCTTGAATCATGTATCTCCCTTTGTGTCATCGATCTAGCACATGTGTGATTGATCTTGTTGGTTTGAGTGATTCCCTTGTGTTTTCCCCGTGATTTCCCCCGTGTTCTTCCGCTCGTTCTTCGTGTTCCTAGTAGGGATCCTCTCCAAACGTGAAAGATCGTCAACATAGGGTTCCACCCTACATCATCTTGGTATCATGAGCCACGTTGATCACGTTTTTGGAGCCCCTACCCCGAGTTTTCTAGCTTGATTTTGTTGTTTTCGTCCTAAATCCAAAAAATCCCCACCAAAAATAGCCCCAATTTTTTTTGTGATTTGTTAGTTTTGATGATGTTTTGTTGATTTTGATCCATGGATTTGCTTGGTTTCGAGTGGATCTAGCATCTCCCCAAGTTTCCCCTCTTCTTATCCACGAAATCCATCCAATTTTGGCCCCGAAATCATCCATTTCCGCCCCAAAATCGCTACCACGCCGCCGATCTGCGAAAAATCCCGACACGAGCGGTACTTCCGCCTCCGAGCGGTACTATCATTGGGTACCTCGAGCGGTATAACCGCCCTCACAAGCGTACTACCGCCCTCCCAGTTTCAGCGTTCCGAGTTTCACCTTTTTGCCCATAACTAATTCATCCGGAGTCCGTTTTTGACGTTCTTTAGCTTGTTTTGAAGCTATTGACATCCCCCATCCCACAAAAATACCACCAACATCATTTGACTCCATAAAATTTCGAAAATTTGGCAAGTTTGCCTAGGCCTTACACCATATCATCAGCATAGCCACCACCGACTTCCGCAACCTAACCCATTTTGTTCACCATAGCATTTGTGGTTGCTTGAGTGGTGATTCGAGTCTCCTAAGGTGTTTCGACTACTTAGGGACGATTGCTTCTTCATCAACCACCACCACCACTTCCGCATAGGCATGACCACCATACACTTCTGCCACCCCCAAATTAACCCAATAGTTGTTTGACCATGTTTGAGTTGTGGCTTGTCTTTCGTAAGGTGTTTCGGCTACTTACGGACGACAACTTCAACTCCGACACGTTTATATCCATCATTCCACTTACACATTTGCCTAGTGCAAAACCACCACCGCATTCCCGCTACCACCATTTGACATTTGTCATTTGAGATTTTGAGTTCGCGGTTTTTCCGTTTCCTAAGGTGTTTCGGCTACTTAGGGATGAGTTCCATCATCTTGGTATCTACATCAAGAACACCGCGAATCATCATCGCAAAGGACGGTAACCTCGACGACTCCATTGTATATTCCCCTTACCATTGCATTGTTGATGTAGGGCGAAACCCTACATGGACGATCTTTCACGTTTGGAGTGGATCCTACGGGGAATCACGAAGAACACGCGGAAGAACAAAGGGAAACACGGAGGAAACTAGAGAGGAATCACTTAACCAACAAGGAATCAATCACACAAGTGCTAGATCACCAAACACAAAGAGATACATATGATCCACAATCAACAAAGGTAAGGATACACGAGTAGCCGTTCTTCTCCGAGAGGAGGTCTTGATGGGGTCCACCCTAGAAGGGGTCTTGAATCCGCTTGGGGATCTTCTCCAGAGAGGTCCTGAGCTCCGAGGAGAAGTAACCAAGTGGATGAGCAAGGCTCTCGCACAAACATGAGCTAAACCTAAGCTAACCCTAGAAAGTTGGGGAAGAAGGAGTATATATAGTCTAGGGGGGCGAAGGGGTACAAGGGCTGCGGCCCAAACGAAGTCAACACACAGGCGTCGGACGTCCGGAGGCTCGGGACGGTCCGGACGTCCGGACGGGTTCGGACGTCCGTAGAATCAGTTCTGTCGTGGGCGCGTCGGACGTCCGGAGAGGGTTGGTCGTCCGGAGCTTCGTGACGGTCCGGACGTCCGGAAGTTTTCGGTCATCCGTAGATTCGGTTCGGGCGTGCGTCGGTCGGACGTCCGGAGGCTTCGGTCGTCCGTAGTTTTGGTTCGGGTGGCAAAGTGCCGGACGTCCGGAGAGTCCGGTCGTCCGGGTCCTGGGACTCGTCGGACGTTCGGAAGGCGTCGGACGTCCGGGGCCTGTGCCTTCAGCAACATCTCTTCTTCTTCTTCAATATGCTTGGAGTCCTCGCCGTCTTGGCTCTCGCAAGTAGTTGATCCTTGGCTCACCTCCATGTACCTGATCACACACAGAGTCTCCGAATGAGGTAGTAGCCATGTCTCGTGAGTAGGAAGAGGGAGTTCGGAGAGGAGCGAATTCACCTTATCTTTGATAGCCTTAGCTCGGGCTCTTGTCATGGGTCGTAGTGGCGTTGAGGGAGATGTAGGCACGTCCATGGGGATGAGCGAGGGATGCTCCGCATCATCTCCCCCTTGGGAGAGATCCGACCTCGGATCAAAAGCTTCATCTCCATGGTAAGGTGTGAGGTCCTTGACGTTGAAGATGTCGCTCACGTTGTACTTGTCTCGAGGTAGGTCGATCTTGTAAGCGTTGTCGTTGTAGCGTGCTAGCACCTTGAAAGGTCCATCGGCTCTAGCAAGAAGCTTGGACTTGCGTTCTTTAGGGAAGCGGTCCTTGCGAAGGTGTAGCCACACTAGATCACCAATGTTGAAGACCATGGGTTGCTTGTTGACGTTGAGCTTGGTCGCTAGTCGTTGTACTTGGCGCTCGATGGTTTGTCTTGTATCCTCATGCATCTTCTTGATGTAGCTTGCCGTGCACTCGCATCCATGTTGGTGCGCTCTTGTAGAGGAAGAGGTAGAATGTCCAATGGGGACAACGGGAAGTCAGAGACGACCTCGAAGGGGGACTTGCCGGTAGGCGAATGTCTTGCGGTTGTAGGCGTGCTTTCGGCGATGGGTAGACATGCTTCCCACTCCTTGATGTTCTTCTTGATCAAGACACGAAGTAGAGTGGATAGTGTGCGGTTCGTCACCTCCGTTTGGCCGTCGGTTTGAGGATGGTATGCGGATGAGAACAAGAGCTTGATTCCGAGCTTCGCATAGGGTCTTCCAAAAGTAAGTCAAGAACTTGACTTCACGATCGGAGACGATTGTCTTTGGTACTCCATGGAGTCGCAAGATTTCCCTACAAAAGAGATTTGCAATATGTGAAGCATCGTCTATCTTGTTGCAAGGAATGAAATGTGCCATCTTAGAAAATCTATCCACAACAACAAACACGGAATCCTTTCCATTTTGAGTTCTAGGCAAACCAAGTACAAAGTCCATGCTAATGTCTTCCCAAGGTTGATAAGGAATAGGCAGGGGCATGTAAAGACCATGGGATTTAGCTTTAGACTTAGCTTTGCAGCATGTAGAGCAACAGTTGGTGAAGCGTGAGACGTCGCGGAACATCTTGGGCCAAAAGTAGTTGTTGGAGAGCGTGGCGAATGTCTTGTCACGTCCAAAGTGTCCCATGAGTCTGCCTCCATGAGCCTCTTGCAAAAGGAGCAAACGAAGAGAGGACTCCGGAATGCATAGCTTGTTAGCTCTCATAAGATAATCATCCTTGATGTAATATTGTTCCCAAGAAGTATGCGTCAAACACTTAGCATAAGGAATAGCAAAAGATGGATCATGCTCATACAAGTCTTTTATATGCTCAAAACCAATAACATTCAACTGAAGTTGAGTGACAAGCATGCATATGCGTGAAAGCGCGTCGACAACTACATTTTCTTTACCCTTAATGTACTTCATCACATAAGGAAAAGATTCAATAAATTCACTCCATTTGGCATGACGCTTGTTCAACTTAGTTTGACCTTTGAGGTACTTATGCGTTTCATGATCGGTATGGATGACAAACTCATGAGGTCTAAGGTAATGTTCCCAAACATGTAGCACACGCACTAAAGCATACAATTCTTTGTCATAGATGGGGTAATTAAGTTGAGCACCGGAGAGTTTTTCACTAAAATAAGCAATGGCTCGTTTTTCTTGCATCAAAACTCCGCCAATTCCGGTACCACTTGCATCACAATGAACCTCAAAAGTTTTGTCAAAATTGGGCAAAGCAAGAATCGGAGCATGAGTAAGCAAAGACTTGAGCTCATCAAAAGCGGTTGATTGCAAAGTTCCCCAAACAAAGGGAGTATTCTTCTTACTCAAGGCATGCAAAGGAGCGGCAATTGTGCTAAAATCTTTCACAAAGCAACGATAAAAACCGCAAGACCAAGAAAGTTGCGACTTGTTGCAAATTGGTGGGTTGGGGCCAAGTTTTGATTGCTTCAATTTTAGATTCATCAACATGGACACCCTTTGAGGATACTACAAAACCCAAGAAAACCACTTTGTCAACACCAAATGTGCATTTTTTCATGTTTGCATAAAGACTTTCCTTGCGGAGGGTTTGCAAAACAGCCCTAACATGATTAAGATGTTCTTTCATGGTTTTGCTAAACACAAGAATATCGTCGAAGTAAACCACAACAAAGACTCCAATGTAAGGACGAAGCACATGATGCATAATACGCACGAAAGTATCGGGAGCCTCCGATAGACCCATAGGCATCACTAACCACTCATATAAACCAAATTTGGTTTTGAAAGCAGTTTTCCATTCATCACCCTCTTGTATGTGGATTTGATAATAGACACTTTTAAGGTCAATTTTTGAGAAAAAGTTGGCTCCACTAAGTTCATCAAGCATATCATCTAAGCGAGGAATGGGATGCCTATAGCTTAACGGTAATAGCATTTATAGGTCTACAATCGGAACACAAGCGGAAACTTCCATCGGGCTTAGGCACAAGTATAACGGGAACGGCACAAGGGCTTAGGCTTTCACGTACATTACCGTTGTCGATGAGTTTTTGTACTTGCCGTTGAATCTCCTTGGTTTCTTCGGGATTGACTCGGTATGGAGCTTTGTTTGGTAGAGGCGCTCCGGGGATGAGGTCGATTCGATGCTCAATGCGTCGAAGAGGAGGTAGACCCGGAGGTAGCTCATCGGGGAAAATATCTTGGAATTCTCGCAAAGAGATTTAAACACTAAAGGTAGCTCATGAGAGGTGTTAGTTGTTGGGTCTCCATCCTTGCACACAAGGACAAAGTGCATCACACTAGATGGGTTCTCACATACTTCTCTCATCTCACTTTTGGTGGCAAATAGGATGAGGTTTTTCTCTCTAGGCGAAGAGGCGCTCAACTTTGGCTTGTGGCTCTCACTCACTTTTTGGTGGATCACTTTCTCACTTTTGTCTCTATGATGGGTGGCTTGCTTGTCGCCTATCACTTGACTAGGAGACATAGGTCGTAGCACATATTCATTCCCTTTCATCTTGAAGCTATAGTGATTGGTGCCCATTGTGGATGACACCACGGTCGAATTGCCATGGTCGACCTAGAAGTAGGTGGCAAACGGTCATTGGGACCACATCACATTCCAACGTGTCTTCATAAGAACCAATTTTGAAGGAGACTTGGACCGTATGCTCGACTCGTATAGTGCCGGAGTCACTTAGCCATTGAACCTTGTAGGGTGCGGTGCTTCCTCTTGACCAAATGAAGTTTGGAACATAGTTCTTCACTTGCCAAGTTGTGGCAACTACCTCCATCGATGATGACCTTGACGGACCGTCCGTTGATGCCGGCCTTTGTGTGGAAGATGTGGCATCTTTGGTCGTCTTCTTGTTGATGTTGAAGGGTCAAGACCTTGGAGACAACGAGAGCGGGGCTCGAATCCTCATCGCAAAAGACTTGATCATCTTCATCTTCATTCACTCGCGGTGCATGGCCACTTGCTCAAGGGCTTCCATCTCCTCATCACTCATTGAGTCATATGTGCATTGCCGTTGAGGATCATGGTGCGCTTGTTGGTGCATTCGTAGGACTTGTGGCCTCGTCCGCCGCAAGTAAAACACTTGAAGGAGCTTGTTTTGATGGTCCCATCGGTCGGAGTAGATGATGAAGCACGCGGATTGAGGTTGCTTGTAGTAGGAAGAGGACGACTTGAACTTGTCGAATTTCTCTTGTAACTCGACTTGTCGTCGTTGTTTGTAGAAGGTTTGGTTGATGTAGATGTTGGAGGAGGTGTTGAAGCTTGGTTGTTGGAGAAGTCAGAGGTCTTGGATGAGTACTTGGCGTACTTGAAGTCATCTTGCACTTGACGTTCCGCCTTTGTAGCTTGATGTACGAGCTCAATGAGGGTGGAGTATGGTTGGAAGTCGGTGATCTTCTTGATGGGATGATTGAGTCCGTTTAAGAAACGTGCCATAGTTTGCTCATCATCTTCCTTGACATTTGCTTGAATCATGGCTATCTCCATTTCCTTGTAGTATTCTTCAACACTCTTTGTTCCTTGCTTGAGAAGTTGGAGTTTCTTAAAGAGGTCGCGGTTGTAGTAGGTTGGCACAAAGCGTGCTCGCATGACATCCTTCATTTGAGCCCAAGTGGTGATTGGAGGTTCACCTCTTGCTTGTCGTCGCTCAATGATTTGTTCCCACCATATGAGCACATAGTCTTGGAACTCAAGTGATGCCATAGCGATTTTCTTCGCTTCATCGTAGTTGTGCAACCGGAAGATTTTGTCAACCTTCAATGCCCATGAGAGGTAGTCTTCGGGGTCATTGCTTCCATTGAACTTGGGCCTGGTGAATTTTAGCTTGCCGTAGCGTTGCTCTTCATTATGTTGTTGGCGATGTTGATGATGACGCCCTTGATGATGAGGACATCAATACCATTGTTACACCCACAGCCCCTGCTGCTATACATACTGGACCAATTACTAGAGCTCGCGCACGCCAATTGAATTATCAGGTACTTTCGTTTCTTGGTAACGATTCCAATGTTCATGAGAATATGATGCTGCCTAAATTGGATACATTTGTTTTGCTTACAAATGAAGGGCCTACCATGGACAAGAAAGATGAACCTTGGAGCAAGTTCAAGCATGGAGATGTTGGCATGCGCAAGGGAAACAAGAACGGAGTTACAAGTGATGATTCCAGGACTTTGAAGCCACCCTAATGAGAGCATGAGGCCTTGGACGAAATATACAAGATGGCACTTCATAATATTCGTCCATAGGCTATTCTAGGTGCTGCGTCACCTTATTATTGGGCCAGGCCCATGTAATTTCGAAATACTTAAGTGTAGGCTGTTTTAGAGTCCGTATGTGTGGGGAAACAAGAGTTAGGGTTGGTTTCGACCCCTCCCTCAAGGGCCACGAAATTCCTCCTCTTTCTCCATATATACAGCCCTTAGGGCGTCGTAGACTTTGGGTTTTGTTAAAATCAAAAGTTCGCCATAGCTGCAACTTCACAGATTTCGCTTTGTGTTCAACGACCGGACCAAGGCGTCTCGTAACCCCACCTTCATTAATAAAGCTTTCTTCTTATATTCGCAATATCCAGATTGCAATCTTAGTTTCTTGCTTGTTCTTCGTTTGCTCGCAGGAAACAGGCCCTCGTGGTCGGTTGATCGTGCTCCAGCGTGGCGAATAACCCTCGGAAGTTGGTTTAGCGATTGCTAAGGCGCGACGTCTCGCACGTTCGTAGTCGGATCGTCAAGGTCGACTCCCACAGAAACGATAGCCACCATCTCATCGAAACATCGGGACACCTTTGCCTCTATCAAGTGGTATCAGAAATTCAATATGAGGCAAGCATTCTTCCCACTTTTAACATTGCAGATTTGAAGCCTTATTTGGGTGAGGAAGATGAGTTTCCGTCGAGGACGACTTCATTTCAAGAAGGGGAGGATGATGAGGACATCAATACCATTGTTACACCCACAGCCCCTGGTGCTATACATATTGGACCAATTACTAGAGCTCACAAGACGCCAATTGAATTATCGTACTTTCGCTTCTTGGTAACGATTCCAATGTTCATGAGAATATGATGCTGCCTAAATTGGATACATTTGTTTTGCTTACAAATGAAGAGCCTACCATGGACAAGAAAGATGAACCTTGGAGCAAGTTCAAGCCTGGAGATGTTGGCATGCGCAAGGGAAACAAGAACGGAGTTACAAGTGATGATTCCAGGACTTTGAAGCCACCCTAATGAGAGCATGAGGCCTTGGACGAAATATACAAGATGGCACTTCATAATATTCGTCCATAGGCTATTCTAGGTGCTGCGTCACCTTATTATTGGGCCAGGCCCATGTAATTTCGAAATACTTAAGTGTAGGCTGTTTTTAGAGTCCATATGTGTGGGGAAACAAGAGTTAGGGTTGGTTTCGGACCCCTCCCTCAAGGGCCACGAAATTCCCTCCTCTTTCTCCATATATACAGCCCTTAGGGCGTCGTAGACTTTGGGTTTTGTTTAGATCAAAAGTTCGCCATAGCTGCAACTTCACAGATTTCGCTTGTGTTCAACGACTGCACCAAGGCGCCTCGTAACCCCACCTTCATTAATAAAGCTTTCCTCTTATATTCGCAATATTCAGATTGCAATCTTAGTTTCTTGCTTGTTCTTCGCTTTGCTCGCAGGAAACAGGCCCTCGTGGTCGAGTTGATCGTGCTCGGCGTGGTCAATAACCCTCGGAAGTTGGTTTAGCGATTGCTAAGGCGCGACGTCTCGCACGTACGTAGTCGGATCGTCAAGGTCGACTCCCACAGAAACGATAGCCACCATCTCATCGAAACATCGGGACACCTTTGCCTTTATCACTTGACGTGGATTGGAATCGTCTTCATGTTGCTCTTGGCGTGGAGGAAGACCATGATCAACTTGCTCTTGTTGAACTTGAGGTTGAAGTGGAGCTTGACGAGCTTGCGGAGGAGCTTGAGGAACTTGACGTTGTCCATGGGGTTGGTAGTTCCTCTCTTGGATTTCTTCTCGAAGGGCTTCCTCTTGGTTGTGTCGTTCGCGATTGCGGTTGGCGAAGGCTCGACTTGATTCTTGAAGGGCACGTTGCGCCTCAAGAGCTTGCGCTTCACGTTGTTTTTGTTGAAGACGTTGAGCCTTGGCGTCTTGTTCGTCTTGGTGTAGACGCGCTCGTTCTTCCTCTTGGCGCCGTAGTCGTTGTCGTTCTCGAGCTTGAGCAAAAGCCTCTTGGTTTGATTGAGGACGAGGGACTTGCTCATCAACTTGCTCTTGCGAATGCTTGTCATGTAGCGGGTTGCGAGATGCATGACGGTCTTGACGTATGCACGACGAAGAGTGTTCAAGTAGGTGTACTTGAGTCGTAGAAGGTGTCGTCGAGTGTCGACTCGAGCGGCTCCGGCCATGATGATGAAAAAGTGGAACGATGCGGTTTCTCATCAAGGCGCGGATCTCGTCCCATTCTTGCATCATTCTCTTGCTTGTGAGCGCCGAACTTGTTGTCGAAGTAGTCTCTTGTACGTTGCTCGGAGAGTCGCAAGTCGGTGGCGAGATTGTCGATGCGGTCGCTCATTGCTTGTTGTTCTTGGTGCAACGCTCGTTGTGCACCAAAGAGGTGATTCTTCGTGACGTATGATGACATGTCATCGTCTTGTTCGATGAAGAGTGGGTTGGTAGAAGTACTTGGCCTGATGAGGACATCAATACCATTGTTACGCCCACAGCCCCTGCTGCTATACATACTGGACCAATTACTAGAGCTCGCGCACGCCAATTGAATTATCAGGTACTTTCGTTTCTTGGTAACGATTCCAATGTTCATGAGAATATGATGCTGCCTAAATTGGATACATTTGTTTTGCTTACAAATGAAGGGCCTACCATGGACAAGAAAGATGAACCTTGGAGCAAGTTCAAGCATGGAGATGTTGGCATGCTAAGGGGAACAAGAACGGAGTTACAAGTGATGATTCCAGGACTTTGAAGCCACCCTAATGAGAGCATGAGGCCTTGGACGAAATATACAAGATGCCACTTCATAATATTCGTCCATAGGCTATTCTAGGTGCTGCGTCACCTTAATATTGGGCCAGACCCATGTAATTTCGAAATACTTAAGTGTAGGCTGTTTTTAGAGTCCGTATGTGTGGGGAAACAAGAGTTAGGGTTGGTTTCGGACCCCTCCCTCAAGGGCCACGACATTCCCTCCTCTTTCTCCATATATACAGCCCTTAGGGCGTCGTTTAGACTTTGGGTTTTGTTTAGATCAAAAGTTCGCCATAGCTGCAACTTCACAGCATTTCGCTTGTGTTCAACGACTGACCAAGGCGTCTCGTAACCCCACCTTCATTAATAAAGCTTTCCTCTTATATTTGCAATATCCAGATTGCAATCTTAGTTTCTTGCTTGTTCTTTGTTTGCTCGCAGGAAACAGGCCCTCGTGGTCGTTGATCATGCTCGGCGTGGTCAATAACCCTCGAAGTTGGTTTAGCGATTGCTAAGGCATGACGTCTCGCGACGCACGTAGTCGGATCGTCAAGGTCGACTCCCACGTAAACGATAGCCACCATCTCATCGAAACATCGGGACACCTTTGCCTCTATCAAGTGGTATCAGATTTTCGTGTTGCTCGGTGAGATTTTACGCTTTTTCATAGATTAGATCGAGTCTGCTCTTCATACCTAAAGTCCATGAAAAAGCCACAAAAATTAGGGTTAGTTCATCATATCCGAACCAATCTGAGCCTTCGCATAATCTTTTTAGGGTTTTTGCTTTGTTGAATTTGCGGTTTGCATCGTCGTGTCAAGTTGCTGGTCTTAGAGTCTAGTCTTTTAGAGTTTCGAGTTCTGGTCATAAGTTGTCACGCCGCACCATCATCATCGCCTTGCCATCTACCACCATTGCTTATCCGCCACCGCTCTGAATCTGTATCCATATACCACCACCAATCCGTATCCATATACCACCACCAATCCGTATCCATATACCACCACCAATCCGTAGCCATATACCACCACCGCTACCATATACCACCACCGCTGCCATATACCACCACCATATATCCACCACCAATCCGAGTTCTTCTCATATTAGGTTTGTTTTCGAGATCCATCTAAATTCCGATTCGTGTTTTCCTTGCCTGCGTAGGTTTTGGAAAAAAAAGAGTCTGGAAACCACCCTCCGTTTAGGCCCAAAATTTTCCGAAAACGCACTTGTCGAAAAATTTTCTGGCTATCCTATTTCTAGGTGTTTCTAAGCGTATTGAGACAGTCGCCATTATAGAAAGTTTTTTGACTCGTTTCAGCTTTTTGGGTCCGGCAAAAAAAAAAAAATTTGGTCGAAAAAATTTCGTGCCCATCTGTCGATTTGACACGGGAAGAGTTTTGAGACACTACGCCATTATAGTGATTTTTCGCAAAAAAAAAAGAGCAGCGCAAAAAAAAAGAAAGAGCGATTTTTTTTCTAGAGTGTGCTTTTCCGTTGTTTCCGTGGAGCGCCGTGATTTTGTTAGTGTTCTAGGCTCGCGTCTCTAGCACGGTCTAGCCTAGGACCAAAGACAAAGACTGCTGCTGAGCGTTTATTCAACTTTGCATCTCTGAATTGATTATTGCTGACCCTTTTTGCTACCATATTATAAGCCTTCCCAGCTCCACATACATCTACATCGTATGCTTGACTCTCCCCGTAATCGCTCTATCCAAGCTTTGAGAGTTTTGACTACATCGGTTGCCGATCACCTTTCTTCCGGGTAAGAACTGGTAAGAATTTGAGATTTGCTTGACGGATTTGTGATTTGTCCACCACACCACCACCACCACTTCCTAGTAGTCTGTCGAATCATATTCTTGTGTGTTTCTATTGCTGCTAACCATGGCAGGATCACAAGCCGATTTAGACCGACCGGGAGAACATGACAAACAAAGCGCTACATGATAAGTTTCAACAAATGATGAGTGGGCAGGTGGAAGATGTTCTAAATAGATTTGAAGAGGCCATGGAGAAGATAGATGGCATTGAGAAGGCGTCAAACAAAGCTCGATAACAAGTTTAATGAATTGCTCGCGTCTACCACCACCACCACCGGCTGCACCTAATGCACCTCTACAACAACAACAACGACTACCTCCACATCGCGAAACAGCCCTCCGCCGAGCAAGCCGTGTCCCTCTTCACCGCCAAGCTGCCGGTGCTCATTGTTGATACTTCGTGGCTCCTGCTGGCGATGTGGGGAGGATGATTATGTGAGAGAGTACGAGGATGAGGTTGATCAACTTGAACCACGTGCAACCACCAGCACCACAACCACCAGCACCACAACCACCCGGTTGTCCACATGCAAATAATGGCAATGTTAGGGCTCCCTCAGTGCGAGATCATGACCATCTCCCTAAATTGAAGTTGAATATTCCACCATTTGAGGGTAGATATGTTCACGATATATATCTTACTTGGGAGTTAGAAACTGAACAACGATTTACATGTTTACAATATCCAGAGGAGAGACGTGTTCCCGCTTGCTTTGTGCTTTCACTAGCTTTGCATGTGTTTGGTGGTCTGAACATTGTAGATTATATCCTGTTCCAGCTACTTGGGCTGCTTTGAAAACTGCTATGCGTACTCGTTGGGTTCCACCATATTATCAACGTGAATTACTTCAAAAATTGCAGCGCTTAAGACAAGGAAAAATTCGGTAGAAGAACATTATCGTGAATTACAAACTGGCTTGATTAGATGTGGTATTGTTGAGGAGAATGAAGCTATGCTTGCACGTTTTACGGGTGGATTAAATAGAGATATTCAGACCATTCTAGACTACAAGGATTATACTAATATCACTCGATTATTCCATCTTGCTTGTAAAGCTGAACGTGAAGTGCAGGATCGGCGTTGGCGGCGGACTAACTTTTCCGCAGGTCGACCTTCATCATGGACACCACGTGCATCATCTACTTCCACACGTTCTACTACACCGGCACCTCCGTCGGCTGCCACCTCCAACCGTGATACAAGAAAGCAGGCACAACCACCACTATCTGCCAAGAGCGCACCTGCTGGGCCTACACAGAGCTCTTCTTCTTCCTCTTCTTCCATGGCGTCAACAGGGCACACAAGTGATATTATTTGTCGTCGTTGTAAGGGAAGAGGACATTTTGCGAGAGAATGCCAAACTAAGCGTGAGATGATTGCTACTGAGGAGGGTGGGTCTGAGTCCGCTAGTGACTATGATGACGAGACTTTGGCTCTTATTACACATGAAGAACATGGTGGAGATGATTACGATCATGAGACGCAATACATGGCTGCTCAAGATGCCGACAGTATGAATGTTTAGTTGATCAACGTGTTTTGAGTGTGCAGGTTACACAAGCTGAGCAAAATCAGAGGCATAACTTGTTCCATACAAAGGGAGTTGTGAAGGAACGTTCTATTCAAGCGTCATCATAGATGGAGGGAGCTGCAACAACTTGGCTAGCATGGATATGGTGGAGAAGCTTTCTCTCACCACAAGACCACATCCACATCCTTACTACATCCAATGGTTCAACAACAGCGGCAAGGTTAAGGTAACACGCATCGCTCGTGTGTATTTTAGTATCTCTACATATGCTGATTATGTTGATTGTGATGTGATACCTATGCAAGCATGTTCCTTATTACTTGGTAGACCATGGCAATTTGATAAAATTCTGTACACCATGGTAGAAACAATCAAGATACTCTTGTTCACAAGGATAAAAATATTACTTTGCTTCCTATGACTCTGATTCAATTTTGAAAGATGATATTAATAGAGCTAATAAAGCAAAACAGGAGAAAAATAAGAGTGAAAATCAGATTGTGGCAAAAGAATTTGAGCAACAAATGAAGCCTAATAATAAACCATCTAATGTTGCTTCTGAAATTAAACTGAAAAGTGCATGTTTACTTGCCACCAAATCTGATATTGAGGAGCTAGATTCTAGCAAATCTGTTTGCTATGCTTTTGTGTGCAAAGAGCCATCATTTTCATTCGAGGACGTGCCTTCCTCTTTGCCCCCTGCTGTCACTAACATTTTGCAGAGTTCGCCGACGCCTTCCCACAAGACGTGCACCGGATTACCACCTATTCGAGGGATTGAGCATCAAATTGACTTAATTCGGTGCATCGCTACCCAACCGTGCACCATACCGTACCAATCCAGAGGAGACGAAGGAGATTATGCGTCAAGTATGGAGCTGCTCGACAAAGGTTATATACGCGAATCTCTTAGTCCTTGTGCTGTTCCTATTATACTAGTGCCTAAAAAGAATGGTACGTCGCGTATGTGTGTTGATTGTAGAGGCATTAATAATATTACTATTCGTTATCGTCATCCTATTCCTAGGCTAGATGATATGCTTGATGAATTGAGTGGCTCCACAATATTCTCCAAAGTTGATTTGCGTAGTGGATACCATCAAATTCGTATGAAATTGGGAGATGAATGGAAAACAGCATTTAAAACTAAGTTTGGTTTATATGAGTGGTTAGTCATGCCTTTTGGGTTAACTAATGCACCTAGTACTTTCATGAGACTAATGAACGAAGTTTTACGTGCTTTCATTGGACGATTTGTGGTAGTCTATTTTGATGATATACTGATTTATAGCAAATCTTTGGAAGAACATTTGGAACATTTACGTGCTGTTTTTAATGCTCTACGTGATGCACGCTTGTTTGGTAACCTTGGGAAGTGCACCTTTTGCACCGACCGAGTATCTTTTCTTGGCTATGTTGTTACACCACAGGAATTGAAGTTGATAAAGCCAAGATTGAAGCTATTGAGAGTTGGCCGCAGCCCAAAACGGTCACACAAGTGAGGAGTTTTCTTGGACTCGCTGGTTTCTATAGGCGTTTTGTGAGAGACTTTAGCACCATTGCTGCACCTCTCAATGAACTTACAAAGAAGGATGTGCCTTTTGTTTGGGGTACCGCATGGGAAGAAGCCTTCACGGTATTGAAAGATAAGTTGACACATGCTCCTTTACTCCAACTTCCGACTTTAATAAAACTTTTGAGCTTGAATGTGATGCTAGTGGAATTGGATTAGGAGGTGTGTTATTACAAGATGGCAAACCTGTTGCATACTTTTCTGAAAAATTGAGTGGGCCTAGTCTGAACTATTCTACTTATGACAAAGAATTATGTGCTCTTGTTCGGACTTTAGAGACATGGCAACATTATTTATGGCCCAAAGAATTTGTTATACATTCCGATCATGAATCTTTGAAACATATTAAAAGTCAAGCTAAACTGAATCGTAGACATGCTAAATGGGTGTAATTCATTGAGACTTTCCCTTATGTCATTAAACACAAGAAGGGTAAAGAAAATGTTATTGCCGATGCTTTGTCTCGTCCGCTATACTATGCTTTCACAACTTGACTTCAAAATATTTGGTTTGGAGACCATCAAAGATCAATATGTGCATGATGCTGATTTTAAAGATGTAATGCAGAATTGTAAAGAAAGAAGAACATGGAACAAGTTCGTTATTAATGATGGTTTTGTGTTCCGTGCTAACAAGCTATGCATTCCTGCTAGCTCTGTTCGTCTTTTGTTGTTGCAGGAGGCGCATGGAGGAGGATCAATGGGACACTTTGGCGTGAAGAAGACAGAGGATATACTTGCTACACATTTCTTTTGGCAAAAGATGAGACGGGATGTTGAGCGTTTTGTTGCTCGCTGCACTACATGTCAAAAAGCTAAGTCACGACTCAATCCTCATGGTTTATATATGCCTTTGCCTGTACCTAGTGTTCCTTGGGAGGATATATCTATGGACTTTGTTTTAGGTTTACCTCGAACAAAGAAGGGGAGGGATAGCATATTTGTTGTCATGGATAGATTCTCGAAAATGGCACACTTTATACCATGTCATAAAAGCGATGATGCTGTTGCTGATTTGTTCTTTCGTGAAATTATTTGCTTGCATGGTGTGCCAAATACTATTGTTTCAGATCGTGATACTAAATTTCTTAGCCACTTTTGGAGATGTTTATGGGCTAAGTTGGGGACTAAACTTCTTTTTAGTACTACTTGTCACCCCCAAACTGATGGACAAACTAAGGTAGTCAATAGAACATTGTCTACTATGCTTAGGGCTGTTTTGAAGAATAATAAGAAAATGTGGGAAGAATGCTTGCCTCATATTGAATTTGCTTATAATCGCTCATTGCATTCTACTACTAAGATGTGCCCTTTTGAAATTGTGTATGGCTTCCTACCTCGTGCACCTATTGATTTGTTGCCTCTTCCATCTTCGGAGAAGGTTAATTTTGATGCTAAAGAACGTGCTGAATTGATTTTAAAAATGCATGAGTTAACTAAGGAAAACATTGAGCGTATGAATGCTAAATATAAGCTTTCTGGAGATAAGTGTAGAAAAAATGTTGTCTTTGCACGTTGAGATCTTGTTTGTTTACATTTGCGTAAGGATAGGTTTCCTAATTTGCGCAAATCAAAGATAATGCCACGTGCTGATGGTCCATTTAAGGTCTTAGAGAAAATAAATGATAATGCATATAAACTTGAGCTGCCTGCAGATTTTGGGGTTAGTCCCACTTTTAACATTGCAGATTTGAAGCCTTATTTGGGTGAGGAAGATGAGTTTCCGTCGAGGACGACTTCATTTCAAGAAGGGAGGATGATGAGGACATCAATACCATTGTTACGCCCACAGCCCCTGCTGCTATACATACCGGACCAATTACTAGAGCTCGCAAGACGCCAATTGAATTATCGTACTTTCGCTTCTTGGTAACGATTCCAATGTTCATGAGAATATGATGCTGCCTAAATTGGATACATTTGTTTTGCTTACAAATGAAGGGCCTACCATGGACAAGAAAGATGAACCTTGGAGCAAGTTCAAGCATGGAGATGTTGGCATGCAAGGGGAACAAGAACGGAGTTACAAGTGATGATTCCAGGCTTTGAAGCCACCCTAATGAGAGCATGAGGCCTTGGACGAAATATACAAGATGCCACTTCATAATATTCGTCCATAGGCTATTCTAGGTGTTGCGTCACCTTAATATTGGGCCAGCCCATGTAATTTCGAAATACTTAAGTGTAGGCTGTTTTAGAGTCCGTATGTGTGGGGAAACAAGAGTTAGGGTTGGTTTTGGACCCTCCTCAAGGGCCACGAAAATCCCTCCTCTTTCTCCATATATACAGCCCTTAGGGCGCTGCTTAGACTTTGGGTTTTGTTTAGATTAAAAGTTCGCCATAGCTGCAACTTCACAGATTTCGCTTGTGGTCAACGACTGCACAAAGGCGCCACGTAACCCCACCTTGATCAATAAAGCTTTCATCTTATATTCGCAATATCCAGATTGCAATCTCAGTTTCTTGCTTGTTCTTCGTTTGCTCGCAGGAAATGCAGACCCTCGTGGTCAGGTTGATCGTGTTCTCGTGGTCAATAACCTCCGGGAGTTGGTTTAGCGATTGCTAAAGGCGCCGACGTCCTCAAGACGTTCGTAGTCGGATCGTCAAAGTCGACTTCCTCCAAAGCGAAAACCAACATCTTATCGAAAGACGGGACACCTTTGCCTCTATCAGTCGAGGTCTCATCTTATGTATCCTTGGGGCTTGGAGAGTAGATGGAGTGTACATGGGGATGAGCGTGGGATGCTCCGCATCATCTCCCCTCCCTTGGGAAAGATCCGACCTCGGATCGTGATCCTCATCACCATGGAAACGGTTGTCGTAGACGGACTTGTAGTTGGACGAAGTTGAAGACATGGCGCAATCCAAGTAGTCCACGGTGTCGCCGGAGTGATAGACATGCAAAAAGAGGAAACACATGCAACACTCGGAAATACAATGGTTAGCGCACACAAAGTGTCCATCATGTAAGAATGAGTCCGTGAGGCAAGATTGTTCATGACAAAGCACATGAAGCTTAGCAAGATAATATGAAATGAGATGTAAAGCATTCATGGGAACAAATGCAATCATTGTGCACACAATTGTGTTGTGAATATGATGAATGCCACCACGGTGCAAAATGATGTCATAGTGAGACGGTTTATCAGTAGCATGAATATGGCAATGGATGCTCAACATGTGTATGATATCATGCAATTGATGATAGGCAATGTGATCATTATGTATGAAGATGCCATCAAGAAAGATCACAACAAATTTGCTAAGGAAGTGCACAAGCTCATATATCATGGATGTCATGGAAATAGATGCAACATAATGTGAGTCAATCCATGCATAGGGTGCAAACTTGTGGTGAGTATGATATGTCCATCGAGCATGAGTATGAGCACAATCAACAAATATGGAGGTGTTGGTATACCAATGCTCGATGTTGTGGCAAGAGTGTAAAACCGAAGGTGCATCCAATAAGTCCAAGCGCTCCTCAATGGAAAGGTCCATAGAGCCAATCTCCAATGTCGCTCCTCCGTCCGTGAGATGTATCATGTAGACAACAAGAAGGAAACAACACGAAAGAGTGACCCATCCAATATGCGATTTGAGGATGGCTCAAAGGGAAGGAGTTCACCTTATGAATGTTCCGAAGATGTTGGAGTTGCACATCATGTATGCCTTCACATAACCAATATGTCTCCTATCTGTAATGCCTTGTGAATCCTTCTAAATGAAAGAACATGACAAACACTCGGAAAAACAAATGAGGTTAGCGCAAGTGCAAAACCTATCATTCGTGGTGGTAAGATACCGAACAAGTGTATGCATCATGCTCATCATAAGAAAGTACAAGGGAGCATTTCAAAGTATGGAGGCATATGATGTAAGAACATCCAAATACAAGAGGCTCAATCAAACAAGCATGCATCACAAGTAAAGTGTCAAAGTCTCCAAGATCAATAAGCCTAGTATGGTTGCACTCAATACAAGTGGATATGAGAGAGGCAACTAATGGACACAAGAGACAATGATCAAGATATATCATGTGAGAGGCATGAGCATATATGTCATCAACCCAAGAAAGCAAGTAATAGTGGAACATGGGTGATGCAACATAGCAAGCAATCGTATCAATTAAGTGAAGCAAGCTAGTAGTGCGAAGATGCAACGTACTAGAAGGGATCAAGGCAATCATGTCATGGGTGCAAATAGTGTGCATGAATACTTCACATGACATGTCACAAGCATGAAGGCACGATATGAGCAAAATAGCATCAATAGCATGGGGCACATGATAAACATGGCAAAAGCAACAAGGATCTCCACCAAGCATGCAAATACACATAGAGGTAGCATAATGGTTAATCATGGGTATATGCAAGCAAGGGTCACAATTGCATGGCAAAGGCATAGGAGCAAGCATAACATGCAAAGTGAACACGGGAAAATGAGCATAAGGTGACAGTGGTAAATAGCCCATAGCCGCAGGAGAGCCAAGTAGAAGAGATGCGCGTAGTCCTTGCGCCAAGGGAACGGTGGTAAGGATAGTCCACGGGATCCCAAAGCATCATTGCTCTCAAGAGCTCGTTTCACAACTCATGGGATTGAGATGTTGACGAGTGTATGTGGGTACCTACACAAAACAAAGACAAAGAGAAAATTGTGTGTGCGTGGTAGATGTACACATCATCCATCATGATGCATACGTGCATGTGTCGGTTAGCACAAAATAGCCAATGCTCAAATAAATGAGATGCGTGATATAGAAACATGTCATCCATCATGATAGGTTTGTTATTATGTATGGCATAATGGAGACTCAAATTATGCAATGCATCATGAGAAATATCTAGAGCATTGTTATTCATGGAATGCATATGGTTCAAGCAATTATGGGAATCATGCAAAGTATGAAATGCATCAAGATCTCCTAATATGTATGAGGAAACTATGGGGGTCTCCTCATGAGCATTAATGGAAACATCACATGGCGAATATTGACAACATCCAAAACAATGCATATTTGGAACAATGTGATCATGGCATGGAATAGTAGACGAATTCATGCAAAGGAAGTAGTGCAATATCATCACAAGAGAAGCAAAAGCCAATGACCATCATCTCGTCATCTATGCCATAAGTGCAAATGGGATTTATTTTAATGGGGCATGCATAGTTACTATGTTGAGATTGAAATGAGGCAATATGGGAGATCTCACTCATAGCATATGACAAGTTCAATGGATTGTCAAACATATAATGTGACCAATAGAATTTTCACATGATATCCTATGAAGCATAGCATCACAACTAGGCAACTCAACATGCTCATCATCATATTCATCATAAATAGGTAAGTCAAGGCATGAAGAAGTTTTACTAGCATGAAGCATGGTAATAGGTGGGTCAACATCATGGGAGCAATCGATGGCAAGAGAGTCCACTAGTGGGACAAGAGAAGCACCATCACCTATGTTACCTTTGGAAGGTCGCTCATGAGTTGTAGGTGAGGTGTTGAAGATCGCCTCGTTGTCATCTTCATCTTGATGGAACCATGTGGGGGTGCATCATCATCCACCATGGCCATCGCTGCCTCCAATGGAGGAATAGACTCACAAAGATAGGCATGTCGTCATGTAGGAGACCTAGCACCAAAGAAGAAAACACACTAGGAGTAGAGGTTAAGTCGTTAGAAATCATAGTGGCCTCATGTGTCGTGGTCAACTACCTCACTCACTAAGTGTTGTGGCTCACTCACTCCCTCAAGGATGCTCTCCCTCGTATGGTGGGTGGAGTCACTCAAATGGCGCTCAACCTCACATAGGATGTGTGGCATGCTCTCATGTGTGGGGCTAGTGGTGGTCACACTCATCCTCTCATAGGAAATGCTCTCAATGTCACGTATGGTGCAATCACTCATGTCACTCATGGGGTGGTGGCTCTCCTCACATGGCAATTGGGGCATCTCGACATATATGGGTGTCTGAGAGATGTAGGTGCAAATGTCTCCATGCGCTGGGTCGCGTAGCTTGACTCGGAGTATGAGTCCAAAGTGGGCGCTGCCTTCATGTTGTTGAAGAGGTTCGCGCTGTCGCCGTGGTCAAGGGGATGGCCCTTGCTCGACCGTCGTGTCACCGCCTTGGTGTTGGAGGCCCATATGATGTGGCACCTCATAGCTCGTCTCCATGACCGAAGGGAGTTTCCCATGCTCGGCCATCTTCCTTTAGGGGCTTCCAAGATGGAAGTGTCGCTTCGCCAGAGGTAGTCGCCTTGGACTTGATGAAGTCGATGTAGGCGCACACGGGAAGTAGGCGAAGATGTCGACGTCCAAAGGCGAAGATGCCTTGAGAACACTTGGCGAAGATGTCAAGTGGTTGATGTAGCCGTAGCGCCGCCTTGGTGGTGGTCGCCTCGCGGTCTTCTCTTGTGCTTATGAAGCTTCGACTTGGCGTGAAGTAGGGCTTCTTGGGACTTGTGCATTTGCGCTTGTGGAGCATCTTCATGATGATGATGTCGTTGTCGTGCTTGAGCTCGTAGTAGATGTCGCTCGTCATTGCCGTGCACATGATGCTTGAGGTGACTTGCCCTTCATGACGATGTTGATCACTTAACGTGATGGTGGTCGCCATGTAGATGTGGACGAGGACGATGTGCACTTGCGCTCGTTTGCGGCGCTTCAAGACTTGTGGCTTGAATGTCGCCGCCTTTGAAGATGACGAAGGGGAAGAAGACTTGATCAAGGCCCGAATCTCCTCCATCCTTGCATCTTGCTCCTCTTTATGTGCGGCAAGCTTCTTGTCGAAGTAGTCCCTTCTCCTTGCTTCGGAGTGATGAATGTCGATGGAGATGTTCTCGCGCGCCTCGCAATCTTGATTGTGTGCCTTGCACTTGTCGTTGTAGATCAAAGAGAGACGCTTTGGTGATGTAGTTGTTCACGCCGTCGTTGTTGTCGAAGACCGGAGATGAAATGCCTTGCCTATCCATCACAAGACTCGAGCAAATATGAGTGGGAGAAGGAGAAGAACTTATACCAATGTACCTTGACCGATGTTGACAATGAATCAAGTTCACTCAAATGCGGACAATGAAATAGCACTATTGGTACCAATCCTTGTCGGTTCTCACACCTACACAAGTAAAGCTTATGGAGGAGCTCGGTGAGGATAGTGGCACAAAAATTTAATGCAAAATGTTAGCAAGAGTCAATAATGTTGAAAGAGATTCACAAATTCGCAAGCGAAACAAATGGACCAATAGCAAAGAATGGCACGGAAACACACACACGGATAGATAAATGGGGTCGCAACCAAGGAATGAGCACAAAATGTGGAATCCACGGAAAACGCCGTGTTGCACAACTCAAGAGAGACGCTTAGCACGATTCCTCAATAGGCGGATACGACACTTGTGCACAACCTATTTGATGCAAAATGGATAAACTTCTATCCCAAGTATGCTATGTATGTATGGTTCGGTGTTTCTCTCAAGATGATCCAAGATGATCGGATATGACAATCTTATATGCAATATGGTATGATGCTATGGCACTTGCTTACAAGCTTCTTTGCTCTCTTTCTTTTGCTTAAAAGCTTTATTTTTTTTTATTTTTTTTATGGCCACTTTGCACAATGCACAAACCAAGATAGCAATTGTGTATATGCGGAAACAAACTTGAGACACAATGGATGATATGATACCAATATGATATGGTATGGTATGCAATGGAAGGTATGATCACTAATGTGCACAAGTAATGTTGCCGGCAATACTCAAATGGCTAGTCTCGATAGGCAAGTAACGAAAAATGGGCTAGGGGTTATCAATGCAATTTTCAAGGGGAATATACAATGGTGTCGTCGAGGTTACCGCCCTTATGCGATGATGAGTGGCGGTGTTCTTGATGTAGATACCAAGATGATGGAGACTCGTCCCTAAGTAGCCAAACACCTTAGGAAACGGAAAACCGCGAACTCAAAATCTCAAATGACAAATGTCAAATGGTGGTAGCGGGAATGCGGTGGTGGTTTGCACTTGGCAATGCGGAAGTGGAATGATGGGCTATACACGTGTCGGAGTTGAAGTTGCCGTCCCTAAGTAGTCAAACACCTTAGGAGACACAAGCCACAACTCGAAAAAGCTCAATCAACAATTGGGTTAAGTTGGGTTGCTCGGAAGTGTATGGTGGGCAAGGTTATGTGGAAGTGGTGGTCGTGGTTGATGAAGAAGCAATCGTCCCTAAGTAGTCAAACACCTTAGGAGACTCGAATCACTACTCAAGCAACCACTAATGCTATGGGGAACAAAATTGGTTAGGTTGCGGAAGTCGGTGGTGGTTATGCGGAGGATGTGGCGGAAGCCCTAGGCAAAGATGCCAAAGTTCACAAAATTTGATGGAGTCAAAAGGTGATGGTAGTATTTTTATGGGAAGGGGGATGTCAATAGCTTTAAAACGAGCTAAAGAACGTCAAAATCGGACTCCGGATGAATTAGTTATGGACAAAACGGTGAAACGGAAAAAACTGAAATCCCAGGGGCCGGATATCCGGGGGTCGGGGCCGGATTTCCGGGGGTGTCTGTCCAAAACCGTGCGAATTTTGTGCTCCAGGGCCCGGATGTCCGCTTAGTCGGATGTCCGGCCGGATGGCCGGATGTCCGCCCGAGGCCCGGATGTCCGGCCCGACGATTCCAGATCTCGTTTGGGGCGGAAATTTTCGAATTGGGGGCGGAAATTGATGATTTCAAGGTCAAAATTGGAGGGATTTCGTGAATGGAAAGTGGGGAAACTTGGGGAAATGTTAGATCCATTCAAGGTCAAAATTGGAGGGATTTCGTGAATGGAAAGTGCGGAAATTTTCGAATCCGGTATGGATGAGCGAAGCTCTATCTATGAGCTAAATCAACGCTAACCCTAAAAAGCGGAAGGGGATGAAGTATATATAGTCTTGGGGGCGAAGGGGTACAAGGGACAAGTCCCGGATGCAATCACAGGCAGGGGGAGGCCGGATGTCCAGGCGTCGGGCGGATGTCCGGCTTTCCCGAGACGCCGGATGTCCGGGCTAGGGGCGGATGTCCGGTCAAGGCGGGTCTTCCAAACGCAATCGGTGATGGGAGGCCGGATTTCGGCGAGGGGGGCCGGATATCCGGGCTTCGAAGAGCCGGATGTCCGGCCCGGGGCCGGATGTCCGGCCTCAGAGCTTTGCGGTCAGCTGTGTGATGGGGGCCGGATGTCCGGCTTCTTTGGAAGGGCCGGATGTCCGCCAAGGGCCGGATGTCCGGCTGTCCCGGTCCCTTTCTTCCTTCTCCTTCCCTCGCTCACAAGACGCTTGGCCTTGGTCCTTGGGCTCTCCATGATCTCCTCGGGTGTACCTGAGTATGCACAATGTCCAAGGCTTGAAGTAGCATCCATGTCTTACATGCGGAAAGGGACGATTCGGAAAGGAGCGAGTTCACCTTAGGTCCAATGGCGCATAGTCGAGGTCTCATCTTATGTATCCTTGGGGCTTGGAGAGTAGATGGAGTGTACATGGGGATGAGCGTGGGATGCTCCGCATCACAAGAGGTAACCGGGTTCTTCTCCGTGAGGAGGTCTTGATTGTCTTCCCTTGAAGGGTTCTTGAATCTGCTTGGGGATCTTCTCCGAAGAGGTCCTGAGCTCCGAGGAGAAGTAACCAAGTGGATGAGCAAGGCTCTCACACAAAATATGAGCTAAACCATTGCTAACCCTAACTAGGAGGAGGGGGTGGTCTATTTATAGTCTAAGACACAAAGGGGTAAGTGGGAAAGAGGTTACATGGGCTTCGGACCGAGTCTTTGCACGCAGGCAGGCCGGAAGTTCCGGGCTCCGAAGTTCCGTGCAGGTTCCGGCTGGGTTCCGGCTATCCAGAGAGTTGGCGCGCTCGGGGCTGGCCTGGACTCCGGGGCCCGGAGGTTTCGGGCAGGCCGGAAGGTCCGGGGGCTGGAAGTTCCACGTAGAGGCCGGAAGTTCCGGGCTTTCCAGAAGCTTGTTCCTGCTTCTTCTTCCTTCTCCTCTTCCATGGTTGGCCTTGGTCCTTGGATCCTCCATGGTCGTCTCGGTTGTACCTGAGTATATGCAAGGTCCATGCATGAGGTAGTAGCCATGTCTCACATGTGGAAAGTGACGGTTCGAAGAGGAGTGAGTTCACCTTGTGTCCAATGGCGTATGGTCGAGGTCTCGTCATATGTCCTCTTGGGGCTTGAAGAGTAGTCGGAGTGTACATGGGGATGAACGTGGGATGCTCCGCATCATCTCCCCTTCCTTGGGAAAGATCTGACCTCGGATCGTGATCCTCATCACCATGGAAACGGTTGTCGTGGACGCACTTGTAGTTGGACGGAGTTGAAGGCATGACGCAATCCAAGTACTCCAAGGTGTCACCGGAGTGATAGACATGCAAAAAGAGCAAACACAAGCGACACTCGGAAATACAATGGTTAGCGCACACAAAATGTCCATCATGTAAGAATGAGTCCGTGCAACAAGATTGTTCGTGACAAAGCACATGAAGCTTATCAAGATGATATAGAATGATATGCAAAGCATTCATGGGAGCAAAATGATTCATTGTGCACACAAATATGTTGTGAATATGATCAAGGCAACCACGATGCAAAATGATGTCATAGTGAGACGGTTTATCAATAGCATGAATATGGCAATGGATGCTCAATATGATTATGTTATCATGCAATTGATTGTAGGCAATGTGCTCATTATGTATGAATATGCCATCAAGAAAGATCACAACAAATTTGCTAAGGAAATGCACAAGCTCATATATCATGGATGACATGGAAATAGGTGTAACAAGACAAGCATAATCGGTGTCAATCCATGCATAGGGTGCAAACTTGTGGTGAGTATGATATGTCCATCGAGCATGACATGAGGAAGCACAATCAACAAGTATGTATGTGTTGGTGCAATGTGTCAAAGGAGTGTTGATGTACCAATGCTCGATGTCGTGGCATGAGTGGAGGTTCAAAGGTGCATCCAAGAAGTCCGAGCGCTCCTCAACTCGAAGGTCCAAAGGGTCCATCTTCAATGTCGCTCCTCCGCTCATGAGATGTATCATGTAGATAACAAGAAGGAAACAACAATGAAAGAATGACCCATTGATGCGGAGCATCCCACGTTCATCACCATGTACACCCCGACTACTCTCCAAACCCCAAGTGGACGTATGACGAGACCTCGAATATACGCCATTGGACACAAGGTGAACTCGCTCCTCTCCGAACCTTCACTTTCCACATGTGAGACATGGTTACTACCTCAAATATGTGTGCTATGCATGACCAGGAACAAGGAGGAAGACCATGGACGAGCTAGCGAGGACGCCAAGTACAAGGACCAAGAGAAGGAGCCGCCAAAGAAGTTTCCAAAGAATGGACGTCCGGACGACACCGGACGACCGCCTCTCACAGCTGAAAGCGGACGTCTGCCCTTGGCGGACGCATCGCTCAAGACCCAGGAACGGAGGCCCAATGAAGCGGACGTCTGCCCGACCGGACAACCAGCCCCACTCTCCAGCCGAAGCGGACGATCAAGACACCGGACGTCCGCAAGACCACAACAGAGCGAATATTAACGGAAGTATGAAACTTCCGGACGTCCGCGCCCTTCACAGAGAGCTTCCGTGACGTCCGGTGACACCGGACGACCGTCCCTCATGAGCCACCGGACGACCGCCCCACGGACGTCTGCACTGTCACAAGACAGCTGGGCTGAGGCCCATGTACCCCTTCACTTAGCCCCCATTTGCACTAAGACTATAAATAAACCTCCTCCTCCTCCTAGTTAGGGTAGCGTTGATTTAGCTCATTGTTAGATAGAGCTGGATCTACTCCACGGGAGAGACCGCGGCCCCTCTTCGGAGAAGATCCACCTTGGATTCAAGACCCCCTCTTGGGTGGCCCCCATCAAGACCTCCTCACGGAGAAGAACGGCTACCGCTTGTATCGTCCTTTGTTGACCTTGAATCATGTATCTCCCTTTGTGTTCATCGATCTAGCACATGTGTGATTGACCTTGTTGGTTTGAGTGATTCTCTTGTGTTTTCCCCGTGATTTCCCTCGTGTTCTTCCGCTCGTTCTTCGTGTTCCTAGTAGGGATTCTCTCCAAACGTGAAAGATCGTCCACATAGGGTTCCGCCCTACATCATCTTGGATCAGAGCAAGGTTGATCACGTTTTGGAGCCCCTACCCCGTGTTTTCTAGCTTGATTTGGTTGTGTTCTTCCCCAAATTCGAAAATTCCCCACCAAAAATAGCCCCAATTTTTTTGTGATTTGTTAGTGTGATGATGTTTTGTTGATTTTGATCCATGGATTAGCTTGGTTTCGAGTGGATCTAGCATTTCCCCAGGTTTCCCCATCTTTCATCCACGAAATCTCTTCAATTTTGACCCCAAAATCCCAAAATTCCGCCCAAAATCGCACCCCGGATCTCGCATCTCGCGTTGACCCCGACACACCGGACGACCGTCACATTACCGGACGTCCGGAGCCCCTGGAATGACCGGACGTCCGTCATCCACCGGACGACCGGAACCCCTAACCCGATCTGAAATAGCAGATTTCCGACCAGACCGGACGTCCGGCCACCGGACGTCCGTCCATTAGCGGACGTCCGCTACCTGTAGATATCACTTTCGGCTGATTTTTGTTTTAACCATAACTAATTCATCCGAGCTCCGATTTTGGCGTTCTTTAGCTCGTTTTGAAGCTATTGACATCCCCCTTTCAACAAAAATACCACCAACATCATTTGACTCCATCAAATTTTGTGATCTTTGACATCTTTTCCTAGGGCTTCCACCACGTCCTCCGCTACTCCACCACCGACGTCCGCAACCTAACCAATTTTGTTCCCCATGGTTATTTGAGTTGTAATTCGAGTCTCCTAAGGTGTTTCGGCTACTTAGGGACGATTGCTTCTTCATCAACACCACCGCCACTTCCGCATAGGCTTACCCACCATACACTTCCACCACCCCCAACTTAACAAAATTTTGTTTGTGTTGTGAGTTGTGTCTCCTAAGGTGTTTCGGCTACTTAGGGACCGTGCTTCCAACTCCGACACCGTGTATAGTTCACCATCTTACCCTCCACTTCCGCATTGCGTACACCATAACCTCCATTGCATTTACGCAACCCCATTGAGCTTCCGCAACCACCACCGCATTCCCGCTACCACCATTGGACTTTTGTCCTTGAGATTTTGAGCTCGCGGTTTTTCCGTTTCCTAAGGTGTTTCTGCCACTTAGGGACGAGTCTACATCATCTTGTTTTCTACATCAAGAACACCGCCACTCATCATCGCAAAGGGCGGTAACCTCGACGACACCATTGTATATTCCCTTGCAAATTGCATTGATAACCCCTAGCCCATTTTGCGTTACTTGCCTATCGCAAAGGGCGGTAACCTCGACGACATCCGCCCTGGAGCACAAAATTCGCACGGTTCTGGACATACACCCCGAAATCCGGCCCGACCCCGGATATCCGGCCCTGGATTTCAGTTTTTCCGCTTTCACCGCTTTTGTCCATAACTAATTCATCCGAGTCCGATTTTGACGTTCTTTAGCTCGTTTTAAAGCTATTGACATCCCCTTCCCATAAAAATACTACCATCACCTTTTGACTCCATCAAATTTTGTGAACTTTGGCATCTTTGCCTAGGGCTTCCGCCACATCCTCCGCATAACCACCACCGACTTCCGCAACCTAACCAATTTTGTTCCCCATAGCATTAGTGGTTGCTTGAGTAGTGATTCGAGTCTCCTAAGGTGTTTGGCTACTTAGGGACGATTGCTTCTTCATCAACCACCACCACCACTTCCACATAACCTTGCCCACCATATACTTCCGACAACCCAACTTAACCCAATTGTTGATTGAGCTTTTTCGAGTTGTGGCTTGTGTCTCCTAAGGTGTTTCGGCTACTTAGGGACGACAACTTCAACTCCGACACGTGTATAGCCCATCATTCCACTTCCGCATTGCCAAGTGCAAACCACCACCGCATTCCCGCTACCACCATTTGACATTTGTCATTTGAGATTTTGAGTTCGCGGTTTTTTTCCGTTTCCTAAGGTGTTTCGGCTACTTAGGGACGAGTCTCCATCATCTTGGTATCTACATCAAGAATACCGCCACTCATCATCGCAAAGGACGGTAACCTCGACGACACCATTGTATATTCCTCTTGCAATTGCATTGATAAACCCTAGCCCATTTTGCGTCACTTGCCTATCGAGACTAGCCATTTGAGTATTGCCGGCCACGCTACTTGTGCACATTAGTGATCTACACCATCCATTGCATACATACCATATCATATTGGTATCATATCATCCATTGTGTCACAATATCGTTCCCGCATATACACAATAGCTATCTTGGTTTGTGCATTGTGCAAAAGTGGCCATACAAAAAAATAAAGCTTTTAAGAAAAAGAAAGAGAGCAAAGAAGCTTGTAAGCAATAGCCATAGCATCACAATATATCATATGGTATCATATCCGATCATCTTGGATCATCTTGAGAGAAACACCGGGAACCATACATACATAGCATACTTGGGATAGAAAGTTTATCCATTTTGCATCTTATAGGTTGTGCACAAGTGTCGATCCGCCTATTGAGCAATCGTGCTAGCGTCTCTCTTGAGTTGTGCAACACGAGCATTTTGGTGGATTCCACATTTTGAGCTCATTCCTTGGTTGCACGGCCCCATTTATCTATCCGTGTGTGCGTTTCCGTGTGCCACATATTGCTATTAGTCTACTTGTTTCTCTTGCGAATTTGTGAATCTCTTTCAACATTATTGACTCTTGCTAACATTTTTGCATCAAATTTTTGTGCCACTATCCTCACCAAGCTCTACCATAAGCCTTACTTCTGTAGGTGTGAGAACCGACAAGAATTGGTACCAATTGTGCTATTTCCTTGTTACATCATTGTGTGATCATTGATCCATTTTCAACATTGGTCAAGGTACATTTGGTCTAGTTCTTCTCTTTCTCCCACTCATATCTGCCGAGTTTTGTGATGGATAGGCAAGGCATTTCCTCTCCGGTCTTCGACAATAACGACGGCGTGAACAACTACATCACCAAAGCGTCTATCTTCGATCTACAACGACAAGTGCAAGGCGCACAATCAAGATTGCGAGAGCGCATCGAGAACATCTCCATCGACATTCGTCAATTCAAGCACGGAGAAGGGACTACATCGACAAGAAGCTTGCCGCACATAAAGAGGAGCAAGATGCGAGGATGGAGGAGATTCGGACCTTGCTCAAGTCTACTTCCCCTTCGTCATCTTCAAGACGGCGACGTTCAAGCTACAAGTCTTCGGAGCACCCAAGCGATGCAAGCGCAAGTCGTCCACATCTACATGGCGACCACCATCACGTTCGAGATCAACATCGTCATGAAGCGCAAGTCACCTCCAAGCATCATGTGCACGACGACGACGAACGACATCTAGTACGAGCTCAAGCGCGACAACGACACCATCATCATGAAGATGCTCAACAAGCCCTACATCACGTCAAGTCCAAGCTTCAAGAGCACAAAAGACGACCGCGAGACGACCACCACCAAGACGGCGCTTACGACTACAACAACCACTTGGCATCTTCGCCAAGTGCTATCAAGGCATCTTCGCCTTTGGACGACGGCATCTTCGCCTACTTCCCACTTAGCACGCCTACTACGACTTCATCAAGTCCAAGGCGACCACCTACGAGGGAGGGCAACACTTCCATCTTCTAAGCCCTCAAGGAAGATGGTCGAGCATGGGAAATTCCCTTCGGTCATGGAGACGAGCTACGAGGTGCCACATCATATGGGCCTCCCACACCAAGAAGATGACAAGACGGTCGAGCAAGGGCCATCCCCTTCGACTACGGCGACGAGAGCGAACCTCTTCAACAACATGAAGACGGCGCCCATATTGGACTCATACTCCAAATCAAGCTAGGCGACCGCGCATGGAGACATTTGCACCTACATCTCTCCGACACCCACATATCATGAGATGACCCAATTGCCATGTGAGGAGAGCCACCACCACATGAGTGACATGAGTGACTCCACCCTATATGACATTGAGTGCATTTCCTATGAGAGGATGAGTGTGACCACCACTAGTCCCACACTTGAGAGCGGGCCACACATCCTATGTGAGGTTGAGCGACATTTGAGTGACTCCACCAACCATACGAGTGAGAGCATCATATTGGGAGTGAGTGAGCCACAACACTTAGTGAGTGAGGTAGTTGACACGGCATGTGAGGCCACTATGATTCCTAACGAATTAACCTCTACTCCTAGTGTGTTTTCTTCTATGGTGCTAGGTCTCCTACATGACGACATGCCTATCCTTGATGAGTCTATTCCTCCATTGGAGACGACGATGGCCATGGTGGACGATGATGCACCCCCCACATGGTTCCATCAAGATGAGGACGACAATGAGACGATCTTCAACACCTCACCTACAACACATGAGCGACGCTCCAACGGTCACATAGGTGATGGTGCTTCTCTTGTCCCACTAGTGGACTCTCTTGACTTCGATTGCTCCCATGATGTTGACACACCTATTACCATGCTTCATGCTAGTGAAACTTCTTCATGCCTCGACTTACCTATTTATGATGAATATGATGATGAGCATGTTGAGTTGCCTAGTTGTGATGCTATGTTCCATAGGATATCATGTGAAAATTCTATTGGTCACTTCATGTTTGACAATCCATTGAACTTGTCATATGCTATGAGTGAGATCTCCCATATTGCATCATTTCAATCTCAACATAGTAACTATGCATGCCCCATTAAGATCAATCCTATTTGCACTTATGGCATAGATGACGAGATGATGGTCAGTGGCTTTTGTTTTTCATGTGATGATATTGCCATGCTTCCTTTACATGATTTGCGCAATTCTTCTACTATGTCATGCCATGATCACATTGAACCAAATATGCATTGTTTTGGATGTTGTCAATATTCTCCATGTGATGTTGCTACTCATGCTCATGAGGAGACCCCCATAGTTTCCTCACACATATTCGGAGATTTTGATTCATCTCATACTTGGCATGATTCCCATAATTGCGTGCACCATATGCATTCCATGAATAACAATGCTCTAGATATTTCTCATGATGCATTACACAATTTGAGTCTCCATTATGACAAGCATCATAACAAACCTATCATGATGGATGACATGTTTTTATATCACGCATCTCATTTATTTGAGCATTGGATATTTTGTGCTAACCGACACATGCACGTATGCATCATGATGGATGATGTGTACATCTACCACGCACACACAATTTTCTCTTTGTCTTTGTTTTGTGTAGGTACCCACATACACTCGCCAACATCTCAATCCCATGAGTTGATTTAAACGAGCTCTTGAGAGCAATGATGACTTGGGATCCCGTGAACTATCCTTACCACCATTCCCTTCAAGGCAAGTACTACGCGCACCTCTTCTACTTGGCTCTCACACGGCTATGGGCTATTTACCACTTGCCACCTTATGCTCATTTTACCGTGTTCACTTTGCATGTTATGCTTGCTTCTATGCCTTTGCCATGCACTTGTGACCCTTGCTTGCATCTACCCGTGTTTCATCATTATGCTACTTCTATGTGTATTTGCATGCTTGGTGGAGATCCTTGTTGCTATTGCCATGTTTATCATGTGCCCCATGCTATTGATGCTATTTTGCTCATATCTTGCTTTCATGCTTGTGCTATGACATGTGAATTATTCATGCCCACTATTTGCACACATGACATGCTTACCATGATCCCTTCTAGTATGTTGCATCTTCGCACTACTAGCTTGCTTGACTTGATCGCTATGATTGCTTGCTATGTTGCATCACCCATGTTCCACTATTACTCGCTTTCTTGGGTTGATGACATATATGTTCATGCCTCTCACATTATATATCTTGTTTATTGTCGCTTGCCTCCTATAGTTGCCTCTATGCTTCATGATCTTGGAGACTTGGACACTTCACTTGTGATGCATGCTTGTTTACTTGAGCCTATTGTATTTGGTTGTTCTCGCATCATATGCCTCCATACTATGAAATGCTCCCTTGTACTTTCTTATGATGAGCATGATGCATACACTTGTTGGGTATCTTACCACACGAATGATAGGTTTCGCACTTCCGCTAACCTCATTTGTTTTTCCGAGTGTTTGTTATGTTCTTTCGTTTTGAAGGATTCACAAGGCATTACCGTCATGAGACATATTGGTTATGTGAAGGCATACACGATGTGCGACACCAACATTTTCGACATCCTCATAAAGGTGAACTCCTTCCCTTTGAGCCATCCTCAAGTTTGCATATTGGATGGGTCACTCTTTCATTGTTGTTTCTTTCTTGTTGTCTACATGCTACATCTATTGGATGGAGGAGCAACATTGGAGATTGGCTCTTTGGACCTTCACATTGAGGAGCGCTCGCACTTATTGGATGCATCTTTGGAATTCCACTCATGCTACGACATCGAGCATTGGTACACCACCATCTCCATATTTGTTGATTGTGCTCATACATGTCATGCTCGATGGACATATCATTCTCACCACAAGTTTGCACCCTATGCATGGATTGACACACATTATGATTGTCTTGTTGCACCTCTTCCCATGTCATCCATGATATATGAAATTGTGCATTTTCTTAGCAAATTTGTTGTGATCTTTCTTGATGGCATCTTCATACATAATAATCACATTGCCTATCATCAATTGCATGATAACATAATCATGTTGAGCATCCATTGCCATATTCATGCTATTGATAAACCGTCTCACTATGACATCATATTGCACCATGGTTGCATTGCCCATACTCATAACACAATTGTGTGCACAATGATTGCATTTGTTCCCATGAATGCTTTGCATACCATTCTAGATCATCTTGATAAGCTTCATGCGCTTTGTCACGAACTATATTGCCGCACGGACTCATTCTTACATGATGGGCACTTTGTGTGCGCTAACCATTGTATTTCCGAGTGTTGCTTGTGTTTTCTCTTTTGCATGTCTATCACTCCGGCGACACCTTGGACTACTTGGATTGCGCCATGTCTTCAACTTCGTCCAACTACAAGTCCGTCTACGACAACCGTTTCCATGGTGATGAGGATCACGATCCGAGGTCGGATCTTTCCCAAGGGGGAGGGGAGACGATGCGGAGCATCCCACGTTCATCACCATGTACACCCCGACTACTCTCCAAACCCCAAGTGGACGTATGACGAGACCTCGAATATACGCCATTGGACACAAGGTGAACTCGCTCCTCTCCGAACCTTCACTTTCCACATGTGAGACATGGTTACTACCTCAAATATGTGTGCTATGCATGACCAGGAACAAGGAGGAAGACCATGGATGAGCTAGCGAGGACGCCAAGTACAAGGACCAAGAGAAGGAGCTGAAGAAGCTCCAATGAAGCGGACGTCCGGACGACACCGGACGACCGGCCTCTCATGAAGCGGACGTCTGCCCTTGGCGGACGACCGGCGCTCAAGACCCAGCCAACGCAGTTCTGGGCTGAGCGGACGTCTGCCTGCACCGGACGATCGCCCCACTCTCAAATGAGCGGACGATCAAGACACCGGACGTCCGGCACTGCCAACAGAGCGAATATTAACGGAAGTATGAAACTTCCGGACGTCCGCACCCCTTCATAGAGACTTTCAATGACGTCCGGTGACACCGGACGACCGTCCCTCATGAGCCACCGGACGACCGGCCTCTAGCGACGTCCGCACTGCTCAAGACAGCCGGGCCGAGGCCCATGTACCCCTTCACTTCGCCCCATTTGCACTAAGACTATAAATAGACCTCCTCCTCCTCCTAGTTAGGGTAGCGTTGATTTAGCTCATTGTTAGATAGAGCTTGGCTCATCCATACCGGATCTACTCCACGAGAGAGACGGCCCCTCTTCGGAGAAGATCCACCTTGGATTCAAGACCCCTCTTGGGTGGCCCCATCAAGACCTCCTCACGAAGAAGAACGGCTACCGTTTATATCGTCCTTTGTTGACCTAGCCGGAGGACATCAATACCATTGTTACGCCCACAGCCCTGCCGCTATACATCTTGGACCAATTACTAGAGCTCACAAGACGCCAATTGAATTATCAGTACTTTCGTTTCTTGGTAACGATTCCAATGTTCATGAGAATATGATGCTGCCTAAATTGGATACATTTGTTTTGCTTACAAATGAAGGGCCTACCATGGACAAGAAAGATGAACCTTGGAGCAAGTTCAAGCATGGAGATGTTGGCATGCGCAAGGGGAACAAGAACGGAGTTACAAGTGATGATTCCAGGACTTTGAAGCCACCCTAATGAGAGCATGAGGCCTTTGACGAAATATACAAGATGCCACTTCATAATATTTGTCCATAGGCTATTCTAGGTGTTGCGTCACCTTAATATTGGGCCAGGCCCGTGTAATTTCAAAATACTTAAGTGTAGGCTGTTTTTAGAGTCCGTATGTGTGGGGAAACAAGAGTTAGGGTTGGTTTCGGACCCCTCCCTCAAGGGCCACGAAATTCCCTCCTCTTTCTCCATATATACAGCCCTTAGGGCGTCGTTTAGACTTTGGGTTTTGTTTAGATCAAAAGTTCGCCATAGCTGCAACTTCGGCGTGCCGTTTGTGTTGAACGACCGGACCAAGGCGTCTCGTAACCCCACCTTCATTAATAAAGCTTTCCTCTTATATTCGCAATATCCAGATTGCAATCTTAGTTTCTTGCTTGTTCTTTGTTTGCTCGCAGGAAACAGGCCCTCGTGGTCGAGTTGATCGTGCTCGGCGTGGTCAATAACCCTCGGAAGTTGGTTTAGCGATTGCTAAGGCGCTGACGTCTCGACGCGTGCGTAGTCGGATCATCAAGGTCGACTCCACAGAAAACGATAGCCACCATCTCATCGAAACATCGGGACACCTTTGCCTCTATCAAGTGGTATCAGATTTCCAGGTTGCTCGGTGAGATTTTACAGTTTTTCATAGTTTAGATCGAGTCATTCTTCATACCTAAAGTCCACGAAAAAGCCACAAAAAATTAGGGTTAGTTCATCATATCTGAACCAACCTGAGCCTTCGCATAATCTTTTTAGGGTTTTTGCTTTGTTGAATTTGCGGTTGCATCGTCGTGTCAAGTTGCTGGTCTTAGAGTCTAGTCTTTTAGAGTTTCGAGTTCTGGTCATAAGTTGTCACGCCGCCGCCGCACCATCATCATCGCCTTGCCATCTACCACCATTGCTTATCCGCCACCACTCTGAATCCGTATCCATATACCACCACGAATCCGTATCCATATACCACCACCAATCCGTAGCCATATACCACCACCGCTACCATATACCACCACCGCTGCCATATACCACCACCAATCCGAGTTCTTCTCATATTAGGTTTGTTTTCGAGATCCATCTAAATTCCGATTCGTGTTTTCCTTGCCTGCGTAGGTTTTGGAAAAAAAAAGAGTCTGGAAACCACCCTCCGTTTAGGCCCAAAATTTTCCGAAAACGCACTTGTCGAAAAATTTTCTGGCTATCCTATTTTTAGGTGTTTCTAAGTGTATTGAGACAGTCGCCATTATAGAAAGTTTTTTTTGACCCGTTTCCAGTTTTTGGATCCGGGCAGCCAAAAAAAAATTTGGTCGAAAAAATTTCGTGCCCATCCTGTCAGTTTGACCTGGGAAGAGTTTTGAGACACTCGCCATTATAGTGATTTTTCGCAAAAAAAAAGAGCAGCGCAAAAAAAAGAAAGAGCGGTTTTTTTTTCTAGAGTGTGCTTTTCCGTTGTTTCCGTGGAGCGCCGTGATTTTGTTAGTGTTCTAGGCTCGCGTCTCTAGCACGGTCTAGCCTAGGACCAGCACAGTACCGTCGTTGAGCGTTTATTAAACTTTGCATCTCGAATTGATTATTCTTGACCCTTTTTGCTACCATATTATAAGCCTTCCCAGCTCCACATACATCTACATCGTATGCGTTTGACTCTCCCCAGTAATCGCTCTATCCAAGCTTTGAGAGTTTTGACTACATCGGTTGCCGATCACCGCTTTCTTCTTTGGGTAAGAACTGGTAAGAATTTGAGATTTGCTTGACGGATTTGTGACTGTCCACCACACCACCACCACCACTTCCTAGTAGTCTGTCGAATCATATTGTTGTGTGTTTCTATTGCTGCTAACCATGGCAGGATCACAAGCCGACGAGACTGACTGGGAGAACATGACAAACAAAGCGCTACATGATAAGTTTCAACAAATGATGAGTGGGCAGGTGGAAGATGTTCTAAATAGATTTGAAGAGGCCATGGAGAAGATAGATGGCATTGAGAAGGCGTTCGAAACAAAGCTCGATAACAAGTTTAATGAATTGCTCGCGCGTATACCACCACCACCACCGGCTGCACCTAATGCACCTCTACAACAACAACAGAGACTACCTCCACATCGTGAAACAGCCCTCCGCCGAGCAAGCCGTGTCCCTCTTCACTGGCCAAGCTGCCGGTCTTTGTTGATACTTCGTGGCTCCTGCTGGCGATGTGGGGGAGGATGATTATGTGAGAGAGTACGAGGATGAGGTTGATCAACTTAAGAACTACGTGCAACCACCAGCACCACAACCACCAGCACCACAACCACCCGGTCGTCCACATGCAAATAATGGCAATGTTAGGGCTCCCCTCAGGTACGAGATCATGACCATCTCCCTAAATTGAAGTTGAATATTCCACCATTTGAGGGTAGATATGTTCCTGATATATATCTTACTTGGGAGTTAGAAACTGAACAACGATTTACATGTTTACAATATCCAGAGGAGAGGCGTGTTCCATTGCTGTTTGTGCTTTCACTAGCTTTGCATGTGTTTGGTGGTCTGAACATTGTAGATTATATCCTGTTCCAGCAACTTGGGCTGCTTTGAAAACTGCTATGCGTACTCGTTGGGTTCCACCATATTATCTACGTGAATTACTTCAAAAATTGCAGCGCTTAAGACAAGGAAAAAATTCGGTAGAAGAACATTATCAGGAATTACAAACTGGCTTGATTAGATGTGGTATTGTTGAGGAGAATGAAGCTATGCTTGCACGTTTTCTGGGTGGATTAAATAGAGATATTCAGACCATTCTAGACTACAAGGATTATACTAATATCACTCGATTATTCCATCTTGCTTGTAAAGCTGAACGTGAAGTGCAGGATCGACAGGCGTTGGTGCGGACTAACTTTTCTGCAGGTCGACCTTCATCATGGACACCACGTGCATCATCTACTTCCACACGTTCTACTACACTGGCACCTCCGTCGGCTGCCACCTCCAACCGTGATACAAGAAAGCGTGCACAACCACCACTATCTCGCCAAGAGCGCACTGGCTGGCTTCCTACAGAGCTCTTCTTCTTCCATGGCGTCAACAGGGCACACAAGTGATATTATTTGTCGTCGTTGTAAGGGAAGAGGACATTTTGCGAGAGAATGCCAATCTCAGCGTGTGATGATTGCTACCGAGGATGGTGGGTATGAGTCCGCTAGTGACTATGATGACGAGACTTTGGCTCTTATTACACATGAAGAACATGGTGGAGATGATTACGATCATGAGACGCAATACATGGCTGCTTTGAAGATCTTTGTGGTATGAATGTTTAGTTGATCAACGTGTTTTGAGTGTGCAGGTTACACAAGTTGAGCAAAATCAGAGGCATAACTTGTTCCATACAAAGGGAGTTGTGAAGGAACGTTCTATTCGCGTCATCATAGATGGAGGGAGCTGCAACAACTTGGCTAGCATGGATATGGTGGAGAAGCTTTCTCTCACCACAAGACCACATCCACATCCTTACTACATCCAATGGTTCAACAACAGCGGCAAGGTTAAGGTAACACGTCTTGTTAGGTGTGTATTTTAGTATCTCTACATATGCTGATTATGTTGATTGTGATGTGATACCTATGCAAGCATGTTCCTTATTACTTGGTAGACCATGGCAATTTGATAAAAATTCTGTACACCATGGTAGAAACAATCAGTATACTCTTGTTCACAAGGATAAAAATATTACTTTGCTTCCTATGACTCTGATTCAATTTTGAAAGATGATATTAATAGAGCTAATAAAGCAAAACAGGAGAAAAATAAGAGTGAAAATCAGATTGTGGCAAAAGAATTTGAGCAACAAATGAAGCCTAATAATAAACCATCTAATGTTGCTTCTGAAATTAAACTGAAAAGTGCATGTTTACTTGCCACCAAATCTGATATTGAGGAGCTAGATTCTAGCAAATCTGTTTGCTATGCTTTTGTGTGCAAAGAGGCATTATTTTCATTCGAGGACGTGCCTTCCTCTTTGCCCCCTGCTTTCACTAACATTTTGCGGGGAGTTCTGGCGTCTTCCCACAAGGCGTGCCACCGGGATTACCACCTATTCGAGGGATTGAGCATCAAATTGACTTAATTCCCGGTGCATCGCTACCCAACCGTGCACCGTACCGTACCAATCCAGAGGAGACGAAGGAGATTATGCGTGAAGTACAGGAGCTGCTCGACAAAGGTTATATACGCGAATCTCTTAGTCCTTGTGTTGTTCCTATTATACTAGTGCCTAAAAAGGATGGTACGTCGCGTATGTGTGTTGATTGTAGAGGCATTAATAATATTACTATTCGTTATCGTCATCCTATTCCTAGGCTAGATGATATGCTTGATGAATTGAGTGGCTCTACAATATTCTCCAAAGTTGATTTGCGTAGTGGATACCATCAAATTCGTATGAAATTGGGAGATGAATGGAAAACAGCATTTAAAACTAAGTTTGGTTTATATGAGTGGTTAGTCATGCCTTTTGGGTTAACTAATGCACCTAGTACTTTCATGAGACTAATGAACGAAGTTTTACGTGCTTTCATTGGACGATTTGTGGTAGTCTATTTTGATGATATACTGATTTATAGCAAATCTTTGGAAGAACATTTGGAACATTTACGTGCTGTTTTTAATGCTCTACGTGATGCACGTTTGTTTGGTAACCTTGGGAAGTGCACCTTTTGCACCGACCGAGTATCTTTTCTTGGCTATGTTGTTACACCACAGGGGAATTGAAGTTGATAAAGCCAAGATTGAAGCTATTGAGAGTTGGCCGCAGCCCAAAACGGTCACACAAGTGAGGAGTTTTCTTGGACTCGCTGGTTTCTATAGGCGTTTTGTGAGAGACTTTAGCACCATTGCTGCACCTCTCAATGAACTTACAAAGAAGGATGTGCCTTTTGTTTGGGGTACCGCACAGGAAGAAGCCTTCACGGTATTGAAAGATAAGTTGACACATGCTCCTTTACTCCAACTTCCTGACTTTAATAAAACTTTTGAGCTTGAATGTGATGCTAGTGGAATTGGATTAGGAGGTGTGCTATTACAAGATGGCAAACCTGTTGCATACTTTTCTGAAAAATTGAGTGGGCCTAGTCTGAACTATTCTACTTATGACAAAGAATTATGTGCTCTTGTTCGGACTTTAGAGACATGGCAACATTATTTATGGCCCAAAGAATTTGTTATACATTACGATCATGAATCTTTGAAACATATTAAAAGTCAAGCTAAACTGAATCGTAGACATGCTAAATGGGTTTAATTCATTGAGACTTTCCCTTATGTCATTAAACACAAGAAGGGTAAAGAAAATGTTATTGCTGATGCTTTGTCTCGTCGCTATACTATGCTTTCACAACTTGACTTCAAAATATTTGGTTTGGAGACCATCAAAGATCAATATGTGCATGATGCTGATTTTAAAGATGTAATGTAGAATTGTAAAGAAAGAAGAACATGGAACAAGTTCGTTATTAATGATGGTTTTGTGTTCCGTGCTAACAAGCTATGCATTCCTGCTAGCTCTGTTCGTCTTTTGTTGTTGCAGGAGGCGCATGGAGGAGGATTAATGGGACACTTTGGCGTGAAGAAGACGGAGGATATACTTGCTACACATTTCTTTTGGCAAAAGATGAGACGGGATGTTGAGCGTTTTGTTGCTCGCTGCACTACATGTCAAAAAGCTAAGTCACGACTCAATCCTCATGGTTTATATATGCCTTTGCCTGTACCTACTGTTCCTTGGGAGGATATATCTATGGACTTTGTTTTAGGTTTACCTCGAACAAAGAAGGGGAGGGATAGCATATTTGTTGTCGTGGATAGATTCTCGAAAATGGCACACTTTATACCATGTCATAAAAGCGATGATCTTTGTTAATGTTGCTGATTTGTTCTTTCGTGAAATTATTTGCTTGCATGGTGTGCCAAATACTATTGTTTCAGATCGTGATACTAAATTTCTTAGCCACTTTTGGAGATGTTTATGGGCTAAGTTGGGGACTAAACTGCTTTTTAGTACTACTTGTCACCCCCAAACTGATGGACAAACTAAGGTAGTCAATAGAACATTGTCTACTATGCTTAGGGCTGTTTTGAAGAATAATAAGAAAATGTGGGAAGAATGCTTGCCTCATATTGAATTTGCTTATAATCGTTCATTGCATTCTACTACTAAGATGTGCCCTTTTGAAATTGTGTATGGCTTCCTACCTCGTGCACCTATTGATTTGTTGCCTCTTCCATCTTCGGAGAAGGTTAATTTTGATGCTAAAGAACGTGCTGAATTGATTTTAAAAATGCATGAGTTAACTAAGGAAAACATTGAGCGTATGAATGCTAAATATAAGCTTGCTGGAGATAAGGGTAGAAAACATGTTGTCTTTGCACGTGGAGATCTTGTTTGGTTACATTTGCGTAAGGATAGGTTTCCTAATTTGCGCAAATCAAAGCTAATGCCACGTGCTGATGGTCCATTTAAGGTCTTAGAGAAAATAAATGATAATGCATATAAACTTGAGCTGCCTGCAGATTTTGGGGTTAGTCCCACTTTTAACATTGCAGATTTGAAGCCTTATTTGGGTGAGGAAGATGAGTTTCCGTCGAGGCGACTTCATTTCAAGAAGGGAGGATGATGAGGACATCAATACCATTGTTACGCCCACAGCCCTGCTGCTATACATCTTGGACCAATTACTAGAGCTCACATACGCCAATTGAATTATCGGTACTTTCGTTTCTTGGTAGCGATTCCAATGTTCATGAGAATATGATGCTGCCTAAATTGGATACATTTGTTTTGCTTACAAATGAAGGGCCTACCATGGACAAGAAAGATGAACCTTGGAGCAAGTTCAAGCATGGAGATGTTGGCATGCGTAAGGGGAACAAGAACGGAGTTACAAGTGATGATTCCAGGACTTTGAAGCCACCCTAATGAGAGCATGAGGCCTTGGACGAAATATACAAGATGCCACTTCATAATATTCGTCCATAGGCTATTCTAGGTGTTGCGTCACCTTAATATTGGGCCAGGCCCATGTAATTTCGAAATACTTAAGTGTAGGCTGTTTTTAGAATCCGTATGTGTGGGGAAACAAGAGTTAGGGTTGGTTTCGGACCCCTCCCTCAAGGGCCACGAAATTCCCTCCTCTTTCTCCATATATACAGCCCTTAGGGCGTCGTTTAGACTTTGGGTTTTGCTTAGATTAAACGTTCGCCAAAGCTGCAACTTGGCGTGCCGTTTGTGGTCAACGACCAGAACAAAGCGCCACAGAACCCCACCTTGATCAATAAAGCTTTCATCTTATATTCGCAATATCCAGATTGCAATCTCAGTTTCTTGCTTGTTCTTCGTTTGCTCGCAGGAAAGCAGACCCTCGTGGTCAGGTTGATCGTGCTCCGGCGTGGTCAATAACCTCTGGGAGTTGGTTTAGCGATTGCTAAGGCGCGACGTCCTCGCACGTTCGTAGTCGGATCGTCAAAGTCGACTTCCTCCAAAGCGAAAACCAACATCTTATCAAAAGACGGGACACCTTTGCCTCTATCAGTCGAGGTCTCATCTTATGTATCCTTGGGGCTTGGAGAGTAGATGGAGTGTACATGGGGATGAGCGTGGGATGCTCCGCATCATCTCCCCTCCCTTGGGAAAGATCCGACCTCGGATCGTGATCCTCATCACCATGGAAGCGGTTGTCGAGACGGACTTGTAGTTGGACGAAGTTGAAGACATGGCGCATAATCCAAGTAGTCCACGGTGTCGCGGAGTGATAGACATGCAAAAGAGGAAACACATGCAACACTCGGAAATACAATGGTTAGCGCACACAAAGTGTCCATCATGTAAGAATGAGTCCGTGAGGCAAGATTGTTCATGACAAAGCACATGAAGCTTAGCAAGATAATATGAAATGAGATGTAAAGCATTCATGGGAACAAATGCAATCATTGTGCACACAATTGTGTTGTGAATATGATGAATGCCACCACGGTGCAAAATGATGTCATAGTGAGACGGTTTATCAGTAGCATGAATATGGCAATGGATGCTCAACATGTGTATGATATCATGCAATTGATGATAGGCAATGTGATCATTATGTATGAAGATGCCATCAAGAAAGATCACAACAAATTTGCTAAGGAAGTGCACAAGCTCATATATCATGGATGTCATGGAAATAGATGCAACATAATGTGAGTCAATCCATGCATAGGGTGCAAACTTGTGGTGAGTATGATATGTCCATCGAGCATGAGTATGAGCACAATCAACAAATATGGAGGTGTTGGTATACCAATGCTCGATGTTGTGGCAAGAGTGTAAAACCGAAGGTGCATCCAATAAGTCCAAGCGCTCCTCAATGGAAAGGTCCATAGAGCCAATCTCCAATGTCGCTCCTCCGTCAGGTGAGATGTATCATGTAGACAACAAGAAGGAAACAACAATGAAAGAGTGACCCATCCAATATGCGTATTTGAGGATGGCTCAAAGGGAAGGAGTTCACCTTATGAATGTTAGGAAGATGTTGGAGTTGCACATCATGTATGCCTTCACATAACCAATATGTCTCCTAACTGTAATGCCTTGTGAATCCTTCAAAATGAAAGAACATGACAAACACTCGGAAAAACAAATGAGGTTAGCGCAAGTGCAAAACCTATCATTCGTGTGGTAAGATACCGAACAAGTGTATGCATCATGCTCATCATAAGAAAGTACAAGGGAGCATTTCAAAGTATGGAGGCATATGATGTAAGAACATCCAAATACAAGAGGCTCAATCAAACAAGCATGCATCACAAGTAAAGTGTCAAAGTCTCCAAGATCAATAAGCCTAGTATGGTTGCACTCAATACAAGTGGATATGAGAGAGGCAACTAATGGACACAAGAGACAATGATCAAGATATATCATGTGAGAGGCATGAGCATATATGTCATCAACCCAAGAAAGCAAGTAATAGTGGAACATGGGTGATGCAACATAGCAAGCAATCGTATCAATTAAGTGAAGCAAGCTAGTAGTGCGAAGATGCAACGTACTAGAAGGGATCAAGGCAATCATGTCATGGGTGCAAATAGTGTGCATGAATACTTCACATGACATGTCACAAGCATGAAGGCACGATATGAGCAAAATAGCATCAATAGCATGGGGCACATGATAAACATGGCAAAAGCAACAAGGATCTCCACCAAGCATGCAAATACACATAGAGGTAGCATAATGGTTAATCATGGGTATATGCAAGCAAGGGTCACAATTGCATGGCAAAGGCATAGGAGCAAGCATAACATGCAAAGTGAACACGGGAAAATGAGCATAAGGTGACAGGTGGTAAATAGCCCATAGCCGTGTGAGAGCCAAGTAGAAGAGATGCGCGTAGTCCTTGCGCGAAGGGAACGGTGGTAAGGATAGTCCACGGGATCCCAAAGCATCATTGCTCTCAAGAGCTCGTTTAAATCAACTCATGGGATTGAGATGTTGACGAGTGTATGTGGGTACCTACACAAAACAAAGACAAAGAGAAAATTGTGTGTGCGTGGTAGATGTACACATCATCCATCATGATGCATACGTGCATGTGTCGGTTAGCACAAAATAGCCAATGCTCAAATAAATGAGATGCGTGATATAGAAACATGTCATCCATCATGATAGGTTTGTTATTATGTATGGCATAATGGAGACTCAAATTATGCAATGCATCATGAGAAATATCTAGAGCATTGTTATTCATGGAATGCATATGGTTCAAGCAATTATGGGAATCATGCAAAGTATGAAATGCATCAAGATCTCCTAATATGTATGAGGAAACTATGGGGGTCTCCTCATGAGCATTAATGGAAACATCACATGGCGAATATTGACAACATCCAAAACAATGCATATTTGGAACAATGTGATCATGGCATGGAATAGTAGACGAATTGCGCAAAGGAAGTAGTGCAATATCATCACAAGAGAAGCAAAAGCCAATGACCATCATCTCGTCATCTATGCCATAAGTGCAAATGGGATTTATTTTAATGGGGCATGCATAGTTACTATGTTGAGATTGAAATGAGGCAATATGGGAGATCTCACTCATAGCATATGACAAGTTCAATGGATTGTCAAACATATAATGTGACCAATAGAATTTTCACATGATATCCTATGAAGCATAGCATCACAACTAGGCAACTCAACATGCTCATCATCATATTCATCATAAATAGGTAAGTCAAGGCATGAAGAAGTTTTACTAGCATGAAGCATGGTAATAGGTGGGTCAACATCATGGGAGCAATCGATGGCAAGAGAGTCCACTAGTGGGACAAGAGAAGCACCATCACCTATGTTACCTTTGGAAGGTCGCTCATGAGTTGTAGGTGAGGTGTTGAAGATCGTCTCGTTGTCATCTTCATCTTGATGGAACCATGTGGGGGTGCATCATCATCCACCATGGCCATCGTCGTCTCCAATGGAGGAATAGACTGCGTCAAAGATAGGCATGTCGTCATGTAGGAGACCTAGCACCAAAGAAGAAAACACACTAGGAGTAGAGGTTAAGTCGTTAGAAATCATAGTGGCCTCATGTGTCGTGTCAACTACCTCACTCACTAAGTGTTGTGGCTCACTCACTCCCTCAAGGATGCTCTCCCTCGTATGGTGGGTGGAGTCACTCAAATGGCGCTCAACCTCACATAGGATGTGTGGCATGCTCTCATGTGTGGGGCTAGTGGTGGTCACACTCATCCTCTCATAGGAAATGCTCTCAATGTCACGTATGGTGCAATCACTCATGTCACTCATGGGGTGGTGGCTCTCCTCACATGGCAATTGGGGCATCTCGACATATATGGGTGTCGGAGAGATGTAGGTGCAAATGTCTCCATGCGCGGTCGCGTAGCTTGACTCGGAGTATGAGTCCAAAGTGGGCGTCGTCTTCATGTTGTTGAAGAGGTTCGCGCTCGTCGCCCGTGGTCGAAGGGATGGCCCTTGCTCGACCGTCGTGTCACCGTCTTGGTGTTGGAGGCCCATATGATGTGGCACCTCATAGCTCGTCTCCATGACGAAGGAGTTTCCCATGCTCGGCCATCTTCCTTTAGGGGCTTAGAAGATGGAAGTGTCGCCCTCGCTCGTAGGTAGTCGCCTTGGACTTGATGAAGTCGATGTAGGCGTGCGTGGGAAGTAGGCGAAGATGTAAATGACGTCCAAAGGCGAAGATGCCTTGAGAACACTTGGCGAAGATGCGAAGTGGTTGATGTAGCCGTAGCGCCGTCTTGGTGGTGGTCGTCTCGCGGTCTTCTCTTGTGCTTATGAAGCTCGACTTGGCGTGAAGTAGGGCTTTTTGGGACTTGTGCATTTGCGCTTGTGGAGCATCTTCATGATGATGATGTCGTTGTCGTGCTTGAGCTCGTAGTAGATGTCGTTCATCGTCGTCGTGCACATGATGCTTGGAGGTGACTTGCCCTTCATGACGATGTTGATCACGAACGTGATGGTGGTCGCCATGTAGATGTGGACGAGGACGATGTGCACTTGCGTCGTTTGCGGCGCTCAAGACTTGTGGCTTGAATGTCGCCGCCTTTGAAGATGACGAAGGGAAGAAGACTTGATCAAGGCCGAATCTCCTCCATCCTTGCATCTTGCTCCTCTTTATGTGCGGCAAGCTTCTTGTCGAAGTAGTCCCTTCTCCTTGCTTCGGAGTGATGAATGTCGATGGAGATGTTCTCGATGCGCTCTCGCAATCTTGATTGTGTGCCTTGCACTTGTCGTTGTAGATCAAAGAGAGACGCTTTGGTGATGTAGTTGTTCACGCCGTCGTTGTTGTCGAAGACCGGAGATGAAATGCCTTGCCTATCCATCACAAGACTCGAGCAAATATGAGTGGGAGAAGGAGAAGAACTTATACCAATGTACCTTGACCGATGTTGACAATGAATCAAGTTCACTCAAATGCGGACAATGAAATAGCACTATTGGTACCAATCCTTGTCGGTTCTCACACCTACACAAGTAAAGCTTATGGAGGAGCTCGGTGAGGATAGTGGCACAAAAATTTAATGCAAAATGTTAGCAAGAGTCAATAATGTTGAAAGAGATTCACAAATTGCAAGCGAAACAAATGGACCAATAGCAAAGAATGGCACGGAAACACACACACGGATAGATAAATGGGGTCGTGCAACCAAGGAATGAGCACAAAATGTGGAATCCACGGAAAACGCTTCGTGTTGCACAACTCAAGAGAGACGCTAGCACGATTCCTCAATAGGCGGATCGACACTTGTGCACAACCTATTTGATGCAAAATGGATAAACTTCTATCCCAAGTATGCTATGTATGTATGGTTCGGTGTTTCTCTCAAGATGATCCAAGATGATCGGATATGACAATCTTATATGCAATATGGTATGATGCTATGTCACTTGCTTACAAGCTTCTTTGCTCTCTTTCTTTTGCTTAAAAGCTTTATTTCTTTTTTTTTTTATGGCCACTTTGCACAATGCACAAACCAAGATAGCAATTGTGTATATGCGGAAACAAACTTGAGACACAATGGATGATATGATACCAATATGATATGGTATGGTATGCAATGGAAGGTATGATCACTAATGTGCACAAGTAATGTTGCCGGCAATACTCAAATGGCTAGTCTCGATAGGCAAGTAACGAAAAATGGGCTAGGGGTTATCAATGCAATTTGCAAGGGGAATATACAATGGTGTCGTCGAGGTTACCGTCGCTGCGATGATGAGTGGCGGTGTTCTTGATGTAGATACCAAGATGATGGAGACTCGTCCCTAAGTAGCGAAACACCTTAGGAAGCGGAAAAACCGCGAACTCAAAATCTCAAATGACAAATGTCAAATGGTGGTAGCGGGAATGCGGTGGTGGTTTGCACTTGGCAATGCGGAAGTGGAATGATGGGCTATACACGTGTCGGAGTTGAAGTTGCCGTCCCTAAGTGGCGAAACACCTTAGGAGACACAAGCCACAACTCGAAAAATCTCAATCAACAATTGGGTTAAGTTGGGTTGTCGGAAGTGTATGGTGGGCAAGGTTATGTGGAAGTGGTGGTCATGGTTGATGAAGAAGCAATCGTCCCTAAGTGGCGAAACACCTTAGGAGACTCGAATCACTACTCAAGCAACCACTAATGCTATGGGGAACAAAATTGGTTAGGTTGCGGAAGTCGGTGGTGGTTATCACGGAGGATGTGGCGGAAGCCCTAGGCAAAGATGCCAAAGTTCACAAAATTTGATGGAGTCAAAAGGTGATGGTAGTATTTTTATGGGAAGGGGATGTCAATAGCTTTAAAACGAGCTAAAGAACGTCAAAATCGGACTCGGATGAATTAGTTATGGACAAAGCGGTGAAAGCGGAAAAAACTGAAATCGAGGCCGGATATCCGGGGTCGGGGCCGGATTTCCGGGGTGTATGTCCAGAACCGTGCGAATTTTGTGCTCCAGGGCCCGGATGTCCGGCTTGGGGCGGATGTCCGGCCGGATGGCGGATGTCGACTGAGGCCGGATGTCGGCCCGACGATTCAGATCTCGTTTGGGCGGAAATTTTCGAATTGGGGCGGAAATTGATGATTTCAAGGTCAAAATTGGAGGATTTCGTGAATGGAAAGTGGGAAACTTGGGGAAATGTTAGATCCATTCAAGGTCAAAATTGGAGGGATTTCGTGAATGGAAAGTGCGGAAATTTTCGAATCCGGTATGGATGAGCGAAGCTCTATCTATGAGCTAAATCAACGCTAACCCTAAAAAGAGGAAGGGGATGAAGTATATATAGTCTTGGGGCGAAGGGTACAAGGGACAAGTCCGGATGCACGCTACAGAGGCGGGGAGGCCGGATGTCGGGCGTCGGGCGGATGTCCGGAGCTTTCGAGACGCCGGATGTCCGGGCTAGGGGCGGATGTCCGGGCCAAGTGGTCTTCAAACGCATAATCGGTGATGGGAGGCGGATTTCGGCGAGGGGGGGTATCCGGGCTTCGGAAGAGCCGGATGTCCGGAACTGGGGCGGATGTCCGGGCCCTGTAGCTGCGGCTCTTTGTGATGGGGGGCGGATGTCCGGCTTCTTTGGAAGGCGGATGTCCGGGCCAAGGGCCGGATGTCCGGGCTGTCCCGGTCCCTTTCTTCCTTCTCCTTCCCTCGCTCCTTGCACGCTTGGCCTTGGTCCTTGGGCTCTCAATGATCTCCTCGGGTGTACTGAGTATGCACAATGTCCGCGCTTGAAGTAGCATCCATGTCTTACATGCGGAAAGGGACGATTCGGAAAGGAGCGAGTTCACCTTAGGTCCAATGGCGCATAGTCGAGGTCTCATCTTATGTATCCTTGGGGCTTGGAGAGTAGATGGAGTGTACATGGGGATGAGCGTGGGATGCTCCGCATCACAAGAGGTAACCGGGTTCTTCTCCGTGAGGAGGTCTTGATTGTCTTCCCTTGAAGGGGTCTTGAATCCGCTTGGGGGATCTTCTCCGAAGAGGTCCTGAGCTCCGAGGAGAAGTAACCAAGTGGATGAGCAAGGCTCTCACACAAAATATGAGCTAAACCATTGCTAACCCTAACTAGGAGGAGGGGGTGGTCTATTTATAGTCTAAGACACAAAGGGGTAAGTGGGAAAGAGGTTACATGGGCTTGGACCGAGTCTTTGCCTGTGAGCAGGCGGAAGTTCCGGGCTCAAGTTCCGTGCAGGTTCGGCTGGGTTCGGCTATCCAGAGTTGGCGCTCGGGGCTGGCACGGACTCGGGGCCGGAGGTTTCGGGCAGGCAGGAAGGTCCGGGGCGGAAGTTCCACGTAGAGGCCGGAAGTTCGGGCTTTCGAGAAGCTTGTTCTGCTTCTTCTTCCTTCTCCTCTTCCATGCTTGGCCTTGGTCCTTGGATCCTCCATGGTCGTCTCGGTTGTACACGAGTATATGCAAGGTCCATGCATGAGGTAGTAGCCATGTCTCACATGTGGAAAGTGACGGTTCGAAGAGGAGTGAGTTCACCTTGTGTCCAATGGCGTACGGTCGAGGTCTCGTCATATGTCCTCTTGGGGCTTGAAGAGTAGTCGGAGTGTACATGGGGATGAACGTGGGATGCTCCGCATCATCTCCCCTTCCTTGGGAATGATCTGACCTCGGATCGTGATCCTCATCACCATGGAAACGGTTATCGTGGACGCACTTGTAGTTGGACGGAGTTGAAGGCATGACGCAATCCAAGTACTCCAAGGTGTCACCGGAGTGATAGACATGCAAAAAGAGCAAACACAAGCGACACTCGGAAATACAATGGTTAGCGCACACAAAATGTCCATCATGTAAGAATGAGTCCGTGCAACAAGATTGTTCGTGACAAAGCACATGAAGCTTATCAAGATGATATAGAATGATATGCAAAGCATTCATGGGAGCAAAAAGATTCATTGTGCACACAAATATGTTGTGAATATGATCAAGGCAACCACGATGCAAAATGATGTCATAGTGAGACGGTTTATCAATAGCATGAATATGGCAATGGATGCTCAATATGATTATGTTATCATGCAATTGATTGTAGGCAATGTGCTCATTATGTATGAATATGCCATCAAGAAAGATCACAACAAATTTGCTAAGGAAATGCACAAGCTCATATATCATGGATGACATGGAAATAGGTGTAACAAGACAAGCATAATCGGTGTCAATCCATGCATAGGGTGCAAACTTGTGGTGAGTATGATATGTCCATCGAGCATGACATGAGGAAGCACAATCAACAAGTATGTATGTGTTGGTGCGATGTGTCAAAGGAGTGTTGATGTACCAATGCTCGATGTCGTGGCATGAGTGGAGGTTCAAAGGTGCATCCAAGAAGTCCGAGCGCTCCTCAACTCGAAGGTCCAAAGGGTCCATCTTCAATGTCGCTCCTCCGTTCGCGAGATGTATCATGTAGATAACAAGAAGGAAACAACAATGAAAGAATAACCCATTGATGCGGAGCATCCCACGTTCATCACCATGTACACCCCGACTACTCTCCAAACCCCAAGTGGACGTATGACGAGACCTCGAATATACGCCATTGGACACAAGGTGAACTCGCTCCTCTCCGAACCTTCACTTTCCACATGTGAGACATGGTTACTACCTCAAATATGTGTGCTATGCATGACCAGGAACAAGGAGGAAGACCATGGACGAGCTAGCGAGGACGCCAAGTACAAGGACCAAGAGAAGGAGCTGCCAAGAAGCTCCAAGAATGGACGTCCGGACGACACCGGACGACCGGCCTCTCACAATGAGCGGACGTCCGCCCTTGGCGGACGACCGCGCTCAAGACCCAGCCAACGGAGGCCCCAATGAGCGGACGTCCGCCCTGCCGGACAACCAGCCCCACTCTCAAATGGCGGACGATCAAGACACGGACGTCCGGCACTGTCAACAGAGCGAATATTAACGGAAGTATGAAACTTCCGGACGTCCGGCGCCCTTCACGAGAGAGCTTCCAGACGTCCGGTGACACCGGACGACCGGTCCCTCATGAGCCACCGGACGACCGGCCCCCAGCGGACGTCCGGTACCTGTCTGCGCACAGTTTCGGGTTGAGGCCCATGTACCCCTTCACTTAGCCCCCATTTGCACTAAGACTATAAATAGACCTCCTCCTCCTCCTAGTTAGGGTAGCGTTGATTTAGCTCATTGTTAGATAGAGCTGGATCTACTCCACGGGAGAGACCGCGGCCCCTCTTCGGAGAAGATCCACCTTGGATTCAAGACCCCCTCTTGGGTGGCCCCCATCAAGACCTCCTCACGGAGAAGAACGGCTACCGTTTGTATCGTCCTTTGTTGACCTTGAATCATGTATCTCCCTTTGTGTTCATCGATCTAGCACATGTGTGATTGACCTTGTTGGTTTGAGTGATTCTCTTGTGTTTTCCCCGTGATTTCCCTCGTGTTCTTCCGCTCGTTCTTCGTGTTCCTAGTAGGGATTCTCTCCAAACGTGAAAGATCGTCCACATAGTGTTCCGCCTACATCATCTTGGATCGAGCAAGGTTGATCACGTTTTGGAGCCCCTACCCCGTGTTTTCTAGCTTGATTTGGTTGTGTTCTTCCCCAAATTCGAAAATTCCCCACCAAAAATAGCCCCAATTTTTTTGTGATTTGTTAGTGTGATGATGTTTTGTTGATTTTGATCCATGGATTAGCTTGGTTTCGAGTGGATCTAGCATTTCCCAGGTTTCCCATCTTTCATCCACGAAATCTCTTCAATTTTGACCCCAAAATCCCAAAATTCCGCCTAAAATCGCACCGGATCTCGCATCTCGCGTTGACCCCGACCCACCGGACGACCGTCACATTACCGGACGTCCGGAGCCCCTGGAATGACCGGACGTCCGTCATCCACCGGACGACCGGAACCCCTAACCCGATCTGAAATAGCAGATTTCCGACCAGACCGGACGTCCCGCCACCGGACATCCGTCCATTAGCGGACGTCCGCTACCTGTAGATATCACTTTCGGCTGATTTTGTTTTAACCATAACTAATTCATCCGAGCTCCGATTTTGGCGTTCTTTAGCTCGTTTTGAAGCTATTGACATCCCCCTTTCAACAAAAATACCACCAACATCATTTGACTCCATCAAATTTTGTGATCTTTGACATCTTTTCCTAGGGCTTCCACCACGTCCTCCGCTACTCCACCACCGACGTCCGCAACCTAACCAATTTTGTTCCCCATGGTTATTTGAGTTGTAATTCGAGTCTCCTAAGGTGTTTCGGCTACTTAGGGACGATTGCTTCTTCATCAACACCACCGCCACTTCCTCATAGTCTTACCCAACATACACTTCCACCACCCCACACTTAACAAAATTTTGTTTGTGTTGTGAGTTGTGTCTCCTAAGGTGTTTCGGCTACTTAGGGACCGTGCTTCCAACTCCGACACCGTGTATAGTTCACCATCTTACCCTCCACTTCCGCATTGCGTACACCATAACCTCCATTGCATTTACATAACCCCATTGAGCTTCATAACCACCACCGCATTCCCGCTACCACCATTGGACTTTTGTCCTTGAGATTTTGAGCTCGCGGTTTTTCCGTTTCCTAAGGTGTTTCGGCTACTTAGGGACGAGTCTACATCATCTTGTTTTCTACATCAAGAACACCGCCACTCATCATCGCAAAGGACGGTAACCTCGACGACACCATTGTATATTCCCCTTGCAAATTGCATTGATAACCCCTAGCCCATTTTGCGTTACTTGCCTATCGCAAAGGACGGTAACCTCGACGACATCCGGGCCCTGGAGCACAAAATTCGCACGGTTCTGGACATACACCCCCGGAAATCCGGCCCCGACCCCCGGATATCCGGCCCCTGGGATTTCAGTTTTTTCCGTTTCACCGTTTTGTCCATAACTAATTCATCCGGAGTCCGATTTTGACGTTCTTTAGCTCGTTTTAAAGCTATTGACATCCCCCTTCCCATAAAAATACTACCATCACCTTTTGACTCCATCAAATTTTGTGAACTTTGGCATCTTTGCCTAGGGCTTCCGCCACATCCTCCGCATAACCACCACCGACTTCCGCAACCTAACCAATTTTGTTCCCCATAGCATTAGTGGTTGCTTGAGTAGTGATTCGAGTCTCCTAAGGTGTTTGGCTACTTAGGGACGATTGCTTCTTCATCAACCACCACCACCACTTCCACATAACCTTGCCCACCATATACTTCCGACAACCCAACTTAACCCAATTGTTGATTGAGCTTTTTCGAGTTGTGGCTTGTGTCTCCTAAGGTGTTTCGGCTACTTAGGGACGACAACTTCAACTCCGACACGTGTATAGCCCATCATTCCACTTCCGCATTGCCAAGTGCAAACCACCACCGCTTTCCCGCTACCACCATTTGACATTTGTCATTTGAGATTTTCCACTTAGGGACGAGTCTCCATCATCTTGGTATCTACATCAAGAACACCGCCACTCATCATCGCAAAGGGCGGTAACCTCGACGACACCATTGTATATTCCCCGTGCAATTGCATTGTTAACCCCTCGCCCATATTGAGTCACTTGCCTATAGAGACTAGCAATTTTAGTATTGCCGGGCCAAGCTACTTGTGATCATTAGTGATCTACACCATCCATTGCATACATACCATATCATATTGGTATCATATCATCCATTGTGTCACAATATCGTTCCCGCATATACACAATAGCTATCTTGGTTTGTGCATTGTGCAAAAGTGGCCATACAAAAAAAATAAAGCTTTTAAGAAAAAGAAAGAGAGCAAAGAAGCTTGTAAGCAATAGCCATAGCATCACAATATATCATATGGTATCATATCCGATCATCTTGGATCATCTTGAGAGAAACACCGGGAACCATACATACATAGCATACTTGGGATAGAAAGTTTATCCATTTTGCATCTTATAGGTTGTGCACAAGTGTCGATCCGCCTATTGAGCAATCGTGCTAAGCGTCTCTCTTGAGTTGTGCAACACGAGCATTTTGGTGGATTCCACATTTTGAGCTCATTCCTTGGTTGCACGGCCCCATTTATCTATCCGTGTGTGCGTTTCCGTGTGCCACATATTGCTATTAGTCTACTTGTTTCTCTTGCGAATTTGTGAATCTCTTTCAACATTATTGACTCTTGCTAACATTTTTGCATCAAATTTTTGTGCCACTATCCTCACCAAGCTCTACCATAAGCCTTACTTCTGTAGGTGTGAGAACCGACAAGAATTGGTACCAATTGTGCTATTTCCTTGTTACATCATTGTGTGATCATTGATCCATTTTCAACATTGGTCAAGGTACATTTGGTCTAGTTCTTCTCTTTCTCCCACTCATATCTGCTCGAGTTTTGTGATGGATAGGCAAGGCATTTCCTCTCCGGTCTTCGACAATAACGACGGCGTGAACAACTACATCACCAAAGCGTCTATCTTCGATCTACAACGACAAGTGCAAGGCGCACAATCAAGATTGCGAGAGCGCATCGAGAACATCTCCATCGACATTCGTCACTCCGAAGCACGGAGAAGGGACTACATCGACAAGAAGCTTGCCGCACATAAAGAGGAGCAAGATGCGAGGATGGAGGAGATTCGGACCTTGCTCAAGTCTACTTCCCCTTCGTCATCTTCAAGACGGCGACGTTCAAGCTACAAGTCTTCGGAGCGCCCAAGCGATGCAAGCGCAAGTCGTCCACATCTACATGGCGACCACCATCACGTTCGAGATCAACATCGTCATGAAGCGCAAGTCACCTCCAAGCATCATGTGCACGCATTTACCCATTTAACGACATCTAGTACGAGCTCAAGCGCCGACAACGACACCATCATCATGAAGATGCTCAACAAGCCCTACATCACGTCAAGTCCAAGCTTCAAGAGCACAAAAGGCGACCGCGAGGCGACCACCACCAAGACGGCGCTTACGACTACAACAACCACTTCGGCATCTTCGCCAAGTGCTATCAAGGCATCTTCGCCTTTGGACGTACGGCATCTTCGCCTACTTCCCACGAGTACGCCTACTACGACTTCATCAAGTCCAAGGCGACCACCTACGAGGGAGGGCAACACTTCCATCTTCGGAAGCCCCTCAAGGAAGATGGTCGAGCATGGGAAATTCCCTTCGGTCATGGAGACGAGCTACGAGGTGCCACATCATATGGGCCTCCCACACCAAGAAGATGACAAGACGGTCGAGCAAGGGCCATCCCCTTCGACTACGCTGACGAGAGCGAACCTCTTCAACAACATGAAGGCAGGCGCCCATATTGGACTCATACTCCAAATCAAGCTAGGCGACCGCGCATGGAGACATTTGCACCTACATCTCTCCGACACCCACATATCATGAGATGACCCAATTGCCATGTGAGGAGAGCCACCACCACATGAGTGACATGAGTGACTCCACCCTATATGACATTGAGTGCATTTCCTATGAGAGGATGAGTGTGACCACCACTAGTCCCACACTTGAGAGCAGGCCACACATCCTATGTGAGGTTGAGCGACATTTGAGTGACTCCACCAACCATACGAGTGAGAGCATCATATTGGGAGTGAGTGAGCCACAACACTTAGTGAGTGAGGTAGTTGACACGGCATGTGAGGCCACTATGATTCCTAACGAATTAACCTCTACTCCTAGTGTGTTTTCTTCTATGGTGCTAGGTCTCCTACATGACGACATGCCTATCCTTGATGAGTCTATTCCTCCATTGGAGACGACGATGGCCATGGTGGACGATGATGCACCCCCCACATGGTTCCATCAAGATGAGGGGCGACAATGAGACGATCTTCAACACCTCAACTACAACACATGAGCGACGCTCCAACGGTCACATAGGTGATGGTGCTTCTCTTGTCCCACTAGTGGACTCTCTTGACTTCGATTGCTCCCATGATGTTGACACACCTATTACCATGCTTCATGCTAGTGAAACTTCTTCATGCCTCGACTTACCTATTTATGATGAATATGATGATGAGCATGTTGAGTTGCCTAGTTGTGATGCTATGTTCCATAGGATATCATGTGAAAATTCTATTGGTCACTTCATGTTTGACAATCCATTGAACTTGTCATATGCTATGAGTGAGATCTCCCATATTGCATCATTTCAATCTCAACATAGTAACTATGCATGCCCCATTAAGATCAATCCTATTTGCACTTATGGCATAGATGACGAGATGATGGTCGATGGCTTTTGTTTTTCATGTGATGATATTGCCATGCTTCCTTTACATGATTTATAATTCATCTACTATGTCATGCCATGATCACATTGAACCAAATATGCATTGTTTTGGATGTTGTCAATATTCTCCATGTGATGTTGCTACTCATGCTCATGAGGAGACCCCCATAGTTTCCTCACACATATTCGGAGATTTTGATTCATCTCATACTTGGCATGATTCCCATAATTGCGTGCACCATATGCATTCCATGAATAACAATGCTCTAGATATTTCTCATGATGCATTACACAATTTGAGTCTCCATTATGACAAGCATCATAACAAACCTATCATGATGGATGACATGTTTTTATATCACGCATCTCATTTATTTGAGCATTGGATATTTTGTGCTAACCGACACATGCACGTATGCATCATGATGGATGATGTGTACATCTACCACGAAATCACTATTTTATCATTGTCTTTGTTTTGTGTAGGTACCCACATACACTCGTCAACATCTCAATCCCATGAGTTGACGAAACGAGCTCTTGAGAGCAATGATGACTTGGGATCCCGTGAACTATCCTTACCACCATTCCCTTCGCGCAAGTACTACGCGCACCTCTTCTACTTGGCTCTCACACGGCTATGGGCTATTTACCACTTGCCACCTTATGCTCATTTTACCGTGTTCACTTTGCATGTTATGCTTGCTTCTATGCCTTTGCCATGCACTTGTGACCCTTGCTTGCATCTACCGTGTTTGATCATTATGCTACTTCTATGTGTATTTGCATGCTTGGTGGAGATCCTTGTTGCTATTGCCATGTTTATCATGTGCCCCATGCTATTGATGCTATTTTGCTCATATCTTGCTTTCATGCTTGTGCTATGACATGTGAATTATTCATGCCCACTATTTGCACACATGACATGCTTACCATGATCCCTTCTAGTATGTTGCATCTTCGCACTACTAGCTTGCTTGACTTGATCGCTATGATTGCTTGCTATGTTGCATCACCCATGTTCCACTATTACTCGCTTTCTTGGGTTGATGACATATATGTTCATGCCTCTCACATTATATATCTTGTTTATTGTCGCTTGCCTCCTATAGTTGCCTCTATGCTTCATGATCTTGGAGACTTGGACACTTCACTTGTGATGCATGCTTGTTTACTTGAGCCTATTGTATTTGGTTGTTCTCGCATCATATGCCTCCATACTATGAAATGCTCCCTTGTACTTTCTTATGATGAGCATGATGCATACACTTGTTGGGTATCTTACCACACGAATGATAGGTTTCGCACTTCCGCTAACCTCATTTGTTTTTCCGAGTGTTTGTTATGTTCTTTCGTTTTGAAGGATTCACAAGGCATTACCGTCATGAGACATATTGGTTATGTGAAGGCATACACGATGTGCGACACCAACATTTTCGACATCCTCATAAAGGTGAACTCCTTCCCTTTGAGCCATCCTCAAGTTTGCATATTGGATGGGTCACTCTTTCATTGTTGTTTCTTTCTTGTTGTCTACATGCTACATCTATTGGATGGAGGAGCAACATTGGAGATTGGCTCTTTGGACCTTCACATTGAGGAGCGCTCGCACTTATTGGATGCATCTTTGGAATTCCACTCATGCTACGACATCGAGCATTGGTACACCACCATCTCCATATTTGTTGATTGTGCTCATACATGTCATGCTCGATGGACATATCATTCTCACCACAAGTTTGCACCCTATGCATGGATTGACACACATTATGATTGTCTTGTTGCACCTCTTCCCATGTCATCCATGATGTATGAAATTGTGCATTTTCTTAGCAAATTTGTTGTGATCTTTCTTGATGGCATCTTCATACATAATAATCACATTGCCTATCATCAATTGCATGATAACATAATCATGTTGAGCATCCATTGCCATATTCATGCTATTGATAAACCGTCTCACTATGACATCATATTGCACCATGGTTGCATTGCCCATACTCATAACACAATTGTGTGCACAATGATTGCATTTGTTCCCATGAATGCTTTGCATACCATTCTAGATCATCTTGATAAGCTTCATGCGCTTTGTCACGAACTATATTGCCGCACGGACTCATTCTTACATGATGGGCACTTTGTGTGCGCTAACCATTGTATTTCCGAGTGTTGCTTGTGTTTGCTCTTTTTGCATGTCTATCACTCCGGCGACACCTTGGACTACTTGGATTGCGCCATGTCTTCAACTTCGTCCAACTACAAGTCTGTCTACGACAACCGTTTCCATGGTGATGAGGATCACGATCCGAGGTCGGATCTTTCCCAAGGGGAGGGAGACGATGCGGAGCATCCCACGTTCATCACCATGTACACCCGACTACTCTCCAAACCCCAAGTGGACGTATGACGAGACCTCGAATATACGCCATTGGACACAAGGTGAACTTCGCTCCTCTCCGAACCTTCACTTTCCACATGTGAGACATGGTTACTACCTCAAATATGTGTGCTATGCATGACCAGGAACAAGGAGGAAGACCATGGATGAGCTAGCGAGGACGCCAAGTACAAGGACCAAGAGAAGGAGCTGCCGAAGAAGCTCCAATGAGCGGACGTCCGGACGACACGGACGACCGGCCTCTCACACAATGCGGACGTCCAGCCCTTGGCGGACGACCGGCGCCTAAAGACCCAGCCAACACAGGCCCCAACGAGCGGACGTCCGGCCCGCCCCGGACGACCGCCCCACTCTCAATGGCGGACGATCAAGACACCGGACGTCCGGCACCTGTCAACAGAGCGAATATTAACGGAAGTATGAAACTTCCGGACGTCCGGCACCCCTTCATAGAGAGCTTCCAGCGGACGTCCGGTGACACCGGACGACCGGTCCCTCATGAGCCACCGGACGACCGGCCTCTAGCGGACGTCCGGTACCTGTCTGCGCACAGTTTCGGGCTGAGGCCCATGTACCCCTTCACTTCGCCCCCATTTGCACTAAGACTATAAATAGACCTCCTCCTCCTCCTAGTTAGGGTAGCGTTGATTTAGCTCATTGTTAGATAGAGCTTCGCTCATCCATACCGGATCTACTCCACGAGAGAGACCGCGGCCCCTCTTCGGAGAAGATCCACCTTGGATTCAAGACCCCCTCTTGGGTGGCCCCCATCAAGACCTCCTCACGAAGAAGAACGGCTACCGTTTATATCGTCCTTTGTTGACCTAGCCGGAGGACATCAATACCATTGTTACGCCCACAGCCCCTGCTGCTATACATACTGGACCAATTACTAGAGCTCGCGCACGCCAATTGAATTATCAGGTACTTTCGTTTCTTGGTAACGATTCCAATGTTCATGAGAATATGATGCTGCCTAAATTGGATACATTTGTTTTGCTTACAAATGAAGGGCCTACCATGGACAAGAAAGATGAACCTTGGAGCAAGTTCAAGCATGGAGATGTTGGCATGCGCAAGGGAACAAGAACGGAGTTACAAGTGATGATTCGGGACTTTGAAGCCACCCTAATGAGAGCATGAGGCCTTGGACGAAATATACAAGATGCCACTTCATAATATTTGTCCATAGGCTATTCTAGGTGTTGCGTCACCTTAATATTGGGCCAGGCCCGTGTAATTTCGAAATACTTAAGTGTAGGCTGTTTTAGAGTCCGTATGTGTGGGGAAACAAGAGTTAGGGTTGGTTTGGACCCCTCCTCAAGGGCCACGAAATTCCTCCTCTTTCTCCATATATACAGCCCTTAGGGCGTCGTTTAGACTTTGGGTTTTGTTTAGATCAAAAGTTCGCCATAGCTGCAACTTCACAGATTTCGCTTTGTGTTGAACGACCAGACCAAGGCGTCTCAGAACCCCACCTTCATTAATAAAGCTTTCATCTTATATTCGCAATATCCAGATTGCAATCTTAGTTTCTTGCTTGTTCTTCGTTTGCTCGCAGGAAACAGGCCCTCGTGGTCAGGTTGATCGTGCTCCGGCGTGGTCAATAACACTCGGAAGTTGGTTTAGCGATTGCTAAGGCGCCGACGTCTCGCCGCGTCGTAGTCGGATCGTCAAGGTCGACTCCCACGAAGCGATAGCCACCATCTCATCGAAACATCGGGACACCTTTGCCTCTATCAAGTGGTATCAGATTTTTAGGTTGCTCGGTGAGATTTTACAGTTTTCATAGATTAGATCGAGTCTGTTCTTCATACCTAAAGTCCACGAAAAAGCCACAAAAAAATTAGGGTTAGTTCATCATATCCGAACCAATCTGAGCCTTCGCATAATCTTTTTAGGGTTTTTGCTTTGTTGAATTTGCGGTTGCATCGTCGTGTCAAGTTGCTTGTCTTAGAGTCTAGTCTTTTAGATTTTAGATTTCTGGTAAAAAGTTGTCAAGACGCCGCCGCACCATCATCATCGCCTTGCCATCTACCACCATTGCTTATCCGCCACCACTCTGAATCCGTATCCATATACCACCACGAATCCGTATCCATATACCACCACCAATCCGTATCCATATACCACCACCAATCCGTAGCCATATACCACCACCGCTACCATATACCACCACCGCTGCCATATACCACCACCATATATCCACCACCAATCCGAGTTCTTCTCATATTAGGTTTGTTTTCGAGATCCATCTAAATTCGATTCGTGTTTTCCTTGCTGCGTGAGGTTTTGGAAAAAAAGAGTCCGAAACCACCCTCGTTTAGGCCCAAAATTTTCCGAAAACGCACTTGTCGAAAAATTTTCTGGCTATCCTATTTCTAGGTGTTTCTAAGCGTATTGAGGCGATCGCCATTATAGAAAGTTTTTTGACCCGTTTCAGCTTTTTTGGGTCGGGCAGAAAAAAAAAATTGGTCGAAAAAATTTCGTGCCCATCCTGTCGGTTTGACACGGCAAGAGTTTTGAGACACTTCGCCATTATAGTGATTTTCCATAAAAAAAGAGAGCAGCAAAAAAAAGCAGCAAAAAAAAGCGGAAAAAAAATTCCAGAGTGTGCTTTTACCTTGTTTCCGTGCAGCTCCGCGATTTTGTTAGTGTTCTAGGCTCGCGTCTCTAGCACGGTCTAGCCTAGGACCCGACAAGATCTGCGTCGTTGAGCGTTTATTCAACTTTGCATCTCGAATTGATTATTCTTGACCCTTTTGCTACCATATTATAAGCCTTCCCAGCTCCACATACATCTACATCGTGCGTTTGACTCTCCCCAGTAATCGCTCTATCCATGATTTGAGAGTTTTGACTACATCGGTGGCAGATCACCGCGTGCTGCTGTGTAATATCTGGTAATTATTTGTGATTTGCTTGACGGATTTGTGACTGTCCTCCACACCACCACCACCACTTACTAGTAGCCTGTCGAATCATATTCTTGTGTGTTTCTATTGCTTGCTAACCATGGCAGGATCACAAGCCGACGAGACTGACAGGGAGAACATGACAAACAAAGCGCTACATGATAAGTTTCAACAAATGATGAGTGGGCAGGTGGAAGATGTTCTAAATAGATTTGAAGAGGCCATGGAGAAGATAGATGGCATTGAGAAGGCGTTCGAAACAAAGCTCGATAACAAGTTTAATGAATTGCTCGCGCGTCTACCACCACCACCACCGGCTGCACCTAATGCACCTCTACAACAACAACAACGACTACCTCCACATCGCGAAGCAACCCTCCGCCGAAGCGAGCCGTGTCCCTCTTCACTGGCCAAGCTGCTTTGGTGTCATTGTTGATACTTCGTGGCTCCTGCTGGCGATGTGGGGAGGATGATTATGTGAGAGAGTACGAGGATGAGGTTGATCAACTTGAACTACGTGCAACCACCACACCACAACCACCGGCACCACAACTACCCGGTCGTCCACATGCAAATAATGGCAATGTTAGGGCTCCCCCTCAGTGTCGAGATCATGACCATCTCCCTAAATTGAAGTTGAATATTCCACCATTTGAGGGTAGATATGTTCCTGATGTATATCTTACTTGGGAGTTAGAAACTGAACAACGATTTACATGTTTACAATATCCTGAGGAGATACGTGTTCCCGCTGTTGTTTGTGCTTTCACTAGCTTTGCATGTGTTTGGTGGTCTGAACATTGTAGATTATATCCTGTTCCAGCTACTTGGGCTGCTTTGAAAACTGCTATGCGTACTCGTTGGGTTCCACCATATTATCAACGTGAATTACTTCAAAAATTGCAGCGCTTAAGACAAGGAAAAAATTCGGTAGAAGAATATTATCAGAATTACAAACTGGCTTGATTAGATGTGGTATTGTTGAGGAGAATGAAGCTATGCTTGCACGTTTTCGGGTGGATTAAATAGAGATATTCAGACCATTCTAGACTACAAGGATTATACTAATATCACTCGATTATTCCATCTTGCTTGTAAAGCTGAACGTGAAGTGCAGGATCGGCAGTGCGTTGGCGGACTAACTTTTCTGCAGGTCGACCTTCATCATGGACACCACGTGCATCATCTACTTCCACACGTTCTACTACACGGCACCTCCGTCGGCTGCCACCTCCAACCGTGATACAAGAAAGCAGGCACAACCACCACTATCTCGCCAAGAGCGCTTTTCTTTGGGACTACACAGAGCTCTTCTTCTTCCATGGCGTCAACAGGGCACACAAGTGATATTATTTGTCGTCGTTGTAAGGGAAGAGGACATTTTGCCAGATTATGCCTATCTCTGCGTGTGTTGATTGCTTCTGAGGATTGTGGGTTTGTGTCCGCTAGTGACTATGATGAAGAGACTTTGGCTCTCATTACACATGAAGAACATGATGGTGATGATTCTGATCATGAGACGCAATACATGGCTCGAAGATCTTGTGGTATGAATGTTTAGTTGCTCAACGTGTTTTGAGTGTGCAGGTTACACAAGCTGAGCAAAATCAGAGGCATAACTTGTTCCATACAAAGGGAGTTGTGAAGGAACGCGTTCTATTCAAGGCGTCATCATAGATGGAGGGAGCTGCAACAACTTGGCTAGCATGGATATGGTGGAGAAGCTTTCTCTCACCACAAGACCACATCCACATCCTTACTACATCCAATGGTTCAACAACAGCGGCAAGGTTAAGGTAACACGTCTTTGTTCGTGTGTATTTTAGTATCTCTACATATGCTGATTATGTTGATTGTGATGTGGTACCTATGCAAGCATGTTCCTTATTACTTGGTAGACCATGGCAATTTGATAAAAATTCTGTACACCATGGTAGAAACAATCAGTATACTCTTGTTCACAAGGATAAAAATATTACTTTGCTTCCTATGACTCCTGATTCAATTTTGAAAGATGATATTAATAGAGCTAATAAAGCAAAACAGGAGAAAAACAAGAGTGAAAATCAGATTGTGGCAAAAGAATTTGAGCAACAAATGAAGCCTAATAATAAACCATCTAATGTTGCTTCTGAAATTAAACTGAAAAGTGCATGTTTACTTGCCACCAAATCTGATATTGAGGAGCTAGATTCTAGCAAATCTGTTTGCTATGCTTTTGTGTGCAAAGAGGCATTATTTTCATTCGAGGACGTGCCCTCCTCTTTGCCCCCTGCTGTCACTAACATCTTGCAAAAGTTCGCTGACGTCTTCCCACAAGACGTACCACCGGGATTACCACCTATTCGAGGGATTGAGCATCAAATTGACTTAATTCCCGGTGCATCGCTACCCAACCGTGCACCATACCGTACCAATCCAGAGGAGAGAAGGAGATTATGCGTCAAGTACAGGAGCTGCTCGACAAAGGTTATATACGTGAATCTCTTAGTCCTTGTGCTGTTCCTATTATACTAGTGCCTAAAAAGGATGGTACGTCGCGTATGTGTGTTGATTGTAGAGGCATTAATAATATTACTATTCGTTATCGTCATCCTATTCCCAGGCTAGATGATATGCTAGATATATTGAGTGGCTCTACAATATTCTCCAAAGTTGATTTGCGTAGTGGATACCATCAAATTCGTATGAAATTGGGAGATGAATGGAAAACAGCATTTAAAACTAAGTTTGGTTTATATGAGTGGTTAGTCATGCCTTTTGGGTTAACTAATGCACCTAGTACTTTCATGAGACTAATGAACGAAGTTTTACGTGCTTTCATTGGACGATTTGTGGTAGTCTATTTTGATGATATACTGATTTATAGCAAATCTGATGAGGACATCAATACCATTGTTACACCCACGGCCCCTGCTGCTATACATACTGGACTAATTACTAGAGCTCGCGCACGCCAATTGAATTATCAGGTACTTTCGTTTCTTGGTAACGATTCCAATGTTCATGAGAATATGATGTTGCCTAAATTGGATACATTTGTTTTGCTTACAAATGAAGGGCCTACCATGGACAAGAAAGATGAACCTCGGAGCAAGTTCAAGCATGGAGATGTTGGCATGCTTAAGGGAAACAAGAACGGAGTTACAAGTGATGATTCCAGGACTTTGAAGCCACCCTAATGAGAGCATGAGGCCTTGGACGAAATATACAAGATGCCACTGTAATATTCGTCCATAGGCTATTCTAGGTGCTGCGTCACCTTATTATTGGGCCAGGCCCATGTCATTTCGAAATACTTAAGTGTAGGCTGTTTTTAGAGTCCGTATGTGTGGGGAAACAAGAGTTAGGGTTGGTTTGGACCCCTCCCTCAAGGGCCACGAAATTCCCTCCTCTTTCTCCATATATACAGCCCTTAGGGCGTCGTTTAGACTTTGGGTTTTGTTTAGATTAAAAGTTCGCCATAGCTGCAACTTCACGTACTTCGTTTGTGTTCAACGACCAGACAAAGGCGTCACAGAACCCGACCTTGATCAATAAAGCTTTCATCTTATATTCGCAATATCCAGATTGCAATCTCAGTTTCTTGCTTGTTCTTCGTTTGCTCGCAGGACACAGACCCTCGTGGTCGGAGTTGATCGTGCTCGGCGTGGTCAATAACCTCTCGGAGTTGGTTTAGCGATTGCTAAGGCGCGACGCGCCCTCAAGACGCTCGTAGTCGGATCGTCAAGGTCGACTTCCTCCAAAGCGAAAACCAACATCTCATCGAAAGACGGGACACCTTTGCCTCTATCACCTTGAATCATGTATCTCCCTTTGTGTTCATCGATCTAGCACATGTGTGATTGACCTTGTTGGTTTGAGTGATTCTCTTGTGTTTTCCCCGTGATTTCCCTCGTGTTCTTCCGCTCGTTCTTCGTGTTCCTAGTAGGGATTCTCTCCAAACGTGAAAGATCGTCCACATAGGGTTCCGCCCTACATCACCCATCCAATATGCATATGTGAGGATGGCTCAAAGGGAAGGAGTTCACCTTTATGAGAATGTCGAAAATTTTGATGTTACGCCTTGTGTATCCTTCAAAATGAAAGAACATGACAAACACTCGAAAAAACAAATGAGAGCGGAAATGCAAAACCTATCATTCGTGTGGGAAGATACCCAACAAGTGTATGCATCATGCTCATCATAAGGAAGGACAAGGGAGCATTTCATAGTATGGAGGCATATGAAGCGAGAACAACCAAATACAAGAGGCTCAAGTAAACAAGCATGCATCACAAGTAAAATGTCAAAGTCTCTAAGAGCAATAAGCATAGATGCAACAATTGGAGGCAATCGACAATGAACAAGATATATCATGTGCGAGGCATGAACATATATGTCATCAACCCAAGAAAGCGAGTAATAGTGATGCGGAGCATCCTACGATCATCACCATGTCAAGAGTCCGTTTGGCAAGTGACAAGTGCGACCTCTACTTCTCATACATAAAGGTGAATCTTCTCCTTTACACGTGCTCACTTGACCCCTTCGAGGATGGTATACTACTTGACACTTCTCCCGTGTGCATGCATAGGTATTGTTGGAGCTTCACGGATGTCGAGGAGGAGTGCAAGCGCCAAGGAACAACTACACCATCCGTGAGGGAAGCTCGAAGCGACGACGGAAGAAGACGATGTCATTGAAGCATACGGCCGGACATCCGCCAAGGGCGGACATCCGCACTGTGATCGCCCACGAACTGCACCAGAAGGCCAAAGCATCATCGGCCGGACATCCGCCCAGGTGCCCGGACATCCGCGCCACGCCACAACCCGGACATCCGCATCGCCCGGAAATCGGTGTGAGGCACCCGGCCGTATACACCCTTTCGGGCCGGACATCCGGCCAACCGCCCGGACATCCGGCGTCTCACGAGAGCTCGGACATCCGCCCCCGGACATCCGCGCTACCGTCAGCTACAGAGTCGGGCCAAAGGCCCATGTATCCCTTTCCCACTTACCCCTTCGTGGCTAAGACTATATATACTCCTCCCCCTCCTCCTAGTTAGGGTTAGCAAATATGATAGCTCATTCTTAGGTGAGCTTTGCTCCTACCTCTACTCTTGAAAGAGAGAGACTCCTACTCCATTGGAGGCCAAGACCTCCATCTAGGAGAAGATCCTGCGGATATATCATCAAGACCCCTCTTGGGCGGACCCCTTCAAGACCTCCTCACGGAGATGAACTCTACCTTGTATCTTTCCCTTTGTTGTTCGTGTACCTTGTGGATCTTGTGTGTTTGATTGTCTAGTGGATGTGTGATTGGACTTGTTCTTGAGTGTTTCTCCTTGTGATTTCTCTCCGTTCTTCCCCGCGTTCATCGTGTTCTTCGAGGGATCCCACTCCAAACGTGAAAGATCGGCCTACACCGGGTTAGCCCCGTATCATATGGTATCATGAGCCACGTTGATCACGTTTTTGGAGCCCCTACCCCGTGTTTTCTAGCTTGATTTTGTTGATTTCGTCCTAAATCCGAAAATCCCCACCAAAAATAGCCCCAAATTTTTTTGTGATTTGTTAGTTTTGATGATGTTTTGTTGATTTTGATCCATGGATTTGCTTGGTTTCAAGTGGATCTAGCATCTCCCAAGTTTCCCCATCTTCCATCCACGAAATCTCTCCAATTTTGACCTTGAAATCATCAATTTCCGCCCCCAAATCGAGTTCCTCGAGTTCATCCTCGGATTTGGAGCCCGGACATCCGGCCCGACCCCCGGACATCTGGCCAGCCCGGAAATCCGGCCATTAGCCCGGACATCCGGCTCCTGGAGCGCATCGCGCGCGGTTCTGGACATCAGACCGGCCCGACCCCCGGATGTCCGGCCCCTGGGATTTCAGTTTTTTCTGTTTCACCGTTTCGGCCATAACTAATTCATCCGGAGTCCGATTTTGACGTTCTTTAGCTCGTTTTGAAGCTATTGACATCCCCCATCCCACAAAAATACCACCAACACCATTTGACTCCATCAAAATTTCCAAAATTTGGCAAGTTTGCCTAGGCCCTCCACCATATCATCCGCATAGCCACCACCGACTTCCGCAACCTAACCCATTTTGTTCCCCATAGCATTTGAGGTTGTTTGAGTAGTGACTTGAGTCTCCTAAGGTGTTTCGGTTACTTAGGGACGGTTGCTTCTTCTCCAACCACCACCATACCTTCCGCATAACCATGCCCACCATACATTCCACCCCCAACTTAACCCAATTTTGTTTGAGTTGTGAGTTGTGTCTCCTAAGGTGTTTCGGCTACTTAGGGACCACGTGCTTCCAACTCTTACACCGTGTATAGTCAATCATTTCACTTCCGCATTGCCAAGTGCAAACCACCACCGCTTTCCGCTACCACCATTTGACATTTGTCAGTTGAGATTTTGAGTTGTGGTTTTTCCGTTTCCTAAGGTGTTTCGGCTACTTAGGGACGAGTCTCCATCATCTTGGTCTACATCAAGAACACCGCCACTCATCATCTCAAAGGACGGTAACCTCGACGACACCATTATATATTCCCTTGCTATTGCATTGATAACCCCTAGCCCATTTTGCGTCACTTACCTATCGAGACTAGCCGTTTGAGTATTGCCGGCAACATTACTTGTGCACATTAGTGATCTACACCATCCATTGCATACATACCATATCATATTGGTATCATATCATCCATTGTGTCACAATATTGTTCCCGCATATACACAATTGCTATCTTGGTTTGTGCATTGTGCAAAGTGGCCATACAAAAAAAAGAGAATAAGCTTTTAAGCAAAGAAAGAGAGAGAGCAAAGAGCTGGTAAGCAAGAGCCATAGCATCATACCACAATACATCATATGGTATCATACTTGATCATCTTGGATCATTGTGTGAGAAACACCGGGAACCATACATACATAGCATACTTGGGATAGAAGTTTACCCATTTTGCATCTTATAGGTTGTGCACAAGTGTCGTATCCGCCAATAGAGCAATCGTGCTAGCGTCTCTCTTGAGTTGTGCAACACGGCGTTTTCCGTGGATTCCACATTTTGTGCTCATTCCTTGGTTGCACGACCCCATTTATCTATCCGTGTGTGTGTTTCCGTGTGCCACATATTGCTATTGGTCTACTTGTTTCGCTTGTAATTTGTGAATCTCTTTCAACATTATTGACTCTTGCTAACATTTTGCATCAAATTTTTGTGCCACTATCCTCACCGAGCTCTACCATAAGCTTTACTTGATAGGTGTGAGTGAACAAGTCCGGTACCAATTCCACTATTCTTTCATCTCACATTGAATGAAACGGGATACATCCTCAACTTTGGGAAAAGGTAACTTGGTATTGTTTATCTCATTTCCTACTCACCTCTACTCGAGTCTTGTGATGGATAGGCAAGGCATTTCCCCTTCGGTCTACAACAACAACGACGAGTTCGATGCCACGAACAACTCCACCGATGCCAAGATGCAAGCTCAAATGGAGGAGATTAAAGCCCTCATCAAGTCCTACAAGCGATCTTCCTCATCTTCGAGAAGACGCTCAAGAGCACATGCTTCCGAGCTACCATCTCCGGCAAGTTCACATCGGCATCGACACCATCACCACCAAGAATGTGAAGGTCATGAGCTCAACACCAACAACCGCTCAACGACTTCACCATCTCCCTTGGCATCTTCGTCAAGCAACCTCAAGGCATCTACGCCTACGGCCATACGACATCTTCGCCAACAAGCACCCCAAGACTACGCTCAAGAGAATCTCCCCAAGCTCAAGTCCGCGACTTCCACGAGCTACTACGACCTTGACACCGACCACAAGATTCCTTTCTATGGGACTCAAGAACCCGAGGAGTACCTCGAGTGGGAGCGTTTAATGGACGACTACCTCAAGCTACATCAAGTTCCTCCCGAAGATCAAGTGAAGTGCGCCACAAGAAACTTCCACGACTACGCCTCGACATGGTGGCTTCACACACCTTTGGAGTGCTACGAGATGGGTTGGCCCAAGATGAAGAGAGCTTTGCGGCGAGAGTTCTTGCCTCCAACCTACACGGAACAACTTCGACGCCAATTGGAGAACACCATCCAAGGATCCAAGTCCATCGACCAGTACTTCAAGGAGATGAAGATTGCCTTCTGACGAGCAGCGTGGACGACCCCATTTCGATGAAGTTTCACTTCATGATGGGATTGAACAACGACATCTTCAAGACTATCTTCCTCGAGAACTACAAGTCCATCGACGACTACTACATTGGTGCTCTCAAGGCGGAACAAGAATTCATGAAGGCCAAGGCTTCTCCACCCCAAGCATACTTCGCGGCGACCAAGCTCTACGACAAGCATGAGGCTAGTACCACCACGATGTCCAAGCCCGACAAGCTCCAAGACGATGCTCCCAAGTGCAACTTCACCGCCATCCCTCTTTGTGGCATTGATGATGCCGAGTCTACCTTGACTCTTTTTCAAGATGGTGCGGCGACAAGTACAACCACGGAGACATTCAAGGACAAAGCTTTGGAGGCAAGCGACAAGGTGGCGAGCAAGGATGATGCTTCCATCTTAGGAGGCGAGAGTGATGTTGTGCCATCTTCGGCCTTCATCCACGACGAGAGTGATATTGAGCCATCTTCGGCCTTCATCCACGACGAGAGCGATGATGTGCCATCTTCGGCCTTCATCCACGACGACGACTACGAGACCATTGAGCATGGGATTTTCCCTTCGACCACGGCGGCGTCCGATGACTTGAGTGACTTTTGCCACCATATTGAGAGTGAGAGTGACTTCACCACTAGCCCCATACATGATGAGCTGCCCCAATTCCCATGTGAGGAGAGCCACAACCCCACCACTTGAGTGACATGAGTGACTCCACCATGTGTGAGATTGAGTGCACCTATTTTGAGGGAGTGAGTGAACCACCACATAGAGAGAGTGAGATAGTTGATAGGTCTAGTGAGGCCATTTGCATTTCTAACAACTTGACCTCTACCTCTATTGTGTCTTCTCATTTGGTGCTAGGTCCCATTTATGATGACGGGCCGATCCTCGACGACTTCGTCCTCCCTTTGGACAAGACGATGGCCATGGTGGAATATGATGCACCCCCACATGGTTCCATCAAGATGAAGATGACCACCATTTGGTCTTTCCCACCTCACCTACACCACTTGAGTGGAATGAACAAGGTAACATAGGTGAAGGTGATGCTCAAGTACCACTAGTGGACATTCTTGACATTGATTGCTTGCATGATGTTGATCCACCTAGTACCTTGCTTCATGCTAGTATGATTTCCCCATGTGATGATTTGCCCATTTATGATGAATATGATGATTCTCATGTGGAGTCTATTAGTAGTGATGCCATGTTACATAGGATTTCTTGTGACAATTCTTTAGGTCACATCATGTTTAATAATCCGCTTGACTTGTCATATGCTATGCATGAGATCAACCATATGTCTTATTTGCAATCTCTTCATAGTGACTATGCATATGCCATTAAAATGAACCCAATTTGCACATATGGCATAGATGACAAGCCCATGGTTATTGGCATTTGTTTTTCTTGTGATGATATTGATATGCTTCCTTTGCATCATTTATCTCATATGCCATGCCATAACTACCTAGCTTCGGATATGCATTGTTTTGGATGTTGTCCATTTTCTCCATATGATGTTTCCAATATTGCTCATGAGGAGACCCCATAGTTTCCTCATACATTTTAGGAGATTTTGATTCATCCTATACATTGCATGATCCCAATACTTGTGTGCACCATATGCTCCCCATGAATAAACATGATATTGATGTGCCATATACTTGCATTCTCAATTTCTGTCCGCATCGTGTCATACATAATAACTATTCTTTCATGATGGATGACATGTTCTTATACCATGCATCAAATTTCTTTGAGCGATGCTTATCTTGTGCTAACTCACATGTGCACATACACATCATGATGGATGATGTGTACATTTACCACACGCACAATTTCTTTGGTTTGTGTCTCTTCTGTGTAGGTGCCCATGAATACTTGTCGACCTCGCAATCCCACGAGTTGACAAAATGAGCTCTAGAGAGCAACGATGATTTGGGATCCCATGGATTGTCTTTCCCACCGCTCTCTCCGCGCAAAGACTTCCCGCATTTCTTCTACATGGCCCTCACTTGGCTATGGGTTATTGTCCATTACATATTCTATGCCCATCTTGCCATGTTCACTTTGCATGATATGCCCATCCCTATGCCTTTTCCATGCATTTGTGACCCATGCTTTGCTTTACACATGATGATTGACTCTCATACTTTTATGTGTTTTTGCTAGCTTTGTTGAGTTATCACTTGTTAGTGCCATGTTCTATTCATGACCCATTCCTATGATGATACTTTCATCTTTCTTTGTGTTCGTGCTTGCGATATGTCATGTGCATTTTCTTTGCCTATTATTTGCTCACATGACATGATTGCCATGATTTACTCTAGTGTGTTGCATCTTCGCTCCACTAGTTTGCACGACTTGATTACAATGCTTGCTTATGTTGCATCACCAATGATTCATACTTGCTCATTTCATGCGGTTGATGACAACCATCTATATGCTTTGCACATGATTCATATTGCTTCTTGTCATATATCTCTATGTGTTGCCTCCCTCATGCTAGATGATTTGCCATGTATTGAGTGCAACAATGATTCTCTTCTTGCTCATGAGATTGCCCCATAGCATTCTCGCATATATTTGGAGATTTTGACATAATTCTTGTGAAGCATGCTTGTCTTACTTCTTTGCACCATATACCTAGTGCCATGAATATTGCCATTGTTGCATCATATTATTCATGCACTTGTTCTTCTAATGGTTTTGTGCAAAGATGAGAACCATCATGATGGATGATGTGTTTGTCTACCATGCATACTTTCTTTGTTTTGTTTTGTGCATGTGTAGGATACTTGGACTTCGCATCGACTTCCACTTCACGTGAGTTGACCATTCGAGCTCTTGAGAGCGAGCCTCTTACATTCTACCACGACTCGCTTCTACACCACATTTCCTACCACTTCGGCATTGTGAAGAATGCACAAGGACACGCTTTCAAGGTGACATCCTTCTTGACCTTGGATATTGTGGATCATACTTCATGTGTTGCTTGCACTATTTGCACGCATGGTCGAGATATTGCTTTCACCCATGATTGCCACATTTCCATTCTTCATGACATATGTACCTTGTGTGTTGCAACCAATTCTTGGATTACTTGCCCTATGATATGCTTGGTTGCACCAATGTCATTTCTTCACATATGCCATGTGCCATTGCTTGTCTCATGCTTGACTTGATTGCCTCACACATGATGAACAATTGCTCTTTATATTGTGTTGAGTGCTACACTATATTCACTACACCCTATGCACGTTATGTTTGGATTGTCTTGCACTTGACCCATGTGTTTAGACACTTCATTTTATTTGGTGTTGTGAATCCTTCCTATGCCTACCATAGACCTTTCATTGAGCAATTTGTGAATGCTTGCTATGACCTCGAGGTAGATGCTTATGCTCTTGTCACACATATTTGCATCTCTACCTCACATTTACATGCTTGTTCCCATGATATTTTTGCTTGTGCTCGATTGATATGCTTACATGCCATGTCACAATCCTTTGTCACACCCTATGCTATGCTTGATGACAACACTTGTTTGGTGAATCACCTCTTGAATGCTTGGTTTTGCACTAACGCTAACCACATTTGTTTTTCCAATTGTTTGTTCTATTTACTCCTTTTGAAGGAATCACAAGATGGTGCGACATTGGAGAGTGCCCATTTCGAGCTTCAAGATGACGAGAGCTTGGTGATCGACCACTTTGACACGACACCGCCATCTCTTTCCCATGGTGATTTGGTTTTCGATCCGAGGTCGGATCTTTTCCAAGGGGGAGGGGATGATGCGGAGCATCCTACGGTCATCACCATGTCAAGAGTCTGTTTGGCAAGTGACACGTGCGACCTCTACTTCTCATACATAAAGGTGAATCTTCTCCTTTACACGTGCTCACTTGACCCCTTCGAGGATGGTATACTACTTGACACTTCTCCCGTGTGCATGCATAGGTATTGTTGGAGCTTCACGGATGTCGAGGAGGAGTGCAAGCGCCAAGGAACAACTACACCATCCGTGAGGGAAGCCTGGAAGCCACGACGGAAGAAGACGATCTTCTTTGAAAGCTGTTGGCCGGACATCCGGGCCAAGGCGGACATCCGGCGCTGTCTGATCGCCCTAATCGCACCAGCAGAAGGCCAAAAGCATCGGCCGGACATCCGGCCGTGTGCGGACATCCGGCGCCACGCCACAGCCGGACATCCGCATCGCCCCGAAAATCCGGTGTGAGGCACGAAGCGAAGGCCACCCGCTCGGGCGGACATCCGGCCAACCGCCCGGACATCCGGCGTCTCACGAGAGCCGGACATCCGGCCCCAGCCGGACATCCGGCGCCTTTGCTGCCTTGATCGGGCCAAAGGCCCATGTATCCCTTTCCACTTACCCCTTCGTGGCTAAGACTATATATACTCCTCCCCCTCCTCCTAGTTAGGGTTAGCAAATATGATAGCTCATTCTTAGGTGAGCTTTGCTCCTACCTCTACTCTTGAAAGAGAGAGACTCCTACTCCATTGGAGGCCAAGACCTCCATCTAGGAGAAGATCATGCGGGATATATCATCAAGACCCCCTCTTGGGCGGACCCCTTCAAGACCTCCTCACGGAGATGAACTCTACCTTGTATCTTTCGCTTTGTTGTTCGTGTACCTTGTGGATCTTGTGTGTTTGATTGTCTAGTGGATGTGTGATTGGACTTGTTCTTGAGTGTTTCCCCTTGTGATTTCTCTCCGTTCTTCCCCGCGTTCATCGTGTTCTTCGAGGGATCCCACTCCAAACGTGAAAGATCGGCCTACACCGGGTTAGCCCCGTATCAAATAGTGGAACATGGGTGATGCAACATAGCAAGCAATCATAGTGATCAAGTCCAGCAAGCTAGTAGTGCGAAGATGCAACATACTAGAAGGAATCATGGCAAGCATGTCATGGGTGCAAATAGTGTGCATGAATACTTCACATGACATATCACAAGCATGAAGGCAAGATATGAGCAAAATAGCATCAATAGCATGAGGCACATGATAAACATGGCAATAACAACAAGGATCTCCACCAAGCATGCAAATACACATAGAAGTAGCATAATTGTGAATCATGGGTAAATGCAAGCAAGGGTCACAATTGCATGGCAAAGGCATAGAAGCAAGCATAACATGCAAAGTGAACAGGGAAAATGAGCATAAGGTGACAAATGGTGGATAGCCCATAGGCGTGTAAGAGCCAATTAGAAGAGATGCGCGTAGTCCTTGCGCGGAGGGAATGGTGGTAAGGATAGTCCACGGGATCCCAAATCGTCATTGCTCTCAAGAGCTCGTTTCGTCAACTCTTGGGATTTAGAGGTTGACGAGTATACATGAGTACCTACACAAAACAAAGGCAAAGGAAAAATTGTGTGTGCGTGGTAGATGTACACATCATCCATCATGATCTTGCGTGCATGTGTCGGTTAGCACAAAATATCCAATGATCAAATAAATGAGATGCGTAATATAGAAACATGTCATCCATCATGAGAGGTTTGGTATTATGTATAGCATAATGGAGACTGAAATTGTGTAATGCATCATGGGAAATATGTAGAGCATTGTTATGCGTGGGATGCATATGGTGCAAGCAATTATGAAAATCATGCAAAGTATGGAATGCATCAAAATCTCCTAATATGTATGAGGAAACTATGGGGGTCTCCTCATGAGCATAAATGGAAACATCACATGGAGAATATTGACAACATCCAAAACAATGCATAGTTGGAACAATGTGATCATGGCATGATATAGTAGTAGATGAATTGCGCAAATCATGTAAAGGAAGCATGGCAATATCATCACATGAAAAACAAAAGCCAATGACCATCATCTCGTCATCTATGCCATAAGTGCAAATGGAATTTATATTAATGGGGCATGCATAGTTACTATGTTGAGATTGAAATGATGTAATATGGGAGATCTCACTCATAGCATATGACAAGTTCAATGGATTGTCAAACATGATGTGACCAATAGAATTTTCATATGATATCCTATGGAGCATAGCATCACAACTAGGCAATTCAACATGCTCATCATCATATTCATCATAAATAGGTAAGTCATGACATGAAGAAGTCGCACTAGCATGAAGCATGGGAATAGGTGGATCAACATCATGCAAGCAATCGATGTCAAGATAGTCCACTAGTGGGACAAGAGAAGTACCATCACCTATGTTACCTTTGGAAGGTCGCTCATGTGTTGTAGGTGAGGTGTTGAAGACCAAGTCGTGGTCAACTTCATCTTGATGGAACCATGTGGGGGGGGGGGTGCATCATCGTCCACCATGGCCATCGGTGTCTCCGTTGGAGGTATGGACTCATCGAGGGTAGGCATGTCGTCATGTAGGAAACCTAGCACCAAAGAAGAAAACACACTAGGAGTAGAGGTTAAGTCGTTAGAAATCATAGTGGCCTCACATGCCGTGTCAACTATCTCACTCGCTAAGTGTTGTGGCTCACTCACTCCCTCAAGGATGCTTTCACTCATATGGTTGGTGGAGTCACTCAGATGGCGCTCAACCTCACATAGGATGTGTGGCATGCTCTCATGTGTGGGGCTAGTGGTGGTCACACTCATCCTCTCAAAGGAAATGCTCTCAATGTCACATATGGTGGAGTCACTCATCTCTCTCATGGGGTGGTGGCTCTCCTCACATGACAAATGGGGCATCTCGACATATGTGTGTTTCGGAGAGATGTTGGTGCAAATGTCTCCATGCTCAATTCTTATCACCGTGGTCGAAGGGGATGGCCCTTTGATGCGGAGCATCCCTCGCTCATCCCCATGGACGTGCCTACATCTCCCTCAACGCCACTAGGACCCATGACAAGAGCCCGAGCTAAGGCTATCGAAGATAAGGTGAATTCGCTCCTCTCCGAACTCCCTCTTCCTACTCACGAGACATGGCTACTACCTCATTCGGAGACTCTATGTGTAATCAGGTACATGGAGGTGAGCCAAGGATCAACTACTTGCGAGAGCCAACACGGTGAGGACTCCATATTGAAGAAGAAGAAGAGATGCTGCTGAAGGCACAGGCACCGGACGTCCGACGCCTTCCGGACGTCCGATGAGTCCCAGGACCCGGACGACCGGACTCTCCGGACGTCCCGCACTTTGCCACCCAAACCAAAACTACGGACGACCGAAGCCTCCGGACGTCCGACCGATGCACGCCCGAACCGAATCTACGGACGACCGACAACTTCCGGACGTCCGGACCGTCCTGGCTCCGGACGACCGACCCTCTCCGGACGTCCGACGCGCACGACAGAACTGATTCTCACAGACGTCCGAGCCCGTCCGACGTCCGGACCGTCCGAAGCCTCCGGACGTCCGACGCCTTCCGGACGTCCGACGCCTGTGTGTTGACTTCGTTTGGGCGCAGCCCTTGTACCCTCGCCCCTAGACTATATATACTCCTTCTTCCCCAACTTTCTAGGGTTAGCTTGTGTTTAGCTCACGTTTGTGCGAGAGCCTTGCTCATCCACTTGGTTACTTCTCCTCGGAGCTCAGGACCTCTACGGAGAAGATCCCCCAAGCGGATTCAAGACCCCCTTCTAGGGTGGACCCCATCAAGACCTCCTCTCGGAGAAGAACGACTACTCGTGTATTGATGAGGACATCAATACCATTGTTACACCCACAGCCCCTGCTGCTATACATACTGGACCAATTACTAGAGCTCGCGCACGCCAATTGAATTATCAGGTACTTGCGTTTCTTGGTAACGATTCCAATGTTCATGAGAATATGATGCTGCCTAAATTGGATACATTTGTTTTGCTTACAAATGAAGGGCCTACCATGGACAAGAAAGATGAACCTTGGAGGAAGTTCAAGCATGGAGATGTTGGCATGCGCAAGGGAAACAAGAACGGAGTTACAAGTGATGATTCCAGGACTTTGAAGCCACCCTAATGAGAGCATGAGGCCTTGGACGAAATATACAAGATGCCACTTCATAATATTCGTCCATAGGCTATTCTAGGTGCTGCGTGATGAGGACATCAATACCATTGTTACACCCACAGCCCCTACTGCTACATATACTGGACCAATTACTAGAGCTCGCGCACGCCAATTAAATTATCAGGTACTTTCGTTTCTTGGTAATGATTCTAATGTTCATGAGAATATGATGCTGCCTAAATTGGATACATTTGTTTTGCTTACAAATGAAGGCCCTAGCTTGGAGAAGGATGGACATTGGAGCAAGAACAAGCATGGAGATAATGCCATGCGCAAAGGGAACAAGAACGGAGTTACAAGTGATGATTTCAGGACTTGAAGCCACCATAATGGGTGCATGAAGCCTTGGATGAAATATACAAGATGCTACTTCATAAATGTCGTCCCGAGGCTATTCTAGGTGCTGCGTCACCTTATTAGTGGGCCAGGCCCTTGTAATTTCGAAATACACAAGTATAGGCTATTTTTAGAGTCCATATGTGTGGGGAAACAAGAGATAGGGTTGATTTCGGACACCTCCACCAAGGGCCACGAAATTCCCCCCCTCTTCCTCCATATATACAGCCCTTAGGGCACCGTTTAGACCTTGGGTTTTGTTTAGATTAAAAGTTCGCCATAGCTGCAACTTTGCGTACTTCGTTTGTGTTCAATGACCAGACAAAGGCGTCACAGAAACCCCACCTTGATCAATAAAGCTTTCATCTTATATTCGCAATATTCAGATTGCAATCTCAGTTTCTTGCTTGTTCTTCGTTTGCTCGCAGGAAACAGGCCCTCGTGGTCGGAGTTGATCGTGCTCGGCGTGGTCAATAACCCTCGGAAGTTGGTTTAGCGATTGCTAAGGCGCTGACGTCTCGCCGCGTTAAATGGTCGGATCGTCAAGGTCGACTCCCACGAAGCGATAGCCACCATCTCATCGAAACTTGGGACACCTTTGCCTCTATCAAGTGGTATCAGATTTTCAGGTTGCTCGGTGAGATTTTACAGTTTTTCGTAGTTTAGATCGAGTCTGCATTCTTCATACCTATAGTCCACAGCATACAAAAAAAATTAGGGTTAGTTCATCATATCCGAACCTATCGAGCCTTTGCATAATCTTTTTAGGGTTTTGCTTTGTTGAATTTGCGGTTGCATCGTCGTGTCTAGTTGCTGGTCTTAGCGTCTAGTCTTTTAGAGTTTCGAGTTCTGGTCATAAGTTGTCACGCCGCCACCGCACCATCATCATCGCCCCTGCCACCTACCATCACCGCTCCGAATCCGTATCCATATACCACCACCAATCCGTGTCCATATACCACCACCACCGCTGCCATATACCACCACCGCTACCACCACCGCTGCCATATACCACCACCATATATCCACCACCAATCCGAGTTCTTCTCATATTAGGTTTGTTTTCAAGATCCATCTAGTTTCCGATTCGTGTTTCCTTGCCGGAGTATGTTTCGGAAAAAAAAAATTCCGAAAACGCACTTGTCGAAAAAATTTTACGGCTATCCTGTTTTAAGTGTTTCTAAGTGTATTGAGGCGATCGCCGTTATAGAAAGTTTTTTGACCCGTTTCAGATTTTGGGTCCGGCGATCGAAAAAAAAATTTTGGTCTAAAAAATTTGGTGCCCATCCTTTCTTTTTGACCTGGTAATTTTTTTTATACACTCGCAATTATAGTTATTTTTCGAAAAAAAAAAAAAAAAAAACAGCGCAAAAAAAAGCAGCGCAAAAAAAAAAGAGCGAAAAAAAAAAAAATTTCAGAGTGTGCTTTTCCCTTGTTTACGTGCAGCGCCGTGATTTTGTTAGTGTTCTAGGCTCGCGTCTCTAGCACGGTCTAGCCTAGGACCCGACAAGATCTGCGTCGTTGAGCGTTTATTCAACTTTGCATCTACGAATTGATTATTCTTGACCCTTTTTGCTACCATATTATAAGCCTTCCCAGCTCCACATACATCTACATCGATGCGTTTGACTCTCCACAGTAATCGCTCTATCCAAGCTTTGAGAGTTTTGACTACATCGGTTGCCGATCACCTTTCTTCTTTGGGTAAGGCTGGTAAGAATTTGAGATTTGCTTGACGGATTTGTGACTCCACCACACCACCACCACCACTTCCTAGTAGTCTGTCGAATCATATTCTTGTGTGTTTCTATTCTGCTAACCATGGCAGGATCACAAGCCGACGAGACCGGCGGGAGAACATGACAAACAAAGCGCTACATGATAAGTTTCAACAAATGATGAGTGGGCAGGTGGAAGATGTTCTAAATAGATTTGAAGAGGCCATGGAGAAGATAGATGGCATTGAGAAGGCGTTGAAACAAAGCTCGATAACAAGTTTAATGAATTGCTCATGGCGTCTACCACCACCACCACCGGCGGCACCTAACGCACCTCTACTACAACAACAAGGACTACCTCCACATCGTGAAACAGCCCTCCGCCGAGCTTCCGTGTCCCTCTTGACTGGCCAAGCTGCTGGTGCTGCTGTTGATACTTCTGTGGCTCCTGCTGCTGCGGTGGGGGCGGATGATTATGTGAGAGATTACGAGGATGAGGTTGATCAACATCAGAACTACGTGCAACCACCAGCACCACAACCACCAGGTCGTCCACATGCAAATAATGGCAATGTTCGGGCTCCCCTTCAGGTATCATGACCATCTCCCTAAACTGAAATTGAATATTCCACCATTTGAGGGTAGATATGTTCCTGATATATATCTTACTTGGGAGTTAGAAACTGAACAACGATTTACATGTTTACAATATCACGAGGAGAGGCGTGTTCCTGCTGCTTTGTTTGTGCTTTCACTAGCTTTGCATGTGTTTGGTGGTGCGAACATTGTAGATTATATCCTGTTCCGGCTACTTGGGTTGCTTTGAAAACTGCTATGCGTACTCGTTGGGTTCCACCATATTATCAACGTGAATTACTTCAAAAATTGCAGCGCTTAAGACAAGGCAAAATTCGGTAGAAGAATATTATCGGGAATTACAAACTGGCTTGATTAGATGTGGTATTGTTGAGGAGAATGAAGCTATGCTGCACGTTTTACGGGTGGGTTAAATAGAGAGATTCAGACCATTCTAGACTACAAGGATTATAATAATATCACTCGATTATTCCATCTTGCTTGTAAAGCTGAATGTGAAGTGCAGGATCGACAGGCCTTGGCGCGGACTAACTTTTCTGCAGGTCGACCTTCATCATGGACACCACGTGCATCATCTACGTCCACACGTTCTACTACACCGGCACCTCCGTCGGCTGCCACCTCCAACCGTGATACAAGAAAGCAGGCACAACCACCACTATACGCCAAGAGCACACTGCTTTGGGCCTACAGAGCTCTTCTTCTTCCATGGCGTCAGCAGGGCACACAAGTGATATTATTTGTGGTCGTTGTAAGGGAAGAGGACATTTGCGAGAGAATGCCAATCTCAGCGTGTGATGATTGCTCTTGAGGATGGTGGGTATGGAGTCCGCTAGTGACTATGATGAAGAGACTTTGGCTCTTATTACACATGAAGAACATGGTGGAGATGATTACGATCATGAGGCGCAATACATGGCTCTGAAGATCTTTGACGGTATGAATGTTTAGTTGCTCAACGTGTTTTGAGTGTGCGAGTTACACAAGGTGAGCAAAATCGGAGGCATAACTTGTTCCATACAAAGGGAGTTGTGAAGGAACGTTCTATTGGCGTCATCATAGATGGAGGGAGCTGCAACAACTTGGCTAGCATGGATATGGTGGAGAAGCTTTCTCTCACCACAAGACCACATCCACATCCTTACTACATCCAGTGGTTCAACAATAGCGGCAAGGATAAGGTAACACGTTCTGTTCGTGTGCATTTTAGTATCTCTACATATGCTGATTATGTTGATTGTGATGTGGTACCTATGCAAGCATGTTCCTTATTACTTGGTAGACCATGGCAATTTGATAAAAATTCATACACCATGGTAGAAACAATCAGTATACTCTTGTTCACAAGGATAAAAATATTACTTTGCTTCCTATGACTCCTGATTCAATTTTGAAAGATGATATTAATAGAGCTAATAAAGCAAAACAGGAGAAAAATAAGAGTGAAAATCAGATTGTGGCAAAAGAATTTGAGCAACAAATGAAGCCTAATAATAAACCATCTAATGTTGCTTCTGAAATAAAACTGAAAAGTGCATGTTTACTTGCAACCAAATCTGATATAGAGGAGCTATATTCTAGCAAATCTGTTTGCTATACTTTTGTGTGCAAAGAGGCATTATTTTCATTCGAGGGCGTGCCTTCCTCTTTGCCCCCTGTCACTAACATTTTGCGGGGAGTTATTGGCGTCTTCCCACAAGGCGTGCCACGGGATTACCACCTATTCGAGGGATTGAGCATCAAATTGACTTAATTCGTGGTGCATCGCTACCCAACCGTGCACCATACCGTACCAATCCGGAGGAGACGAAGGAGATTATCGTCAAGTACGAGGAGCTTTCGACAAAGGTTATATACTGCGAATCTCTTAGTCCTTGTGCTGTTCCTATTATACTAGTGCCTAAAAAGGATGGTACGTCGGCGTATGTGTGTTGATTGTAGAGGCATTAATAATATTACTATTCGTTATCGTCATCCTATTCCTAGGCTAGATGATATGCTTGATGAATTGAGTGGCTCTACAATATTCTCCAAAGTTGATTTGCGTAGTGGATACCATCAAATTCGTATGAAATTGGGAGATGAATGGAAAACAGCATTTAAAACTAAGTTTGGTTTATATGAGTGGTTAGTCATGCCTTTTGGGTTAACTAATGCACCTAGTACTTTCATGAGACTAATGAGCGAAGTTTTACGTGCTTTCATTGGACGATTTATGGTAGTCTATTTTGATGATATACTGATTTATAGCAAATCTTTGGAAGAACATTTGGAACATTTACGTGCTTTTTTTAATGCTCTACGTGATGCACGTTTGTTTGGTAACCTTGGGAAGTGCACCTTTTGCACCGACCGAGTATCTTTTCTTGGCTATGTTGTTACACCACAGGGAATTGAAGTTGATAAAGCCAAGATTGAAGCTATTGAGAGTTGGCCGCAGCCCAAATCGGTCTCACAAGTGAGGAGTTTTCTTGGACTAGCTGGTTTCTATAGGCGTTTTGTGAGAGACTTTAGCACCATTGCTGCACCTCTCAATGAACTGACAAAGAAGGATGTGCCTTTTTTGGGGTACCGCACGGAAGAAGCCTTCACGGTATTGAAAGATAAGTTGACACATGCTCCTTTACTCCAACTTCGACTTTAATAAGACTTTTGAGCTTGAATGTGATGCTAGTGAAATTGGATTAGGAGGTGTGTTATTACAAGATGGCAAACCTGTTGCATACTTTTACGAAAAATTGAGTGGGCCTAGTCTGAACTATTCTACTTATGACAAAGAATTATATGCTCTTGTTAGGACTTTAGAGACATGGCAACATTATTTATGGCCCAAAGAATTTGTTATACATTCCGATCATGAATCTTTGAAACATATTAAAAGTCAAGCTAAACTGAATCGTAGACATGCTAAATGGGTTGAATTCATTGAGACTTTCCCTTATGTCATTAAACACAAGAAGGGTAAAGAAAATGTTATTCTTGATGCTTTGTCTCGTCGCTATACTATGCTTTCACAACTTGACTTCAAAATATTTGGTTTGGAGACCATCAAAGATCAATATGTGCATGATGCTGATTTTAAAGATGTAATGCAGAATTGTAAAGAAGGAAGAACATGGAACAAGTTCGTTATTAAGGATGGTTTTGTGTTCGTGCTAACAAGCTATGCATTCTTGCTAGCTCTGTTCGTCTTTTGTTGTTGCGGAGGCGCATGGAGGAGGATTAATGGGACACTTTGGCGTGAAGAAGGCGGAGGATATACTTGCTACACATTTCTTTTGGCCAAAGATGAGGCGGGATGTTGAGCGTTTTGTTGCTCATTGCACTACATGTCAAAAGCTAAGTCACGACTCAATCCTCATGGTTTCTATATGCCTTTGCACTGTACCTAGTGTTCCTTGGGAGGATATATCTATGGACTTTGTTTTAGGTTTACCTCGAACAAAGAAGGGAGGGATAGCATATTTGTTGTCGTGGATAGATTCTCGAAAATGGCACACTTTATACCATGTCATAAAAGCGATGATCTTGTTAATGTTCTTGATGTGTTCTTTCGTGAAATTATTCGCTTGCATGGTGTGCCAAATACTATTGTTTCAGATCGTGATACTAAATTTCTTAGCCACTTTTGGAGATGTTTATGGGCTAAGTTGGGGACTAAACTGCTTTTTAGTACTACTTGTCACCCCCAAACTGATGGACAAACTGAAGTAGTCAATAGAACATTGTCTACTATGCTTAGGGCTGTTTTGAAGAATAATAAGATAATGTGGGAAGAATGCTTGCCTCATATTGAATTTGCTTATAATCGTTCATTGCATTCTACTACTAAGATGTGCCCTTTTGAAATTGTGTATGGCTTCCTACCTCGTGCACCTATTGATTTGTTGCCTCTTCCATCTTCGGAGAAGGTTAATTTTGATGCTAAAGAACGTGCTGAATTGATTTTAAAAATGCATGAGTTAACTAAGGAAAACATTGAGCGTATGAATGCTAAATATAAACTTCTTTGGAGATAAGGGTAGAAAACATGTTGTCTTTGCACTGGAGATCTTGTTTGGTTACATTTGCGTGAGGATAGGTTTCCTAATTTGCATAAATCAAAGCTAATGCCACGTCTTGATGGTCCATTTAAGGTGTTAGAGAAAATAAATGATAATGCATATAAACTTGAGCTGCTGCAGATTTTGGGGTTAGTCCCACTTTTAACATTGCAGATTTGAAGCCTTATTTGGGTGAGGAAGATGAGTTTCCGTCGAGGGCGACTTCATTTCAAGAAGGGGAGGATGATGAGGACATCAATACCATTGTTACACCCACAGCCCTGCTGCTATACATCTTGGACCAATTACTAGAGCTCACATGCGCCAATTGAATTATCAGTACTTTCGTTTCTTGGTAACGATTCCAATGTTCATGAGAATATGATGCTGCCTAAATTGGATACATTTGTTTTGCTTACAAATGAAGGGCCTACCATGGACAAGAAAGATGAACCTTGGAGCAAGTTCAAGCATGGAGATGTTGGCATGCATAGGGGAACAAGAACGGAGTTACAAGTGATGTTTCCAGGACTTTGAAGCCACCCTAATGAGAGCATGAGGCCTTGGACGAAATATACAAGATGCCACTTCATAATATTCGTCCATAGGCTATTCTAGGTGTCACGTCACCTTAATATTGGGCCAGGCCCATGTAATTTCGAAATACTTAAGTGTAGGCTTTTTAGAGTCCGTATGTGTGGGGAAACAAGAGTTAGGGTTGGTTTGGACCCCTCCCTCAAGGGCCACGAAATTCCCTCCTCTTTCTCCATATATACAGACCTTTAGGCGTCGTTTAGACTTTGGGTTTTGTTTAGATTAAAGTTCGCCATAGCTGCAACTTGGCGTGCCGTTTGTGTTCAACGACCGGACAAAGGCGTCACAGAACCCCACCTTGATCAATAAAGCTTTCATCTTATATTCGCAATATCCAGATTGCAATCTCGGTTTCTTGCTTGTTCTTCGTTTGCTCGCGAAAGCAGACCCTCGTGGTCGGAGTTGATCGTGCTCGGCGTGGTCAATAACCTCTCGAAGTTGGTTTAGCGATTGCTAAGGCGCGACGTCCTCGCACGTTCGTAGTCGGATCGTCAAAGTCGACTTCCTCCAAAGCGAAAACCAACATCTCATCGAAAGACGGGACACCTTTGTCTCTATCATGTATCCTTACCTTTGTTGATTGTGGATCATATGTATCTCTTTGTGTTCGGTGATCTAGCACTTGTGTGATTGATTCCTTGTTGGTTGAGTGATTTCTCTCTCGTTTCCTCCGTATTCCCCTTTGTGCTTCCGCGTGTTCTTCGTGTTCCACTCCAAACGTGAAAGATCGTCTACATAGGGTTACGCCCTACATCATCTTGGTATCAGAGCCACATTGATCACGAATTTGGAGCCCCTACCCCTCTTTTTCTAGCTTGATTTTGTTGGTTTTGTCCTAATTTCAAAACTTCCCCACCAAAAATAGCCCCAATTTTTTTTGTGATTTGTTTGTGAGTTGAGATTTTGTTAGATTTGGTCCATGGATTTCAGTTGCTACGTGTGGATCTAGCTTTTCCCTCCTTCCCCACCCTTTTCCATCCAGCAAATCACTCGATTTCGACCTCACAATTTCCTCCTTCCCCGAAATCTCGCTGTTCTTCCCTAGCCCGATTTTTGCCCAGCCTCCGGACGACCGGAAACGGTCAGACGTCCGACGAGGTCCGGACGACCGAAAAGGCCCGGACGTCCGTAAAACCCTGACGAACCTGAACTTTGTCAGTTCGCCACCACCTCAGCCCCACCTTCCACCACATCTTCCAAAACCACATACACCACCATCCTCCCCAATACATCCTATGACGATTTTACCACATTTTGTTCCTTGAGATTTTGAGTTGTGGCTTCCGTATCCTCTTGTGTTTGGCTATCTAGGTGCGATTCGATTTCATCATCACCACGGCTCAACTTCGCAAGGGCTCATCATCGCCAAGGGCGGTAACCGACGACATCTTTGTCATACCTTGCAATTGCATTGATACCCACATGGCCTTATTTTTTGCGTAGCTTACCCATCGAGACTAGCCATTGAGTATTGCCGGCAATGTGACTTGTGCACATTAGTGATCATACTCCATAGCATACATACCATACCACCGTGGTGCATATCTTGGGATCCATTTGTGTGTCACAAAGTTTTCATAGCATGCACAATTGCTATATTAGTTAGTGAAGTTTTGCATGAAAAAAGAGCTCAAAAGTGAAAGAGCCACCCAAGCTTTTAAGCAAAGAGGAAAGATAAGCAAAGAGCTTATGAGCAAGAACCATAGCATCATACTACATTAAGATTGTCATAATGGATCATCTTGGATCATCGCTTTTGAAATACCATACATATAGCATACGTGGGATAGAGATAGTTGCATTTTTGCATAGTAGGTTGTGCACAAGTTCCGTATCCGCCTATTGTGCAATCGTGCTAAGCGTCTCTCTAGTATTGTGCAACAAGAGCATTTTCGTGGATTCCACATTTTGGCTCACTTTTGGTTTGCACAATCCCACTTATCTATTTGCGTGTGTGTTTCCGTGTACCACTATTTGCTTGGTCTACTTGTTGCATTTGCAAATTTGTGTACCTTTCCCAACATTATTGACGCTCACTTACAATTGCATCAAATTTTGTGCCACCATCCTCACCAAGCTCCACCATAAGCTTTTACTTGTGTAGGTGTGAGAACCGACAAGGATTGGTACCAATAGTGCTATTTCATTTTCCGCATTTGAGTGAACTTGATTCATCATCAACATCGGTCAAAGGTACATTGGTATAAGTTCTTCTCCTTCTACCACTCACGTTTTTTCTTGGAATGATGGATAGGCCAAGTACTTCTACCAACCCACTCTTCATCGAACAAGACGACGACATGTCATCATACGTCACCAAGAACCACCTCTTTGGTGCACAACGAGCATTGCACCAAGAACAACAAGCAATGAGCGACCGCATCGACAACCTCGCCACCGACTTGCGACTCTCCGAGCAACGTACAAGAGACTACTTCGACAACAAGTTTGACGCTCACAAGCAAGAGAATGATGCAAGAATGGACGAGATCCGCGCCTTGATGAGAAACCGCATCATTCCACTTCTTTATCCTCAAGGCGGAGCCGCTCGAGTAGACACTGGCGACACCTTCTACGACTCAAGTACACCTACTTCAAACAATCTTCGTCGTGCCGCCGCGTCAAGACCGTCATGCATCTCGCAACCCGCTACATGACAAGCATTCACAAGAGCAAGTCGATGAGCAATTCCCTCGTCCTCAATCAAACCAAGACGCTTTTGCCCAAGCTCAAGAACGACAACGACTACGGCGCCAAGAGGAAGAACGAGCGCGTCTACACCAAGACGAACAAGACGACAAGGCTCAACGTCTTCAACAACAACAATGTGAAGCGCAAGCTCTTGAGGTGCAACGTGCCCTTCAAGAATCAAGTCGAGCCTTCGACAACCGCAATCGCGAACGGCACAATCAAGAGGAAGCCCTTCGAGAAGAAATCCAAGAGAGGAACTACCAACCTCATGGACAACGTCAAGTTCCTCAAGCTCCTCCACAAGCTCGTCAAGCTCCACTTCAACCTCAAGTTCAACAAGAGCAAGTTGATCATGGTCTTCCTCCACGCCGAGAGCAACATGAAGACGATTGCAATCCACGTCAAGGGTGTCATCATCAACATCGCCAACAACACAATGAAGAGCAACGCTACGGAAAGCTAAAATTCACCATGCCCAAGTTCAATGGAAGCAATGACCCCGAAGACTACCTCTCATGGGCATTGAAGGTTGACAAAATCTTCGGTTGCACAACTACGATGAAGCGAAGAAAATCGCTATGGCATCACTTGAGTTCCAAGACTATGTGCTCATATGGTGGGAACAAATCATTGAGCGACGACAAGCAAGAGGTGAACCTCCAATCACCACTTGGGCTCAAATGAAGGATGTCATGCAAGCACGTTTTGTGCCAACCTACTACAACCGCGACCTCTTCAAGAAACTCCAACTTCTCAAGCAAGGAACAAAGAGTGTTGAAGAATACTACAAGGAAATGGAGATAGCCATGATTCGAGCCAATGTCAAGGAAGATGATGAGAAAACTATGGCACGTTTCTTGAATGGACTCAATCATCCCATCAAGAAGATCGCCGACTTCCAACCATACTCCACCCTCATTGAGCTCGTACATCAAGCTACAAAGGCGGGCGTCCGATTGCAAGATGACTTCAAGCACGCCAAGTACTCATCCAAGACCTCTGGCTTCTCCAACAACCAAGCTTCAACACCTCCTCCAACATCTACATCAACCAAACCTTCTACAAACAACGACGACAAGTCGAGTTACAAGAGAAATTCGACAAGTTCAAGTCGTCCTCCTACTACTACAAGCAACCTCAAGCCACGTGCTTCATCATCTACTCCGACCGATGAGATCAACAAGTTCAAGTTTTACTTGCGGCGGCCGAGGCCACAAGTCCTACGAATGCACCAACATGCGCACCATGATCCTCAACGACGACGACACATATGACTCAATAAGTGATGAGGAGATGGAAGCCCTTGAGCAAGTGGCCATGCACCGGCGAGTGAATGAAGATGAAGATGATCAAGTCTTTTGCGATGAGGATTGAGCCCCGCTCGTTGTCTCCAAGGTGTTGACCCTTCAACATCAACAAGAAGGCGACCAAAGATGCCACATCTTCCACACAAAGGCCGGACATCAACGGAAGGTCCGTCAAGGTCATCATCGATGGAGGTAGTTCCCACAACTTGGCAAGTGAAGAACTATGTTCCAAACTTCATTTGGTCAAGAGGAAGCACCCGCACCCCTACAAGGTTCAATGGCTAAGTGACTCCAGCACTATACGAGTCGAGCATACGGTCCAAGTCTCCTTCAAAATTGGTGCTTATGAAGACATGTTGGAGTGTGATGTGGTCCCAATGACCGTTTGCCACCTACTTCTTGGTCGACCATGGCAATTCGACCGTGGTGTCATCCACAATGGGCGCACCAATCACTATAGCTTCAAGATGAAAGGGAAGGAATATGTGCTACGACCTATGTCTCCTAGTCAAGTGGTAGCCGACAAGCAAGCCACCCATCATAGAGACAAAAGTGAGAAAGTGATCCACCAAAAAGTGAGTGAGAGCCACAAGCCAAACTTGAGCGCCTCTTCGCCTAGAGAGAAAAACCTCATCCTATTTGCCATCAAAAGTGAGATGAGAGAAGTATGTGGGAACCCATCTAGTGTGATGCACTTTGTCCTTGTGTGCAAGGATGGAGACCCAACAACTAACACCTCTCATGAGCTACCTTTAGTGTTTAAATCTCTTTTGCAGGAATTCCAAGATATTTTCCCCGATGAGCTACCTCCGGGCCTACCTCCTCTTCGAGGCATTGAGTATCGAATCGACCTCATTCCCGGAGCGCCTCTACCAAACAAAGCTCCATACCGAGTCAATCCCGAAGAAACCAAGGAGATTCAACGGCAAGTACAACAACTCATCGACAACGGTCATGTACGTGAAAGCCTAAGCCCTTGTGCCGTTCCTGTTATACTTGTGCCTAAGCCCGATGGAAGTTTCCGTTTGTGTTCCGATTGTAGACCTATGAATGCTATTACCGTTCTCTATAGGCATCCCATTCCTCGCTTAGACGATATGCTTGATGAACTTAGTGGAGCCAACTTTTTCTCAAAAATGGACCTTAAAAGTGGCTATTATCAAATCCGCATACAAGAGGGTGATGAATGGAAAACTGCTTTCAAAACCAAATTTGGTTTATATGAGTGGTTAGTGATGCCTATGGGTCTATCGGAGGCTCCGGTACTTTAAATGCGTCTTAGGCATCATGTGCTTCGTCCTTACATTGGAGTCTTTGTTGTGGTTTACTTGACGATATTCTTGTGTTTAGCAAAACCATGAAAGAACATCTTAATCATGTTAGGGCTGTTTTGCAAACCCTTAGCATGAGAAAGTCTTTATGCAAACATGAAAAAAATGCACATTTGGTGTTGACAAAGTGGTTTTCTTGGGTTTCGTAGTATCCTCAAAGGGTGTCCATGTTGATGAATCTAAAATTGAAGCAATTAAAACTTGGCCCCAACCCACCAATTTGCAACAAGTGCGTAGCTTTCTTGGTCTTGCGGGTTTCTATCGTCGCTTTGTGAAAGATTTTAGCACAATTGCCGCTCCTTTGCATGCCTTGAGTAAGAAGAATACTCCCTTTGTTTGGGGAACTTTGCAATCAACCGCTTTTGATGAGCTCAAGTCTTTGCTTACTCATGCTCCGATTCTTGGGTTGCCCAATTTTGACAAAACTTTTGAGGTTCATTGTGATGCAAGTGGTACCGGAATCGGCGGTGTTTTGATGCAAGAAAAACGAGCCATTGCTTATTTTAGTGAAAAACTCTCCGGTGCTCTACTTAATTATCCCATCTATGACAAAGAATTGTATGCTTTAGTGCGTGTGCTACATGTTTGGGAACATTACCTTAGACCTCATGAGTTTGTCATCCATACCGATCATGAAACACTTAAGTACCTCAAAGGTCAAACTAAGTTGAACAAGCGTCATGCAAAATGGAGTGAATTTATTGAATCTTTTCCTTATGTGATCAAGTACATTAAGGGTAAAGAAAATGGCGTTGCCGACGCGCTTTCACGCATATGCATGCTTGTCACTCAACTTGAGTTGAATGTTATTGGTTTTGAGCATATAAAAGACTTGTATGAGCATGATCCATCTTTTGCTATTCCTTATGCTAAGTGTTTGACGCATACTTCTTGGGAACAATATTACATCAAGGATGCCTATCTTATGAGAGCTAACAAACTATGCATTCCTGAGTCTTCTCTTCGTTTGCTCCTTTTGCAAGAGGCTCATGGAGGCGGACTCATGGGACACTTTGGACACGACAAGACATTCGCCACGCTCTCCAACAACTACTTTTGGCCCAAGATGTTCCGCGACGTCTCACGCTTCACCAACCGTTGCTCTACATGCCGCAAAGCTAAGTCTAAAGCTAATTCCCATGGTCTTTACATGCCCCTTCCTATTCCTTATCAACCTTGGGAAGACATTATGATGCGGAGCATCCCTCGCTCACCCCCATGGACGTGCCTAAATCTCCCTCAACGCCACTAGGACCCATGACAAGAGCCCGAGCTAAGGCTATCGAAGATAAGGTGAATTCGCTCCTCTCCGAACTCCCTCTTCCTACTCACGAGACATGGCTACTACCTCATTCGGAGACTCTATGTGTAATCAGGTACATGGAGGTGAGCCAAGGATCAACCACTTGCGAGACCCAAGGCGGCGAGAACTTCGATGCATATTGAAGAAGAAGAAGAGATCTTCTTTGAAGGTACAGGCACCGGACGTCCAAGCGCCTTAGGACGTCCGACGAGTCCCAGACCGGACGGCCGGACTCTCCGGACGTCCGAAACACTACCACCGAACCAAAACTACGGACGACCGAAGCCTCCGGACGTCCGACCGACGCACGCCCGAACCGAATCTACGGACGACCGACAACTTCCGGACGTCCGGACCGTCACGAAGCTCCGGACGACCGACCCTCTCCGGACGTCCGACGCGCCCACGACAGAACTGATTCTACGGATGTCCGAACCCGTCCGGACGTCCGGACCGTCGAAACCTCCGGATGTCCGGCGCCTTAAGGCGTCCGACGCCTGTGTGTTGACTTCGTTTGGGCCGCAGCCCTTGTACCCCTTCGCCCCCTAGACTATGTATACTCCTTCTTCCCCAACTTTCGAGGGTTAGCATTGGATTAGCTCATATTCTTGTGTGAGAGCCTTTGCTCATCCACTTGGCTACTTCTCCACCGAGATCAGGACCTCTCCGGAGAAGATCCCCAAGCGGATTCAAGACCCCTTCTAGGGTGGACCCCCTCAAGGCCTCCTCACGGAGAAGAACGGTTACCGTTTGTATCTTACCTTTGTTGATCTTGAATCTTGTGCCACTCTATGTGATCGGTGGTCTAGCATTTGTGTGATTGATCCCTTGTCGGTTTAGTGATTTCTCTCTCGTTTCCTCCGTGTCTCCCTCTTGTTCTTCCGCGTGTTCTTCGTGATTCCCTGTAGGATCCGCTCCAACGTGAAAGATCGCCCACGTAGGGTTCCGCCCTACATCATCTATGGTATCATGAGCCACGTTGATCACGTTATTGGAGCCCCTACCCCTCTTTTTCTAGCTAGATTTTGTTGTTTTGTCCTAATTCGAAAAGTCCCCACAAAAATAGCCCCAAATTTTTTTGTGATTTGTTCGTGTGATGAAGTTTTGTTGGATTTGATCCATGGATTTGCTTGGTTTCGAGTGGATCTAGCATTTCCCCAAGTTTCTCCACTTTACATCCACAAAATCCCTAATTTTGACCCCAAAATTCCACAATTCCGCTCAAAATCGCGTCCGGATCTCAATTTTCGCGTTGACCCGACCCACGGACGGCCAGGAGATTCTGGACGTCCGGAGCCCTGAACGACCGGACGTCCGACCTTTCCGGACGGCCGGAACCCTAACCGAACTGAATTTACGGATTCCGACTTTTCCGGACGTCCAAGCGCCCGGACATCCGACCTTTTCCGGACGTCCGTAACTGTAGATTCCCACCGGCTGATTTTTGTTTTGTCCATAACTAATTCATCCGAACTCCGATTTTGATGTTCTTTAGCTCGTTTTGAAGCTATTGACATCCCCTTCCAACAAAAATACCACCAACATCATTTGACTACATCAAATTTTGTGATCTTTGGCATCTTTGCCTAGGGCTTCCACCACATCCTCCGCTACTCCACCACCGACTTCGAAGCCTAACTTTCGCCAAATTTTGTCCCGTGCCCACATACACTCCCACTTACCTCCACCACTTCCGCATAACACCACCTTAGCCTTTCCCACTTCCAATTCCGACAACGTTGCCAAATTATGCCTTGAGAAATTGAGTTGGGGTTTTCCGTATCCTTTTGTGTTTGGCTATCTAGATGCGGTTCAACATCAACATCAGCACCGATCATCTTCGTCAAGGACGGTAACATCGTAGACACCTTTGACACTACTTGCAATTGCATTGATAACCATCATAGCCCATCTTTCGCGTTGCTTACCCATCGAGACTAGACATTGAGTATTGCCGGCAACGTGACTTGTGCACATTAGTGATCATACTCCATAGCATACATACCATACCAAAGTGGTGCATATCTTACCATCAACTTGTGTGTCACAAAGTTGTCATCGCATACAATTGCTATCTTGGTTCGTGAAGTTTTGCATGAGAAAAGAGCTCAAAAGAGAAAGAGCCATTCAAGCTTTTAAGCAAAGAGAGAAAGATAAACAAAGAGCTTATGAGCAAGAACCATAGCATCATACAACATTAAGATTGTCATACTTGATCATCTCGGATCAACACATCGAAACACCATACATATAGCATACTTGGGTAGAAGTCGTTGCATTTTGCTTAGTAGGTTGTGCACAAGTTCGTATCCGCCTATTGTGCAATCGTGCTAGCGTCTCTCTAGTGTTGTGCAACAAGAGCATCTTGGTGAATTCCACATTTTGGCTCATCCTTGGTTGCATAACCCCATATTATCTTTTGCGTGTGTGTTTAGTGTACCTTATCTTGCTATTGGTCTACTTGTTGCATTTGCAAATTTGTGAATCATTTCCAACTTTATTGAGTCTCACTTACAATTGTATCAAATTTTGTGCCACCATCCTAACCGAGCTCCACCATAAGCTTTTACTTGTGTAGGTGTGAGAACCGACAAGAATCGGTACCAAGAGTGCTATTTCATTGTCCGCATTTGAGTGAACTTGATTCATCTTCAACATCGGTCAAAGGTACATTGGTATAAGTTCTTTTCCGTTCTACCACTCACATTTTGCTTGGAATGATGGATAGGCCAAGTTCTTCTACCAACCCACTCTTCAACGAGCAAGACGGCGACATGTCTTCATATGTCACCAAGAACCACCTCTTTGGTGCTGTGAGCGTTGCACCAAGAACAACAAGCAATGAGCGACGCGCCGACAACCTCGCCACCGACTTGCGACTCTCCGAGCAACGTACAAGAGACTACTTCGACAACAAGTTCGAGGCTCACAAGCAAGAGAATGATGCAAGAATGGGCGAGATCCGCGCGTTGATGAGACAACGGCATCATTCAACTTCTTCATCATCAAGACGGAGCCGCTCGAGTCGACATTCCGACGACACCTTCTACGACTCAAGTACACCGTCATCGAACACTCTTGACGAGCAGCGGCGCCAAGACCGTCATGCATCTCGCAACCCGCTACATGTCAAGCATTCACAAGAGCAAGTTGATGATCAAGTTCCTCGTCCTCAATCTAATCAAGAGGCTTTTGCTCAAGCTCAAGAACGACAACGCCTTCGCCGCCAACAAGAAGAAGAACGAGCACGTCTTCACCAAGGCGAACAAGACGCCATGGCTCAACGTCTTCAACAACGACAACGTGAGGCGCAAGCTCTTGAGGCGCAACGCGTGCCCTTCAAGAATCAAGTAGAGCCTTCGCCAACCGCAATCGCGAACGGCGCAATCAAGAGGAAGCACTTCGAGAAGAAATCCAAGAGAGGAACTACCAACCTCATGCACAACGACAAGTTCCTCAAGCTCCTCCACAAGCTCGTCAAGCTGCACCGCAACCTCAAGTTCAACAAGGGCAAGTTGATCATGGTCTTCCTCCGCGCCAAGAGCAACATGAAGAGCGAATACAATCCACGCCAAGGGCGTCATCATCAACACCGTCAACAACACAATGAAGAGCAACGCTACGGCAAGCTAAAATTCACCATGCCCAAGTTCAATGGAAGCAATGACCCCGAAGACTACCTCTCATGGGCATTGAAGGTTGACAAAATCTTCCGCTTGCACAACTATGATGAAGCGAAGAAAATCGCTATGGCATCACTTGAGTTCCAAGACTATGTGCTCATATGGTGGGAACAAATCATTGAGCTGACGACAAGCAAGAGGTGAACCTCCAATCACCACTTGGGCTCAAATGAAGGATGTCATGCGAGCACGCTTTGTGCCAACCTACTACAACCGCGACCTCTTCAAGAAACTCCAACTACTCAAGCAAGGAACAAAGAGCGTTGAAGAATATTACAAGGAAATGGAGATAGCCATGATTCGAGCCAATGTCAAGGAAGATGATGAGCAAACTATGGCACGTTTCTTGAATGGACTCAATCATCCCATCAAGAAGATCGCCGACTTCCAACCATACTCATCCCTCATTGAGCTCGTGCATCAAGCTACAAAGGCGAACGCCAAGTACAAGATGACTTCAAGTCGCCAAGTACTCATCCAAGACCTCTGGCTTCTCCAACAACCAAGCATCAACGACTCCTTCAACATCTACATCAACCAAACTTTCTTCAAGAAACGACGACAAGTCAAGTTACAAGAAGACTTCGACAAGCTCAAGTCGTCCTCCTCCTACTACAAGCAACATCAAGCCGTGTGCTTCATCCTCTACTCCGACCGATGAGACCATCAAGACAAGCTCCTTCAAGTGTTTCACTTGCGGCAGCCGAGGCCACAAGTCATATTAATGCACCAACAAGCGCACCATGATCCTCAACGACGATGGCACATATGACTCCATGAGTGAAGAGGAGATGGAAGCTCTTGAGCAAGTGGCCATGCACCGGCAAGTGAACGAAGAAGAAGATGATCAAGTCTTTTGTGATGAGGATTCGAGCCCCGCTCTCGTTGTCTCCATGGTCTTGACTCTTCAACATCAACAAGAAGAAGACCAACGATGCCACATCTTCCACACAAAAGACGGCATCAATGGACGGTCCATCAAGGTCATCATCGATGGAGGTAGTTGCCACAACTTGGCAAGTGAAGAACTATGCTCCAAGCTCCAATTGGCAAAAGGAAGCACCGCATCCTTACAAGGTGCAATGGCTAAGTGATTAGGCACTATACGAGTTGAGCATACGGTCCTAGTCTCTTTCAAAATTGGTGCATACGAAGACACTTTGGAGTGTGATGTGGTCCCAATGTCCGTTTGTCACCTACTTCTTGGTCGACCATGGCAATTCGACCGTCGTGTCATACACAATGGGCGTACCAATCACTATAGCTTCAAGATGAAAGGGAAAGAATATGTGCTCTGATGAGGACATGACTACCTTGGATAAGACCAAAAATATTGCATACATGCATATTTGTCAGGTGATTTCTAGTGCAAACTATTCAATAATCTATTTATGTTATCCAGAACAAAAATACATCACATACTTTTGTGTTTTGTCTAATTGTAGATGTATGGGACATTTGTACAATACACATATGAAGATAAGGGAAAAGGAGAAGTTTAGGTGTTGTTCAAAAAGTCCTCTCACGTCACTTTTGGACCAAGAGAAGATAGAGTCCAAGTCTCTCACGTTACGGACTCAGATTCGGACTGCAGACATACCTGACTCAAAACGTCAATAACTTTTTCATCCGGACTCCAAATTGGGTGATTCTTTTTTTGTTGGAAAATAGATTTCGTGCACCTTCCAACCCAATTGGATTCACCTTCAAATTCGTTCGGAGCGTTGAGTTATGGACGAAACAATCTGATGCTGCAGCAGAATCCGAGTCAAACTACAAGTCCAAAGGTGTTACGTCACCTCCGCTTGGGCCCATTGGCCTTGTACGACCTAGGGTTAGTTTTAGGCTGCCTTGGGACGTCCTACCACCTCCTTGGCCGCCACCCCTTGATCCTATATAAGTAGATCCATCTAGTAGCTTTTCCTTGGTATTTGTTTAGTTAAAAGTTAGCCATTGCAACTTCGTGTACTTTGTTTGTGTCCAACGACCAGACCAAGACCGCTTACGGATCCCCACCATTATCAATACTTCATATACATTCGCAATATTCAGATTGCTTTATCATATTCTTGCTTGTTCTTCGATTGCTTGCAGGAATAGACCTTCGTGGTCAGGTTGATCGTGCTCCAGCGTGGTCAATAACCTCTCGGAGTTGGTTTAGCGATTGCTAAGGTGCAACATCGTGCACGTTTGTAGTCGGATCGTCAAAGTCGTCTCCACCAAATCGATAGTTATCATCTCATCGAAGATCGGGACACCCTCGCCTCTATCAAGTGGTATCGGTTTTCGAGGTTGCTCGGTGAGATTTTACCGCTTTTCATAGTTTAGATCGCATCTGTCTTTCATACCTATAGTCCATGAAAAAGCCACAAAAAGTTAGATCTATTCATCCTTTGTCCGAGCCGATCTGAGTCTTTGCAATTTTCTTTTCATTGTTTGCATTATTGAATTATCGATTGCATCGTCGTGTCGAGTTCTGGTCTTAGTGTCTAGTTCGTTTAGAGTTTGAGTTACATTCACATTAGTCACGCCGCCGCTGCATCGTTATTCCTTCCGTTGACCACCATCCATCCATCAATTTCCACCACGTGCTACCCACCGTTCGTTGTCATAATCATAGTTGAGATCGTTCACATCTTCACTTGATCCAATCTGCATCTTATCTAGTTTGTTTGGAAAGAGGGAGAGAGAAAAAAAGAGAGAAAAAAGTTAAAAAATAGTAAGAGAAAAAAAAGAGAGAAAGAAAAAGGAAAAAAAGTGTGAGAAAAAAAAGAGAGAAGAAAAAAAAACAAAGTTTGGATCTATCTAGACTCAATCTCGTAGCTGAATTCGGATTGGAATCTGTTTTGTGCCTTTATTCAGTAAAACAGGCATAACTTCCTCATACAAAGTCCGTTTTGGCTCATGAGTACTCAAATTAAAGCTAGAGACGAGCCGCATCTAAATAGTTGCAGAAGCTTGTTCAATATTTGGCACCTCAAAATCGGCTCCTAAATAGGTCTTTTGCCCTCCGAAGTTCGTGAACACAGCTTATTCCAGTTTTCAAACCAGTTTTAGAATTTTTGACTCCTCATATCAACTCGGAATTGAGTGATTCTTTTTGCATTGGAAAGCTTGAGTTAGTAGCATTCTTTGAAAAAGTTATCAGAAAATTGGCTCAAACTTTTCAAGAGGAAAACTGGAGAGAGTTGTTGTATATCCTGGTTGGCAGTTGTTTTTCATCATTATCTTTACTGCCGTTGTGCTCTTCACTTATATCTTGCTGTCTAGAGCTACTCATTATCCTTCATTGATGCTAGTTGTGCTACGCCGTAACCTCATTAGTGTTCTAGGCTCGCGTCTCTAGTCCGGTCTAGCCTCGGACCAAAGAAGATGCCGTCGTTGAGCGTTTATTCAACATTGCATCTTTGAATTGATTATTGCTAATCTTTTGCTACCATATATAGCCAACCCAGCTCCACATATTTCTACACCGTGTATCGACGCTCCCCTGGCAATCTCTTTACACAATCTTGAGTTACTTGACACCGCTGGTTTACTGTCACCGCTTTGTTGCATGGTAAGAACTTGTAAGACATTGATATTTGCTTTCTTGTGAGCGTTTTACCACCACATCCTAGTAGTTATAGAAACATTATTTTTGGATTTTGTTTCTTGTTCTACTAATCATGACAGGATCCAGAGTCAACTCATGGGCTTTGTCGATCGCGGAGACATGCCACCACCTATGCAAATACCACAACCGTCACGAGAGGTGCACAAACATCCAAATGCACATGATCAGGTTCATGTTTCTATACCACCATTTAATGGCCGTTTTAGACCTCCTTTATATATTGAATGGGAGTTAGACATAAATAATATATTTGCTTCCCATAATTTTGATGAACGTAAAAAAGTTATGGTTGCGGTTGGTTCTTTCACCGGTTATGCTCTAGTTTGGTGGAGTGAATATTGTCGGTTACACCCTGATTATGTACCTAATACTTGGGATGATTTAAAACATGTCATGAGAGATAGATTAAATCGATGTTTATTATACTCGTGGCATGATTAAAAAACTGGAACATTTAAAACAAGGTAGTGACACCATAACAAAATATTATGATGATTTACAAACTACCTTGTTGCACTCATTTTTAGAAGAAAGTGAAGAAGATTTTATGGATAGATTTTGGGGAGGATTAAACCATAATATTCAGGAGATACTAATTCATGAAGAGTGTTATCCTATGGACCATTTGTTTCGTCTTGCTTGCAAAGCTGAACAGGAAATAAAACGACGTGTTGCCCACAAGGAGAACAAGCACGGTGCACATTCCAACTGTTGATACAGATGTTTATTCAACTACTAGGCGTACTATGACAACCACATCCGTTGTTGCGAGGACTACATCATCTCCACCATGTGACACATCATCATCGAGAGTGCTGCATCATCTGAGTTGACTATAAGAGGTAATGACAAAGGTACAAATTTTCCACTTTTACATGAGAATGATGCATGCCTAGTTAACTTGAATACATCATGTGTTGAGCTACCCACTACTTTGATCACACCACCTATTTTAGAGGATTATATTGATAATTTGACTTTGCCATGTGATCAAACAACTGAAATACCAACAATTTTGAGTGCACCCATTGAATTAATTGTTGATGCAAAAGAATCAATATTTAATCATTTTGATATGACCTCTAATCTTGGTGATGATTACGTGTCGAATGACTTATTGCATGTTTACTTATTTAAGCATGTTGTAGCATGTAAACTTGATGCAAGTAAGGTTTATTCACCAATGTTGGGATGGTTTAATGATGAACATTGTCAATCTTTTGAAATGAATAAGAGCTTCACTTATATGTGCAAACTGAGTTGCAATATTTTCATGCCTTCTACTTCTTGTGATAATGTTTTGGCTTTAGATTTTATGAACTATGCAAGTTACTCATCTATTTATGTGTCATATGTGCAAAAATCAAGGGAAATAAAATGGATGACATATACATATACAACATGTACACCTTGTCTCTTTTGTTAGCCACATTTCAGACTAAGAACATGAGGGGCGGCTTTGTTTTCAAGAAGTGGAGGATGATGAGGACATGACTACCTTGGATAAGACCAAAAATATTGCATACATGCATATTTGTCAGGTGATTTCTAGTGCAAACTATTCAATAATCTATTTATGTTATCCAGAACAAAAATACATTTTCAAAACGTCAATAACTTTTTCATCCGGACTCCAAATTGGGTGATTCTTTTTTTGTTGGAAAATAGATTTTGTGCACCTTCCAACCCAATTGGATTCACCTTCAAATTCGTTCGGAGCGTTGAGTTATGGACGAAACAATCTGATCTTTGCGAGAATCCGAGTCAAACTACAAGTCCAAAGGTGTTACGTCACCTCCGCTTGGGCCCATTGGCCTTGTACGACCTAGGGTTAGTTTTAGGCTGCCTTGGGACGTCCTACCACCTCCTTGGCCGCCACCCCTTGATCCTATATAAGTAGATCCATCTAGTAGCTTTTTCCTTGGGATTTGTTTAGTTAAAGTTAGCCATTGCAACTTCGTGTACTTTGTTTGTGTCCAACGACCAGACCAAGACCGCTTACGGATCCCCACCATTATCAATACTTCATATATATTCGCAATATTCAGATTGCTTTATCATATTCTTGCTTGTTCTTGATTGCTTGCAGGAATAGACCTTCGTGGTCGGAGTTGATCGTGCTCCAGCGTGGTCAATAACCTCTCGGAGTTGGTTTAGCGATTGCTAAGGCGCATAGCGTCGTGCACGTTTGTAGTCGGATCGTCAAAGTCGTCTCCACCAAATCGATAGTTATCATCTCATCGAAAGATCGGGACACCCTCGCCTCTATCATGCTCCGACCTATGTCTCCTAGTCAAGTGATAGCCGACAAACAAGCCACTCCTCATAGAGACAAGAGTGAGAAAGTGATCCACCCAAAAGTGAGTGAGAGCCACAAGCCAAATTTGAGCGACTCTTCGCCTAGAGAGAAAAACATCACTCTATTTGCCACCAAAAGTGAGATGAGAGAAGTGTGTGAGAACCCATCGAGTGTGATGCACTTTGTCCTTGTGTGCAAGGATGGAGAACCAAAAACTAACACCATTCACGAACTACCTTTGGTGTTTCAATCTCTTTTGCAGGAATTTCAAGATGTTTTTCCCGACGAGCTACCTCCGGGTCTACCTCCTCTTGAGGATTGAGCATCGAATTGACCTCATCCCGGAGCACCTCTACCAAACAAAGCTCCATACCGAGTCAATCCGGAAGAAACCAAGGAAATTCAACGGCAAGTACAACAACTCATCGACAACGGTCATGTACGTGAAAGCTTAAGCCCTTGTGCCGTTCCGTTATTCTTGTGCCTAAGCCCGATGGAAGTTTCCGCTTGTGTTCCGATTGTAGACCTATCAATGCTATCACCGTTCGATATCGGCATCCCATTCCTCGCTTAGATGATATGCTTGATGAACTTAGTGGAGCCAACTTTTTCTCAAAAATTGATCTTAAAAGTGGCTATTATCAAATACGCATACAAGAGGGTGATGAATGGAAAACTGCTTTCAAAACCAAATTTGGATTATATGAATGGTTAGTGATGCCTATGGGTCTTTCGGAAGCTGCCGGTACTTTTGTGCGTCTTATGCATCATGTGCTTCGTCCTTATATTGGAGTCTTTGTTGTGGTTTACTTTGATGATATTCTTGTGTTTAGCAAAACCATGAAAGAGCACATCAATCATGTAAAATCTGTGTTGCAAACTCTTCGCAAGGAAAGCCTTTATGCAAACTTGAAAAATGCACTTTTGGAGTTGACAAAGTGGTTTTCTTGGGTTTTGTAGTTTCCTCAAAGGGTGTCCATGTTGATGAATCTAAAATTGAAGCAATTAAAACTTGGCCCCAATCCACAAATTTGCAACAAGTGCGAAGTTTTCTTGGTCTTGCGGGTTTCTATCGTCGCTTTGTGAAAGATTTTAGCACAATTGCCGCTCCTTTGCATGCTTTGAGCAAGAAGAATACCCCCTTTGTTTGGGGAACTTCGCAATCAACCGCTTTTGATGAGCTCAAGTCTTTACTTACTCATGCTCCGATTCTTGCTTTGCCCAGCTTTGACAAAACTTTTGAGGTTCATTGTGATGCAAGTGGTACCGGAATTGGTGGAGTTTTGATGCAAGAAAAACGAGCCATTGCTTATTTTAGTGAAAAACTCTCCGGTGCTCAACTTAATTATAACATCTATGACAAAGAATTGTATGCTTTAGTGCGTGTCCTACATGTTTGGGAACATTACCTTAGACCTCATGAGTTTGTCATCCATACCGATCATGAAACGCTTAAGTACCTCAAAGGTCAAACTAAATTGAACAAGCGTCATGCCAAATGGAGTGAATTCATTGAATCTTTTCCTTATGTGATCAAGTACATTAAGGGTAAAGAAAATGTAGTTGCCGACGCGCTTTCACGCATATGCATGCTTGTCACTCAACTTGAGTTGAATGTTATTGGTTTTGAGCATATAAAAGACTTGTATGAGCATGATCCATCTTTTGCTTCTCCTTATGCTAAGTGTTTGGCCTTGTCGTCTTGGGAACAATATTACATCAAGGATGGTTATCTTATGAGAGCTAACAAACTTTGCATTCCCGAGTCTTCTCTTCGTTTGCTCCTTTTGCAAGAGGCTCATGGAGGCGGACTCACGGGACACTTTGGACGCGACAAGACATTCGCCACGCTCTCCAACAACTACTTTTGGCCCAAGATGTTCATGACGTCTCACGCTTCACCAACCGATGCTATACATGTCGCAAAGCTAAGTCTAAAGCTCAATCTCATGGTCTTTACATGCCCCTTCCAATTCCATATCAACCATGGGAAGACATTAGTATGGATTTTGTACTCGGTTTGCCTAGGACTCAAAATGGCAAGGATTCCGTCTTTGTTGTTGTGGATAGATTTTCTAAGATGGCACATTTCATACCTTGCAACAAGATAGACGATGCTTCACATGTTCCCAATCTCTTTTGTAGGGAAATCTTGCGACTCCATGGCGTACCAAAGACAATCGTCTCCGATCGTGACGTCAAGTTCTTGGGTTACTTTTGGAAGACCCTATGCGCCAAGCTCGGAATCAAGCTCTTGTTCTCCTCGGCATTCCATCCTCAAACCGATGGCCAAACGGAGGTGACGAACCGCACACTATCCACTCTACTTCGTGTCTTGATAAAGAAGAACATCAAGGAATGGGAAGCATGTCTACCCATCGCCGAGTATGCCTACAATCGTGCAAGACATTCAACTACCGGCAAGTCCCCCTTCGAGGTCGTCTACGTTTTCAACCCCTTGTCCCAATTGGACATTCTACCTCTTCCTCTACAAGAGCGCACCAACATGGATGCGAGTGCATCGGCAAACTACATCAAGAAGATGCATGATGATACAAGACAAACCATCGAGCGCCAAGTACAACGACTAGCGACCAACCTCAACGTCAACAAGCAACCCATGGTCTTCAACATTGGTGATCTAGTGTGGCTACACCTTCACAAGGAACGCTTCCCCAAAGAACGCAAGTCCAAGCTTCTTCCTAGAGCCGATGGACCTTTCAAGGTGCTAGCACGCTACAACGACAACGCCTACAAGATTGACCTACCTCGAGACAAGTACAATGTGAGCGACATCTTCAACGTCAAGGACCTCGCACCTTACCATGGAGATGAAGCTTTTGATCCGAGGTCGGATCTCTCCCAAGGGGGGGGGGGAGATGATGCGGAGCATCCCTCGCTCACCCACATGGACGTGCCTAAATCTCCCTCAACGCCACTAGGACCCATGACAAGAGCCCGAGCTAAGGCTATCGAAGATAAGGTGAATTCGCTCCTCTCCGAACTCCCTCTTCCTACTCACGAGACATGGCTACTACCTCATTCGGAGACTATGTGTAATCAGGTACATGGAGGTGAGCCAAGGATCAACCACTTGCGAGACCCAAGACGGCGAGAACTCGATGCATATTGAAGAAGAAGAAGAGATCTTTGAAGGTATTGAAAATCTGACGGACGACGAAGTCCCAGGACCCGGACGATCGGACTTTCCGGACGTCCGACACTTTGCCACCGAACCAAAACTACGGACGACCGAAGCCTCCGGCCAACCGACGGACGCACGCCCGAACCGCATCTACTGACGACCGACAACGACCGGACGTCCGGAACGTCACGACGCTCCGGACGACCGACCCTCTCCGGACGTCCGACGCGCCCACGACAGAACTGATTCTACGGATGTCCGAACCCGTCCGGACGTCCGGACCGTCCCGAGCCTCCGGACGTCCGACGCCTTCCGGACGTCCGACGCCTGTGTGTTGACTTCGTTTGGGCCGCAGCCCTTGTACCCCTTCGCCCCCTAGACTATGTATACTCCTTCTTCCCCAACTTTCGAGGGTTAGCATTGGATTAGCTCATATTCTTGTGTGAGAGCCTTTGCTCATCCACTTGGCTACTTCTCCATCGAGATCAGGACCTCTCCGGAGAAGATCCCCCAAGCGGATTCAAGACCCCTTCTAGGGTGGACCCCTCAAGGCCTCCTCACGGAGAAGAACGGTTACCGTTTGTATCTTACCTTTGTTGATCTTGAATCTTGTGCCACTCTATGTGATCGGTGGTCTAGCATTTGTGTGATTGATCCCTTGTCGGTTTAGTGATTTCTCTCTCGTTTCCTCCGTATCTCCCTCTTGTTCTTCCGCGTGTTCTTCGTGATTCCCCGTAGGATCCGCTCCAACGTGAAAGATCGCCCACGTAGGGTTCCTCCCTACATCACATTAGCATGGACTTTGTACTTGGTTTGCCTAGAACTCAAAATGGAAAGGATTCCGTGTTTGTTGTTGTGGATAGATTTTCTAAGATGGCACATTTCATTCCTTGCAACAAGATAGACGGTGCTTCACATATTGCAAATCTCTTGTAGGGAAATCTTGCGACTCCATGGAGTACCAAAGACAATCGTCTCCGATCGTGACGTCAAGTTCTTGAGTTACTTTTGGAAGACCCTATGCGCCAAGCTCGGAATCAAGCTATTGTTCTCATCCGCATACCATCCTCAAACCGACGGCCAAACGGAGGTGACGAACCGCACACTGTTGACTCTACTTCGTGTCTTGATCAAGAGGAACATCAAGGAGTGGGAAGCATGTCTATCCATCGCCGAGTACGCCTACAACCGTGCAAGACATTCGACTACCGGCAAGTCCCCCTTCGAGGTCGTCTACGGCTTCAACCCATTGTCCCCATTGGACATTCTACCTCTTCCTCTACAAGAGCGCACCAACATGGATGCGAGTGCACGGGCAAGCTACATCTAGAAGATGCATGAGGATCCAAGACGAACCATCGAGCGCCAAGTACAACGACTAGCGACCAAGCTCAACGTCAACAAGCAACCCATGGTCTTCAACATTGGTGATCTAGTGTGGCTACACCTTCGCAAGGACGCTTCCCCAAAGAACGCAAGTCCAAGCTTCTTCCTAGAGCCGATGGACCTTTCAAGGTGCTAGCACGCTACAACGACAATGCCTACAAGATCGACGTACCTCGAGACAAGAACAATGTGAGCGACATCTTCAACGTCAAGGAACTCGCACCTTACCATGGAGATGAAGCTTTTGATCCGAGGTCGGATCTCTCCCAAGGGGGGGGGGGGAGATGATGCGGAGCATCCCTCGCTCATCCCCATGGACGTGCCTACATCTCCCTCAAAGCCACTAGGACCCATGACAAGAGCCTGAGCTAAGGCTATCGAAGATAAGGTGAATTCGCTCCTCTCCGAACTCCCTCTTCCTACTCACGAGACATGCCTACTACCTCATTCGGAGACTCTATGTGTAATCAGGTACATGGAGGTGAGCCAAGGATCAACTACTTGCGAGATCCAAGACGGCGAGGACTCCAAGCATATTGAAGAAGAAGAAGAAGAGATGTTGCTGAAGGCACAGGCACCGGACGTCCGACGCCTTCCGGACGTCCGACGAGTCCCAGGACCCGGACAACCGGACTCTCCGGACGTCCGACCGACGCACGCCCGAACCGAATCTACGGACGACCGACTACTTCCGGACGACCGACTACTTCCGGACGTCCGGACCATCACGAAGCTCCGAACGACCGACCCTCTCCGGACGTCCGACGCGCCCACGACATAACTGATTCTACGGACGCCTGAGCCCGTCCGGACGTCCGGACCGTCCCGAGCCTCCGGACGTCCGACGCCTTCCGGACGTCCGACGCCTGTGTGTTGACTTCGTTTGGGCTGCAGCCCTTGTACCCCTTCGCCCCTTAGACTATATATACTCCTTCTTCCCCAGCTTTCGAGGGTTAGCTTTGGTTTAGCTCATGTTTGTGTGAGAGCCTTGCTCATCCACTTGTTTACTTCTCCTCGGAGCTCAGGACCTCTACGGAGAAGATCCCCCAAGCGGATTCAAGACCCCCTTCTAGGGTGGACCCTATGAAGACCTCCTCTCGGAGAAAAACGGCTACTCGTGTATCCTTACCTTTGTTGATTGTGGATCATATGTATCTCTTTGTGTTCGGCGATCTAGCACTTGTGTGATTAATTCCTTGTTGGTTGAGTGATTTCTCTCTCGTTTCCTCCGTATTCCCCTTTGTGCTTCTGCGTGTTCTTCGTGATTCCTCGTAGGATCCACTCCGAACGTGAAAGATGGTCCACATAGGGTTACGCCCTACATCACCCTTGCTCGACCTTGTTGTCACCGTCTTGGTGTGCGAGGCCCGTATGATGTGGCACCTCGTAGCTCATCTCCATGACCGAAGGGAGTTTCCCATGCTCGGCCATCTTCCTTGGGGGCTTAGAAGATGGAAGTGTCACCCTCGTCAGAGGGTAGTCGCCTTGGACTTGATGAAGTCGATGTAGGCGTACACGTGGGAAGTAGGCTAAGATGCCGTACGTCCAAAGGCGAAGATGCCTTGATAGCACTTGGCGAAGATGCCGAAGTGGTTGGTGTAGTAGCCGTAGCGTTCTCGTGGTGGTGCTTGTCTCGCGGTCTTCTCTTGTGCTCATGAAGCTTGGACTTGGCGTGAAGTAGGTCTTTTTGGGACTTGTACGTTTGCGCTTGTGGAGCATCCTCATGTTGACGGTGTCGTTGTCGCACTTGAGCTCGATGGCGTTCGTCATCGTGCACATTTTGCTTGGAGGTGACTTGCCCTTCATGACGATGTGGATCACGAACATGATGGTTATCGCCATGTAGATGTGGACGAGGACGATTTGCACTTGCATCGTTTCCGCGCTCTGAAGGCTTGTGTCTTGAATGTCGCCGCCTTGAGGATGACGAAGGGGAAGAAGACTTGATCAAGGCTCTAATCTCCTCCATCCTTGCATCTTGCTCCTCTTTATGTGCGGAAAGCTTGTTGTCAATGTAGTCCCTTTTCCTTGCTTCGGAGAGATGAATGTCGATAGAGACGTTCTCGATGCGCTTTTGCAATCTTGATTGTGCGCCTTGCATTTGTCATTGTAGATCGAAGATGGATGCTTTGGTGGTGTAGTTGTTCACGCCGTCGTTGTTGTGGAAGACCGGAGAGGAAATGCCTTGCCTATCCATCACAAGACTCGAGCAACTATGAGTGGGAGAAAGAGAAGAACTTGACCAACTGTACCTTGACCCATGTTGAAAATGGATCAATGATCACTCAATGTGTAACAAGGAAATAGCACAATTGGTACCAATTCTTGTCGGTTTCTCACACCTACACAAGTAAAAGCTTATGGTGGAGCTCGGTGAGGAATGTGTAACAAGCAATACTCAAATTGATGCGGAGCATCCTTCGGTCATCCCCATGGACCTTCCATCAACTATGATGAGGACATCAATACCATTGTTACACCCACAGCCCCTACTGCTACATATATTGGACCAATTACTAGAGCTCGCGCACGCCAATTAAATTACCAGGTACTTTCGTTTCTTGGTAATGATTGTAATGTTCATGAGAATATGATGCTGCCTAAATTGGATACATTTGTTTTGCTTACAAATGAAGGGCCTAGCTTGGAGAAGGATGGACATTGGAGCAAGAACAAGCATGGAGATGATGCCATGCTAAGGGGAACAAGAACGGAGTTACAAGTGAGGATTTCAGGACTTTGAAGCCACCATAATGGGTGCATGAAGCCTTGGACGAAATATACAAGATGCTACTTCATAAATTTCGTACCGAGGCTATTCTAGGTGCTGCGTCACCTTATTATTGGGCCAGGCCCTTGTAATTTCGAAATACACAAGTATAGGCTATTTTTAGAGTCCGTATGTGTGGGGAAACAAGAGATAGGGTTGATTTCGGACCCCTCCACCAAGGGCCACGAAATTCCCCCCCTCTTTCTCCATATATACAGCCCTTAGGGCACCGTTTAGACTTTGGGTTTTGTTTAGATTAAAAGTTCGCCATAGCTGCAACTTCGCGTACTTCGTTTGTGTTCAATGACCAGACAAAGGCGTCACAGAACCCCACCTTGATCAATAAAGCTTTCATCTTATATTCGCAATATCCAGATTGCAATCAAAGTTTCTTGTTTGTTCTTCATCTGCTCGCAGGAAACAGACCCTCGTGGTCAGGTTGATCGTGCTCCGGCGTGGTCAATGACCTCTCGGAGTTGGTTTAGCGATTGCTAAGGCGCGACGTCCTCACACGTTCGTAGTCGGATCGTCAAAGTCGACTTCCTCCAAAGCGAAAACCAACATCTCATCTAAAGACGGGACACCTTTGCCTCTATCAAACTATCCAAGGTCCAAGTGGACCCATGACAAGAGCAAGAGCTCGTGCTATTCAATCCGAGGTGACATCACTCCTATTCGATTTCCCTTTTCCTTCGAGTGAGACATGGCTACTACCTAAGTCCGAGACACTATGCGTGATCAGGTACAACATTCAAGCCAAGGAACCAGGAGCTGAAGAAGAAACGACACGCCAACTCTGGACAGCCCGGAACTTCCGGCCACAGCCCGGAACTTCCGGCTCCCGGAACTTCCGGCCCGCCCGGAGCTTCCGGCCCGCCCGGAGCTTCCGGCCTCCGACGACATCGACCAGCCCGGGCGTGCCAACTTTCTTGTTAGCCCAGAACCAGTCCGGAACCAGCCCCGGAACTTCCGGCCTCCGGAAGCCAGCCCAGCTCCACCCGCGCCAACTCTCGGCTTAGGCCGGACCCTGCCCGGACCTTCCGGCGCCCGGAACTTCCGGCCCTGCCTGCAAGCAGCCACCTGGGCCGAGGCCCGTGTACCCTTTTCTCCCGTAAACTATATATACTCCCCCACCTCCTCCTAGTTAGGGTTACCATTGGTTTAGCTCATCTTTGGTGTGAGAGCCCTTGCTCATCCACTTGGTACTTCTCCTCGGAGTTCACGACCTCTTCAGAGAAGATCCCCCAAGCGGATTCAAGACCCCTCTAGGGTGGACCCCATCAAGACCTCCTCACGGAGAAGATCGGTTACTCGTGTATCTTTCCTTTGTTGATTTTGAATCTTGTGCTACCTTATGTGTTCGGTGATCTAGCCCTTGTGTAATCGAAACTTGTCGGTTTAGTGTTCCTCTTTTGAGTTTCCCTTGTGTTCTTCCGCCTGCTCGTCGTGTTTCCGTAGAGGATCCCTCCAAACGTGAAAGATCTCCGATTAGGGTTCCACCCTACATCATATGGTATCACGAGCCACGTTGATCACGTTTTTGGAGCCCCTACCCCGTGTTTTCTAGCTTGATTTTGTTGCTTTCGTCCTAAATCCGAAAATTCCCCACCAAAAATAGCCCCAAAATTTTTGTGATATGTTGGTGTGATGAAGTTTTGTTGGATTTGGTCCGTGGATTTGCTTTGCTTCGAGTGGATCTAGCATCCCTACCCTTCTTCCCTTCTAACTCCTTCTTTTTCCCCTCGGAATTTGGGTTTTTCCCCCAATTTTTCCGCCCAAACCCTCGATCCCGAAGCCGCAGTTCTTGGCAGAATCCCGATCCCCGGACCTTCCGGCCCAGCCCAGAACTTCCGGCCCCCGTACCTTCCGGCCCAGCCCGGAACTTCCGGACCCCGGACCTTCCGTCTTGCCGGGAACTTCCGGCCTAGACAGAAAGGTCGCGCATCTTCGGTGACCCCCGCTTCTTCGGCAACTTCGACCATGGTGCAGCGGTATCTTCGCCAACGTACTGAAGACCGTGCATCACATCATCATCCACATTCGCATCCGTTTGGAACCTCTACCGTAAGCAAGGACGGTAATCTCGACGACATCTTGGTCCAAACCTTGCCATTGCATTGATAAACATCATAGCCATCTTTTGCGTTGCTTACCCATCGAGACTAGCCTTTGAGTATTGCAGGCAACGTGACTTGTGCACATTAGTGATCATACCGTGGTGCATATCTTGGGATCCATTTGTGTGTCACAAAGTTGTCATAGCATATACAATTGCTATCTTGGTTGGTGAAGTTTTGCATGAGAAAAGAGCTCAAAAGTGAAAGAGCCACCCAAGCTTTTAAGCAAAGAGGAAAGATAAGCAAATAGCTTTGAGCAAGAACCATAGCATCATACTACATTAAGATTGTCATATTGGATCATCTTGGATCATAGCACCGAAATACCATACATATAGCATACGTGGGATAGAGATAGTTGCATTTTTGCCTAGTAGGTTGTGCACAAGTTCCATATCCGCCTATTGTGCAATCGTGCTAAGCGTCTCTCCAAAGATTGTGCAACAAGAGAATTTTCGTGGATTCCACATTTTGGCTCACTTTTGGTTTGCACAATCCCACTTATCTATTTGCGTGTGTGTTTCTGTGTACCCCTACTTGCTTGGTCAACTTGTTGCATTTGCAAATTTGTGAATCTTTTCCAACATTATTGAATCTCACTTACAATTGCATCAAATTTTGTGCCACCATCCTCACCAAGCTCCACCATAATCTTTTATTTGTGTAGGTGTGAGAACCGACAAGGATTGGTACCAATAGTGCTATTTCATTGTCCACATTTGGGTGAACTTGATTCATCATCAACATCGGTCGAAGGTACATTGGTATAAGTTCTTCTCCTTCTACCACTCACATATTTTGCTTGGAATGATGGATAGGCCAAGTACCTCTACCAACCCACTCTTCATCGAGCAAGACGACGACATGTCATCATACGTCACCAAGAGCCATCTCTTTGGTGCACAACGAGCGTTACATCAAGAGCAACAAGCAATGAGCGACCGCATCGACAACCTCGCCACCGACTTGCGACTCTCCGAGCAGCGTACAAGGGACTACTTCGACAACAAGTTCGAGGCGCACAAACAAGAGAATGATGCAAGAATGGACGAGATCCGCGCCTTGATGAGGAACTGACATCATCCCACTTCGTCATCATCAAGACGGAGCCGCTCGAGTCAACACTCCGACGACACCTTCTACGACTCAAGTACACCGTCATCGAACACCCTTCGACGAGCCGCGCGTCAAGACCGTCATGCATCTCGCAACCCGCTACATGACAAGCATTCACAAGAGCAAGTCGATGAACAAGTCCCTCGTCCTCAATCAAACCAAGCCGCTTTTGCCCAAGCTCAAGAACGACAACGACTAAGGCGCCAAGAAGAAGAACGAGCGCGTCTACATCTAGACGAACAAGACGCCGAGGCTCAACATCTTCAACAACAACAACGAGAAGCGCAAGCTCTTGAAGCGCAACGTGCCCTTCAAGATTCAAGTCGAGCCATCGCCAACCGCAATCGCGAACGGCGCAATCAAGAGGAAGCCTTTCGAGAAGAAATCCAAGAGAGGAACTACGAACCACGTGTGCAACGTCAAATTCCTCAAGCTCCTCCACAAGATCGTCAAGCTCCACCTCAACCTCAAGTTCAACAAGAGCAAGTTGATCATGGACTTCCTCCACACCAAGAGCAACATGAAGACGATTGTCATCCACGTCAAGGGTGTCATCATCACCATTGCCAACAACACAATGAAGAGCACCGATATGGAAAGCTCAAATTCACCATGCCCAAGTTCAATGGAAGCAATGACCACGAAGAGTACCTCTCATGGGCATTAAAGGTCGACAAAATCTTTCGTTTGCACAACTATGAGGAAGAGAAGAAGATCGCTATGGCCTCACTTGAGTTCCAAGACTATGTGCTCATATGGTGGGAACAAATCATTGAGCGACGACAAGCAAGAGGTGAACCTCCAATCACCACTTGGGCTCAAATGAAGGATGTCATGAGAGCACGTTTTGTGCCAACCTACTACAACCGCGACCTCTTCAAGAAACTCCAACTTCTCAAGCAAGGGAGGAAGAGTGTTGAAGAATACTACAAGGAAATGGAGATAGCCATGATTCGAGCCAATGTGAAGGAAGATGATGAGCAAACAATGGCACGTTTCTTGAATGGACTCAATCATCCCATCAAGAAGATCGCCGACTTCCAACCCTACTCCACTCTCATTGAGCTCGTGCATCAAGCTACAAGGCGGAACGTCAAGTGCAAGATGACTTCAAGTACGCCAAGTACTCGTCCAAGACGTACGGCTTCTCCAACATTCAATCTTCAACAACTCCTCCAACATCTACATCAACCAAACCTTCTACAAGCAACGACGACAAGTCAAGTTACAAGAAAACTTCGACAAGTTCAAGTCGTCCTCCTCCTACTACAAGCAACTTCAAGCCGCGTGCTTCGTCATCTACTCCAAACGATGATACTGTCAAGACAAGCTCCTTCAAGTGTTTCACTTGCGGCGGCCGAGGCCACAAGTCCTACGAATGCACCAACAAGCGCACCATGATCCTCAACGACGATGGCACCTATGATTCAATGCGTGAAGAGGAGATGGAAGCTCTTGAGCAAGTGGCCATGCACCGGCGAGTGAACGAAGATGAAGATGATCAAGTCTTTTGTGATGAGGATTCGAGCCCCGCTCTCGTCGTCTCCAAGGTCTTAACTCTTCGACATCAACAGGAAGACGACCATAGATGCCACATCTTCCACACAAAGGCCGGCATCAAGGGGAGATCCGTCAAGGTCATCATCGACGGAGGTACTTGCCACAACTTGACAAGTGAAGAACTATGCTCCAAGCTTCAATTGGTAAAGAGGAAGCACCCGCACCCATACAAGGTGCAATGGCAAAGTGACTCCAGCACTATACGAGTCGAGCATACGGTCCAAGTCTCCTTCAAAATCGGTGCATATGAGGACACTTTGGAGTGTGATGTGGTCCCAATGACCGTTTGCCACCTCCTTCTTGGTCGACCATGGCAATTCGACCGTGGTGTCTTCCACAACGGGCGTACCAATCACTATAGCTTCAAGATGAGAGGGAAGGAATATGTGCTACGACCTATGTGTCCTAGTCAAGTGTTAGCCGACAAGCAAGCCACCCATCATGGAGAAAAGAATGAGAAAGTGATCCACCAAAATTTGAGTGAGAGCCACAAGCCAAACTTGAGCGCCTCTTCGCCTAGAGAGAAAAACCTCATCCTATTTGCCACCAAAAGTGAGATGAGAGAAGTGTGTGAGAACCCATCTAGTGTGATGCACTTTGTCCTTGTGTGCAAGGATGGTGATAGAGGCAAAGGTGTCCTGATGTTTCGATGAGATTGTGGCTATCGTTTCTGTGGGAGTCGACCTTGACGATCCGACTACGTACGTGCGAGACGTCGCGCCTTAGCAATCGCTAAACCAACTTCCGAGGGTTATTGACCACGCCGAGCACGATCAACCTCGACCACGAGGGCCTGCTTTCCTGCGAGCAAACGAAGAACAAGCAAGAAACTAAGACTGCAATCTGGATATTGCGAATATAAGGGAAAACTTTATTAATGAAGGTGGGGTTACGAGACGCCTTGGTGCAGTCGTTGAACACAAACGGCACGCGAAGTTGCAGCTATGGCGAACTTTTTGATCTAAACAAAACCCAAAGTCTAAACGACGCCCTAAGGGCTGTATATATGGAGAAAGAGGAGGGAATTTCGTGGCCCTTGAGGGAGGGGTCCAAACAAACCCTAACTCTTGTTTCCCCACACATACGGACTCTAAAACAGCCTACACTTAAGTATTTCGAAATTACATGGGCCTGGCCCAATAATAAGGTGACGCAGCACCTAGAATAGCCTATGGACGAATATTATGAAGTGGCATCTTGTATATTTCGTCCAAGGCCTCATGCTCTCATTAGGGTGGCTTCAAAGTCCTGGAATCATCACTTGTAACTCCGTTCTTGTTTCCCTTGCATGCCAACATCTCCATGCTTGAACTTGCTCCAAGGTTCATCTTTCTTGTCCATGGTAGGCCCTTCATTTGTAAGCAAAACAAATGTATCCAATTTAGGCAGCATCATATTCTCATGAACATTGGAATCGTTACCAAGAAACGAAAGTACCTGATAATTCAATTGGCGTGCGCGAGCTCTAGTAATTGGTCTAGTATGTATAGCAGCAGGGGCTGTGGGTGTAACAATGGTATTGATGTCCTCATCATCCTCCCCTTCTTGAAATGAAGTCGTCCTCGACGGAAACTCATCTTCCTCACCCAAATAAGGCTTCAAATCTGCAATGTTAAAAGTGGGACTAACCCCAAAATCTGCGAGCAGCTCAAGTTTATATGCATTATCATTTATTTTCTCTAACACCTTAAATGGACCATCAGCACGTGGCATTAGCTTTGATTTATGCAAATTAGGAAACCTATCCTTACGCAAATGTAACCAAACAAGATCTCCAGGTGCAAAGACAACATGTTTTCTACGCTTATCTCCAGCAAGTTTATATTTAGCATTCATACGCTCAATGTTTTCCTTAGTTAACTCATGCATTTTTAAAATCAATTTAGCACATTCTTTAGCATCAAAATTAACCTTCTCCGAAGATGGAAGAGGCAACAAATCAATAGGTGCACGAGGTAGGAAACCATACACAATTTCAAAAGGGCACATCTTAGTAGTAGAATGCAATGAACGATTATAAGCAAATTCAATATGAGGCAAGCATTCTTCCCACATTTTCTTATTATTCTTCAAAACAGCCCTAAGCATAGTAGACAATGTTCTATTGACTACTTCAGTTTGTCCATCAGTTTGGGGGTGACAAGTAGTACTAAAAAGCAGTTTAGTCCCCAACTTAGCCCATAAACATCTCCAAAAGTGGCTAAGAAATTTAGTATCACGATCTGAAACAATAGTATTTGGCACACCATGCAAGCGAATAATTTCACGAAAGAACAAATCAGCAACATTAACTTGGCATCATCGCTTTTATGACATGGTATAAAGTGTGCCATTTTAGAATCCATCCACGACAACAAATATGCTATCCCTCCCTTCTTTGTTCGAGGTAAACCTAAAACAAAGTCCATAGATATATCCTCCCAAGGAACACTAGGTACGTGCAAAGGCATATATAAACCATGAGGATTGAGTCGTGACTTAGCTTTTTGACATGTAGTGCAGCGAGAGCAACAAAACGCTCAACATCCGTCTCATCTTTGGCCAAAAGAAATGTGTAGCAAGTATATCCTCCGTCTTCTTCACACCAAAGTGTCCCATTAATCCTCCTCCATGCGCCTCCTGCAACAACAAAAGACGAAACGAGCTAGCAGGAATGCATAGCTTGTTAGCGCGGAACACAAAACCATCCTTAATAACGAACTTGTTCCATGTTCTTCCTTCTTTACAATTCTGCATTACATCTTTAAAATCAGCATCATGCACATATTGATCTTTGATGGTCTCCAAACCAAATATTTTGAAGTCAAGTTGTGAAAGCATAGTATAGCGACGAGACAAATCATCAAAGCAATAACATTTTCTTTACCATTCTTGTGTTTAATGACATAAGGGAAAGTCTCAATGAATTCAACCCATTTAGCATGTCTACGATTCAGTTTAGCTTGACTTTTAATATGTTTCAAAGATTCATGATCAGAATGTATAACAAATTCTTTGGGCCATAAATAATGTTGCCATGTCTCTAAAGTCCGAACAAGAGCATATAATTCTTTGTCATAAGTAGAATAGTTCAGACTAGGCCCTCTCAATTTTTCAGAAAAGTATGCAACAGGTTTGCCATCTTGTAATAACACACCTCCTAATCCAATTCCACTAGCATCACATTCAAGCTCAAAAGTCTTATTAAAGTCAGGAAGTTGGAGTAAAGGAGCATGTGTCAACTTATCTTTCAATACCGTGAAGGCTTCTTCACATGCGGTACCCCAAACAAAAGGCACATCCTTCTTTGTAAGTTCATTGAGAGGTGCAGCAATGGTGCTAAAGTCTCTCACAAAACGCCTATAGAAACCAGCGAGTCCAAGAAAACTCCTCACTTGTGTGACCGTTTTGGGCTGCGGCCAACTCTCAATAGCTTCAATCTTGGCTTTATCAACTTCAATTCCTGTGGTGTAACAACATAGCCAAGAAAAGATACTCGGCCGGTGCAAAAGGTGCACTTCCCAAGGTTACCAAACAAACGTGCATCACGTAGAGCATTAAAAACAGCATGTAAATGTTCCAAATGTTCTTCCAAAGATTTGCTATAAATCAGTATATCATCAAAATAGACTACCACAAATCGTCCAATGAAAGCAGGTAAAACTTCGTTCATTAGTGTCATGAAAGTACTAGGTGCATTAGTTAACCCAAAAGGCATGACTAACCACTCATATAAACCAAACTTAGTTTTAAATGCTGTTTTCCATTCATCTCCCAATTTCATACGAATTTGATGGTATCCACTCATAAATCAACTTTGGAGAATATTGTAGAGCCACTCAATTCATCAAGCATATCATCTAGCCTAGGAATAGAATGGCGATAACGAATAGTAATATTATTAATGCCTCTACAATCAACACACATACACGACGTACCATCCTTTTTAGGCACTAGTATAATAGGAACATCACAAGGACTAAGAGATTCGCGTATATAACCTTTGTCGAGCAGCTCACATGCTTGACGCATAATCTCCTTCGTCTCCTCCGGATTGGTATGCGGTATGGTGCACGGTTGGGCAGCGATGCACCGGAATTAAGTCAATTTGATGCTCAATCCCTCGAATAGGTGGTAATCCGGTGGCACGTCTTGTGGGAAGACGTCGTGAACTCTGCAAAATGTTAGTGACGGCAGGGGCAAAGAGGAAGGCACGTCCTCGATTGAAAATAATGCCTCTTTGCACACAAAAGCATAGCAAACAGATTTGCTAGAATCTAGCTCCTCAATATCAGATTTGGTGGCAAGTAAACATGCACTTTTCAGTTTAATTTCAGAAGCAACATTGATAGAGGCAAAGGTGTCCCGTCTTTCGATGAGATGTTGGTTTTCGCTTTGGAGGAAGTCGACTTTGACGATCCGACTACGAACGTGCGAGGACGTCGCGCCTTAGCAATCGCTAAACCAACTCCGAGAGGTTATTGACCACGCCGAGCACGATCAACGACCACGAGGGTCTGTTTCCTGCGAGCAAGCGAAGAACAAGCAAGAAACTGAGATTGCAATCTGGATATTGCGAATATAAGATGAAAGCTTTATTGATCAAGGTGGGGTTCTGTGGCGCCTTTATGCAGTCGTTGAACACAAGCGAAATGCGTGAAGTTGCAGCTATGGCGAACTTTTGATCTAAACAAAACCCAAAGTCTAAACGACGCCCTAAGGGCTGTATATATGGAGAAAGAGGAGGGAATTTCGTGGCCCTTGAGGGAGGGTCCGAAACCAACCCTAACTCTTGTTTCCCCACACATACGGACTCTAAAAACAGCCTACACTTAAGTATTTCGAAATTACATGGGCCTGGCCCAATATTAAGGTGACGCAGCACCTAGAATAGCCTATGGACGAATATTATGAAGTGTCATCTTGTATATTTCGTCCAAGGCCTCATGCTCTCATTAGGGTGGCTTCAAAGTCCTGGAATCATCACTTGTAACTCCGTTCTTGTTCCCCTTGCGCATGCCAACATCTCCATGCTTGAACTTGCTCCAAGGTTCATCTTTCTTGTCCATGGTAGGCCCTTCATTTGTAAGCAAAACAAATGTATCCAATTTAGGCAGCATCATATTCTCATGAACATTGGAATCGTTACCAAGAAACGAAAGTACCTGATAATTCAATTGGCGTGCGCGAGCTCTAGTAATTGGTCCAGTATGTATAGCAGCAGGGGCTGTGGGTGTAACAATGGTATTGATGTCCTCATCAAACATTAGATGGTTTATTATTAGGCTTCATTTGTTGCTCAAATTCTTTTGCCACAATCTGATTTTCACTCTTATTTTTCTCCTGTTTTGCTTTATTAGCTCTATTAATATCATCTTTCAAAATTGAATCAGAGTCATAGGAAGCAAAGTAATATTTTTATCCTTGTGAACAAGAGTATACTGATTGTTTCTACCATGGTGTACAGAATTTTTATCAAATTGCCATGGTCTACCAAGTAATAAGGAACATGCTTGCATAGGTACCACATCACAATCAACATAATCAGCATATGTAGAGATACTAAAATGCACACGAACAAAGACGTGTTACCTTAACCTTGCCGCTGTTGTTGAACCATTGGATGTAGTAAGGATGTGGATGTGGTCTTGTGGTGAGAGAAAGCTTCTCCACCATATCCATGCTAGCCAAGTTGTTGCATCTCCCTCCATCTATGATGACGCGAATAGAACGTTCCTTCACAACTCCCTTTGTATGGAACAAGTTATGCCTCTGATTTTGCTCAGCTTGTGTAACCTGCACACTCAAAACACGTTGAGCAACTAAACATTCATACTGTCGGCATCTTGACAGCCATGTATTGCGTCTCATGATCGTAATCCTCTCCACCGTGTTCTTCATGTGTAATAAGAGCCAAAGTCTCTTCATCATAGTCACTAGCGGACTCATACCCACCATCCTCGTTAGCAATCATCACACGCTGAGATTGGCATTCCCTCAAGAAAATGTCCTCTTCCCTTACAACGACGACAAATAATATCACTTGTGTGCCCTGTTGACGCCATGGAAGAAGAAGAGCTCTGTGTAGGCCCAGCAGGTGTGCTCTTGGCGAGATAGTGGTGGTTGTGCTCGCTTTCTTGTATCACGGTTGGAGGTGGCAGCCGACGGAGGTGCGGTGTAGTAGAACGTGTGGAAGTAGATGATGCACGTGGTGTCCATGATGAAGGTCGACCTGCAGAAAAGTTAGTCCGCGCCAACGCCTGTCGATCATGCACTTCACGTTCAGCTTTACAAGCAAGATGGAATAATCGAGTGATATTAGTATAATCCTTGTAGTCTAGAATGGTCTGAATATCTCTATTTAATCCACCCAGAAAACGTGCAAGCATAGCTTCATTCTCCTCAACAATACCACATCTAATCAAGCCAGTTTGTAATTCCTGATAATATTCTTCTACCGAATTTTTTCCTTGTCTTAAGCGCTGCAATTTTTGAAATAATTCACGTTGATAATATGGTGGAACCCAACAACTACGCATAGCAGTTTTCAAAGCAGTCCAAGTAGCTGGAACAGGATATAATCTACAATGTTCAGACCACCAAACACATGCAAAGCTAGTGATAGCACAAACAGCAGCGGGAACACGTCTCTCCTCAGGATATTGTAAACATGTAAATTGTTGTTTAGTGTCTAACTCCCAAGTAAGATATATATATCAGGAACATATCTACCCTCAAATCATGGAATATTCAACTTCAGTTTAGGGAGATGGTCATGATCTCGTACCTGAGGGGGAACCCTAACATTGCCATTATTTGCATGTGGACGACCGGGTGGTTGTGATGCTGGTGGTTGTGGTGCTGGTGGTTGCACGTAGTTCTGAAGTTGATCAACCTCATCCTTGTACTCTCTCACATAATCATCCTCCCCCACATCAGCAGCAGGAGCCACAGAAGTATCAACAGTGATGAGGACATCAATACCATTGTTACACCCACAGCCCCTGCTGCTATACATACTGGACCAATTACTAGAGCTCGCGCACGCCAATTGAATTATCAGGTACTTTCGTTTCTTGGTAACGATTCCAATGTTCATGAGAATATGATGCTGCCTAAATTGGATACATTTGTTTTGCTTACAAATGAAGGGCCTACCATGGACAAGAAAGATGAACCTTGGAGCAAGTTCAAGCATGGAGATGTTGGCATGCTAAGGGAAACAAGAATGGAGTTACAAGTGATGATTCCAGGACTTTGAAGCCACCCTAATGAGAGCATGAGGCCTTGGACGAAATATACAAGATGCCACTTCATAATATTCGTCCATAGGCTATTCTAGGTGCTGCGTCACCTTATTATTGGGCCAGGCCCATGTAATTTCGAAATACTTAAGTGTAGGCTGTTTTAGAGTCCGTATGTGTGGGAAACAAGAGTTAGGGTTGGTTTGGACCCCTCCCTCAAGGGCCACGAAATTCCTCCTCTTTCTCCATATATACAGCCCTTAGGGCGTCGTTTAGACTTTGGGTTTTGTTTAGATCAAAAGTTCGCCATAGCTGCAACTTCGCATTTCGCTTGTGTTCAACGACCAGACCAAGGCGTCGTAACCCCACCTTCATTAATAAAGCTTTCCTCTTATATTCGCAATATCCAGATTGCAATCTTAGTTTCTTGCTTGTTCTTCGTTTGCTCGCAGGAAACAGGCCCTCGTGGTCAGTTGATCGTCTTTGCGGCGTGGTCAATAACCCTCGGAAGTTGGTTTAGCGATTGCTAAGGCGCGACGTCTCGCGACGCACGTAGTCGGATCGTCAAGGTCGACTCCCACCGAAACGATAGCCACCATCTCATCGAAACATCGGGACACCTTTGCCTCTATCAAGTGGTATCAGATTTTCAGGTTGCTCGGTGAGATTTTACAGTTTTTCGTAGATTAGATCGAGTCTGTTCTTCATACCTAAAGTCCACGAAAAAGCCACAAAAAAATTAGGGTTAGTTCATCATATCCGAACCAATCTGAGCCTTCGCATAATCTTTTGGGGTTTTTGCTTTGTTGAATTTGTGGTTGCATCGTCGTGTCAAGTTGCTGGTCTTAGAGTCTAGTCTTTTAGAGTTTCGAGTTCTGGTCATAAGTTGCCGCCGCACCATCATCATCGCCTTGCCATCTACCACCCTTCTTATCCACCACCAATCCGTAGCCATATACCACCACCGCTACCATATACCACCACCGCTGCCATATACCACCACCATATATCCACCACCAATCCGAGTTCTTCTCATATTAGGTTTGTTTTCGAGATCCATCTAGTTTCCGATTCGTGTTTCCTGGCCGTTTAGGCCCAAAATTTTCCGAAAACGCACTTGTCGAAAATTTTTCTGGCTATCCTATTTTTAGGTGTTTCTAAGCGTATTGAGACAGTCGCCATTATAGAAAGTTTTTTTTTGACCCGTTTCCAGTTTTTGGGTCCGGCGTTCGAAAAAAAAATTTGGTCGAAAAAATTTCGTGCCCATCCTGTCAGTTTGACCTGGGAAGAGTTTTGAGACACTCGCCATTATAGTGATTTTTCGCAAAAAAAAAAAAAGAGCAGCGCAAAAATAAAAGCAGCGCAAAAAAAGAAGAAAAAAAAAGAGCGAAAAAAAAATTTCCAGAGTGTGCTTTTCCGTTGTTTCCGTGCAGCGCCGTGATTTTGTTAGTGTTCTAGGCTCGCGTCTCTAGCGCGGTCTAGCCTAGGACCAGCACAGTACCTTCGTTGAGCGTTTATTCAACTTTGCATCTCTGATTTGATTATTGCTGACCCTTTTTGCCACCATATTATAAGCCTTCGCAGCTCCACATACATCTACATCGTGCGTTTGACTCTCCCTGGTAATCGCTCTATCCAAGCTTTGAGAGTTTTGACTACATCGGTTGCCGATCACCGCTTTCTTGGGGTAAGAACTGGTTAGAATTTGAGATTTGCTTGACGGATTTGTGACTGTCCACCACACCACCACCACCACTTCCTAGTAGTCCGTCGAATCATATTCTTGTGTGTTTCTATTGCTGCTAACCATGGCAGGATCACAAGCCGACGAGACTGACTAGGAGAACATGACAAACAAAGCGCTACATGATAAGTTTCAACAAATGATGAGTGGGCAGGTGGAAGATGTTCTAAATAGATTTGAAGAGGCCATGGAGAAGATAGATGGCATTGAGAAGGCGTCAAACAAAGCTCGATAACAAGTTTAATGAATTGCTCGCGTCTACCACCACCACCACCGGCTGCACCTAATGCACCTCTACAACAACAACAACGACTACCTCCACATCGAAGCAACCCTCTGCCGAAGCGAGCCGTGTCCCTCTTACTGGCCAAGCTGCTTTGGTGCTCTTGTTGATATACTGTGGCTCCTGCTGGCGATGTGGGGAGGATGATTATGTGAGAGAGTACGAGGATGAGGTTGATCAACTTCAGAACTACGTGCAAGTGCAACCACCGGCACCACAACCACCCGGTCGTCCACATGCAAATAATGGCAATGTTAGGGGCTCCCCTCAGTGCACGAGATCATGACCATCTCCCTAAACTGAAGTTGAATATTCCACCATTTGAGGGTAGATATGTTTCGATATATATCTTACTTGGGAGTTAGAAACTGAACAACGATTTACATGTTTACAATATCACGAGGAGAGACGTGTTCCCGCTGCTGTTTGTGCTTTCACTAGCTTTGCATGTGTTTGGTGGTCTGAACATTGTAGATTATATCCTGTTCTAGCTACTTGGACTGCTTTGAAAACTGCTATGCGTACTCGTTGGGTTCCACCATATTATCAACGTGAGTTACTTCAAAAATTGCAGCGCTTAAGACAAGGAAAAAATTCGGTAGAAGAATATTATCAGGAATTACAAACTGGCTTGATTAGATGTGGTATTGTTGAGGAGAATGAAGCTATGCTTGCATGTTTTACGGGTGGATTAAATAGAGATATTCAGACCATTCTAGACTACAAGGATTATACTAATATCACTCGATTATTCCATCTTGCTTGTAAAGCTGAACGTGAAGTGCAGGATCGACAGGCGTTGGCGCGGACTAACTTTTCTGCAGGTCGACCTTCATCATGGACACCACATGCATCATCTACTTCCACACGTTCTACTACACCGGCACCTCCGTCGGCTGCCACCTCCAACCGTGATACAAGAAAGCAGGCACAACCACCACTATCTGCCAAGAGCACACCTGCTGGGCCTACACAGAGCTCTTCTTCTTCCATGGCGTCAACAGGATACACAAGTGATAGTATTTGTCGTCGTTGTAAGGGAAGAGGACACTTTGCGAGAGAACGCCAATCTCAGCGTGTGATGATTGCTACTGAGGATGGTGGGTATGAGTCCGCTAGTGACTATGATGAAGAGACTTTGGCTCTTATTACGCATGAAGAACACGGTGGAGAGGATTACGATCATGAGACGCAATACATGGCTGCTTTGAAGATCTTGACAGGTATGAATGTTTAGTTGCTCAACGTGTTTTGAGTGTGCAGGTTACACAAGTGAGCAAAATCAGAGGCATAACTTGTTCCATACAAAGGGAGTTGTGAAGGAACGTTCTATTCGCGTCATCATAGATGGAGGGAGCTGCAACAACTTGGCTAGCATGGATATGGTGGAGAAGCTTTCTCTCACCACAAGACCACATCCACATCCTTACTACATCCAATGGTTCAACAACAGCGGCAAGGTTAAGGTAACACGCATCGTTCGTGTGTATTTTAGTATCTCTACATATGCTGATTATGTTGATTGTGATGTGGTACCTATGCAAGCATGTTCCTTATTACTTGGTAGACCATGACAATTTGATAAAAATTCTGTACACCATGGTAGAAACAATCAGTATACTCTTGTTCACAAGGATAAAAATATTACTTTGCTTCCTATGACTCTGATTCAATTTTGAAAGATGATATTAATAGAGCTAATAAAGCAAAACAGGAGAAAAATAAGAGTGAAAATCAGATTGTGGCAAAAGAATTTGAGCAACAAATGAAGCCTAATAATAAACCATCTAATGTTGCTACGAAATTAAACTGAAAAGTGCATGTTTACTTGCCACCAAATCTGATATTGAGGAGCTAGATTCTAGCAAATCTGTTTGCTTTGCTTTTGTGTGCAAAGAGGCATTATTTTCATTCGAGGACGTGCCTTCCTCTTTTGCCCTCGCTGTCACTAACATTTTGCGGGGAGTTCACCGACGTCTTCCCACAAGACGTGCCACCGGATTACCACCTATTCGAGGGATTGAGCATCAAATTGACTTAATTCCGGTGCATCGCTACCCAACCGTGCACCATACCGTACCAATCCGGAGGAGACGAAGGAGATTATGCGTCAAGTACAGTGAGCTGCTCGACAAAGGTTATATACGCGAATCTCTTAGTCCTTGTGCTGTTCCTATTATACTAGTGCCTAAAAAGGATGGTACATCGCGTATGTGTGTTGATTGTAGAGGCATTAATAATATTACTATTCGTTATCGTCATCCTATTCCTAGGCTAGATGATATGCTTGATGAATTGAGTGGCTCTACAATATTCTCCAAAGTTGATTTGCGTAGTGGATACCATCAAATTCGTATGAAATTGGGAGATGAATGGAAAACAGCATTTAAAACTAAGTTTGGTTTATATGAGTGGTTAGTCATGCCTTTTGGGTTAACTAATGCACCTAGTACTTTCATGAGACTAATGATCGAAGTTTTACGTGCTTTCATTGGACGATTTGTGGTAGTCTATTTTGATGATATACTGATTTATAGCAAATCTTTGGAAGAACATTTGGAACATTTACGTGCTGTTTTTAATGCTCTACGTGATGCACGTTTGTTTGGTAACCTTGGGAAGTGCACCTTTTGCACCGGCCGAGTATCTTTTCTTGGCTATGTTGTTACACCACAGGGAATTGAAGTTGATAAAGCCAAGATTGAAGCTATTGAGAGTTGGCCGCAGCCCAAAACGGTCACACAAGTGAGGAGTTTTCTTGGACTCGCTGGTTTCTATAGGCGCTTTGTGAGAGACTTTAGCACCATTGCTGCACCTCTCAATGAACTTACAAAGAAGGATGTGCCTTTTGTTTGGGGTACCGCACGGAAGAAGCCTTCACGGTATTGAAAGATAAGTTGACACATGCTCCTTTACTCCAACTTCCTGACTTTAATAAGACTTTTGAGCTTGAATGTGATGCTAGTGGAATTGGATTAGGAGGTGTGTTATTACAAGATGGCAAACCTGTTGCATACTTTTACGAAAAATTGAGTGGGCCTAGTCTGAACTATTCTACTTATGACAAAGAATTATATGCTCTTGTTCGGACTTTAGAGACATGGCAACATTATTTATGGCCCAAAGAATTTGTTATACATTCTGATCATGAATCTTTGAAACATATTAAAAGTCAAGCTAAACTGAATCGTAGACATGCTAAATGGGTTGAATTCATTGAGACTTTCCCTTATGTCATTAAACACAAGAAGGGTAAAGAAAATGTTATTGCTGATGCTTTGTCTCGTCAGCTATACTATGCTTTCACAACTTGACTTCAAAATATTTGGTTTGGAGACCATCAAAGATCAATATGTGCATGATGCTGATTTTAAAGATGTAATGCAGAATTGTAAAGAAGGAAGAACATGGAACAAGTTCGTTATTAAGGATGGTTTTGTGTTCCGTGCTAACAAGCTATGCATTCCTGCTAGCTCTGTTCGTCTTTTGTTGTTGCAGGAGGAGCATGGAGGAGGATTAATGGGACACTTTGGCGTGAAGAAGACGGAGGATATACTTGCTACACATTTCTTTTGGCCAAAGATGAGACGGGATGTTGAGCGTTTTGTTGCTCGCTGCACTACATGTCAAAAAGCTAAGTCACGACTCAATCCTCATGGTTTATATATGCCTTTGCCTGTACCTAGTGTTCCTTGGGAGGATATATCTATGGACTTCGTTTTAGGTTTACCTCGAACAAAGAAGGGGAGGGATAGCATATTTGTTGTCGTGGATAGATTCTCGAAAATGGCACACTTTATACCACGTCATAAAAGCGATGATGTTAATGTTGCTGATTTGTTCTTTCGTGAAATTATTCGCTTGCATGGTGTGCCAAATACTATTGTTTCAGATCGTGATACTAAATTTCTTAGCCACTTTTGGAGATGTTTATGGGCTAAGTTGGGGACTAAACTGCTTTTTAGTACTACTTGTCACCCCCAAACTGATGGACAAACTGAAGTAGTCAATAGAACATTGTCTACTATGCTTAGGGCTGTTTTGAAGAATAATAAGAAAATGTGGGAAGAATGCTTGCCTCATATTGAATTTGCTTATAATCGTTCATTGCATTCTACTACTAAGATGTGCCCTTTTGAAATTGTGTATGGCTTCCTACCTCGTACACCTATTGATTTGTTGCCTCTTCCATCTTGGAGAAGGTTAATTTTGATGCTAAAGAACGTGCTGAATTGATTTTAAAAATGCATGAGTTAACTAAGGAAAACATTGAGCGTATGAATGCTAAATATAAACTTGCTGGAGATAAGGGTAGAAAACATGTTGTCTTTGCACCTAGAGATCTTGTTTGGTTACATTTGCGTAAGGATAGGTTTCCTAATTTGCGCAAACCAAAGCTAATGCCACGTGCTGATGGTCCATTTAAGGTGTTAGAGAAAATAAATGATAATGCATATAAACTTGAGCTGCCTGCAGATTTTGGGGTTAGTCCCACTTTTAACATTGCAGATTTGAAGCCTTATTTGGGTGAGGAAGATGAGTTTCCGTCGAGGGCGACTTCATTTCAAGAAGGGGAGGATGATGAGGACATCAGTACCATTGGTACACCCACAGCCCCTGCTGCTATACATCTTGGACCAATTACAGAGCTCACAAGACGCCAATTGAATTATCAGTACTTTCGTTTCTTGGTAACGATTCCAATGTTCATGAGAATATGATGCTGCCTAAATTGGATACATTTGTTTGCTTACAAATGAAGGGCCTACCATGGACAAGAAAGATGAACCTTGGAGCAAGTTCAAGCATGGAGATGTTGGCATGCGCAAGGGGAACAAGAACGGAGTTACAAGTGATGACTCCAGGACTTTGAAGCCACCCTAATGAGAGCATGAGGCCTTGGACGAAATATACAAGATGCCACTTCATAATATTCGTCCATAGGCTATTCTAGGTGCTGCGTCACCTTATTATTGGGCCAGGCCCATGTAATTTCGAAATACTTAAGTGTAGGCTGTTTTAGAGTCCGTATGTGTGGGGAAACAAGAGTTAGGGTTGGTTTGGACCCCTCCCTCAAGGGCCACGAAATTCCTCCTCTTTCTCCAGATATACAGCCCTTAGGGCGTCGTTTAGACTTTGGGTTTTGTTTAGATCAAAAGTTCGCCATAGCTGCAACTTCGCGTACTTCGTTTGTGTTCAACGACCAGACCAAGGCGTCTCAGAACCCCCTCGCAATATCCAGATTGCAATCTTAGTTTCTTGCTTGTTCTTCGTTTGCTCGCAGGAAACAGGCCCTCGTGGTCAGGTTGATGTGTTCCGGCGTGGTCAATAACCCTCGGAAGTTGGTTTAGCGATTGCTAAGGCGCGACGTCTCGCACGTACGTAGTCGGATCGTCAAGGTCGACTCCCACAGAAACGATAGCCACCATCTCATCGAAACATCGGGACACCTTTGCCTCTATCAAACAGCAGCACCAGCAGCTTGGCCAGGCTGAAGAGGGACACGGCTCGCTTGGCGGAGGGCTGTTTCGCGATGTGGAGGTAGTCGTTGTTGTTGTTGTAGAGGTGCATTAGGTGCAGCCGGTGGTGGTGGTGGTAGACGCGCGAGCAATTCATTAAACTTGTTATCGAGCTTTGTTTCAACGCCTTCTCAATGCCATCTATCTTCTCCATGGCCTCTTCAAATCTATTTAGAACATCTTCCACCTGCCCACTCATCATTTGTTGAAACTTATCATGTAGCGCTTTGTTTGTCATGTTCTCCCGGTCAGGTCTAAACGGCTTGTGATCCTGCCATGGTTAGCAGCAATAGAAACACACAAGAATATGATTCGACAGACTACTAGGAAGTGGTGGTGGTGGTGTGGTGGACAGTACAACGGAAAAGCACACTCTGGAAAATTTTTCTTTTTCGCTCTTTTTTTTGCGCTGCTTTTTTTTGCGCTGCTCTTTTTTTTTTTGCGAAAAATCACTATAATGGCGAGTGTCTCAAAACTCTTCCAGTGTCAAATCGACAGGATGGGCACGAAATTTTTCGACCAATTTTTTTTTTCGAACGCCGGACCCAAAATCGGAAACGGGTCAAAAAACTTTCTATAATGGCGATTGTCTCAATACGCTTAGAAACACCTAAAATAGGATAGCAGAAATTTTTTCGACAAGTGCGTTTCGGAAAATTTTGGGCCTAAACGAATTTTTTTCCGAAACCTACTCGTGCAAGGAAACACGAATCGAATTTAGATGGATCTCGAAAACAAACCTAAGATGAGAAGAACTCGGATTGGTGGTGGATATATGGTGGTGGTATATGGCAGTGGTGGTGGTATATGGTAGCGGTGGTGGTATATGGCTACAGAATGGTGGTGGTATATGGATACGGATTGCTGGTGGTATATGGATACTGAATGGTGTTGGTATATGGAAACGGATTCAGATCTGTGGCGGATAAGAAGGGTGGTAGATGGCAAGGCGATGATCATGGTGTGGCGGCGGCGTGACAACTTATGACCAGAACTCGAAACTCTAAAAGACTAGACTCTAAGACCAGCAACTTGACACGACGATGCAACCGCAAATTCAACAAAGCAAATACACTAAAAAGATTATGCGAAGGCTCAGATTGGTTCGGATATGATGAACTAACCCTAATTTTTTTTGTGGCTTTTTCGTGGACTTTAATGAAGAACAGACTCGATCTAAACTACGGAAAACTGTAAAATCTCACCGAGAAACCTGAAAATCTGATACCACTTGATAGAGGCAAAGGTGTCCCGATGTTTCGATGAGATGGTGGCTATCGTTTCTGTGGGAGTCGACCTTGACGATCCGACTACGTACGTGCGAGACGTCGCGCCTTAGCAATCGCTAAACCAACTTTCGAGGGTTATTGACCACGCCGAGCACGATCAACGACCACGAGGGCCTGTTTCCTGCGAGCAAACGAAGAACAAGCAAGAAACTAAGATTGCAATCTGGATATTGCGAATATAAGAGGAAAGCTTTATTAATGAAGGTGGGGTTACGAGACGCCTTGGTCCGGTCGTTGAACACAAACGGCACGCTGAAGTTGCAGCTATGGCGAACTTTTGATCTAAACAAAACCCAAAGTCTAAACGACGCCTAAGGGCTGTATATATGGAGAAAGAGGAGGAATTTCGTGGCCCTTGAGGGAGGGGTCCGAAACCAACCCTAACTCTTGTTTCCCCACACATACGGACTCTAAAAACAGGCTACACTTAAGTATTTCGAAATTACATGGGCCTGGCCCAATAATAAGGTGACGCAGCACCTAGAATAGCCTATGGACGAATATTATGAAGTGGCATCTTGTATATTTCGTCCAAGGCCTCATGCTCTCATTAGGGTGGCTTCAAAGTCATGGAATCATCACTTGTAACTCCGTTCTTGTTTCCCTTGCGCATGCCAACATCTCCATGCTTGAACTTGCTCCAAGGTTCATCTTTCTTGTCCATGGTAGGCCCTTCATTTGTAAGCAAAACAAATGTATCCAATTTAGGCAGCATCATATTCTCATGAACATTGGAATCGTTACCAAGAAACGAAAGTACCTGATAATTCAATCGGCGTGCGCGAGCTCTACTAATTGGTCCAGTATGTATAGCAGCAGGGGCTGTGGGTGTAACAATGGTATTGATGTCCTCATCAGATGGAGAGCCACCAACTAACACATCTCATGAGCTACCTTTAGTGTTTCAATCTCTTTTGCAGGAATTCCAAGATATTTCCCCGATGAGCTACCTCCGGGTCCACCTCCTCTTCGAGGCATTGAACATCGAATCGACCTCATCCCCGGAGCGCCTCTACCAAACAAAGATCCATACCGAGTCAATCCCGAAGAAACCAAGGAAATTCAACGGCAAGTACAACAACTCATCGACAACGGTCATGTACGTGAAAGCTTAAGCCCTTGGGCCGCTCCCGTATACTTGTGCCTAAACCTGATGGAAGTTTCCGCTTGTGTTCCGATTGTAGACCTATAAATGCTATTACCGTTCGCTATAGGCATCCCATTCCTCGCTTAGATGATATGCTTGATGAACTTAGTGGAGCCAATTTTTTTCTCAAAAATTGATCTTAAAAGTGGCTATATCAAATTCGCATACAAGAGGGTGATGAATGGAAAACTACTTCCAAAACCAAATTTGGATTGTATGAGTGGTTAGTGATGCCTATGGGTCTATAGGAGGCTCCCGGTACTTTCGTGCGTCTTATGCATCATGTGCTTCGCCCTTATATTGGAGTCTTTGTTGTGGTTTACTTCGACGATATTCTTGTGTTTAGCAAAACCATGAAAGAACATCTTGATCATGTTAGGGCTATTTTGCACACCCTTTGCAAGGAAAGTCTTTATGCAAACATGAAAAAATGCACATTTGGAGTTGACAAAGTGGGTTTCTTGGGTTTTGTTGTATCCTCAAAGGGTGTCCATGTTGATGAATCTAAAATTGAAGCAATTAAAACTTGGCCCCAACCCACCAATTTGCAACAAGTGCGTAGCTTTCTTGGTCTTGTGGGTTTTTATCGTCGCTTTGTGAAAAACTTTAGCACAATTGCCGCTCCTTTGCATGCCTTGAGTAAGAAGAATACTCCTTTTGTTTGGGGATCTTTGCAATCCACCGCTTTTGATGAGCTCAAGTATTTGCTTACTCATGCTCCGATTCTTGCTTTGCCCAATTTGGACAAAACCTTTGAGGTTCATTGTGATGCAAGTGGTACCGGAATTGGCAGAGTTTTGATGCAAGAAAAACGAGCCATTGCTTACTTTAGTGAAAAACTCATCGGTGCTCAACTTAACTATCCCATCTATGACAAGGAATTATATGCTCTAGTGCGTGTGCTACATGTTTGGGAACATTACCTTAGACCTCATGAGTTTGTCATCCATATCGATCATGAAACGCTTAAGTACTTAAAAGGCCAAACTAAGTTGAACAAGCGTCATGCCAAATGGAGTGAATTTATTTAATCTTTTCCTTATGTCATTAAGTACATTAAGGGTAAGGAACATGTAGTTGCCGATGCACTTTCTCGCATATGCACGCTTGTCACTAAACTTGAGTTGAATGTTATTGGCTTTGAGCACATAAAAGACTTGTATGCTAATGACCCATCTTTTGCTATTCCTTATGCTAAGTGTTTGACGACACGTCTTGGGAACAATACTATATCAAGGATGCTTATCTTATGAGAGCTAACAAACTATGCATTCCCGAGTCTTCTCTTCGTTTGCTCCTTTTGCAAGAGGCTCATGGAGGCGGACTCATGGGACACTTTGGACGCGAGAAGAAATTCGCCAGGCTCTCCAAGAACTACTTTTGGCCCAAGATGTTCCGCGATGTCTCACGCTTCACCAACCGATGCTCTACATGCTGCAAAGCTAAGTCTAAAGCTGAATCTCATGGTCTTTACATGCCCCTTCCTATCCCTTATCAACTTTGGGAAGACATTAGCATGGATTTTGTACTTGGTTTGCCTAGAACTCAAAATGGAAAGGATTCGTGTTTATTGTTGTGGATAGATTTTCCAAGATGGCACATTTCATTCCTTGCAACAAGATAGACGATGCTTCACATATTGCAAATCTTTTTTGTAGGGAAATCTTGCGACTCCATGGAGTACCAAAGACAATCGTCTCCGATCGTGACGTCAAGTTCTTGAGTTACTTTTGGAAGACCCTATGCGCCAAGCTCGGAATCCAGCTCTTGTTCTCATCCGCATACCATCCTCAAACCGACGGCCAAACGGAGGTGACGAACCGCACACTCTACACTCTACTTCGCGTCTTGATCAATAAGAACATCAAGGAGTGGGAGGCATGTCTACCCATCACCGAGTACGCCTACAATCGCGCAACACACTCGACTACCGGCAAGTCCCCCTTCGATATCGTCTACGGCTTCAACCTGTTGTCACCATTGGACATTCTATCACTTCCTCTACAAGAGCGCACCAACATGGATGCAAGTGCACGGGCAAGCTACGTCAAGAAGATGCATGCGGATACAAGACAAACCATCGAGCTCCAAGTACAACGACTAGCGATCTAGCTCAACGTCAACAAGCAACCCATGGTCTTCAACATTGGTGATCTAGTGTGGCTACACCTTCGCAAGGACCGCTTCCCCAACGAACGCAAGTCCAAGCTTCTCCCTCGAGCCGATGGACCTTTCAAGGTGCTAGCACGCTACAACGACAACGCTTATAAGATCGATCTACCACGAGACAAGTACAATGTGAGCGACATCTTCAACGTCAAGGACCTCGCGTCGTACCATGGTGATGAAGATCTTGATCCGAGGTCGGATCTTTCACAAGGGGGGGGGAGATGATGCGGAGCATCCTTCGGTCATCCCCATGGACCTTCCATCAACTATCCAAGCTCCAAGTGGACCCATGACAAGAGCAAGAGCTCGTGCTATTCAATCCGAGGTGACATCACTCCTATTCGATTTCCTTTTCCTTCCAAAGTGAGACATGGCTACTACCTAAGTCCGAGACGCTATGCGTGATCAGGTACAACGTTCAAGCCAAGGAACCAGGAGCTGAAGAAGAAACGACAAGCGTCAACTCTCTAGACAGCCCGGAACTTCCGGCCACAGCCCGGAACTTCCGGCCCGCCCGGAGCTTCCGGCCCGCCCGGAGCTTCCGGCCTCCGACGACATCGACCAGCCCGGGCGTGCCAACTTTCTGGTTAGCCCGGAACCAGCCCGGAACTCGCCCAGGAACTTCCGGCCCGCCCGGACCTTCCGGCCCCCGGAAGCCAGCCGAGCTCCACCCGCGCCAACTCTCGGCTTAGGCCGGACCCTGCCGGACCTTCCGGCGCCCAGAACTTCCGGCCTAGCCCGGAACTTCCGGCCCTGCCTCCGAGCAGCCACCTGGGCCGACGCCCGTGTACCCTTTCGTCCCGTAAACTATATATACTCCCCCACCTCCTCCTAGTTAGGGTTACCATTGGTTTAGCTCATCTTTGGTGTGAGAGCCCTTGCTCATCCACTTGGTACTTCTCCTCGGAGTTCACGACCTCTTCGGAGAAGATCCCCAAGCGGATTCAAGACCCCTTCTAGGGTGGACCCCATCAAGACCTCCTCACGGAGAAGATCGGTTACTCGTGTATCTTTCCTTTGTTGATTTTGAATCTTGTGCTACCTTATGTGTTCGGTGATCTAGCCCTTGTGTAATCGAAACTTGTTGGTTTAGTGTTCCTCTTTTGAGTTTTCCCTTGTGTTCTTCCGCCCGTTCGTCGTGTTTCCCCTGTAGGATCCCCTCCAAACGTGAAAGATCTCCGATTAGAGGGTTCCACCCTACATCACAAAATGGCTAGTCTCGATAGGCAAGTAACGGAAAATGGGCTAGGGGTTAACAATGCAATGGCAAGGGGAATATACAAAGGAGGGATACCACGATACCAAGTTGATATGGAGGTCACCGTCAATGGCGAAGATGAGTGGCGGTGTTCTTGATGTAGATACCAAGATGATGTAGACTCGTCCCTAAGTAGCCGAAACACCTTAGGAACTAGAAAAACCGCGAACTCAAAATCTCAAACATCAAATGTCAAAATGGTGGTAGCGGGAATGCGGTGGTGGTTGCAGAAGTATTGGTGGAAACCCGAGTAGCCAAATTTGACCGGGTTATGGTGGTGGAAGCGTATGATGGGCTATACACGGAGTCAAAGTTGGAAGCACGTCCCTAAGTAGCCGAAACACCTTAGGAGACACAACTCTCAACACAACAAAATTGGGTTAAGTTGGTGTTGCGGAAGTGTATGGTGTGCAAGCCTATGTGATGCGGAGCATCCCTCCATTATCCCCATGGACACTACCTCGACCACACAAGCTCCAAGAGGACCCATGACAAGAGCCCAAGCACGTGCCATCCAATCCGAGGTTGACTCTCTCCTTGTTGAACTTCCCTTTAACCCATTTGAGACATGTCTACTACCTCAAACGGAGACACTTTTCATGCTCAGGTACCATGTAAGCAACCAAGGAGAAGGAGTGGTGCAAGACGGACATCAAGATCAAGGAGGCATTCTACCCAGCCTGGAAGGACCGGTACAACCGCCCAACAACCGCCCGGGCGGAACAACCGGCCGACTACCGCCCAACAACCGGCCACCATTCTATGATCAAGTGGTGCAAGGCCGGTACAGCACCGGATGTACCGGTAAATACCAAATGACCGGAACTACTGGCCCAACGACCGGTACAACCGCTGGGGCCCCCGACGACCATCTGCAGAAGCCAAGATCGACCCCAGTGAAGTACCGCCTTCCTCGACCGGGTACTTCCGCCCTCCTCGAGTCGCCCGGTACAACCGCCACCTCGACCGGTACAACTGCCCTGTCTCCTGCAGTGTAACGGGCCCAGCCCATGTACCCCTTAGCCCTCACTTACCCCTTCGTGGCTCTAGACTATAAATACTCCTCCACCTCCTCCTAGTTAAGGCAGCAAAGGATTAGCTCATATTTGTGTGAGAGCTTTGCTCATCCACTTGCTTACCTTCTCCTCGGAGATCGCGCCTCCTCGTAGAAGATCCTTCCAAGAGGATTCAAGACCCCCTTCTAGGGTGGACCCCCCATCAAGACCTCCTCACGGAGAAGAACGGCTACTGGTGTATCTTTCCTTTATTGATTTTGAATCTTGTGCTACCTTATGTGTTCGATGATCTAGCCCTTGTGTGATCGATACTTGTCGGTATAGTGTTCCTCTTGTGTGTTTTTCTTCATGTTCTTCCGCTTGTTCGTCGTGTTCCTCGTAGGGATCCTCTCCAAACGTGAAAGATCTCCGACTAGGGCTCCGCCCTACATATTCTTGGTATCATGAGCCACGTTGATCACGTTTTTGGAGCCCCTACCTAGTGTTTTCTAGCTTGATTTTGTTGATTTCGTCCTAAAATCCAAAAATCCCCACCAAAATAGCCCCAATATTTTTTGTGATTTGTTGGTTTGATGATGTTTTGTTGATTTTGATCCGTGGATTTGCTTGGTCTCAAGTGGATCTAGCTTTCCCACAAGTTTCCCCACTTCCCTTCCACGAAATCTCTCCAATTTTACCCCCGAAATCATCAATTTCCGCCCCAAAATCGCACCACGATACAATCTGCGAAGAATCCCGTCTCGACCGGTACTACCGCCCATCCAAGCGGTACTACCGCCCGTTCGAGCGGTACCACCGCCCATACCAGTTTCAGCCATCTCAGTTTCACCATATTTTCGCCAAATTTTTCCCGGAGCCCACGCCTACTTCCGCATACCCACACCACTTTCCACAAACACCACCACCACCGCTCGCCGCCACCTCCTATGACGATTTTGCCACATTTTGGTCCTTGAGATTTTGAGTTGTGGTTCCCGTGTCCTATTGTGTTTCGGCTATCTAGGTACTGTTGGACTTCATCATCACCTCGGCTCATCTTCGCAAGGCTCACATCATCGCCAAGGACGGTAACATCGTCGACGTCTTTGTCATACCTTGCAATTGCATTGATACCCACATGACCTTACTTTTGCGTAGCTTACCCATCGAGACTAGCCATTGAGTATTATCGGCAACGTGACTTGTGCACATTAGTGATCATACTACATAGCATACATACCATACCACCGTGGTGCATATCTTGGGATCCATTTGTGTGTCACAAAGTTGTCATCGCATACACAATTGCTATCTTGGTCCGTGAAGTTTTGCATGAGAAAAGAGCTCAAAAGTGAAAGAGCCACCCAAGCTTTTAAGCAAAGAAGAAAGATAAGCAAATAGCTTATAAGCAAGAACCATAGCATAAGATTGTCACATAAGATCATCTTGGATCATAGCACCATACATATAGCATACTTGGGATAGAGATCGTTGCATTTTTGCCTAGTAGGTTGTGCACAAGCTACGTATCCGCCTATTGTGCAATCGTGCTAGCGTCTCCCTAGTATTGTGCAACAAGAGCATTTTCGTGGATTCCACATTTTGGCTCACTTTTAGTTTGCACAATCCCACTTATCTATTTGCGTGTGCGTTTCCGTATACCACTATGATGAGGACATCAATACCATTGTTACACCCACAGCCCCTACTGTTACATATACTGATGTAGGGCGGAACCCTATTTGGACGATCTTTCACGTTTGGAGTGGATCCTACGGGGAATCACGAAGAACACGCGGAAGAACAAAGGGAAACACGGAGGAAACGAGAGAGAGATCACTCAACCAACAAGGAATCAATCACACAAGTACTAGATCATCGAACACAAAGAGATACATGTGATCCACAATCAACAAAGGTAAGGATACACGAGTAGCCGTTCTTCTCCGTGAGGAGGTCTTGATGGGGTCCACCCTAGAAGGGGGTCTTGAATCCGCTTGGGGGATCTTCTCCGTAGAGGTCCTGAGCTCCGAGGAGAAGTAACCAAGTGGATGAGCAAGGCTCTCACACAAACATGAGCTAAACCAAAGCTAACTCTAACTAGAAGGAGGTGGAGGAGTATATATAGTCTAGGGCCACGAAGGGGTAAGTGAAGGGGTACATGGGCTGCGGCCCAACACATGGCAGCAAGACAGCGTGCCGTCCGAAGCATTGGACGTCCGGTGGCTCTGAGGGTCGTCGTCCGGTACTTGTCAGACGTCCGGCGATTCAGCCGGTGGTCGCTGCACGGTCGTCCGGAGGGGCCCGGTCGTCCGGAGGCTTCATGGGGTCCCGGACGTCCGGAGTTCTTCAGACGTCCGCAGAGATTCGGGTTCGGTGGTCGCTGGCATGGTCGTCGTAGGGGCCCGGTCATCCGGAGCACTGGAGTCGTCGGACGTCCGGTCCTGGTCGGACGTCCGGCCGAAGCTTCGGAAGCTTCTTCTCTTGGTCCTTGTACTTGGTGTCCTCGCCGTCTTGTCCATGGTCTTCCTCCTTGTTCCTGGTCATGCATCGCACATACATTTGTGGTAGTAACCATGTCTCACATGTGGGAAGTGACGGTTCGGAGAGGAGCGAGTTCACCTTGTATCCAATGGCGTTTGTTCGAGGTCTCGTCATATGTCCACTTGGGGTTTGGAGAGTAGTCGAAGTGTACATGGGGATGAACGTGGGATGCTCCACATCATCTCCCCCCCCCCCCCTTGGGAAAGATCCGACCTCGAATCGTGATCCTCATCACCATGGAAACGGTTGTCGTAGACGAACTTGTAGTTGGACGAAGTTGAAGACATGGCGCAATCCAAGTAGTCCAAGGTGTCGCCGGAGTGATAGTCATGCAAAAAGAGCAAACACAAGCAACACCCGGAAATACAATTGTTAGCGCACCTAAAGTGTCCAGCATGTAAGAATGAGTCCGTGCGGCCAGATTGGTCGTGACAAAATGCATGAAGCTGATCAAGATGATCTAGAATGAGATGCAAAGCATTCATGGGAGGAAATGCAATCATTGTGCACACAAATGTGTTGTGAATATGATGAATGCAACCACGGTGCAAAATGATGTCATAGTGAGACGGTTTATCAATAGCATGAATATGGCAATGGATGCTCAATATGATTATGTTATCATGCAATTGATGGTAGGCAATATGATGATGATGTATGAATATGCCATCAAGAAAGATCACAACAAATTTGCTAAGAAAATGCACAAGCTCATATATCATGGATGACATTGAAATTGAGGATGCAACAAGGCAATCATAATGTGGGTCAATCCATGTATAAGATGCAAATTTGTTATGTGTGGTGTTGTACCATAGCTCGATGTCGTGGCAGAAATGGTGGTCCGTTGGTGAATCCACTAAGTCCAAGCACTCCTCAACTTGAAGGTCCATAGGGTCCATCTCCAATGTCGGTCCTCCATCCAATAGATGTATCATGTAGACAAGAAGAAGGAAACAACAACGAAAGAATGGCCCATGCAATATGCGTATTTGAAGATGGCTCAAAGGGAAGGAGGTCACCTTTAGGAGTTTCTCAAGGATGATGGAGTTGCGCATCTTGTATGCCTTCACATAACCAATATGTCTCATGACGGTATCGCCTTGTGAATCCTTCAAAATGAACGAACATGGCAAACACTCGGAAAACAAATGAGGTTAGCGTAAATGCAAAAACTAACATTCGTGTGGTAAGATACCCAACAAGTGTATGCATCATGCTCATCATAAGAAAGAGCAAGGGAGCATTTCATAGTATGGAGGCATATGATGCGAGAACAACCAAATACAATAGGCTCAAGTAAACAAGCATGCATCACAAGCAATTTGTCAAAGTCTCCAAGATCAATAAGCATAGATGCAACAATTGGAGGCAATCGACAATGAACAAGATATATCATGTGAGAGGCATGAACATATATGTCATCAACCCAAGAAAACAATTGATAGTGGAACATGGGTGATGCAACATAGCAAGCAATCATAGCGGTCAAGTCAAGCAAGCTAGTAGTGCGAAGATGCAACATACTAGAGGGAATCATGGTAATCATGTCATGTGTGCAAATAGTGGTCATGAGTAAATCACATGACATAACACAAACATGAAAGCAAAATGTGAGGCAAATAGCATCAATGTATTGGCGAGAGACCATATGTCAATAGCAATGGGACATCATGACTCTCCCAACACAACAAGCATCGATAGCATGGGGCACATGATAAACATGGCAATAGGAACAAGGATCTCCACCAAGCATGCAAATACACATAGGGTCAATCATGGGTAGATGCAAGCAAGGGTCACCATTGCATGGCAAAGGCATAGAAGCAAGTATAACATGCAAAGTGAACACGGTAAAATGAGCATAAGGGGACAAATGGTATATAGCCCATAGCCGTGTGAGAGCCAAGTAGAAGAGGTGCGCGTAGTCCTTGCGCGAAGGGAACGGTGGGAATGATAATCCTCGGGATCCCAAATCATCGTTGCTCTCAAGAGCTCGTTTCGTCAACTCATGGGATTGAGAGGTTGACGAGTGTATGTGGGTACCTACACAAAACAAAGACAAAGGGAAAATTGTGTGTGCGTGGTAGATGTACACATCATCCATCATGATGCATGCGTGCATGTGTCGGTTAGCACAAAATATCCAATGCTCAAATAAATGAGATGCGTGATATAGAAACATGTCATCCATCATGATAGGTTTGTTATTATGTATAGCATAATGGAGACTCAGAGGATGTAATGCATCATGGGAAATATCTAGAGCATTGGTATTCATGGAATGCATATGGTGCAAGCAATCATGGAAATCATGCGAAGGATGGGATGAATCAAAATCTCCAAACATGTATGAGGAAACTATGGGGGTCTCCTCATGAGAAAGAGTAGAAACATCACGTGGAGAATATTGACAACATCCAAAACAATGCATATTTGGAACAATGTGATCATGGCATGGCATAGTAGATGAATTGCGAAAATCATGTAAAGGAAGCATGGCAATATCATCACATGAAAAACAAAAGCCAATGACCATCATCTCGTCATCTATGCCATAAGTGCAAATGGGATTGATTTTAATGGGGCATGCATAGTTACTATGTTGAGATTGAAATGAGGCAATATGAGAGATCTCACTCATAGCATATGACAAGTTCAATGGATTGTCAAACATGATGTGACCAAAAGAATTTTCACATGATATCCTATGGAGCATAGCATCACAACTAGACAACTCAACATGCTCATCATCATATTCATCATAAATAGGTAAGTCAAGGCATGAAGAAGTTTCACTAGCATGAAGCATGGTAATAGGTGGGTCAACATCATGGGAGCAATCGATGGTAAGAGAGTCCACTAGTGGGACAAGAGAAGCACGATCACCTATTTTATCTTTGGAGCATCGCTCATGTGTTGTAGGTGAGGTGTCAAGAACAAGTCATTGTCATCTTCATCATGATGGAACCATGTGGGGGTGCATCGGCGTCCACCATGGCCATCGTTGTCTCCATTGGAGGGATGGACTCCGAGGGTAGGCATGTCGTCATGTAGGAGACCTAGCACCAAAGAAGAAAACACACTAGGAGTAGAGGTTAAGTCGTTAGAAATCATAGTGGCCTCACATGCCGTGTCAACTACCTCACTCACTACGTGTTGTGGCTCACTCACTCCCTCAAGGATGCTCTCACTCATATGGTTGGTGGAGTCACTCAAATGGCGCTCAACCTCACATAGGATGTGTGGCATGCTCTCATGTGTGGGGCTAGTGGTGGTCACACTCATCCTCTCATAGGAAATGCTCTCAATGTCACATATGGTGGAGTCACTCATGTCACTCATGGGGTGGTGGCTCTCCTCACATGGCAATTGGGGCATCTCGACATATGTGGGTGCCGGAGAGATGTAGGTGCAAATGTCTCCATGCGTGGTCGCGTAGCTTGACTCGGAGTATGAGTCCAATGTGGGCGTCGTCTTCATGTTGTTGAAGAGGTTCGCGATCGTCGCCGTGGTCGAAGGGGATGGCCCTTGCTCGACCGTCTTCTCACCGTCTTGGTGTTGGAGGCCCATATGATGTGGCACCTCATAGCTCGTCTCCATGACCGAAGGGAGTTTCCCATGCTCGGCCATCTTCCTTGAGGGATGGACTCGTCGAGGGTAGGCATGTCGTCATGTAGGAGACCTAGCACCAAAGAAGAAAACACACTAGGAGTAGAGGTTAAGTCGTTAGAAATCATAGTGGCCTCACATGCCGTGTCAACTACCTCACTCACTATGTGTTGTGGCTCACTCACTCCCTCAAGGATGCTCTCACTCATATGGTTGGTGGAGTCACTCAAATGGCGCCAACCTCACATAGGATGTGTGGCATGCTCTCATGTGTGGGGCTAGTGGTGGTCACACTCATCCTCTCATAGGAAATGCTCTCAATGTCACATATGGTGGAGTCACTCATATCACTCATGGTGGGGTGGCTCTCCTCACATGGGAATTTGGTCATCTCTTTATATGTGGGTGATGAGAGATGTTGGTGCAAATGTCTCCATGCTTGTCGCGTAGCTTGACTCGGAGTATGAGTCCAATATGGGCACTGTCTTCATCTTGTAGAAGAGATTGGCTCGTCGCCGTGGTCGAAGGGATGGCCCTTGCTCGACCTTCTTGTCACCGCCTTGGTGTGGGAGGCCCATATGATGTGGCACCTCGTGGCTCGTCTCCATGACCGAAGGGAATGTCCCATGCTCGGCCATCTTCCTTGAGGGGCTTAGAAGATGGAAGTGTCGCCCTCGCTTGTAGGTGGTCGCCTTGGACTTGATGAAGTCGACGTAGGCGTACACGTGGGAAGTAGGCGAAGATGCCGTACGTCCAAAGGCGAAGATGCCTTGAGAACACTTGGCGAAGATGCCGAAGTGGTTGATGTAGCGGTCGTAGCGTTCTCGTGGTGGTGCTTGTCTCGCGGTCTTCTCTTGTGCTCATGAAGCTTGGACTTGGCGTGAAGTAGGGCTTGTTGGGACTTGTGCATTTGTGCTTGTGGAGCATCTTCATGTTGATGGTGTCGTTGTCGCACTTGAGCTCGTAGTAGATGTCGTTCGTCGTCGTCGTGCACATGATGCTTGGAGGTGACTTGCCCTTCATGACGATGTTGATCACAAACGTGATGGTCATCGCCATGTAGATGTGGACGAGGATGATTTGCACTTGCATCGTTTCCGCGCTCCGAAGACTTGTGTCTTGAATGTCGCCGCCTTGAGGATGACGAAGGGGAAGAAGACTTGATCAAGGCTCTAATCTCCTCCATCCTTGCATCTTGCTCCTCTTTATGTGCGGCAAGCTTCTTGTCGATGTAGTCCCTTCTCCTTGCTCCGGAGTGACGAATGTCGATGGAGATGTTCTCGATGCGCTCTCGCAATCTTGATTGTGCGCCTTGCACTTGTCGTTGTAGATCGAAGATTGACGCTTTGGTGATGTAGTTGTTCACGCCGTCGTTGTTGTCGAAGACCGGAGATGAAATGCCTTGCCTATCCATCACAAGACTCGAGCAAATATGAGTGGGAGAAAGAGAAGAAATTGACCAAATGTACCTTGACCGATGTTGAAAATGGATCAATGATCACTCAATGTGTAACAAGGAAATAGCACAATTGGTACCAATTCTTGTCGGTTTCTCACACCTACACAAATAAGGCTTATGGTGGAGCTCGGTGAGGATAGTGGCACAAAAATTTGATGCAAAAATGTTAGCAAGAGTCAATAATGTTGAAAGAGATTCACAAATTCGCAAGAGAAACAAGTAGACAAATAGCAATGAATGGCACACGGAAACGCACACACGGATAGATAAATGGGGCCGTGCAACCAAGGAATGAGCTCAAAATGTGGAATTCACCAAAACGCTCGTGTTGCACAACTCAAGAGAGACGCTAACACGATTGCTCAATAGGCGGATACGACACTTGTGCACAACCTATAAGATGCAAAATGGATAAACTTTCTATCCCAAGTATGCTATGTATGTATGGTTCCCGGTGTTTCTCAAGATGATCCAGGATGATCGAATATGACAATATTATATGCAATGTGGTATGATGCTATGGCTAATGCTTACAAGCTTCTTTGCTCTTTCTCTTTCTTTGCTTAAAAGCTTATTCTCTTTTTTTTTCTATGGCCACTTTGCACAATGCACAAACCAAGATAGCAATTGTGTAAATGCGGGAACAAACTTGTGGCTCAAGAGATGATATGATGCCAAAATGATACCAAGATGATATGGTATGTATGCTATGGGAAGTATGATCACTAATGTGCACAAGTCACGTTGCCGGCAATACTCGAATGGCTAGTCTCGATAGGCAAGTAACGCAAAATGGGCTAGGGGTTATTAATGCAATTTGCAAGGGGAAAATACAATGGTGTCGTCGAGGTTACCGTCCTTTGCGATGATGAGTGGCGGTGTTCTTGATGTAGATACCAAGATGATGGAGACTCGTCCCTAAGTAGCCGAAACACCTTAGGAAACGGAAAAACCATGAACTCAAAATCTCAAATGACAAATGTCAAATGGTCGTAGCGGAATGCGGTGCTGGTTGCGGAAGCTCAATGGGATTGCGGAAATGCAATGATGGGTAATGGAGTACGCAATGCGGAAGTGGAGGGTAAGATGGTGAACTATACACGGTGTCGGAGTTGCAAGCACGGTCCCTAAGTAGCCTAAACACCTTAGGAGACACAACTCTCAACACAAACAAAATTGGGTTAAGTTGGGCGTGGTGGAAGTGTATGGTGGGCAAGCCTATGCGAAAATGGCGGTGGTGGTTGATAAATAAGCAACCGTCCCTAAGTAGCCGAAACACCTTAGGAGACTCGAATTACAACTCAAACAACCATGGGAAACAAAATTGATTAGGTTGCGGAAGTCGGTGGTGGAGTAGCGGAGGATGTGCTGGAAGCCCTAGGCAAAGATGCCAAAGTTCCAAAACTTTTATGCAGTCAAATGGTTTTGGTGGTATTTTCGTGGGATAGGGGATGTCAATAGCTTCAAAACGAGCTAAAGAACGTCAAAATCGGAGTTCGGATGAATTAGTTATGGACAAAACAAAAATCAGCCGCAGTCTGAAACTACAGGTTACGGACGTCCGGAAAAGGTCGGATGTCCGGGGCGTCGGACGTCCGGAAAAGTCGGAAATCCATAAATTTCGTTCGGGCTAGGGGTTCCGGTCGTCCGGGAAAGGTCGGACGTCCGGTCGTTCCTGGGGCTCCGGACGTCCGTAAAACGTCGGTCGTCCGGTGGGTCGGGGTCAACGCGAGATGCGAGTTTCGGGACGCGATTTTGAGCGGAAAATGGAGATTTCGGGGTCAAAATTAGCGGGATTTCGTGGATGAAAGATGGGGAAACTTGGGGAAATGCTAGATCCACTCGAAACCAAGCAAATCCATGGATCAAAATCAACAAAACTTCATCACACTAACAAATCACAAAAAAAAATTGGGTCTATTTTTGGTGGGGAATTTTCGAATTTAGGACGAAATCAACAAAATCAAGTTAGAAAACAAAGGGTAGGGGCTCCAAAAACGTGATCAACCTTGCTCTGATACCAAGATGATGTAGGGCGGAACCCTATGTGGACGATCTTTCATGCTTGGAGTGGATCCTACAGGGAAACGAAGAACACGCGGAAGAACAAAGGGAAACACGGAGGAAACGAGAGAGAGATCACTCAACCAACAAGGAATCAATCACACAAGTGCTAGATCACCGAACACAAAGAGATACATATGATCCACAATCAACAAAGGTAAGGATAAACGAGTAGCCGTTCTTCTCCGTGAGGAGGTCTTGATGGGGTCCACCCTAGAAGGGGGTCTTGAATCCGCTTGGGGGATCTTCTCTCCAGAGGTCCTGAGCTCCGAGGAGAAGTAACCAAGTGGATGAGCAAGGCTCTCACACAAACATGAGCTAAACCAAAGCTAACTCTAACTAGAATGAGGTGGAGGAGTATATATAGTCTAGGGCCACGAAGGGGTAAGTGAAGGGGTACATGGGCTACGGCCCAACACATGGCAAGACAGCGCCGGTCGTCCGATGCAGACGGACGTCCGGGCATGAGGGTCCGGTCGTCCGGTACTTGTCGGACTTCCGGCGATTCGGTTCGGTGGTCGCTGGCACGGTCGTCCGGAGGGGCCCGGTCCTCCGGAGGCTCGCGGGGTCCCGGACATCCGGAGTTCTTCGGATGTCCGCAGATTCGGTTCGGTGGTCGCTGGCACGGTCGTCCGGAGGGGCCCGGTCGTCCGGAGCTCGAGTCGTCGGACGTCCGGTCTGGTGGACGTCCGTCAGAAGCTTCGGGCAGCTTCTTCTCTTGGTCCTTGTACTTGGTGTCCTCGTCGTCTTGTCCATGGTCTTCCTCCTTGTTCCTGGTCATGCATAGCACATACATTTGAGGTAGTAACCATGTCTCACATGTGGGAAGTGACGGTTCGGAGAGGAGCGAGTTCACCTTGTATCCAATGGCGTTTGTTCGAGGTCTCGTCATATGTCCACTTGGGGTTTGGAGAGTAGTCGAAGTGTACATGGGGATGAACGTGGGATGCTCCGCATCATATACTGGACCAATTACTAGAGCTCGCGCACGCCAATTAAATTACCAGGTACTTTCGTTTCTTGGTAATGATTCTAAGGTTCATTAGAATATGATGCTGCCTAAATTGGATACATTTGTTTTGCTTACAAATGAAGGGCCTAGCTTTGAGAAGGATGAACATTGGAGCAAGAACACGCATGGAGTTGATGGCATGCGCAAGGGGATCAAGAACGGAGTTACAAGTGATGATTTCAGGATTTTGAAGCCACCATAAGGAGTTGATGAAGCGTTGGACGAAATATACAAGATGCCACTTCATAAATTTCGTGTAGAGGCTATTCTAGGTGCTGCGTCACCTTATTATTGGGCCAGGCCCATGTATTTTCGAAATACTTAAGTATAGGCTGTTTTTAGAGTCCGTATGTGTGGGAAACAAGAGTTAGGGTTGGTTTCGGACCCCTCCTCCAAGGGCCACGAAATTTCCCCCCTCTTCCTCCATATATACAGCCCTTAGGGCGTCGTTTAGACTTTGGGTTTTGCTTAGATTAAAAGTTCGCCATAGTTGCAACTTCACGCACTTCGTTTGTGTTCAACGACCAGACCAAGGCGTCACAGAACCCCACCTTGATCAATAAAGCTTTCCTCTTATATTCGGAATATCCAGATTGCAATCTTAGTTTCTTGCTTGTTCTTCGTTTGCCTGCAGGAAACAGACCTTCGTGGTCAGGTTGATCGTGCTCCGACGTGGTCAATAACCTCTCGGAGTTGGTTTAGTGATTGCTAAGGCGCGACGTCCTCGCACGTTCGTAGTCGGATCGTCAAAGCCGACTTCATCCTAAACGATAGCCACCATCTCATCGAAAGACGGTACACCTTTGCCTCTATCTCACTACTTGCTTGGTCTACTTGTTACATTTGCGTATTTGTGAATCTTTTTCAACATCTTTGAGCAAACTAACGATTGCAATCAATTTTGTGCCACTATCCTAACCAAGCTCCACCATAAGCTTTTACTTGTGTAGGTGTGAGAACCGACAAGGATTGGTACCAATAGTGCTATTTCATTGTCCGCATTTGAGTGAACTTGATTCATCATCAACATCGGTCAAAGGTACATTGGTATAAGTTCTTCTCCTTCTACCACTCACATTTTTGCTTGGAATGATCGATAGGCCAAGTACTTCTACCAACCCACTCTTCCTCGAGCAAGACGACGACATGTCTTCATACGTCACGAAGAGCCACCTCTTTGGTGCACAACGAGCGTTGCACCAAGAGCAACAAGCAATGAGCGACCGCATCAACAACCTCGCCACCGACTTGCGCCTCTCTGAGCAACGTACGGGAGACTACTTCGATAACAAGTTCGACGCTCACAAGCAAGAGAATGATGCAAGAATGGACGAGATCCGCGCCTTGATGAGGAACCGGCATCATTCCACTTCTTCATCCTCAAGACGGAGCCGCTCGTGTCAACACTCCGACGACACCTTCTACGACTCAAGTACACCTACTTCGAACACTCTTCGTCGTGCCCCACGTCAAGACCGTCAAGAAAACCGCAATCCTCTACACGACACCGACTCTCAAGAGCATCGACATCGTCAAAACCAAGCTACATTTGCGCAAGCACAAGCACGGCAACGCCAACGACAACAAGAACAAGAAGAGCGAGCGCGACAACATCAAGATGCACAAGACGCCGAGGCGCAACATCGAGAACAACAACTACGGGAAGCTCAAGCACTTGAGGCACAACGTGCACTTCGCGACTCAAGTCGAGCCGTTGCCGACCGAGGACACCAAGCTCGTGAATATCAAGAAGCGCTCCGCGAGGATGTCCAAGAGGGGCTCTAGCAAGCACGTGTGCATCGACAAGCCCCACAACAAGCTCGACAAGCTCCACCACATGCTCACCAAGAACCTCAAGTTCATCAAGCGCATGAAGACAATGGGAATCCACCAAGACAAGAGCAACATGAGGAAAACGACCCTCCTCGCCAAGAGCAACATGAGATTGTTAATCCTCAACGACAGGGACGTCATCATCCTCGACCACAACACAATGAAGAGCAACGCTATGGAAAGCTCAAATTCACCATGCCCGAGTTCAATGGAAGCAATGACCCCGAAGAGTACCTCTCATGGGCATTGAAGGTCGACAAATCTTTCGTTTGCACAACTATGAGGAAGAGAAGAAGATCGCTATGGCATCACTTGAGTTCCAAGACTATGCGCTCATATGGTGGGAACAAATCCTTGATAGGCGACAAGCAAGAGGTGAACCTCGAATCACCACTTGGGCTCAAATGAAAGATGTCATGAGAGCACGTTTTGTGCCAACCTACTACAACCGCGACCTCTTCAAGAAACTCCAACTCCTCAAGCAAGGAACAAGAGTGCTGAAGAATACTACAAGTGATAGAGGCAAAGGTGTCCCGATGTTTCGATGAGATGGTGGCTATCGTTTCGATGGGAGTCGACCTTGACGATCCGACTACGTACGTGCGAGACGTCGCGCCTTAGCAATCGCTAAACCAACTTCCGAGGGTTATTGACCACGCCGAGCACGATCAACCTGACCACGAGGGCCTGTTTCCTGCGAGCAAACGAAGAACAAGCAAGAAACTAAGATTGCAATCTGGATATTGCGAATATAAGAGGAAAGCTTTATTAATGAAGGTGGGGTTACGAGACGCCTTTGGTGCAGTCGTTGAACACAAACGAAATCTGTGAAGTTGCAGCTATGGCGAACTTTTGATCTAAACAAATCCCAAAGTCTAAACGACGCCCTAAGGGCTGTATATATGGAGAAAGAGGAGGGAATTTCGTGGCCCTTGAGGGAGGGGTTCGAAACCAACCCTAACTCTTGTTTCCCCACACATACGGACTCTAAAAACAGCCTACACTTAAGTATTTCGAAATTACATGGGCCTGTCCCAATATTAAGGTGACGCATCACCTAGAATAGCCTATGGACGAATATTATGAAGTGGCATCTTGTATATTTCGTCCAAGGCCTCATGCTCTCATTAGGGTGGCTTCAAAGTCCTGGAATCATCACTTGTAACTCCGTTCTTGTTCCCCTTGCGCATGCCAACATCTCCATGCTTGAACTTGCTCCAAGGTTCATCTTTCTTGTCCATGGTAGGCCCTTCATTTGTAAGCAAAACAAATGTATCCAATTTAGGCAGCATCACATTCTCATGAACATTGGAATCGTTACCAAGAAACGAAAGTACACGATAATTCAATTGGCGTGCGTGAGCTCTAGTAATTGGTCCAAGATGTATAGCAGCAGGGCTGTGGGTGTAACAATGGTATGGATGTCCTCATCATCCTCCCTTCTTGAAATGAAGTCGTCCTCGACGGAAACTCATCTTCCTCACCCAAATAAGGCTTCAAATCTGCAATGTTAAAAGTGGGACTAACCCCAAAATCTGCAGGCAGCTCAAGTTTATATGCATTATCATTTATTTTCGCTAACACCTTAAATGGACCATCAGCACGTGGCATTAGCTTTGATTTGCGCAAATTAGGAAACCTATCCTTACGCAAATGTAACCAAACAAGATCTCCTGGTGCAAAGACAACATGTTTTCTACCCTTATCTCCAGCAAGTTTATATTTAGCATTCATACGCTCAATGTTTTCCTTAGTTAACTCATGCATTTTTAAAATCAATTCAGCACGTTCTTTAGCATCAAAATTAACCTTCTCCGAAGATGGAAGAGGCAACAAATCAATAGGTGCACGAGGTAGGAAGCCATACACAATTTCAAAAGGGCACATCTTAGAAGTAGAATGCAATGAACGATTATAAGCAAATTCAATATGAGGCAAGCATTCTTCCCACATTTTCTTATTATTCTTCAAAACAGCCCTAAGCATAGTAGACAATGTTCTATTGACTACTTCAGTTTGTCCATCGGTTTGGGGGTGACAAGTAGTACTAAAAGCAGTTTAGTCCCCAACTTAGCCCATAAACATCTCCAAAAGTGGCTAAGAAATTTAGTATCACGATCTGAAACAATAGTATTTGGCACACCATGCAAGCGAATAATTTCACGAAAAGAACAAATCAGCAACATTAACAAAGATCATCGCTTTTATGACATGGTATAAAGTGTGCCATTTTCGAGAATCTATCCACGACAACAAATATGCTATCCTCCCCTTCTTTGTTCGAGGTAAACCTAAAACAAAGTCCATAGATATATCCTCCCAAGGAACACTAGGTACAGGCAAAGGCATATATAAACCATGAGGATTGAGTCGTGACTTAGCTTTTTGACATGTAGTGCAGCGAGCAACAAAACGCTCAACATCCTGGCCTCATCTTTGGCCAAAAGAAATGTGTAGCAAGTATATCCTCCGTCTTCTTCACGCCAAAGTGTCCCATTAGTCCTCCTCCATGCGCCTCCTGCAACAACAAAAGACGAACAGAGCTAGCAGGAATGCATAGCTTGTTAGCACGGAACACAAAACCATCCTTAATAACGAACTTGTTCCATGTTCTTTCTTCTTTACAATTCTGCATTACATCTTTAAAATCAGCATCATGCACATATTGATCTTTGATGGTCTCCAAACCAAATATTTTGAAGTCAAGTTGTGAAAGCATAGTATAGCTGACGAGACAAAGCATCAAGAATAACATTTTCTTTACCCTTCTTGTGTTTAATGACATAAGGGAAAGTCTCAATGAATTCAACCCATTTAGCATGTCTACGATTCAGTTTAGCTTGACTTTTAATATGTTTCAAAGATTCATGATCGAATGTATAACAAATTCTTTGGGCCATAAATAATGTTGCCATGTCTCTAAAGTCCTAACAAGAGCATATAATTCTTTGTCATAAGTAGAATAGTTCAGACTAGGCCCACTCAATTTTTCGTAAAAGTATGCAACAGGTTTGCCATCTTGTAATAACACACCTCCTAATCCAATTCCACTAGCATCACATTCAAGCTCAAAAGTCTTATTAAAGTCAGGAAGTTGGAGTAAAGGAGCATGTGTCAACTTATCTTTCAATACCGTGAAGGCTTCGTCCTGTGCGGTACCCCAAACAAAAGGCACATCCTTCTTTGTAAGTTCATTGAGAGGTGCAACAATGGTGCTAAAGTTTCTCACAAAACGCCTATAGAAACCAGCGAGTCCAAGAAAACTCCTCACTTGTGTGACCGTTTTGGGCTGCGGCCAACTCTCAGTAGCTTCAATCTTGGCTTTATCAACTTCAATTCCCTGTGGTGTAACAACATAGCCAAGAAAAGATACTCGGTCGGTGCAAAAGGTGCACTTCCCAAGGTTACCAAACAAACGCGTGCATCATGTAGAGCATTAAAAACAGCACGTAAATGTTCCAAATGTTCTTCCAAAGATTTGCTATAAATCAGTATGTCATCAAAATAGACTACCACAAATCGTCCAATGAAAGCACGTAAAACTTCGTTCATTAGTCTCATGAAAGTACTAGGTGCATTAGTTAACCCAAAAGGCATGACTAACCACTCATATAAACCAAACTTAGTTTTAAATGCTGTTTTCCATTCATCTCCCAATTTCATACGAATTTGATGGTATCCACTACATAAATCAACTTTGGATAATATTGTAGAGCCACTCAATTCATCAAGCATATCATCTAGCCTAGGAATAGGATGACGATAACGAATAGTAATATTATTAATGCCTCTACAATCAACACACATACGCCGACGTACCATCCTTTTTAGGCACTAGTATAATAGGAACAGCACAAGGACTAAGAGATTCACAGATATAACCTTTGTCGAGCAGCTCGTGACTTGACGATAATCTCCTTCGTCTCCTCCGGATTGGTACGGTATGGTGCACGGTTGGGTAGCGATGCACCGGAATTAAGTCAATTTGATGCTCAATCCCTCGAATAGGTGGTAATCCTGGTGGTACGCCTTGTGGGAAGACGTCGGCGAACTCTGCAAAATATTAGTGACAGAGGGGCAAAGAGGAAGGCACGTCCTCGAATGAAAATAATGCCTCTTTGCACACAAAAGCATAGCAAACAGATTTGCTAGAATCTAGCTCCTCAATATCAGATTTGGTGGCAAGTAAACATGCACTTTCAGTTTAATTTCAGAAGCAACATTAGATGGTTTATTATTAGGCTTCATTTGTTGCTCAAATTCTTTTGCCACAATCTGACTTTCACTCTTATTTTTCTCCTGTTTTGCTTTATTAGCTCTATTAATATCATCTTTGAAAATTGAATCAGAGTCATAGGAAGCAAAGTAATATTTTTATCCTTGTGAACAAGAGTATACTGATTGTTTCTACCATGGTGTACAGAATTTTTATCAAATTGCCATGGTCTACCAAGTAATAAGGAACATGCTTGCATAGGTACCACATCACAATCAACATAATCAGCATATGTAGAGATACTAAAATACACACGAACACTACGGGTTACCTTAACCTTGCCGTTGTTGTTGAACCATTGGATGTAGTAAGGATGTGGATGTGGTCTTGTGGTGAGAGAAAGCTTCTCCACCATATCCATGCTAGCCAAGTTGTTGCAGCTCCCTCCATCTGTGATGACGCGAATAGAACGTTCCTTCACAACTCCCTTTGTATGGAACAAGTTATGCCTCTGATTTTGCTCAGCTTGTGTAACTCGCACACTCAAAACACGTTGAGCAACTAAACATTCATACCTCAAAGATCTTCACCAGCCATGTATTGCGTCTCATGATCAGAATCATCTCCACCATGTTCTTCATGTGTAATAAGAGCCAAAGTCTCTTCATCATAGTCACTAGCGGACTCATACCCACCATCCTCGTGAGCAATCATCACACGCTGAGATTGGCATTCTACGGCAAAATGTCCTCTTCCCTTACAACGACAAATAATATCACTTGTGTGCCTGTTGACGCCATGGAAGAAGAAGAGCTCTGTAGGCCCAAAGAAAAGGCGCTCTTGGCGATAGTGGTGGTTGTGCCCGCTTTCTTGTATCACGGTTGGAGGTGGCAGCCACGGAGGTGCCGTGTAGTAGAACGTGTGGAAGTAGATGATGCACGTGGTGTCCATGATGAAGGTCGACCTGCGAGAAAAGTTAGTCCGCCAACGCCTGGCCGATCCTGCACTTCACGCTCAGCTTTACAAGCAAGATGGAATAATCGAGTGATATTAGTATAATCCTTGTAGTCTAGAATGGTCTGAATATCTCTATTTAATCCACCCGTAAAACGTGCAAGCATAGCTTCATTCTCCTCAACAATACCACATCTAATCAAGCCAGTTTGTAATTCACGATAATATTCTTCTACCGAATTTTTCCTTGTCTTAAGCGCTGCAATTTTGAAGTAATTCACGTTGATAATATGGTGGAACCCAACGAGTACGCATAGCAGTTTTCAAAGCAGTCCAAGTAAATGGAACAGGATATAGTCTACAATGTTCAGACCACCAAACACATGCAAAGCTAGTGAAAGCACAAACAGCAGCGGAACACGTCTCTCCTCGAGGATATTGTAAACATGTAAATCGTTGTTCAGTTTCTAACTCCCAAGTAAGATATATATCAGGAACATATCTACCCTCAAATGGTGGAATATTCAACTTCAGTTTAGGAAGATGGTCATGATCTCGTACCTGAGGGGGAGCCCTAACATTGCCATTATTTGCATGTGGACGACTGGGTGGTTGTGATGCTGGTGGTTGTGGTGCTGGTGGTTGCACGTAGTTCTGAAGTTGATCAACCTCATCCTCGTACTCTCTCACATAATCATCCTCCCCACATCGCCAGCAGGAGCCATGAAGTATCAACAAAGAGCACCAGCAGCTTGGCCAGTGAAGAGGGACACGGCTCGCTTCGGCGGAGGGTTGCTTCGCGATGTGGAGGTAGTCGTTGTTGTTGTTGTAGAGGTGCATTAGGTGCAGCCGGTGGTGGTGGTGGTAGACGCCACGAGCAATTCATTAAACTTGTTCTCGAGCTTTGTTTCGAACGCCTTCTCAATGCCATCTATCTTCTCCACGGCCTCTTCAAATCTATTTAGAACATCTTCCACCTGCCCACTCATCATTTGTTGAAACTTATCATGTAGCGCTTTGTTTGTCATGTTCTCCCAGTCAGTCTACCTCGCTTGTGATCCTGCCATGGTTAGCAGCAATAGAAACACACAATAATATGATTCGACAGACTACTAGGAAGTGGTGGTGGTGGTGTGGTGGACAGTCACAAATCCGTCAAGCAAATCTCAAATTCTTACCAGTTCTTACCCAGCAGCAGGCGGTGATCGGCAACCGATGTAGTCAAAACTCTTAAAGCTTGGATAGAGCGATTACCAGGGATTGTCAAACGCACGATGTATGATGAGGACATCAATACCATTGTTACACCCACAGCCCCTGCTGCTATACATACTGGACCAATTACTAGAGCTTGCGCACGCCAATTGAATTATCAGGTACTTTCGCTTGCAACGATTCCAATGTTCATGAGAATATGATGCTGTTTCATTCTTTTGTTTGCCATGTTTGCCATTACCATTTTCATCCACCAACCAGTTCTTCCTTATATTAGGTATATGGCAGCGGTGGTGGTGGTAGGTATATGGCAACTTCTAAACCTACTCCGGCTAGGAAACACGAATCGGAAACTAGATGGATCTCGAAAACAAACCTAATATGAGAAGAACTCGGATTGGTGGTGGATATATGGTTGTGGTATATGGCAGCGGTGGTGGTATATGGCAGCGGTGGTGGTATATGGCTACGGATTGGTGGTGGATAAGAAGGGTGGTAGATGGCAAGGCGATGATGATGAAAAGGGCGGCGGACAACTTATGACCGTAACTCAAACTCTAAAAGACTAGACTCTAAGACCAAAGCAACTTGACACGACGATGCAACCGGAAATTCAACAAAGCAAAAACCCCAAAAGATTATGCGAAGGCTCGATTGGTTCGGATATGATGAACTAACCCTAATTTTTTTGTGGCTTTTTCGTGGACTTTAGGTATGAAGAACAGACTCGATCTAATCTATTTAAAAATCAGAAATCTCACCGAGCAACCCGAAAATCTGATACCACTTGATAGAGGCAAAGGTGTCCCGATGTTTCGATGAGATGGTGGCTATCGCTTCGTGGGACTCGACCTTGACGATCCGACCACGACGCGGCGTAGACGTCATACTTAGCAATCGCTAAACCAACTTCCGAGGGTTATCACCACGCCGAGCACGCATCAACTCCGACCACGAGGGTCTGCTTCTCGCGAGGAAACGAAGAACAAGCAAGAAACTAAGATTGCAATCTGGATATTGCGAATATAAGAGGAAAGCTTTATTAATGAAGGTGGGGTTCGAGACGCTTTGGTCCGGTCGTTGAACACAAACGGCACGCGGGTTGCAGCTATGGCTAACTTTTGATCTAAACAAAACCTAAAGTCTAAACAACGCCTAAGGGCTGTATATATGGAGGAAGAGGAGGGAATTTCGTGGCCCTTGAGGGAGGGATCCAAACCAACCCTAACTCTTGTTTCCCCACACATACGGACTCTAAAAACAGCCTATACTTAAGTATTTCGAAATTACATGGGCCTGCCCAATAATAAGGTGACGCAAGCACCTAGAATAGCCTATGGACGAATATTATGAAGTGGCATCTTGTATATTTCGTCCAAGGCCTCATGCTCTCATTAGGGTGGCTTCAAAGTCCCGGAATCATCACTTGTAACTCCGTTCTTGTTCCCCTTGCGCATGCCAACATCTCCATGCTTGAACTTGCTCCAAGGTTCATCTTTCTTGTCCATGGTAGGCCCTTCATTTGTAAGCAAAACAAATGTATCCAAGGTTCATCTCTTTTTTTCTGAAACCTACTCCGGCTAGGAAACACGAATCGGAAACTAGATGGTTCTCGAAAACAAACCTAATATGAGAAGAACTCGGATTGGTGGTGGATATATGGTGGCGGTGGTGGTATATGCATACGGATTCAGAGCGGTGGCGGATAAGCAATGGTGGTAGATGGCAAGGCGATGATGATGAAAGGCGGCAGCGTGAAAACTTATGACCGTAACTCGAAACTCTAAAAGACTAGACGCTAAGACCGGCAACTAGACACGATTTATGCAACCGCAAATTCAACAAAGCAAAAACCCTAAAAAGATTATGCGAAGGCTCAGATTGGTTCGGATATGATGAACTAACCCTAATTTTTTTTGTGGCTTTTTCGTGGACTTTAGGTATGAAGAACAAACTCGATCTAATCTACGAAAAACTGTAAAATCTCACCGAGCAACCTGAAAATCTGATACCACTTGATAGAGGCGGGGTGTCCCGATCTTTCGATGAGATGATAACTAACGATTTGGTGGAGTCGACTTTGACGATCCGACTACAAACGTGCACGACGTTGCGCCTTAGCAATCGCTAAACCAACTCCGAGAGGTTATTGGCCACGCTGGAGCACGATCAACCTGACCACGAAGGTCAATTCCTGCAAGCAATCGAAGAACAAGCAAGAACATGATAAAGCAATCTGAATATTGCGAATATATATGAAGTATTGATAATGGTGGGGATCCGTAAGCGGTCTTGGTCCGTCGTTGGACACAAACGGCACACGGTTGCAATGGCTAACTTTTAACTAAACAAATCCTAAAGTTCAAACGACGCCTAAGGGCTGTATATATGGAGAAAGAGGAGGGAATTTCGTGGCCCTTGAGGGAGGGGTCCCAAACCAACCCTAACTCTTGTTTCCCCACATACGGACTCTAAAAACAGCCTACACTTAAGTATTTCGAAATTACATGGGCCTGGCTCAATATTAAGGTGACGCAGCACCTAGAATAGCCTATGGATGAATATTATGAAGTGGCATCTTGTATATTTCTGTCCAAGGCCTCATGCTCTCATTAGGGTGGCTTCAAAGTCCTGGAATCATCACTTGTAACTCCGCTTTGTTCCTCTCTTGCATGCCAACATCTCCATGCTTGAACTTGCTCCAAGGTTCATATTTCTTGTCCATGGTAGGCCCTTCATTTGTAAGCAAAACAAATGTATCCAATTTAGGCAGCATCATATTCTCATGAACATTGGAATCAAGTACTAAGAAACGAAAGTACCTGATAATTCAATTGGCGTGCGCGAGCTCTAGTAATTGGTCCAGTATGTATAGCAGCAGGGGATGTGGGTGTAACAATGGTATTGATATCCTCATCAGAACTTTTGATCTAAACAAAACCCAAAGTCTAAACGACGCCCTAAGGGCTGTATATATGGAGAAAGAGGAGGGATTTCGTGGCCCTTGAGGGAGGGGTCCGAAACCAACCCTAACTCTTGTTTCCCCACACATACGAACTCTAAAAACAGCCTACACTTAAGTATTTCGAAATTACATGGCCTGGCCCAATATTAAGGTGACGAGCATGTAGAATAGCCTATGGACGAATATTATGAAGTGGCATCTTGTATATTTCGTCCAAGGCCTCATGCTCTCATTAGGGTGGCTTCAAAGTCCCGGAATCATCACTTATAACTCCGTTCTTGTTCCTCTTGCGCTTGCCAACATCTTCATGCTTGAACTTGCTCCAAGGTTCATCTTTCTTGTCCATGGTAGGCCCTTCATTTGTAAGCAAAACAAATGTATCCAATTTAGGCAGCATCATATTCTCATGAACGTTGGAATCGCTACAAGAAACGAAAGTACCTGATAATTCAATTGGCGTGCGCGAGCTCTAGTAATTGGTCCAGTATGTATAGCAGCAGGGGCTGTGGGTGTAACAATGGTATTGATGTCCTCATCAACAAGGAAATGGAGATAGCCATGATTCGAGCCAATGTGAAGGAAGATGATGAGGAAACTATGGCACGTTTCTTGAATGGACTCAATCATCCCATCAAGAAGATCGCCGACTTCCAACCATACTCCACCCTCATTGAGCTCGTGCATCAAGCTACAAAGGCGGAACGTCAAGTGCAAGATGACTTTGCACGCCAAGTACTCGCCCAAGACCTACGGCTTCTCCAAAACCAAGCTTCAACACCTCCTCGCAACATCTACATCAACCAAACCTTCTACAAGCAATGACTACAAGTCAAGTTACAAGAAAACTTCGCAAGTTCAAGTCGCCTTCCTCCCACTACAAGCAACTTCAAGCCGTGTGCTTCATCATCTACTCCAAACGATGAGACCGGCTAAGACAAGCTCCTTCAAGTGTTTCACTTGCAAATGCCGAGGCCACAAGTCCTTTGAGTGCACAAACAAGCGCACCATGATCTTCAACGACGACGGCACCTTCGACTCCATGAGTGAAGGAGAAATGGAAGCCCTTGAGCAAGTGGTCATGCACCGACAAGTGAACAACGGAGACGAAGATGACCAAGTCTTTTGTGATGAAGATTCAAGCCCCGCTCTTGTTGTCTCCAAGGTCTTGACTCTTCAACATCAACAAGAAGAAGACCAACGATGCCAGTGGCGGAGCCAGGATTGATGTAAACCCCGGGCCTAAATTTTTTTCGGCAACATGGAAACTTACCATCACACATAAAAACTGCAGAAGTTCTCCACTATCATAAAAAATACCGCATATGAAATGCACACAAATATTTCACCCAATTGCACTAGAATATGAACTCAATCTATAACAATCCAACAAAATAGACACTCCTATTAGAACTTATGAGCATTGATGAAAAGACAGTTTCTTCATCGTCTATATTTTCTAAAACATGAAATGGAATTGATATAAGAATTCATCTGTTTAAGATCAATCAATACATATAGGCAGTAAATTTTGATGCAATTTATGATAATTCTAGGCATAGAGAACCTACCAATATTGTAGAATAGAGTATCGGGCGGCAGAAGCAACACCAGGCTGGGGGCCGGGCTTAGGCCGCGACGCTAGCAAGAGGGGCGGAATCATGTGTGCGCTGCAGATGCGTGGATAGGCACACAACAAAGATCGCAACAATACGACGCTTGAGGCCCGGTGGCAACGGCAGAAGAGGGCGGCAGCGCATGTGAGGGGAGGGGTAGTCGAGGTCGTGAGGAAGACGGGCGACAAGCAGCCGTAGTAGGGCGAAGCGGCGTCAGCGTGACGCGGCGATCTCCTCGAGGTCGGCAGTCATGACGATCGTAAGCGGCGATGGATCTGCTCGTGGCAGGCTTCGGCTTTTGTGTGTGCCTAGGCTGTGTCGGGCTGCGCCTAGGCCCAAAGGCAAAATATGCATAGGTATAGGCTAAAACACTTTCACGCCTGCCAGGCCCCGGTGCCCGGGCCTGGCTCGCTGAACGATGCCACATCTTCCACACAAAGGCAGGTCATGGATGGTCTGTCACACAATCGGCTCACTTTCACCTAGAGACAAAACCATGTGTGACCCATTGAGTGACTTTGTTCAGTGTGCATGATGGAGATCCAAAATCCAAGTCCTCTCACGATCATTTTTTTAGTAGTTTCATCTTTGCAGGAATTTTCTATTCTCCTTTTCCTTCGAGATTGAGCATCGACCACTATCTCGAGTTTAAACAAAGTTTATCGAGTCAATCCCAAGAAAAGATTAACGGTAGTAACAACTCATCGAGAACGGTCATGTACGTGAAAGCCTAAGCCCTTGTGTCGTTCCTGTTATACTTGTGCCTTTAAGTTTCCGCTTGTGTTCCGGGAATGAACATATTTGAGTCAAACTATCAGGTTTAGGCACAAGTATAACGGGAACGGCACAATGGCTTAAGCTTTCACGTACATGAACGTTGTCGATGAGTTGTTGTACTTGCCGTTGAATTTCCTTGGTTTCTTCGGGATTGACTCGGTATGGAGCTTTGTTTGGTAGAGGCGCTCCTGGGATGAGGTCGATTCGATGTTCAATGCCTCGAAGAGGAGGTAGACCCGGAGGTAGCTCATCGGGGAAAATATCTTGGAAATTCCTGCAAAAGAGATTGAAACACTAAAGGTAGCTCATGAGATGTGTTAGTTGTTGGCTCTCCATCCTTGCACACAAGGACAAAGTGCATCACACTAGATGGGTTCTCACACACTTCTCTCATCTCACTTTTGGTGGAAAATAGGATGAGGTTTTTCTCTAGGCTTAAGAGGCGCCAAGTTCGGCTTTGTGGCTCTCACTCACTTTTTGGTGGATCAATTTTTCACTCTTCTCTCCATGATGTGTGGCTTGCTTGTCGGCTAACACTTGACTAGGAGACATAGGTCGAGCACATATTCCTTCCCTTTCATCTTGAAGCTATAGTGATTGGTACGCCCATTGTGGAAGACACCACGGTCCGAATTGCCATGGTCGCACCAAGAAGGAGGTGGCAAACGGTCATTGGGACCACATCACACTCCAAAGTGTCCTCATATGCACCAATTTTGAAAGAGACTTGGACCAGATGCTCAATTCGGATAGTGCCGAGTCACTTAGCCATTGAACCTTGTAGGGGTGCGGGTGCTTCCTCTAGACCAATTGAAGCTTGGAGCATAGTTCTTCACTTGCCAAGTTGTGGCAACTACCTCCGTCGATGATGACCTTGACGGATCTCCCCTTGATGCCGGCCTTTGTGTGAAAGATGTGGCATCTTTGGTCGTCTTCTTGTTGATGTTGAAGAGTTAAGACCTTGGAGACCACGAGAGCGGGGCTCGAATCCTCATCACAAAAGACTTGATCATCTTCATCTTCATTCACTCGCCGGTGCATGGCCACTTGCTCAAGAGCTTCCATCTCCTCTTCACTCATTGAATCATAGGTGCCATCGTCTTTGAGGATCATGGTGCACTTGTTGGTGCATTCGTAGGACTTGTGGCCTCGGCCGCCGCAAGTGAAACACTTGAAGGAGCTTTTCTTGACGGTCTCATCGTTTGGAGTAGATGATGAAGTACACGGCTTGAAGTTGCTCATAGTAGGAGGAAGACGACTTGAACTTGTCAAAGTTTTCTTGTAACTTGACTTGTCGTTGTTGCTTGTAGAAGGTTTGGTTGATGTAGATGTTGGAGGAGTTGCTGAAGATTGGTTGTTGGAAAAGCCGTACGTCTTGGACGAGTACTTGAAGTCATCTTGCACTTGACGTTCCGCCTTTGTAGCTTGATGCACGAGCTCAATGACAGTGGAGTATGGTTGGAAGTCGGCGATCTTCTTGATGGGATGACTGAGTACATTCAAGAAACGTGCCATTGTTTGCTCATCATCTTCCTTCACATTGGCTCGAATCATGGCTATCTCCATTTCGTTGTAGTATTCTTCAACACTCTTTGTTCCTTGCTTGAGAAGTTGGAGTTTCTTGAAGAGGTCGCGGTTGTAGTAGGTTGGCACAAAACATGCTCTCATGACATCCTTCATTTGAGCCCAAGTGGTGATTGGAGGTTCACCTCTTGCTTGTCGTCACTCAATGATTTGTTCCCACCATATGAGCACATAGTCTTGGAACTCAAGTGAGGCCATAGCGATCTTCTTCTCTTCCTCACAGTTGTGCAAACGAAAGATTTTATCGACCTTTAATGCCCATGAGAGGTACTCTTCGGGGTCATTGCTTCTGTTGAACTTGGGCATGGTGAATTTGAGCTTTCCATATCGGTGCTCTTCATTTTGTTGTGGTCGAGGATGATGACGCCTTGACGTGGATGACAATCATCTTCTTGTTGCTCTTGGTTTGGAGGAAGTCCACGATCATCTTGCTCTTGTTGAACTTGAGGTTGAGGTGGAGCTTGACGAGCTTGTTGAGGAGCTTGAGGGACTTGACGTTGCACACGTGGTTGGTAGTTCCTCTCTTGGATTTCTTCTCGAAGGGCTTCCTCTTGATTGCGCTGCTCGCGATTGCGGTTGGCGATGGCTCAACTTGAATCTTGAAGGGCACGTTGCGCCTCAAGAGCTTGCTCTTCTCGTTGTTGTTGTTGAAGACATTGAGCCTCGGCGTCTTGTTCGCCTCTTGATGTAGACGCGCCGTTCTTCCTCTTGGCGCCTTAGTCGTCGCCGTTCTTGAGCTTGGGCAAAAGCGGCTTGGTTTGATTGAGGACGAGGGCTTGTTCATCGACTTGCTCTTGTGAATGCTTGTCATGTAGCGGGTTGCGAGATGCATGACGGTCTTGACGCTGCTCGTCGAAGGGTGTTCGATGACGGTGTACTTGAGTCGTAGAAGGTGTCGTCGGAGTGTCGATCGGAGCGGGCGCCGTCTTGATGATGACGGTGGAATGATGTCGGTTCCTCATTAATGTGCGGATCTCGTCCATTCTTGCATCATTCTCTTGTTTGTGCGCCCGAACTTGTTGTCAAGTAGTCCCTTATGCGTTGCTCGGAGAGTCGCAAGTCGGTGGCGAGGTTGTCGGCGCGATCGCCGTTGCTTGTTGCTCTTGATGTAACGCTTCGTTGTGCACCAAAGAGGTGGCTCTTGGTGACGATGATGACATGTCGTCGTCTTGCTCGATGAAGAGTGGGTTGGTAGAGGTACTTGGCCTATCCATCATTCCAAGCAAAATATGTGAGTGGTAGAAGGAGAAGAACTTATACCAATGTACCTTTGACCGATGTTGATGATGAATCAAGTTTACTCAAATGCGGACAATGAAATAGCACTATTGGTACCTATCCTTGTCGGTTCTCACACCTACACAAATAAAAGCTTATGGTGGAGCTTGGTGAGGATGGTGGCACAAAATTTAATGTAATCGTAAGTGAGATTCAATAATGTTGGAAAAGATTCACAAATTTGCAAATGCAACAAGTTGACCAAGCAGGTAGGGGTACACGGAAACACACACAAATAGATAAGTGGGATTGTGCAAACCAAAAGTGAGCCAAAATGTGGAATCCACGAAAATGCTCTTGTTGCACAATACTAGAGAGATGCTAGCACGATTGCACAATAGGCGGATACGGAACTTGTGCACAACCTACTAGGCAAAAATGCAACTATCTCTATCCCACGTATGCTATATGTATGGTATTTCGGTGCTATGATCCAAGATGACAATCTTAATGTAGTATGATGCTATGGTTCTTGCTCATAAGCTCTTTGCTTATCTTTCCTCTTTGCTTAAAAGCTTGGGTGGCGATTTCACTTTTGAGCTCTTTTCTCATGCCAAACTTCACGAATCAAGATAGCACTTGTGTATGCTATGACAATTTTGTGACACACAAATGGATCCCAAGATATGCACCACGGTGGTATGGTATGTATGCTATGGAGTATGATCACTAATGTGCACAAGTTACGTTGCCTGCAATACTCAATGGCTAGTCTCGATGGGTAAGGAACGCAAAAGATGGTTATGATGTTTATCAATGCAATGGCAAGGTTTGGACAAAGATGTCGTCGAGATTACCGTCCTTGCTTACGGTAGAGGTTCCAAACGGGTGCGAAATGTGGACGATGATGTGATGCACGGTCTTCAGTACGTTGGCGAAGATGCCGCTGCACCGTGGTCGAAGTTGCCGAAGAAGCGGGGGTCACCTAAGATGCGCGACCTTTCTGTCTAGGCCGGAAGTTCCGGGAAAGACGGAAGGTCCGGGGGCCGGAAGTTCCGGGCTGGGCCGCAAGTTCCGGGGGTCGGGATTCTGTCAAGAACAGGGGCTTCGGGATCGAGGGTTTGGGCGGAAAAATTGGGGGAAAACCCCAAATCTTGAGGGGAAAAGAAGGAATTAGAAGGGAAGAAGGGTAGGGATGCTAGATGATGCGGAGCATCCCTCGCTCATCCCCATGGACATGCCTACATCTCCCTCAACGCCACTCTGACCCATGACAAAATATTTTTCAACATCTTTGAGTCAAACTATCGGGTTTAGGCACAAGTATAACGGGAACGGCACAAGGGCTTAAGCTTTCACGTACATGACCGTTGTCGATGAGTTGTTGTACTTGCTGCTGAATTTCCTTGGTTTCTTCGGGATTGACTCGGTATGGAGCTTTGTTTGGTAGAGGCGCCCGGGATGAGGTCGATTCGATGTTCAATGCCTCAAGAGGAGGTAGACCGGAGGTAGCTCATCGCGGAAAATATCTTGGAAATTCCTGCAAAAGAGATTGAAACACTAAAGGTAGCTCATGAGATGTGTTAGTTGTTGGCTCTCCATCCTTGCACACAAGGACAAAGTGCATCACACTAGATGGGTTCTCACACACTTCTCTCATCTCACTTTTGGTGGCAAATAGGATGAGGTTTTTCCCTCTAGGCGAAGAGGCGCTCAAGTTCGGCTTGTGGCTCTCACTCACTTTTTGGTGGATCACTTTTTCACTCTTTCTCCATGATGTGTGGCTTGCTTGTCGGCTAACACTTGACTAGGAGACATAGGTCGTAGCACATATTCCTTCCCTTTCATCTTGAAGCTATAGTGATTGGTACCCCCATTGTGGAAGACACCACACCGAATTGCCATGGTCGACCAAGAAGGAGGTGGCAAACGGTCATTGGGACCACATCACACTCCAAAGTGTCCTCATATGCACCGATTTTGAAGGAGACTTGGACCGTATGCTCGACTCGTATAGTGCCGGAGTCACTTAGCCATTGAACCTTGTATGGGTGCGGGTGCTTCCTCTTGACCAATTGAAGCTTCTGATGAGGACATCAATACCATTGTTACACCCACAGCCCTTGCTGCTATACATACTGGACCAATTACTAGAGCTCGCGCACGCCAATTGAATTATCAGTACTTTCGCTTTCTTGGTAACGATTCCAATGTTCATGAGAATATGATGCTGCCTAAATTGGATACATTTGTTTTGCTTACAAATGAAGGGCCTACCATGGACAAGAAAGATGAACCTTGGAGCAAGTTCAAGCATGGAGATGTTGGCATGCGCAAGGGGAACAAGAACGGAGTTACAAGTGATGATTCCAGGACTTTGAAGCCACCCTAGTGAGAGCATGAGGCCTTGGACGAAATATACAAGATGCCACTTCATAATATTCGTCCATAGGCTATTCTAGGTGCTGCGTCACCTTATTATTGGGCCAGGCCCATGTAATTTCGAAATACTTAAGTATAGGCTGTTTTAGAGTCCGTATGTGTGGGGAAACAAGAGTTAGGGTTGGTTTCGGACCCCTCCCTCAAGGGCCACGAAATTCCCTCCTCTTCCTCCATATATACAGCCCTTAGGGCGTCATTTAGACTTTGGGTTTTGTTTAGATCAAAAGTTCGCCATAGCTGCAACTTCGCGTGCCGCTTGTGTTCAACGACCAGACCAAGGCGTCCACGTAACCCCACCTTCATTAATAAAGCTTTCCTCTTATATTCGCAATATCCAGATTGCAATCTTAGTTTCTTGCTTGTTCTTCGCTTGCTCGCAGGAAATGCAGACCCTCGTGGTCGAGGTTGATCGTGCCCGGCGTGGTCAATAACCCTCGGAAGGTGGTTTAGCGATTGCTAAGGCGCCGACGTCTCGCACGCACGTAGTCGGATCGTCAAGGTCGACTCACGTAAACGATAGCCACCATCTCATCGAAACATGGGGACACCTTTGCCTCTATCAAGTGGTATCAGATTTTCGGGTTGCTCGGTGAGATTTTACAGTTTTTCATAGATTAGATCGAGTCTGTTTCTTCATACCTAAAGTCCACGAAAAAGCCACAAAAAAATTAGGGTTAGTTCATCATATCCGAACCAATCTGAGCCTTCGCATAATCTTAGGGTTTTTGCTTTGTTGAATTTGCGGTTGCATCATCGTGTCAAGTTGCTGGTCTTAGAGTCTAGTCTTTTAGAGTTTCGAAGTTACGGTCATAAGTTGTCACGCCGCCGCCGCACCATCATCATCGCCTTGCCATCTACCACCCTTCTTATCCGCCACCGCTCTGAATCCGTATCCATATACCACCACCAATCCGTATCCATATACCACCACCAATCCGTATCCATATACCACCACCAATCCATATCCATATACCACCACCGCTACCATATACCACCACCGCTGCCATATACCACCACCATATATCCACCACCAATCCGAAGTTCTTCTCATATTAGGTTTGTTTTCGAGATCCATCTAAATTCGATTCGTGTTTCCTTGCCTGCGGAGTTTCGGAAAAAAATTCTAAGCGTATTTTCTAAATTCGATTCGTGTTTCCTTGCTGCGCAGTCTGAAACCACCCTCCGTTAGGCCCAAAATTTTCCGAAACGCACTTGTCGAAAAAATTTCTGGCTATCCTATTTTTAGGTGTTTCTAAGCGTATTGAGACAGTCGCCATTATAGAAAGTTTTTTTTGACCCGTTTCCAGTTTTTGGGTCCGGGCAGTCGAAAAAAAAATTTGGTCGAAAAAATTTCGTGCCCATCATGACTTTTTGACCTGGGAAAAGTTTTGAGACACTCGCCATTATAGTGATTTTTCGCAAAAAAAAAGAGCAGCGCAAAAAAAAAGCAGCGCAAAAAAAAAGAGCGAAAAAAAATATTCCAGAGTGTGCTTTTCCGTTGTTTCCGTGCAGCGCCGTGATTTTGTTAGTGTTCTAGGCTCGCGTCTCTAGCACGGTCTAGCCTAGGACCAGCACAGTACCGTCGTTGAGCGTTTATTCAACTTTGCATCTCGAATTGATTATTCTTGACCCTTTTTGCTACCATATTATAAGCCTTCCCAGCTCCACATACATCTACATCGTATGCGTTTGACTCTCCCTCGGTAATCGCTTCTATCCAAGCTTTGAGAGTTTTGACTACATCGGTTTGCCGATCACCACGCTTTCTTCTTTGGTAAGGCCGGTAAGAATTTTAGATTTGCTTGACGGATTTGTGACCGCCCACCACACCACCACCAACACTTCCTAGTAGTCCGTCGAATCATATTCTTGTGTGTTTCTATTGCAGCTAACCATGGCAGGATCACAAGCCGATTTAGACCGACCGGGAGAACATGACAAACAAAGCGCTACATGATAAGTTTCAACAAATGATGAGTGGGCAGGTGGAAGATGTGCTTAATAGATTTGAAGAGGCCATGGAGAAGATAGATGGCATTGAGAAGGCGTTCGAAACAAAGCTCGATAACAGGTTTAATGAATTGCTCGCGCGTCTACCACCACCACCACCGGCTGCACCTGACGACGACCTCTACAACAACAACAACGACTACCTCCACGTCCGCTGAAGCAGCCCTTCGCCGAAGCGAGCCGTGTCCCTCTTCACTGGCCAAGCTCTTGGTGCTTGTTGATATACCGTGGCTCCTGCTGGCGATGTGGAGGAGGATGATTATGTGAGAGATTGCGAGGATGAGGTTGATCAACATCAGAACTACGTGCAACCACTAGCACCACAACCACCGTGTCGCCCACATGCAAATAATGGCAATGTTCGGGCTCCCCTTCAGTACGAGATCATGACCATCTCCCTAAACTGAAATTGAATATTCCACCATTTGAGGGTAGATATGTTCCTGATATATATCTTACTTGGGAGTTAGAAACTGAACAACAATTTACATGTTTACAATATCCTGAGGAGAGACGTGTTCCTGCCGCTGTTTGTGCTTTCACTAGCTTTGCATGTGTTTGGTGGTCTGAACATTGTAGATTATATCCTGTTCCAGCTACTTGGGCTGCTTTCAAAACTGCTATGCGTACTCGTTGGGTTCCACCATATTATCAGCGTGAATTACTTCAAAAATTGCAGCGCTTAAGACAAGGAAAAAATTCGGTAGAAGAATATTATCAGGTATTTCTAACTGTATTAATTAGATGTGGTATTGTTGAGGAGAATGAAGCTATGCTTGCACGTTTTTGGGTGGATTAAATAGAGAGATTCAGACCATTCTAGACTACAAGGATTATAATAATATCACTCGATTATTCCATCTTGCTTGTAAAGCTGAACGTGAAGTGCAGGATCGACTGTGCGTTGGCGCGGACTAACTTTTCTCGCAGGTCGACCTTCATCATGGACACCACGTGCATCATCTACTTCCACATGTTCTACTACACGGCACCTCCGTCATTGCCACCTCCAACCGTGATACAAGAAAGCAGGCACAACCACCACTATCTGCCAAGAGCGCACCTGCTGGGCCTACACAGAGCTCTTCTTCTTCCATGGCGTCAACAGGGCACACAAGTGATATTATTTGTCGTCGTTGTAAGGGAAGAGGACATTTTGCCAGAGAATGCCAATCTCAGCGTGTGATGATTGCTCATGAGGATGGTGGGTATGAGTCCGCTTAGTGACTATGATGAAGAGACTTTGGCTCTTATTACACATGAAGAACATGGTGGAGATGATTACGATCATGAGACGCAATACATGGCTGTTTGAAGATGCCGACAGGTATGAATGTTTAGTTGCTCAACGTGTTTTGAGTGTGCAGGTTACACAAGCTGAGCAAAATCAGAGGCATAACTTGTTCCATACAAAGGGAGTTGTGAAGGAACGCGTTCTATTCAAGCGCCATCATAGATGGAGGGAGCTGCAACAACTTGGCTAGCATGGATATGGTGGAGAAGCTTTCTCTCACCACAAGACCACATCCACATCCTTACTACATCCAATGGTTCAACAACAGCGGCAAGGTTAAGGTAACACGTCTGTTCGTGTGTATTTTAGTATCTCTACATATGCTGATTATGTTGATTGTGATGTGGTACCTATGCAAGCATGTTCCTTATTACTTGGTAGACCATGGCAATTTGATAAAAATTCTGTACACCATGGTAGAAACAATCAGTATACTCTTGTTCACAAGGATAAAATTATTACTTTGCTTCCTATGGCTCCTGATTCAATTTTGAAAGATGATATTAATAGAGCTAATAAAGCAAAACAGGAGAAAAATAAGAGTGAAAATCAGATTGTGGCAAAAGAATTTGAGCAACAAATGAAGCCTAATAATAAACCATCTAATGTTGTTTCTGAAATTAAACTGAAAAGTGCATGTTTACTTGCCACCAAATCTGATATTGAGGAGCTAGATTCTAGCAAATCTGTTTGCTATGCTTTTGTGTGCAAAGAGGCATTATTTTCATTCGAGGACGTGCCTTCCTCTTTGCCCCTGCTGTCACTAACATTTTGCAGGGAGTTCATTGACGTCTTCCCACAAGACGTGCCACCGGGATTACCACCTATTCGAGGGATTGAGCATCAAATTGACTTAATTCCCGGTGCATCGCTACCCAACCGTGCACCATACCGTACCAATCCAGAGGAGATGAAGGAGATTATGCGTCAAGTACAGGAGCTTCTCGACAAAGGTTATATACGTGAATCTCTTAGTCCTTGTGCTGTTCCTATTATACTAGTGCCTAAAAAGGATGGTACGTCGCGTATGTGTGTTGATTGGAGAGGCATTAATAATATTACTATTCGTTATCGTCATCCTATTCCTAGGCTAGATGATATGCTTGATGAATTGAGTGGCTCTACAATATTCTCCAAAGTCGATTTGCGTAGTGGATACCATCAAATTCGTATGAAATTGGGAGCTGAATGGAAAACAGCATTTAAAACTAAGTTTGGTTTATATGAGTGGTTAGTCATGCCTTTTGGGTTAACTAATGCACCTAGTACTTTCATGAGACTAATGAACAAAGTTTTACGTGCTTTCATTGGACGATTTGTGGTAGTCTATTTTGATGATATACTGATTTATAGCAAATCTTTGGAAGAACATTTGGAACATTTACGTGCTATTTTTAATGCTCTACGTGATGCACGTTTGTTTGGTAACCTTGGGAAGTGCACCTTTTGCACCGACCGAGTATCTTTTCTTGGCTATGTTGTTACACCACAGGGAATTGAAGTTGATAAAACCAAGATTGAAGCTATTGAGAGTTGGCCGCAGCCCAAAACGGTCACACAAGTGAGGAGTTTTCTTGGACTCGCTGGTTTCTATAGGCGTTTTGTGAGAGACTTTAGCACCATTGCTGCACCTCTCAATGAGCTTACAAAGAAGGATGTGCCTTTTGTTTGGGGTACCGCACTGGAAGAAGCCTTCACGGTATTGAAAGATAAGTTGACACATGCTCCTTTACTCCAACTTCCTGACTTTAATAAGACTTTTGAGCTTGAATGTGATGCTAGTGGAATTGGATTAGGAGGTGTGTTATTACAAGATGGCAAACCTGTTGCATACTTTTACGAAAAATTGAGTGGGCCTAGTCTGAACTATTCTACTTATGACAAAGAATTATATGCTCTTGTTCGGACTTTAGAGAGATGGCAACATTATTTATGGCCCAAAGAATTTGTTATACATTCTGATCATGAATCTTTGAAACATATTAAAAGTCAAGCTAAACTGAATCGTAGACATGCTAAATGGGTTGAATTCATTGAGACTTTCCCTTATGTCATTAAACACAAGAAGGGTAAAGAAAATGTTATTCTTGATGCTTTGTCTCGTCGCTATACTATGCTTTCACAACTTGACTTCAAAATATTTGGTTTGGAGACCATCAAAGATCAATATGTGCATGATGCTGATTTTAAAGATGTAATGCAGAATTGTAAAGAAGGAAGAACATGGAACAAGTTCGTTATTAATGATGGTTTTGTGTTTCGTGCTAACAAGCTATGCATTCCTGCTAGCTCTGTTCGTCTTTTGTTGTTGCAGGAGGCGCATGGAGGAGGATTAATGGGACACTTTGGCGTGAAGAAGACGGAGGATATACTTGCTACACATTTCTTTTGGCCAAAGATGAGACGTGATGTTGAGCGTTTTGTTGCTCGCTGCACTACATGTCAAAAAGCTAAGTCACGACTCAATCCTCATGGTTTATATATGCCTTTGCCTGGACCTTGTGTTCCTTGGGAGGATATATCTATGGACTTTGTTTTAGGTTTACCTCGAACAAAGAAGGGGAGGGATAGCATATTTGTTGTCGTGGATAGATTCTCGAAAATTGCACACTTCATACCCTGTCATAAAAGCGATGATCTTGTTAATGTTGCTGATTTGTTCTTTCGTGAAATTATTCGCTTGCATGGTGTGCCGATACTATTTTTCAGATCGTGATACTAAATTTCTTAGCCACTTTTGGAGATGTTTATGGGCTAAGTTGGGGACTAAACTGCTTTTAGTACTACTTGTCACCCCCAAACTGATGGACAAACTGAAGTAGTCAATAGAACATTGTCTACTATGCTTAGGGCTGTTTTGAAGAATAATAAGAAAATGTGGGAAGAATGCTTGCCTCATATTGAATTTGCTTATAATCGTTCATTGCATTCTACTACTAAGATGTGCCCTTTTGAAATTGTGTATGGCTTCCTACCTCGTGCACCTATTGATTTGTTGCCTCTTCCATCTTCGGAGAAGGTTAATTTTGATGCTAAAGAACGTGTTGAATTGATTTTAAAAATGCATGAGTTAACTAAGGAAAACATTGAGCGTATGAATGCTAAATATAAACTTGCTGGAGATAAGGGTAGAAAACATGTTGTCTTTGCACCTGGAGATCTTGTTTGGTTACATTTGCGTAAGGATAGGTTTCCTAATTTGCATAAACCAAAGCTAATGCCACGTCTTGATGGTCCATTTAAGGTGTTAGAGAAAATAAATGATAATGCATATAAACTTGAGCTGCCTGCAGATTTTGGGGTTAGTCCCACTTTTAACATTGCAGATTTGAAGCCTTATTTGGGTGAGGAAGATGAGTTTCCGTCGAGGACGACTTCATTTCAAGAAGGGGAGGATGATGAGGACATCAATACCATTGTTACACCCACAGCCCTGCTGCTATACATCTTGGACCAATTACTAGAGCTTCAAGACGCCAATTGAATTATCGTGTACTTTCGTTTCTTGGTAACGATTCCAATGTTCATGAGAATATGATGCTGCCTAAATTGGATACATTTGTTTTGCTTACAAATGAAGGGCCTACCATGGACAAGAAAGATGAACCTTGGAGCAAGTTCAAGCATGGAGATGTTGGCATGCAAGGGGAACAAGAACGGAGTTACAAGTGATGATTCCAGGACTTTGAAGCCACCCTAATGAGAGCATGAGGCCTTGGACGAAATATACAAGATGCCACTTCATAATATTCGTCCATAGGCTATTCTAGGTGCTGCGTCACCTTATTATTGGGCCAGGCCCATGTAATTTCGAAAGACTTAAGTATAGGCTGTTTTTAGAGTCCGTATGTGTGGGGAAACAAGAGTTAGGGTTGGTTTCGGACCCCTCCCTCAAGGGCCACGAAATTCCCTCCTCTTCCTCCATATATACAGCCCTTAGGGCGTCGTTTAGACTTCGGGTTTTGTTTAGATCAAAAGTTCGCCATAGCTGCAACTTTGCGTACTTCGTTTGTGTTCAACGACCAGACCAAGGCGTCACAGAACCCCACCTTCATTAATAAAGCTTTCCTCTTATATTCGCAATATCCAGATTGCAATCTTAGTTTCTTGCTTGTTCTTCGTTTGCTCGCAGGAAGCAGACCCTCGTGGTCGGAGTTGATCGTGCCGGCGTGGTCAATAACCCTCGGAAGTTGGTTTAGCGATTGCTAAGGCGCGACGTCTCGCACGTACGTAGTCGGATCGTCAAGGTCGACTCCCACAGAAACGATAGCCACCATCTCATCGAAACATTGGGACACCTTTGCCTCTATCAGCTTGGAGCATAGTTCTTCACTTGCCAAGTTGTGGCAACTACCTCCGTCGATGATGACCTTGACGGATCTCCCCTTGATGTCGGCCTTTGTGTGAAAGATGTGGCATCTTTGGTCGTCTTCTTGTTGATGTTGAAGAGTTAAGACCTTGGAGACCACGAGAGCGAGGCTCGAATCCTCATCACAAAAGACTTGATCATCTTCATCTTCGTTCACTTCATTGGTGCATGGCCACTTGCTCAAGAGCTTCCATCTCCTCTTCACTCATTGAATCATAGGTGCCGTCGTCGTTGAGGATCATGGTGCGCTTGTTGGTGCATTCGTAGGACTTGTGGCCTCGTCCACCGCAAGTGAAACACTTGAAGGAGCTTGTCTTGACGGTCTCATCGTTTGGAGTAGATGATGAAGTACACGGCTTGAAGTTGCTCATAGTAGGAGGAAGACGACTTGAACTTGTCAAAGTTTTCTTGTAACTTGACTTGTCGTCGTTGCTTGTAGAAGGTTTGGTTGATGTAGATGTTGGAGGAGTTGCTGAAGATTGGTTGTTGGAAAAGCCGTACGTCTTGGACGAGTACTTGGCGTGCCATTTGAAGTCATCTTGCACTTGACGTTCCGCCTTTGTAGCTTGATGCACGAGCTCAATGAGAGTGGAGTATGGTTGGAAGTCGGCGATCTTCTTGATGGGATGATTGAGTCCATTCAAGAAACGTGCCATTGTTTGCTCATCATCTTCCTTCACATTGGCTCGAATCATGGCTATCTCCATTTCGTTGTAGTATTCTTCAACACTCTTTGTTCCTTGCTTGAGAAGTTGGAGTTTCTTGAAGAGGTCGCGGTTGTAGTAGGTTGGCACAAAACATGCTCTCATGACATCCTTCATTTGAGCCCAAGTGGTGATTGGTGGTTCACCTCTTGCTTGTAAATCACTCAATGATTTGTTCCCACCATATGAGCACATAGTCTTGGAACTCAAGTGAGGCCATAGCGATCTTCTTCTCTTCGTCATAGTTGTGCAAACGAAAGATTTTATCGACCTTTAATGCCCATGAGAGGTACTCTTCAGGGTCATTGCTTCTGTTGAACTTGGGCATGGTGAATTTGAGCTTTCCATATCGGTGCTCTTCATTTTGTTGTGGTCGAGGATGATGACGCCCTTGACGTGGATGACAATCATCTTCTTGTTGCTCTTGGTTTGGAGGAAGTCCACGATCATCTTGCTCTTGTTGAACTTGAGGTTGAGGTGGAGCTTGACGAGCTTGTTGAGGAGCTTGAGGGACTTGACGTTGCACACGTGGTTGGTAGTTCCTCTCTTGGATTTCTTCTCGAAGGGCTTCCTCTTGATTGCGCCGTTCGCGATTGCGGTTGGCGATGGCTCAACTTGAATCTTGAAGGGCACGTTGCGCCTCAAGAGCTTGCTCTTCTCGTTGTTGTTGTTGAAGACATTGAGCCTCGGCGTCTTGTTAAATCTTGATGTAGACGCGCTCGTTCTTCCTCTTGGCGCCTTAGTCGTCGTCGTTCTTGAGCTTGGGCAAAAGCGGCTTGGTTTGATTGAGGACGAGGGGCTTGTTCATCGACTTGCTCTTGTGAATGCTTGTCATGTAGCGGGTTGCGAGATGCATGACGGTCTTGACGCGCGGCTCATCGAAGGGTGTTCGATGACGGTGTACTTGAGTCGTAGAAGGTGTCGTCGGAGTGTCGACTGGAGCGGCGCCGTCTTGATGATGACGAAGTGGAATGATGTCGGTTCCTCATTAATGTGCGGATCTCGTCCATTCTTGCATCATTCTCTTGTTTGTCTTGTAGAACTTGTTGTCGAAGTAGTCCCTTGTACGTTGCTCGGAGAGTCGCAAGTCGGTGGCGAGGTTGTCGATGATGCGCTCGTTGCTTGTTGCTCTTGATGTAACGCTCGTTGTGCACCAAAGAGGTGGCTCTTGGTGACGTATGATGACATGTCGTCGTCTTGCTCGATGAAGAGTGGGTTGGTAGAGGTACTTGCCCTATCCATCATTCCAAGCAAAATATGTGAGTGGTAGAAGGAGAAGAACTTATACCAATGTACCTTTGACCGATGTTGATGATGAATCAAGTTTACTCAAATGCGGACAATGAAATAGCACTATTGGTACCTATCCTTGTCGGTTCTCACACCTACACAAATAAAAGCTTATGGTGGAGCTTGGTGAGGATGGTGGCACAAAATTTAATGTAATCGTAAGTGAGATTCAATAATGTTGGAAAAGATTCACAAATTTGCAAATGCAACAAGTTGACCAAGCAGGTAGGGGTACACGGAAACACACTCGCAAATAGATAAGTGGGATTGTGCAAACCAAAAGTGAGCCAAAATGTGGAATCCACGAAAATGCTCTTGTTGCACAATACTAGAGAGACGCTAGCACGATTGCACAATAGGCGGATAGGAACTTGTGCAAACCCTACTAGGCAAAAATGCAACTATCTCTATCCCACGTATGCTATATGTATGGTATTTCGGTGCTATGATCCAAGATGATCCAATATGACAATCTTAATGTAGTATGATGCTATGGTTCTTGCTCATAAGCTCTTTGCTTATCTTTCCATTTTGCTTAAAAGCTTGGGTGGCTCTTTCACTTTTGAGCTCTTTTCTCATGCCAAACTTCACGAATCAAGATAGCACTTGTGTATGTTATGACAATTTTGTGACACACAAATGGATCCCAAGATATGCACCACGGTGGTATGGTATGTATGCTATGGAGTATGATCATTAATGTGCACAAGTTACGTTGCCTGCAATACTCAATGGCTAGTCTCGATGGGTAAGGAACGCAAAAGATGGTTATGATGTTTATCAATGCAATGGCAAGGTTTGGACAAAGATGTCGTCGAGATTACCATCCTTGCTTACGGTAGAGGTTCCAAACGGGTGCGAAATGTGGACGATGATGTGATGCACGGTCTTGAAGACGTTGGCGAAGATCTTGCTGCACCGTGGTCGAAGTTGCGAGAAGAAGCGGGGTCACCTAAGATGCGCGACCTTTACATCTAGGCAGAAGTTCCTGGCAAGACGGAAGGTCTGGGGTCCGAAAATTCCGGGCTGGGCCGGAAGGTCCGGGGGCCGGAAGTTCCGGGCTGGGCCGCAAGTTCCGGGGGTCAGGATTCTGTCAAGAATAGGGGCTTCGGGATCGAGGGTTTAGGCGGAAAAATTGGGGGAAAACCCCAAATCCTGAGGAGAAAAGAAGGAATTAGAAGGGAAGAAGGGTAGGGATGCTAGATGATGCGGAGCATCCCTCGCTCATCCCCATGGACGTGCCTACATCTCCCTCAACGCCACTCTGACCCATGACAAAATATTTTTCAACATCTTTGAGTCGAACTATCGGGTTTAGGCACAAGTATAACGGGAACGGCACAAGGGCTTAAGCTTTCACGTACATGACCGTTGTCGATGAGTTGTTGTACTTGCCGTTGAATTTCCTTGGTTTCTTCGGGATTGACTCGGTATGGAGCTTTGTTTGGTAGAGGCGCTCCGGGGATGAGGTCGATTCGATGTTCAATGCCTCGAAGAGGAGGTAGACCCGGAGGTAGCTCATCGGGGAAAATATCTTGGAAATTCCTGCAAAAGAGATTGAAACACTAAAGGTAGCTCATGAGATGTGTTAGTTGTTGGCTCTCCATCCTTGCACACAAGGACAAAGTGCATCACACTAGATGGGTTCTCACACACTTCTCTCATCTCACTTTTGGTGGCAAATAGGATGAGGTTTTTCTCTCTAGGCGAAGAGGCGCTCAAGTTCGGCTTGTGGCTCTCACTCACTTTTTGGTGGTTCACTTTTTCACTCTTCTCTCCATGATGTGTGGCTTGCTTGTCGGCTAACACTTGACTAGGAGACATAGGTCGTAGCACATATTCCTTCCCTTTCATCTTGAAGCTATAGTGATTGGTACGCCCATTGTGGAAGACACCACGGTCGAATTGCCATGGTCGACCAAGAAGGAGGTGGCAAACGGTCATTGGGACCACATCACACTCCAAAGTGTCCTCATATGCACCGATTTTGAAGGAGACTTGGACCGTATGCTCGACTTGTATAGTGCCGGAGTCACTTAGCCATTGAACCTTGTATGGGTGCGGGTGCTTCCTCTTGACCAATTGAAGCTTGGAGCATAGTTCTTCACTTGCCAAGTTGTGGCAACTACCTCCGTTGATGATGACCTTGACGGATCTCCCCTTGATGCCGGCCTTTGTGTGAAAGATGTGGCATCTTTGGTCGTTTTCTTGTTGATGTTGAAGAGTTAAGACCTTGGAGACCACGAGAGCGGGGCTCGAATCCTCATCACAAAAGACTTGATCATCTTCATCTTCGTTCACTCGCCGGTGCATGGCCACTTGCTCAAGAGCTTCCATCTCCTCTTCACTCATTGAATCATAGGTGCCATCGTGATGAGGACATCAATACCATTGTTACACCCACAGCCCCTGCTGCTATACATACTGGACCAATTACTAGAGCTCGCGCACGCCAATTGAATTATCAGGTACTTTCGTTTCTTGGTAACGATTCCAATGTTCATGAGAATATGATGCTGCCTAAATTGGATACATTTGTTTTGCTTACAAATGAAGGGCCTACCATGGACAAGAAAGATGAACCTTGGAGCAAGTTCAAGCATGGAAATGTTGGCATGCATAAGGGGAACAAGAACGGAGTTACAAGTGATGATTCCAGGACTTTGAAGCCACCCTAATGAGAGCATGAGGCCTTGGACGAAATATACAAGATGCCACTTCATAATATTCGTCCATAGGCTATTCTAGGTGCTTCGTCACCTTATTATTGGGCCAGGCCCATGTAATTTCGAAAGACTTAAGTATAGGCTGTTTTTAGAGTCCGTATGTGTGGGGAAACAAGAGTTAGGGTTGGTTTGGACCCCTCCCTCAAGGGCCACGAAATTCCTCCTCTTTCTCCATATATACAGCCCTTAGGGCGTCGTTTAGACTTTGGGTTTTGGTTAGATCAAAAGTTCGCCATAGCTGCAACTCACAGATTTCGTTTGTGTTCAACGACCGGACCAAGGCGTCTCGAACCCCACCTTCATTAATAAAGCTTTCCTCTTATATTCGCAATATCCAGATTGCAATCTTAGTTTCTTGCTTGTTCTTCGTTTGCTCGCGAGAAGCAGGCCCTCGTGGTCGAGTTGATCGTGCTCGGCGTGGTCAATAACCCTCGGAAGTTGGTTTAGCGATTGCTAAGGCGCGACGTCTCGCCGCGACGTGGTCGGATCGTCAAGGTCGACTCCCACGAAGCGATAGCCACCATCTCATCGAAACATCGGGACACCTTTGCCTCTATCAAGTGGTATCAGATTTTCAGGTTGCTCGGTGGGATTTTACAGTTTTTTAGAGATTAGATCGAGTCATTCTTCATACCTAAAGTCCACGAAAAAGCCACAAAAAAATTAGGGTTAGTTCATCATATCCGAACCAATCGAGCCTTCGCATAATCTTTTTAGGGTTTTTGCTTTGTTGAATTTGCGGTTGCATCGTCGTGTCAAGTTCTTGGTCTTAGAGTCTAGTCTTTTAGAGTTTCGAGTTACGGTCATAAGTTGTCACGCCCGCGCACCATCATCATCGCCTTGCCATCTACCACCCTTCTTATCCGCCACCGCTCTGAATCCGTATCCATATACCACCACCAATCCGTATCCATATACCACCACCAATCCGTAGCCATATACCACCACCACTACCATATACCACCACCGCTGCTATATACCACCACCATATATCCACCACCAATCCGAGTTCTTCTCATATTAGGTTTGTTTTCGAGATCCATCTAAATTCCGATTCGTGTTTCCTTGCCTGCGCAGGTTTCGGAAAAAAAATTCTAAGCGTATTTTCTAAATTCCGATTCGTGTTTCCTTGCCTGCGCAGGTCTGGAAACCACCCTCCGTTTAGGCCCAAAATTTTCCGAAAACGCACTTGTCGAAAAAATTTCTGGCTATCCTATTTTTAGGTGTTTCTAAGCGTATTGAGACAGTCGCCATTATAGAAAGTTTTTTTTGACCCGTTCGATTTTTGGGTCCGGGCTGTCAAAAAAATTTGGTCGAAAAAATTTCGTGCCCATCCTGTCAGTTTGACCTGGGAAGAGTTTTGAGACACTCGCCATTATAGTGATTTTTCGCAAAAAAAAAGAAAAAGAGCAGCGCAAAAAGAAAAAAAAGCTTTGAGAGTTTTGACTACATCGGTTGCCGATCACCGCCTGCTGCTGGGTAAGAACTGGTAAGAATTTGAGATTTGCTTGACGGATTTGGACTGTCCACCACACCACCACCACCACTTCCTAGTAGTCTGTCGAATCATATTCTTGTGTGTTTCTATTGCTGCTAACCATGGCAGGATCACAAGCCGACGAGACTGACTGGGAGAACATGACAAACAAAGCGCTACATGATAAGTTTCAACAAATGATGAGTGGGCAGGTGGAAGATGTTCTAAATAGATTTGAAGAGGCCATGGAGAAGATAGATGGCATTGAGAAGGCGTTCAAAACAAAGCTCGATAACAAGTTTAATGAATTGCTCGCGTCTACCACCACCACCACCGGCTGCACCTAATGCACCTCTACAACAACAACAACGACTACCTCCACATCGCGAAGCAACCCTCCATGAAGCGAGCCGTGTCCCTCTTGACTGGCCAAGGCTGGTCTGCTTTGTTGATACTTCGTGGCTCCTGCTGGCGATGTGGGGAGGATGATTATGTGAGAGAGTACGAGGATGAGGTTGATCAACTTCGAACTACGTGCAACCACCAGCACCACAACCACCCGGTCGTCCACATGCAAATAATGGCAATGTTAGGGCTCCCCTCAGTGCGAGATCATGACCATCTCCCTAAATTGAAGTTGAATATTCCACCATTTGAGGGTAGATATGTTCACGATATATATCTTACTTGGGAGTTAGAAACTGAACAACGATTTACATGTTTACAATATCACGAGGAGAGGCGTGTTCCCGCTGTTTGTGCTTTCACTAGCTTTGCATGTGTTTGGTGGTCTGCACATTGTATATTATATCCTGTTCCACTACTTGGGCTGCTTTGAAAACAGCTATGCGTACTCGTTGGGTTCCACCATATTATCAACGTGAATTACTTCAAAAATTGCAGCGCTTAAGACAAGGAAAAAATTCGGTGGAAGAATATTATCAGGAATTACAAACTGGCTTGATTAGATGTGGTATTGTTGAGGAGAATGAAGCTATGTTGCACGTTTTACGGGTGGATTAAATAGAGATATTCAGACCATTCTAGACTACCAGGATTATACTAATATCACTCGATTATTCCATCTTGCTTGTAAAGCTGAGCGTGAAGTGCAGGATCGACAGGCGTTGGCGCGGACTAACTTTTCTGCAGGTCGACCTTCATCATGGACACCACGTGCATCATCTACTTCCACACGTTCTACTACACCGGCACCTCCGTCGACTGCCACCTCCAACCGTGATACAAGAAAGCAGGCACAACCACCACTATCTACCAAGAGCGCTTTCTTGGGCCTACAGAGCTCTTCTTCTTCCATGGCGTCAGCAGGGCACACAAGTGATACTATTTGTCGTCGTTGTAAGGGAAGAGGACATTTTGCCGGAAGAATGCCAATCTCGGTGTGATGATTGCTACTGAGGATGGTGGGTATGAGTGCGCTAGTGACTATGATGAAGAGACTTTGGCTCTTATTACACATGAAGAACATGGTGGAGATGATTCTGATCATGACACGCAATACATGGCTGCTGAAGATGCTGACAGGTATAAATGTTTAGTTGCTCAACGTGTTTTGAGTGTGCAGGTTACACAAGCTGAGCAAAATCAGAGGCATAACTTGTTCCATACAAAGGGAGTTGTGAAGGAACGTTCTATTCGCGTCATCATAGATGGAGGGAGCTGCAACAACTTGGCTAGCATGGATATGGTGGAGAAGCTTTCTCTCACCACAAGACCACATCCACATCCTTACTACATCCAATGGTTCAACAACAGCGGCAAGGTTAAGGTAACACGTCTTTGTTCGTGTGTATTTTAGTATCTCTACATATGCTGATTATGTTGATTGTGATGTGGTACCTATGCAAGCATGTTCCTTATTACTTGGTAGACCATGGCAATTTGATAAAAATTCTGTACACCATGGTAGAAACAATCAGTATACTCTTGTTCACAAGGATAAAAATATTACTTTGCTTCCTATGACTCTGATTCAATTTTGAAAGATGATATTAATAGAGCTAATAAAGCAAAACAGGAGAAAAATAAGAGTGAAAATCAGATTGTGGCAAAAGAATTAGAGCAACAAATGAAGCCTAATAATAAACCATCTAATGTTGCTTACGAAATTAAACTGAAAAGTGCATGTTTACTTGCCACCAAATCTGATATTGAGGAGCTAGATTCTAGCAAATCTGTTTGCTATGCTTTTGTGTGCAAAGAGGCATTATTTTCATTCGAGGGCGTGCCTTCCTCTTTGCCCCTGCTGTCACTAACATTTTGCAGGAGTTCACGACGTCTTCCCACAAGGCGTGCACGGGATTACCACCTATTCGAGGGATTGAGCATCAAATTGACTTAATTCGGTGCATCGCTACCCAACCGTGCACCATACCGTACCAATCCGGAGGAGGCGAAGGAGATTATCGTCAAATCTGAGGAGCTGCTCGACAAAAGGTTATATCTGTGAATCTCTTAGTCCTTGTGTTGTTCCTATTATACTAGTGCCTAAAAAGGATGGTGCGTCGGCGTATGTGTGTTGATTGTAGAGGCATTAATAATATTACTATTCGTTATCGTCATCCTATTCCTAGGCTAGATGATATGCTTGATGAATTGAGTGGCTCTACAATATTCTCCAAAGTTGATTTGCGTAGTGGATACCATCAAATTCGTATGAAATTGGGAGATGAATGGAAAACAGCATTTAAAACTAAGTTTGGTTTATATGAGTGGTTAGTCATGCCTTTTGGGTTAACTAATGCACCTAGTACTTTCATGAGACTAATGAGCGAAGTTTTACGTGCTTTCATTGGACGATTTGTGGTAGTCTATTTTGATGATATACTTGATTTATAGCAAATCTTTGGAAGAACATTTGGAACATTTACGTGCTGTTTTTAATGCTCTACGTGATGCACGTTTGTTTGGTAACCTTGGGAAGTGCACCTTTTGCACCGACCGAGTATCTTTTCTTGGCTATGTTGTTACTCCACAGGGAATTGAAGTTGATAAAGCCAAGATTGAAGCTATTGAGAGTTGGCCGCAGCCCAAACCGGTCACACAAGTGAGGAGTTTTCTTGGACTCGCTGGTTTCTATAGGCGTTTTGTGAGAGACTTTAGCACCATTGCTGCACCTCTCAATGAGCTTACAAAGAAGGATGTGCCTTTTGTTTGGGGTACCGCTTACGGAAGAAGCCTTCACGGTATTGAAAGATAAGTTGACACATGCTCCTTTACTCCAACTTCCCGACTTTAATAAGACTTTTGAGCTTGAATGTGATGCTAGTGGAATTGGATTAGGAGGTGTGTTATTACAAGATGGCAAACCTGTTGCATACTTTTACGAAAAATTGAGTGGGCCTAGTCTGAACTATTCTACTTATGACAAAGAATTATATGCTCTTGTTCGGACTTTAGAGACATGGCAACATTATTTATGGCCCAAAGAATTTGTTATACATTCTGATCACGATTCTTTGAAACATATTAAAAGTCAAGCTAAACTGAATCGTAGACATGCTAAATGGGTTGAATTCATTGAGACTTTCCCTTATGTCATTAAACACAAGAAGGGTAAAGAAAATGTTATTCTTGATGCTTTGTCTCGTCGCTATACTATGCTTTCACAACTTGACTTCAAAATATTTGGTTTGGAGACCATCAAAGATCAATATGTGCATGATGCTGATTTTAAAGATGTAATGCAGAATTGTAAAGAAGGAAGAACATGGAACAAGTTCGTTATTAAGGATGGTTTTGTGTTCCGTGCTAACAAGCTATTGCTAGCTCTGTTCGTCTTTTGTTGTTGCAGGAGGCGCATGGAGGAGGATTAATAGGACACTTTGGCATGAAGAAGGCGGAGGATATACTTGCTACACATTTCTTTTGGCCAAAGATGAGGCCAGGATGTTGAGCGTTTTGTTGCTCATTTGCACTACATGTCAAAAAGCTAAGTCACGACTCAATCCTCATGGTTTATATATGCCTTTGCACTGTACCTAGTGTTCCTTGGGAGGATATATCTATGGACTTTGTTTTAGGTTTACCTCGAACAAAGAAGGGGAGGGACAACATATTTGTTGTCGTGGATAGATTCTCGAAAATGGCACACTTTATACCATGTCATAAAAGCGATGATGCTGTTAATGTTGCTGATTTGTTCTTTCGTGAAATTATTCGCTTGCATGGTGTGCCAACACTACTAGAAAAAGGGCTATAGATGGGATTGACACTAATGGCGCACCAGAAAGCTGGTGCGCCATTAGTATATACTAATGGCGCACCACCATCTGATGCGCCATTAGAGTTTAAACTACTAATGGCGCACACGGCAAAGTGCGCCATTAGTATCAAATTTTTTTAACTAGTGCGCTTTGTCCAAACATACTAATGGCGCATCACCTTAAGTGCGCCATTAGTAGTTGTAACGACTAATGGCGCGCAGCGATGGTGCGCCATTAGTATAGAATTTTTGAACTAGTGCGCCTTTCCAAACATACTAATGGCGCATCCTGCCAAAGTGCGCCATTAGTAGTTGTAACTACTAATGGCGCACAGGCGTGGTGCGCCATTAGTATAGAATTTTTTTTGAACTAGTGCGCCTATCCAAACATACTAATGGTGCATCCTGCCAAAGTGCGCCATTAGTAGTTGTAACTACTAATGGCGCACCAGGCAGCGGGTGCGCCATTAGTATAGAAATTTTTTTTTGAACTAGTGCGCCTATCCAAACATACTAATGGCGCATCCTGCCCAAGTGCGCCATTAGTAGTTGTAACTACTAATGGCGCATCTGGCAGCGGGTGCGCCATTAGTATAGAATTTTTTTTTTGAACTAGTGCGCCTATCCAAAAATACTAATGGCGCATCATGCTCAAGAGCTCCATTAGTAGTTGTAACTACTAATGGTGCACCATCTGAAAGGTGCGCCATTAGTAAGTGGGCAGCAAGAAGATATTTGGGACAGCCTCTCCTACCCACACGCTCACTTTCTCCCCACTTCATTCTCTCCACCTCCTCCTTGTCTCGGGTGCCTCCTCTTTTTCACCTCATTTCCACCATAGATTCATTCAAATTAAGTGGTTAAATTACCTTGTTTTAATAGGTAAGTAAGGGGGGAAGCTATATTTAGGTTGTTCTCCCTACAACAATGTGCACATGCACCTTTTACGGCCTAGCTAGATCTATGTATGTTCGTGGTGTTGCATATGTTTGTGGTGTTGCATATGTGTTTGTGTTTGGAGGTGTACCAGTATTTGAAATGCGATAGTTGCCAATATTTTGCCGGAATGTTGATTCATTTCCGTTTGCGAGAATTTTGGCATTAAGCATTCTTTTGGTCCTATTTTAGGGAAAGTCATGCCAAATTTTTGTTTGGTTCTAAAATATCGTTTTGCTCTACCCATGACGACCATGGTCCTTACGATGACCGAAGGCATCGTGAATAGGTTTTTGAGGTCATGAAGGCCGAGATGCTTCAAAAGAACGAGGCGGAGATAAGATGTCCGTGTCGAAGATGCAAGTGAAGAGCCTTATTGCGGACCGGATTCCGGCAGGTGCGGGACCACCTGCATTGCGTGGTTTCATGGATGGCTATCGGTGGCAAGGTGATGAAGATGACTACGAAGTCGTCCATGCGGGCGGGCAAGAAATGAGGAAGGGCGACAAGACAACCACCGCGGCTCGGTAGGCGAGAAGACGAAGAATCCCGGGGAGATGATCACGGCGTGATCTTGCATACAGTCATCATGTAGAAGATGCACGGGACATGATGATGAGGAAGATGCCGGAAGCGGCTGACGGGCATGATCATGAAGATGATGATGCGGCGTGAGCGACGGCTGGACCATCGATGGGCTGGGTGCGGGACCCTCATATTCAAGAGTCGCTTCTCAAGCGGACGGATAACGCAAGAGCTGCCGCCCGAGAGAAAGCCAAGATGATCAACTTGAGTTAGACGCGGTTACTCCATTGTATGAAGGATGCACGGGCCGAGGATACCCGCTTTGAAAGTAACGCTCATGGCTCACGGAGATGAAGGTAAAACACAAAATGACCGACGCGTAGCTTCGGCGAGAACATGTCATTCGCACGAACGTCTTCCCAAAGGGAACAAGTGCCCGACCAGTTTGGAGGAGGCGAAGAAAATCGTGTGTCCTCTCGATTTACCGCACGTGAAATACCATGTGTGCATGAACAATTGCATCATTTATCGGGACGAGCACGCGGAGTCTACCATATGTCCGGTGTCTTGGCGTCACTCGATACAATAAGAGGAAGAAAGCTCCTCGAAAAGTGGTGTGGTACTTTCTGATCACTCCTCGTCTGCAGCGCTATTTCGCAGACCCTAAGGTAGCAAAGCTCCTGCGTTGGCACGCGGATAGGGAGGAGAAGAAGCGGGAAGATGACGCAAATGATCCGGAGATAGATAAAAAAGACAAGATCTTTGAGTCACCCTAAGGATGCGAGCTGTGGCAAGCGTTGAACTTCAAGACTCGGAATTTGGGAGCGATCCAAGGAACATCGTCTTTGGTAGCGAGCACCGATGGAGTCAATCCGTTTGGCAGCGGAGAAGCACACATAGCACCTGGCTTTGTGTTTGTGTGGATGTACAACCTTCCCCGGTTGTGCATGAAGAGGAAGTACATTCACATGAGTATGCTAATTGAAGGGCGAAACAACCAGGGAACGACATCAATCTGTGTCTGGGCTTTGAAAGAGGAGCTTGACCTGTGGAAAAACGCCACCAATACGTGGGACGCCGCAGAGAAAGAATATTTCCCTATGAGAGCCGCTTGCTCACGACGGTGCCACGACTATCTCGATTCTGGATATCTCATTGGGCGGGTAGTCCACGGATTTTACGGATGCGTAAGGTGCATGGATGACACAACGTATCGCCCGACTAGATAGAGATCCGGGTCTTGAAAACCGTGTTCATGGGACATCGAAGGTGGCTTCGCGACGATGACCCGTGGAGGAAACGCAAGGATACATTCGATGGTGAAACCGAACCCAAAACGCCTGTCACGAGGAGCGGCGAGGAAATAGACAAGTTGTTGAAAAATTGGATAGGCGCCTTGCCGGAAAGAAGCAAAAGGCGCCAGAGCCGGGAAAGAAGCGAAAAGCGCCAGAGCAGCTGCTGAAGGTATGGAAAACGAGTGCATTTTTACGGGACTTGCCGTCTTGGAAGATCCACCGTGTGCCTCACAGCCTTGATGTCATGCATATCACGAAGAACGTGTGCGAGTACGCTTGGTACCACTGCTCAACATGCGAGAGAGGACCAAAGATGGGCGAAAGCAAGGGCATACTTGAAATCAATGGGCATCGAGCGGAGCTTCACGCTATATATGATGATGATGATGATGATGATGATGATGATGATGAAGTGACGGGACACGAAGAAGTCGTCGCAAAGGCAAAAAGTCCAAGAAGACCGGAAATGACTACCCCGCCTCGTGCTTCACTCTAAGTCGAGGAGGAGATCGGCAGTTTTTCACCTGCCTCCTAGGAGTAAAACTTCCTTCTGATTCTGTGGGAAGATAAGCGAGATACCTAGACCCAAATGAAGCGAAGTTCAGCGGGATGAAGTCTCACGGTATCACGCGTCGATGACGCAGATACTTCGGTTGCAATCCGTGGGATCATGGACGCTGCGTCCGTGAAACGCTATTTGGCCTATGCAACTTCTTCGACGTCATCTCTCGGAAGTCGATTGGCGTGAGGCAACTCGAAGGCTACAGGAAGAGATCGTGGTGATACTATGCGAGCTTGAGATGTACTTCCGCCCGCATTCTTGACGTTATGGTGCATCTGCTGGTCCATATAGTGGAGGATATCATCCAACTCGGCCGACGTTCTTGCACTGACATGATGCCGTTCGAAAGGATGAATGGTGTCATCAAAGGATACGTTCGCAACATGTCACGCCCGGAAGGAAGCATAGCCAGGGGCTTTTCTCAATCAAGAGTGCATCTCCTCTTGCACGAATTATCTAGGCATCGAGAACCCCGTTGGTACGCGTCAGCGAGCACCTCGGCGGGCTCATTTGGATGGGGTCACCGTGAGGGTCGCCGCGAAATGCATGTCGACTTCGAGGGTCGACTCGCCGACTTTGAAAGAGCAAACCTAGTCGCACTACAACACATAGGCGTGGTCGATCCTTGGGTGGTAGAGCACAAAACCTTTATTAAAAAGGCGATACAATGACCGAGGCCAACAGAGGGCGGACGGAGATACACTCAAAGAGCACAACTCATGTTTCACACGCGTTGGTTCAAGCGAAGCTTACATCGTACCCTTTACATGAGGATTCTTCCGCGGAAGAACAACTCATATTCGCCTTGTCACGCGGCCGAGCACAACCTCGATGACCTATGAGGCGTCACGATATCAACGACTACACATTCTACACGAGGCCAAGGACATGAAGAGCGATGGTTATCGGAACTCCGTGTAACGATGGAATCCTACACCGTAACGACAAGGACATATACTACGGAAGGATCGAGGAGATCTGGGAGCCGAGCTACGCTAGAGAGAAGGTCCCGATGTTCCGTGTCGATGGACCAAGAACGTCATAAAAGAAGACCGGTATTTCACCACCATGGTTATACGAAGCCAAATCCAAGACCGCGAGCATAAGCGTCACCGCGAAAAAATGAGCCATGGGTATTGGCTTCCCAAGTGGACCAATGCTTCTTCATTACCGACCCGCCAAAGCCCGATCGTGTTGTCGTGAGGAGAGGCAAAGGAAGATCATCGGAATGGATGGAGTAGCCAATGAGCAAGACTTCGACAAGTACGGCGACCGAGGATCGAACATGACGGCGATGATGAAGTAGCAGCATACACCACAAGAAGAAGCAGGACCACCCTACCTAAAGGACGTCCGTTCCATAGAAGAACTCCATTTGCGAAAAAGAAGGGCAAGAAGATTGTGAGCAGATAGCTTGCTAAGATCGATTGTATTTAAATCGTAGCCTTCATTTCTCGATTGTATTTCATGGGTACTTTTGAACTATCATGAATATTTTTAAATTTCATGGACACTCGATCTCGATCCCCCTCCATCTCGATCGCTATCCCACCTCGCACGATCCGGTCCCCTCGCCGAGCACCCCCGATCCACCGGCCCGCCATGACCCCCGCACCCTCGATTCCCCTACTCAACCGCCGCCGACCCCCCACACCCAGCAAGACTGCCTTATAAAAAAATTAGTATCAAACAGCTTTTTAAATGCTATTGTCTTATAAAAAAAATATTACTGTTATTATTTAAACAAGTTTGAACATATTTAAACACAAATAAGTATCAAACAACTTTTTAAATGCTAAAAAAAATTTGTGGAGCCCACCTCGATCGCTATCCCACCTCGCCAGATCCGGTCCCCTCGCCGAGCACCCCCGATCCACCGGCCGCCGACCCCACGCACCCTCGATTCCCTACTCAACCGCCGTCGCCGACCCACTTTCCAGCGCACCATCTTATAAAAAAAAATAAGTATCAAACAGCTTTTTAAATGCTCTTGTCTTATAAAAAAATATTCTTGTTATTATTTAAACAAGTTTGAACATATTTAAACATAAATAAGTATCAAACAACTTTTTAAATGCTAAAAAAATTGTGGAGCACAGGAGTGAACCCGGGACCTCACAGTGTGAACTGGCTGGCGACCCGGTCGAGCTAGTAGAGTGGGCTTGGCGTGGATAGGTTACAGTAGTACATAACCTTTTGGCTCGAGTTGAAATAAAAAAATACTAATGGCGCACCACGGTGAGGTGCGCCATTAGTATGGACATGCTAATGGCGCACCACGGTGAGGTGCGCCATTAGTGTGTGCCCGATCCCCGCCTCTCCCCCTCGCCCGATCCCCTTCCCTCTCCCCGCCAGTTCCCTCTCCTCTCGATCCACGCCCGCCCTTGCTGCCTGACCCTCGCCCTCGCCCTCGCCCTCTCCCTCCCTCGCCCTCTCCTCGCCTTCCCTCTCCCTTGCCCCGCCTCCCTCGACGCCTTGTCACCGCCACCTCGGCCTTGCCCGCCTCGACACGACCCGCCGCCCGGGGCCGCCCAGCCGCGACGCCAGCCAGCGACCCGCCGCCCAAGCAGCTGCCTCGGCGACCCGCCGACTTGAGACGCCGCCCAACGCCGCCTCGACGCGACCAGCGCCGCCTCGGCGACCCGCCGCCCGGACGCCGCCCGACTCCGCCTCGCGCTGCCCCGCCGCCCAAGCGCCGCCTCGACCCCGCCCAGCGCCGCTGCCCCACCTCGACCCGCCCTGGCGTCCACACCACCGTCGCGGGAGCACCACCACCCCGTGAGCTCCCCTCCTCCTCCTCCTCCTCCTCCTCCCCTCCTCCTCCCCTCCTCCTCCTCCTTCTCATATTGATTCTTCATGCTTCACCATATCTTGTTTTCAAATATTTGTAGATTACTTATATTGATTTAGTTATATCGAAACATCATACGCATACGCCATTGATCATCAAAACTAAATCAATGGAGATGACATGAATTAGTCTTATCATTTACGCTATTCGGTGCTTGCATATTTAAGTATCTCATCACAAAATTACATTTATTTATTTCTGCTTGTGTCTATCATGAAACTACATGTATATCAATTTTGCAAAGCTTGAAAGCTCAGCCCAATTTTCGGCTCTGAGCAGACACTGCAAGTCTTTCCACAACACCGGCGCCATCTATGGCCCATTCTCCATCGACATAAGTAGCAAATTGTTGTGTTTAGTGATCAATTACGTGTTGTGGTCATGTTCAATGGTTTCAACAGGGCTAACTATCCACTCTACTATTCCATACCATGATATATATCATTACATTGAGATCGATGAGTCGGTATTCCTCTGCTAAAACTCATGAAAGATACTTGTGATTGATGACACACTCATTTCAGTCCAAAAGAAAAAGAAGAACACTTTTGCATAAAAACTCCAAATGTCAACGGTGATGATTGGCAAGATTAACAATACCATATGTTCAGTTAAAACAAAATTACAGTAATGCCCATTGATGAGTATTAATTCGATCCAGCAATTCATTTTGCAATTATAGTTTCCTTGCCTTTGTAGGGATTAAAAATATGTACATTTTTCAAAGGTACCCATCAATGTTTATCTCCGTGAACATTCAAAGTTACGTGGTAAGAGCAAGAAGTGTTTGGATGTGGGGATTGTAGCTGAATTTTATTTTGCGATTGTTGTGCAATTTGTATCCACTTTTGTCACACTTGTGATATGAGAACTGAGATAAACCTTGGAGACTATGTTGAAGCTTGCGGAGGGGTAGTTCGACTAGATTCAGACTTACATGAACCAAGGACGGGCTATGGAAATTGATTCTTGTGTATGATATGATGAGTTCTTACCATGCCTAGGAAGCTAGTAATCACATTAGATCTTTCGCCTAAATAGATGAAGATTTTGTCTTGTAGAATGTATGCTAATTGTTGGTTTGAGTGCGTTGCTAATGTCTAAAAGCCCGACAATTTAATTCTTGAGCCACGAAGTGTTAATGTTGTCATTAAGTAGACAAGAAAGCATCGACTCTTGATAGAGGCGAGGGTCCCGATCTTCGATGAGATGATAACTATCGATTTGGTGGAGATGACTTTGATGATCCGACTACAAGCGTGCCTGACGTTGCGCCTTAGCAATCGCTAAACCAATCTCCACGAGGTTCTTGGCGATGCGGAAGCACGGTCGGCTGACCACGAAGGTCTATTCCTGCAAGCAATCGAAGAACGAGCAAGAATATGATAAAGAAATCTGAATATTGCAAATATATATGAAGTATTGATAATGGTGGGGATCCGTAAGCGGTCTTGGTCTGGTCGTTGGACACAAACGAAGTACACGAAGTTGCAATGGCTAACTTTTAACTAAACAAATCCCAAGGAAAAAGCTACTAGATGGATCTACTTATATAGGATCAAGGGGTGGCGGCCAAGGAGGTGGTAGGACGTCCCAAGGCAGCCTAAAACTAACCCTAGGTCGTACAAGGCCAATGGGCCCAAGCGGAGGTGACGTAACACCTTTGGACTTGTAGTTTGACTCGGATTCTGCTGCGACATCAGATTGTTTCGTCCATAACTCAACGCTCCGGACGAATTTGAAGGTGAATCAATTGGGTTGGAAGGTGCACGAAATCTATTTTCCAACAAAAAAGGATCACCCAATTTGGAGTCCGGATGAAAAAAGTTATTGACGTTTTGAGTCAGGTATGTCTGCGGTCCGAATCTGAGTCGAGAACGTGAGAGACTTGGACTCTATCTTCTCTTGGTCCAAAAGTGACGTGAGAGGACTTTTTGAACAGCACCTAAACTTCTCCTTTTCCCTTATCTTCATATGTGTATTGTACAAATGTCCCATACACCTACAATTAGACAAAACACAAAAGTATGTGATGTATTTTTGTTCGGATAACATAAATAGATTATTGAATAGTTTGCACTAGAAATCACACGACAAATATGCATGTATGCAATATTTTGGTCTTATCCAAGGTAGTCATGTCCTCATCATCCTCCACTTCTTGAAAACAAAGCCGTCCTCGGCGGTTCTTAGTCTGAAATGTGGCTAACAAAAGAGACAAGGTGTACATGTTGTATATGTATATGTCATCCATTTTTATTTCCCTTGATTTTTGCACATAAGACACATAAATAGATGAGTAACTTGCATAGTTCATAAAATCTAAAGCCAAAACATTATCACAAGAAGTAGAAGGCATGAAAATATTGCAACTCAGTTTGCACATATAAGTGAAGCTCTTATTCATTTCAAAAGATTGACAATGTTCATCATTAAACCATCCCAACATTGGTGAATAAACCTTACTTGCATCAAGTTTACATGCTACAACATGCTTAAATAAGTAAACATGCAATAAGTCATTCGACAGAATCATCACCAATATTAGAGGTCATATCAAAATGATTAAATATTGATTCTTTTGCATCAACAATTAATTCAATGGGTGCACTCAAAATTGTTGGTATTTCAGTTGTTTGATCACATGGCAAAGTCAAATTATCAATATAATCCTCTAAAATAGATGGTGTGATCAAAGTAGTGGGTAGCTCAACACATGATGTATTCAAGTTAACTAGGCATGCATCATTCTCATGTAAAAGTGGAAAATCTGTACCTTTGTCATTACCTCTTATAGTCAACTCGGATGATGCGAGGCACTCTCGATGATGATGTGTCACATGGTGGAGATGATGTAGTCCTCGCAACAACGGATGTGGTTGTCATAAATACGCCTAGTAGTTGAATAAACATCTGTATCAACAGTTGGAATGTGCACCGTGCGCTTGTTCTCCTTGTGGGCAACACGTCGTTTTATTTCTGTTCAGCTTTGCAAGCAAGACGAAACAAATGGTCCATAGGATAACACTCTTCATGAATTAGTATCTCCTGAATATTATGGTTTAATCCTCCCCAAAATCTATCCATAAAATCTTCTTCACTTTCTTCTAAAAATGAGTGCAACAAGTTAGTTTGTAAATCATCATAATATTTTGTTCACGGTGTCACTACCTTGTTTTAAATGTTCGATTTTTAATCATGCCACAGCATTATAATAAACATCGACGAATCTATCTCTCATGACATGTTTTAAATCATCCCAAGTATTAGGTACATAATCAGGGTGTAACCGACAATATTCACTCCACCAAACTAGAGCATAACCGGTGAAAGAACCAACCGCAACCATAACTTTTTACGTTCATCAAAATTATGGGAAGCAAATATATTATTTATGTCTAACTCCCATTCAATATATAAAGGAGGTCTAAACGGCCATTAAATGGTGGTATAGAAACATGAACCTGATCATGTGCATTTGGATGTTTGTGCACCTCTCGTGACGGTTGTGGTATTTGCATAGGTGGTGGCATGTCTCCGCGATCGACAAAGCCCATGAATTGACTTTGGATCCTGTCATGATTAGTAGAACAAGAAACAAAATCCAAAAATAATGTTTCTATAACTACTAGGATGTGGTGGTAAAACGCTCACGATAAAGCAAATATCAATGTCTTACAAGTTCTTACCATGCAAAGACGGTGACGAGCAACCAGCGGTGTCAAGTAACTCTGAAGATGGTGTAAAGAGATTGCGGGGAGCGTCGTATACGTTGTAGAAATATGTGGAGCTGGGTTGGCTATATATGGTAGCAAAAGATTAGCAATAATCAATTCAAAGAGGCAATGTTGAATAAGCGCTCAGCAGCCAGTCTTTGTCTTTGGTCCTAGGCTAGACCGGACTAGAGACGAGCCTAGAACACTAATGAGGTCACGGCGTAGCACAACTAGCATCAATGAAGGATAATAAGTAGCTCTGGACAGCAAGATATAAGTGGCGATCACAACGGCAGTAAAGATAATGATGAAAAACAAGCGCCAAGCGGGATATACAACAACTCTCTCCAATTTTCCTCTTAAAAAGTTTGAGCCAATTTTCTGATAACTTTTTCAAAGAATGCTACTAACTCAAGCTTTACAATGCAAAAGAATCACTCAATTCCGAGTTGATATGAGGAGTCAAAAAATTCTAAAACTGGTTTGAAAAACTGAAATAAGCTGTGTTCACGAACTTCGGAGGGCAAAAAGACCTATTTAGAAGCCGATTTTGAGGTGCCAAATATTGAACTAGCTTCTGCAACTATTTAGATGCGGCTCGTCTCTAGCTTTAATTTGAGTACTCGCGGAGCCAAAACGGACTTCGTATGAGGAAGTTATGCCTGTTTTACTGAACAGTGCACAAAACAGATTCTAATCCGAATTCAGCTACGAGATTGAGTCTAGATAGATCCGAATTTGTTTTTTTTTCTTCTCTTTTTTTTCTCACACTTTTTTTCCTTTTTCTTTCTCTTTTTTTCTCTGACTTTTTTTTACTTTTTTTCTCTCTTTTTTTCTCTCTCCCTCTTTGCAAACAAACTAGATAAGATGCAGATTGGATCAAGTGAAGATGTGAACGATCTCAACTATTATTATGACAATGAGCGGTGGGTAGCACGTGGTGGAAATTGATGGATGGATGGTGCGTCAGCGGAAGGGATAACGATGCAGCGGGCGTGACTAATGTGAACAGAACTCAAAACTCTAAACGAACTAGACACTAAGACCAGCAACTCGACACGACGATGCAATCGATAATTCAATAATGCAAACAATGAAAAGAAAACTGCAAAGGCTCAGACTGGCTTGGACAAAGGATGAATAGATCTAACTTTTTTTGTGGCTTTTTCTTGGACAATAGGTAAGAAAATAAATCTAATCTAGGGATAATTGGAAATTCTCACCGAGCAACCTGGCTCTGATACCACTTGATAGAGGCGAGGGTCCCGATCTTTCGATGAGATGATAACTATCGATTTGGTGGAGATGACTTTGATGATCCGACTACAAACGTGCACGACGTTGCGCCTTAGCAATCGCTAAACCAATCTCCTGAGGTTACCGGCGATGGGAAGCACGGTCGGCTGACCACGAAGGTCTATTCACGCAAGCAATCGAAGAACGAGCAAGAATATGATAAAGCAATCTGAGTATTGCAAATATATATGAAGTATTGATAATGGTGGGGATCCGTAAGCGGTCTTGATCTGGTCGTTGGACACAAACGAAGTACACGAAGTTGCAATGGCTAACTTTTAACTAAACAAATCCCAAGGAAAAAGCTACTAGATGGATCTACTTATATAGGATCAAGGGGTGGCGGCCAAGGAGGTGGTAGGACGTCCCAAGGCAGCCTAAAACTAACCCTAGGTCGTACAAGGCCAATGGGCCCAAGCGGAGGTGACGTAACACCTTTGGACTTGTAGTTTGACTCGGATTCTGCTGACATCAGATTGTTTCGTCCATAACTCAACGCTCCGGACGAATTTGAAGGTGAATCCAATTGGGTTGGAAGGTGCACAAAATCTATTTTCCAACAAAAACCGAATCACCCAATTTGGAGTCCGGATGAAAAAGTTATTGACGTTTTGAGTCAGGTATGTTTGTGCAGTCCGAATCGAGTCCGAACGTGAGAGACTTGGACTCTATCTTCTCTTGCTCCAAAAGTGACGTGAGAGGACTTTTGAACAGCACCTAAACTTCTCCTTTTCCCTTATCTTCATATGTGTATTGTACAAATGTCCCATACACCTACAATTAGACAAAACACAAAAGTATGTGATGTATTTTTGTTCTGGATAACATAAATAGATTATTGAATAGTTTGCACTAGAAATCACCTGACAAATATGCATGTATGCAATATTTTTGGTCTTATCCAAGGTAGTCATGTCCTCATCAGCTACAATCTTTGAAAATGAGCGTCCATGCATATACTGACTGCCATTTTTTAGGATAATGGCAGACTAATTCATGTTTTCAAATATCTTGTCTGATTTAGTTTTCACCATATTTTCTTATATTGATTTAGTTTTGATGATCAATGGCGAGAGATACATGGCGACCCAAGTTATATCTATTTTCTCATATTTGTAGAGAAGATTTTCACACGTGTAAAAGTTTTTTTTTTTTCAAATATATTTTCAGTTAAAAGCAGTGAAGGTTCAGTTATTTGCTGCCATGGTGGTTTCTTCAATCAAATAATCTTTTCATTCCTGCTTGGCGATTTATTATTTCTAAGAAAAGAGAGCTAGGATCTTACTAACAACTCTACTAGATTGTTAAGTTGGGTGGGATGTAAAAGCAAGTCTTCTTCTAAGTGCAATATACTTAGTGCTGCTATATGAGTGTATAAATATTTGTTGCTATATAAATGTGAACAAAATTCGTGCTTGTATATGATATTACGCCATGAAGCTTCACCAGCTCTGTGGGTGTGGGATCCATGTGACATGTGACATTGCATCCATGTCCACAGGATAATGATTTTGCAGGTACCTCGAGAGGCCCTTGAGTTTGCTGGAATGTCGATTAACTTCCGTTAAAGCAATTCGGTACTCCATATGTCCTATTTTCAGCAAAGGTCATGCTGAAATTTTCCGTGAATTTTAGCATGACTTTGCTAAAAATAGGACATATGGGGTACTTGTGACTAATGCATGGGCCGGGTATCTTAGTAGTTAATTAAGTAGGATCAATCGCCTGGCGTACTTGTGACTAATGCATGGCTTTTAGGGTGCCTCGGTGTCGATAAAAACCGAAATGATGAAAGCTTAGGCTTTTAGGGTGCCTCGGCGTCGAAAAACCCTCAATGATAAAAGCTTAGATTTTAGGATGCCTCGGTGTCGACAAACCCTAAATGATGAGACCATGATCTTGTTCCTTGACAATAACCAACTTTTGACCAAACTTTGTTTCTATTTAGAGAGAAACATGGCCCACAACGATGAGGCCGGGGTTGGGCTGACAAGGCATTCTCGAGCTGTCCCGGAGATGGAGGAACAACCTCACTTGTATGAGGCCGCCGCCTTCCCCATCGATCCACGAGACCACCGATGGTACCGCCGAGGATGACCCCACGGATGCCACCACCGATGGTGCCGCCGAGGATGCCACCATCGATGATGGCGGCGCGCACGAGATGGCAGCCAACCGAAGAGGCAACGGAAGGACTGGCGCCCGATCGTGCTCCGCACCCTCAAGGAGGAAGTTCGAAGTGGACTCCAACGGGAATCCAACGGCGCCCGAACGAATAGTCAAGGGTACTCGCTTCAGCTCGGGTGCATTCTCCGGAGCACCGTCTCGATCAACACCGAGAACCCGAGGCATCCCGACCGAGGGAATTTGCGCAACCTCCTCTTCACGAAGCTGCACGAGCGATACAAGTTCCCGCTGAATTTGAAAACACAAGCCTCAAAGGGAATAAAGTGAACAATGCTGCCCTCACGAAGATGAGCAAGGCCCTGTCTACTTGGAAAAGCAATGTGAAGAGAATGATCGAGAAAGGTGAGAGTTATCGGAAGATCAAGGAGAAAAATCCTTCGATCACCGAAGATGACTACAACGACTTCAAGATCAATTGCTCGAGCACCGCAAGCTCCCAATCAAGTGAGTGGGGGAAACAAATGCGGAGCTGAACATAGGGGAACACACACTCGGTCCCGGCGGTTACAGAGTGGCGGAGCCTATATGGGACAAGGAGGAGGCGGGCGTGCCGAGCAAGGCCTACCGCCTCTTCGATACATACCGTGACAAGCGGACCAGGAACTTTGTCGGGGCCCGGTACAAGAAGGACCCGAAAACAAAGGAGCTTACCACGGATCCGAAGACCAGGCAGCTTGACTTGTTCAGTAAGGAATACACCCAGCGTAATTAGCTCCATATGGTTGCATTCTAATTAATGAAGCTGAATTTCTAAATGGTTCACATTCCTTCCGCACATTGAAAGCGATGGCTGGGTCGACTCAGAGCAACCCTTGGGACACCACTCTAAATAGGGGGTTGAATGTAATGAAGAACAAGGATAAGCTCGATAAGCCGACGTCACCGGTCGTGTGGCAGCAAAGGCTTGTCGACAAAATGGGGTCATACTATACATTTGGTGTGCGGAAGGAGAAAAAGACCAGCTCGGAAAGCCAGCGAGAGGTTCAAGAACTCAAGGCACAGGTGGCGCGGATTAGGAGATTGTCCAAGAGCAAGTGGAACAACGACTCGGGCGACGATCACCGCCCTTGTGCCTACCTTGATCTCGGGGTTGAGTCGCGTGGATTGCAGGTGACCAGGGGCCGCCCGATTCCTAGCTTCACGGCCAGAACTCGCATAATGCGATGGCGGGGCCATTGGTGCCTCCGGCGGAGGCGGCATTGGTGTCTCCGACGCACGGGAGCTTAATGCACCGGGTGTACGCCGGCGAGCACCTCTGCGACAAGCGGCCCCTCCGTCACTGCCGCCCGCCCGTTGGCGGTGCCTCTACAATAGCCGAGCTCGACGCCAACATCACGGTAACTCATTAAGCGTCTCTCGGCCGACGACTTCAGCTCCTTGCCTTTGACTGGGCAGCACAGACGCCCGACAAGTTTTCGCTCGGCGCCGCCGACGCGTTCCGCACTCTCCTCCACTTCGTGAACAACGAGTTGGTCGATGTCGCCAAGGGCAAAATCGTTCAACCGGCAACCTTGTTCCACGGTACCAGATGCCACCCAACTTGTTTAGGGTTCAAGCTGGTTCGGTCTTTGCCAGTGCGACGACTTGTTACCTCCGAATCGACCCGTCGGGCCGACGATGATGACGTGATGACCCTCGGCCTTTGCTGAGCTGGCCCTCGCTTTGGCCGAAGAGCCAGATTCGTTTGGGGCGGGGACACCACCCCAAAGACAACACCGCCCGGTCGTCTGCCGCCAAGTTGGCCCCATGGCAAGACCGGCCAGAACGGTGCTTGGACATCCCTATGCCTTTGGATCCAAACATGCATATGGCACAGGATCGTAACGACGACGACGGCGACTATGATACATTTGGCAACGTCGATCAAGATTTTGCCGAGCATGGGTACGATGGCGACTTCATGGGGCCTCCTTCTCAAGAACCAAACCCAACAAAAGACGTGTGCGATCTAGCTCGTGCAGCTGGAGAAGCCAAGTTGCAACAGTGCCGTCTGGCGTTCAGCTCTCGGAGACGCCTCAATTGCCGACTTCACCGAGCCTCGAGATAGGCGAGGTGCGAAATATTATCAGCCCCAACACACTCAAGAAGGCGGTCTGTGAGCAAAACTCGGTCCCATTACAGGAGAAGAAGAAGGCACGCAAAAGAAAGACTAAGAAGGGTGCGAGCCAGCCCGGCACCGAGTACGATCCGTGCTCGGGACGGGCCACCTTCACCGCAGGATATCTCGAGGAGGGTGCATGTGGCGGGTAGGGCGATGCTACCGACAAATATGCTCAATGCTGCAACCGGTGCTATGTGAGTGCGCATGATGGTGTTCTTTCTTTGGAGAAGCTGCGTCTCGTGGAGAAGGATGTGGCATACCCGGTTTTCGCGCCAAGGTGCCAGAGGGCAAGGGCTTTGTGGATAACTCCATCGGGCGTCACGATCGTCCTGCGTTTTGATGACATCCACGCTATGTTGAACCTTCATCCGCTGCACTACACCTTCGTTCGGCTATTTTATTTGAGTATGGAGATGCGGATCATTCGCGACAAGACCCGAACATCGTGATAGTTGACCCCTTCTACATGCGTGCCAAGATCTTGGGCAGCGCTGGGACCGCAAGTCGCGAGTTCTTACCTCGATGGTGTCATTCGGCAAACCAAGATAAGGATAACTTCCTCGTGCCTTACTTTCCCGAGTAAGTCCTCCCTCAACCGCCCGTAACATATGAATTCTTACATTTCGATCGCTTTTTCTTTTAACATTCCGTGTTTTCTGCGGTGACACATGTTGCACGCTCATCCTCCTAAGCCCCAAATATTCCATGGCCACGTATTTCGACCGGACCGTCGATTGAACGTAGACTACACAAATGTCAAGAAGGTTCTTGATGATGTTCTCCCGGCCACGCCAAATCTGGAGGCACCTTCACGAGGCCTATTCGTAAATACGGCAAGCACGTGTTCTCCCACTGTACGACGTTCTGCTGCGTCAAGCCGCTGGCGTGATCGAAGGGTGCCTACTACGCCATCCATCACATGCGGCGATCGACGGGACCATCATCAACTTCGCTACCGAGTAAACTCCAAGATTGGGCGCGGCGTGTCGGCAATCCAGACGCGGACCTCCGACAAGAATTCTTTCGCATCCAAATGGAGTTTGCGGAAATCATCCATCAAGATGTCGCTTCGTACCTCGGGGCAGTTCTACCTCGTAAATCAACCGTCCAACGGTGACATCGACACAATGCTACAAATGCAGGATGACAACGCCCGTTCTTTCATGACTCCCACGATGAGACGGCGGCTTCATCCACGCCCGATCCCTTGAGTCGAGTTGTCTAGTTACGAAACATCGATTGGCTCATGTTGTAATTAAAATTTAATGAACTTGTAGTATGTCTCTTTGGTTTGAGAGTCGTTCAACTTAGATGTAATCGATGCTATTAATGTCTTGCTTTTCTCTTCCGATCGTTACATTGCATACTTATATATTGCTTATGTATTGTGCGTGAATTGGTACTAACGTTTACGTTTGGCTAGTGCATAGCGATGTTGACGTATGTCGTGTACAAGGGTAAGGTTCGAGTCTACGATGATCGGGAGGAGTGTCGGAGACAGGTTCACCGATTCAGTGATATGATTACAAAGGGTACACCACTAGGGCCGAGGCCGAATCTAGATACGCCCGCTATCTAGCGGGAGAGGGAGGGAGCGTTGGAGGAACCGGATGAAGACGAGTTTCATCGTGATGATGCTCATCGTGATGACCTCAGCTCTCTTCTATGTGATGGTAGTTTAGATGATCGATATCGACTTGTAATGTGAAGACAAACTCGCTACTCGCGGTCTCGAGACTTGTAATATAATGTTCTATCTTTGTTCGGTCTTTTCAATTCGGAGACTAATATGATGAATTGTATTCAAAGATTAATCTTCTATTGTATCTGATGAATCTATTGTTGATGTGTGCTGTCTATATTTTGTCAAATTATACATTTTGTAACCTGTGCAAAAAACAGAAAATAAAAAATAAAAAAACCTAATATTCATACTAATGGCGCATCACATGACAAAGGCGCCATTAGTATAACAAAGGCATACTAATGGCGCATCCTTTGGGTAGTGCGCCATTAGTATCTTGATTACTAATGGCGCATCCAGGTGGTGCGCCATTAGTATGCCAGCACACTGGTATACATGCCCCCGGGAGGCATACTAATGGCGCACCCTCATATACTAATGGCGCACCGGGTGGTGCGCCATTAATCTCAGATACTAATGGCGCACCAGGTGGTGCGCCATTAGTAAAAAATACTAATGGCGTGCTGTTAATGGCGCACCACAGATGCGCCATTAATAGCCAAATTAGGTGCGCCACTAGTAGTGGTTTTTCTAGTAGTGCAAATACTATTGTTTCAGATCGTGATACTAAATTTCTTAGCCACTTTTGGAGATGTTTATGGGCTAAGTTGGGGACTAAACTGCTTTTTAGTACTACTTGTCAACCCCAAACTGATGGACAAACTGAAGTAGTCAATAGAACATTGTCTACTATGCTCAGGGCTGTTTTGAAGAATAATGAGAAAATGTGGGAAGAATGCTTGCCTCATATTGAATTTGCTTATAATCGTTCATTGCATTCTACTACTAAGATGTGCCCTTTTGAAATTGTGTATGGCTTCCTACCTCGTGCACCTATTGATTTGTTGCCTCTTCCATCTTCGGAGAAGGTTAATTTTGATGCTAAAGAACGTGCTGAATTGATTTTAAAAATGCATGAGTTAACTAAGGAAAACATTGAGCGTATGAATGCTAAATATAAACTTCTTTGGAGATAAGGGTAGAAAACATGTTGTCTTTGCACCGGAGATCTTGTTTGGTTACATTTGCGTAAGGATAGGTTTCCTAATTTGCATAAATCAAAGCTAATGCCACGTCTTGATGGTCCATTTAAGGTGTTAGAGAAAATAAATGATAATGCATATAAACTTGAGCTGCCTGCAGATTTTGGGGTTAGTCCCACTTTTAACATTGCAGATTTGAAGCCTTATTTGGGTGAGGAAGATGAGTTTCCGTCGAGGACGACTTCATTTCAAGAAGGGAGGATGATGAGGACATCAATACCATTGTTACACCCACAGCCCTGCTGCTATACATCTTGGACCAATTACTAGAGCTCAAGACGCCAATTGAATTATCGGTACTTTCGTTTCTTGGTAACGATTCCAATGTTCATGAGAATATGATGCTGCCTAAATTGGATACATTTGTTTTGCTTACAAATGAAGGGCCTACCATGGACAAGAAAGATGAACCTTGGAGCAAGTTCAAGCATGGAGATGTTGGCATGCTAAGGGGAACAAGAACGGAGTTACAAGTGATGATTCCAGGACTTTGAAGCCACCCTAATGAGAGCATGAGGCCTTGGACGAAATATACAAGATGCCACTTCATAATATTCGTCCATAGGCTATTCTAGGTGCTGCGTCACCTTAATATTGGGCCAGGCCCATGTAATTTCGAAATACTTAAGTGTAGGCTGTTTTTAGAGTCCGTATGTGTGGGGAAACAAGAGTTAGGGTTGGTTTCGGACCCCTCCCTCAAGGGCCACGAAGTTCCCTCCTCTTTCTCCATATATACAGCCCTTAGGGCGTCGTTTATACTTTGGGTTTTGTTTAGATCAAAAGTTCGCCATAGCTGCAACTTCGCGTACTTCGTTTGTGTTCAACGACCAGACCAAGGCGTCTCAGAACCCCACCTTCATTAATAAAGCTTTCCTTTTATATTCGCAATATCCAGATTGCAATCTTAGTTTCTTGCTTGTTCTTCGTTTGCTCGCAGGAAACAGGCCCTCGTGGTCAGGTTGATCGTGCTCCGGCGTGGTCAATAACCCTCGGAAGTTGGTTTAGCGATTGCTAAGGTGCGACGTCTCGCACGTACGTAGTCGGATCGTCAAGGTCGACTCCCACAGAAACGATAGCCACCATCTCATCGAAACATCGGGACACCTTTGCCTCTATCAGCATATAAACTTGAGCTGCCTGCAGATTTTGGGGTTAGTCCCACTTTTAACATTGCAGATTTGAAGCCTTATTTGGGTGAGGAAGATGAGTTTACGTCGAGGACGACTTCATTTCAAGAAGGGGAGGATGATGAGGACATCAATACCATAGTTACACCCACATCCCCTGCTGCTATACAAACTGGACCAATTACTAGAGCTCGCGCCAATTGAATTATCGGTACTTTCGTTTCTTAGTAACTTGATTCCAATGTTCATGAGAATATGATGCTGCCTAAATTGGATACATTTGTTTTGCTTACAAATGAAGGGCCTACCATGGACAAGAAAGATGAACCTTGGAGCAAGTTCAAGCATGGAGATGTTGGCATGCGCAAAGGGGAACAAGAACGGAGTTACAAGTGATGATTCCAGGACTTTGAAGCCACCCTAATGAGAGCATGAGGCCTTGGACGAAATATACAAGATGCCACTTCATAATATTCATCCATAGGCTATTCTAGGTGCTGCGTCACCTTAATATTGGGCCAGGCCCATGTAATTTCGAAATACTTAAGTGTAGGCTGTTTTTAGAGTCCGTATGTGTGGGGAAACAAGAGTTAGGGTTGGTTTCGGACCCCTCCCTCAAGGGCCACGAAATTCCCTCCTCTTTCTCCATATATACAGCCCTTAGGGCACCGTTTAGACTTTGGGTTTTGTTTAGATCAAAAGTTCGCCATAGCTGCAACTTCGCGTACTTCGTTTGTGTTCAACGACCAAGGCGTCTCAGAACCCCACCTTCATTAATAAAGCTTTCCTCTTATATTCGCAATATCCAGATTGCAATCTTAGTTTCTTGCTTGTTCTTCGTTTGCTCGCAGGAAACTTGCCCTCGTGGTCGAGTTGATCGTGCTCGGCGTGGTCAATAACCCTCGGAAGTTGGTTTAGCGATTGCTAAGGCGCGACGTCTCGCCGCGTCACGTAGTCGGATCGTCAAGGTCGACTCCCACAGAAACGATAGCCACCATCTCATCGAAACATCGGGACACCTTTGCCTCTATCACATCGTCGTTGAGGATCATGGTGCGCTTGTTGGTGCATTCGTAGGACTTGTGGCCTCGTCCGCCGCAAGTGAAACACTTGAAGGAGCTTGTCTTGACGGTCTAATCGTTTGGGGTAGATGATGAAGTACACGGCTTGAAGTTGCTCATAGTAGGAGGAAGACGACTTGAACTTGTCAAAGTTTTCTTGTAACTTGACTTGTCGTCGTTGCTTGTAGAAGGTTTGGTTGATGTAGATGTTGGAGGAGTTGCTGAAGATTGGTTGTTGGAAAAGCCGTACGTCTTGGACGAGTACTTGGCGTACTTGAAGTCATCTTGCACTTGACGTTCCGCCTTTGTAGCTTGATGCACGAGCTCAATGAGAGTGGAGTATGGTTGGAAGTCGGCGATCTTCTTGATGGGATGATTGAGTCCATCCAAGAAACGTGCCATTGTTTGCTCATCATCTTCCTTCACATTGGCTCGAATCATGGCTATCTCCATTTCCTTGTAGTGTTCTTCAACACTCTTTGTTCCTTGCTTGAGAAGTTGGAGTTTCTTGAAGAGCGGTTGTAGTAGGTTGGCACAAAACATGCTCTCATGACATCCTTCATTTGAGCCCAAGTGGTGATTGGAGGTTTACCTCTTGCTTGTCGTCACTCAATGATTTGTTCCCACCATATGAGCACATAGTCTTGGAACTCAAGTGAGGCCATAGCGATCTTCTTCTCTTCCTCATAGTTGTGCAAACGAAAGATTTTATCGACCTTTAATGCCCATGAGAGGTACTCTTGAGGTCATTGCTTCATTGAACTTGGGCATGGTGAATTTGAGCTTTCCATATCGGTGCTCTTCATTTTGTTGTGGTCGAGGATGATGACGCCCTTGATGTGGATGACAATCATCTTCTTGTTGCTCTTGGTTTGGAGGAAGTCCACGATCAACTTGCTCTTGTTGAACTTGAGGTTGAGGTGGAGCTTGACGAGCTTGTTGAGGAGCTTGAGGGACTTGACGTTGCACACGTGGTTGGTAGTTCCTCTCTTGGATTTCTTCTCGAAGGGCTTCCTCTTGATTGCGCCCTTCGCGATTGCGGTTGGCGATGGCTCGACTTGAATCTTGAAGGGCACGTTGCGCCTCAAGAGCTTGCTCTTCTCGTTGTTGTTGTTGAAGACGTTGAGCCTCGGCGTCTTGTTAAATCTTGATGTAGACGCTTTCGTTCTTCCTCTTGGCGCCTTAGTCGTCGTCGTTCTTGAGCTTGGGCAAAAGCGGCTTGGTTTGATTGAGGACGAGGGCTTGTTCATCGACTTGCTCTTGTGAATGCTTGTCATGTAGCAGGTTGCGAGATGCATAGCCGGTCTTGACGCGGCTCGTCGAAGGGTGTTCGATGACGGTGTACTTGAGTCGTAGAAGGTGTCGTCGGAGTGTCGACTGGAGCGGCGCCGTCTTGATGATGACGAAGTGGAATGATGTCGGTTCCTCATTAATGTGCGGATCTCGTCCATTCTTGCATCATTCTCTTGTTTGTGCGCGCCGAACTTGTTGTCGAAGTAGTCTCTTGTACGTTGCTCGGAGAGTCGCAAGTCGGTGGCGAGGTTGTCGATGCGGTCGCTCGTTGCTTGTTGCTCTTGATGTAACGCTCGTTGTGCACCAAAGAGGTGGCTCTTGGTTACGTATGATGACATGTCGTCGTCTTGCTCGATGAAGAGTGGGTTGGTAGAGGTACTTGGCCTATCCATCATTCCAAGCAAAATATGTGAGTGGTAGAAGGAGAAGAACTTATACCAATGTACCTTTGACCGATGTTGATGATGAATCAAGTTTACTCAAATGCGGACAATGAAATAGCACTATTGGTACCTATCCTTGTCGGTTCTCACACCTACACAAATAAAAGCTTATGGTGGAGCTTGGTGAGGATGGTGGCACAAAATTTAATGTAATCATAAGTGAGATTCAATAATGTTGGAAAAGATTCACAAATTTGCAAATGCAACAAGTTGACCAAGCAGGTAGGGGTACACGGAAACACACTGCAAATAGATAAGTGGGATTGTGCAAACCAAAAGTGAGCCAAAATGTGGAATCCACGAAAATGCTCTTGTTGCACAATACTAGAGAGACGCTTAGCACGATTGCACAATAGGCGGATCTGGAACTTGTGCACAACCTACTAGGCAAAAATGCAACTATCTCTATCCCACGTATGCTATATGTATGGTATTTCGGTGCTATGATCCAAGATGATCCAATATGACAATCTTAATGTAGTATGATGCTATGGTTCTTGCTCATAAGCTCTTTGCTTATCTTTCCTCTTTGCTTAAAAGCTTGGGTGGCTCTTTCACTTTTGAGCTCTTTTCTCATGCCAAACTTCACGAATCAAGATAGCACTTGTGTATGTTATGACAATTTTGTGACACACAAATGGATCCCAAGATATGCACCACGGTGGTATGGTATGTATGCTATGGAGTATGATCATTAATGTGCACAAGTTACGTTGCCTGCAATACTCAATGGCTAGTCTCGATGGGTAAGGAACGCAAAAAGATGGTTATGATGTTTATCAATGCAATGGCAAGGTTTGGACAAAGATGTCGTCGAGATTACCGTCCTTGCTTACGGTAGAGGTTCCAAACGGGTGCGAAATGTGGACGATGATGTGATGCACGGTCTTGATGCGTTGGCGAAGATGTCGCTGCAAGTGGTCGAAGTTGCCAAGAAGCGGGGTCACCTAAGATGCGCCCTTTACATCTAGGCGGAAGTTCGGGCAAGACGGAAGGTCCGGTCCGGAAGTTCGGGCTAGGCGGAAGGTCCGGGGCGGAAGTTCCGGCTGGGCCGCAAGTTCCGGGTCGGATTCATCAAGAACAGGGGCTTGGGATCGAGGGTTTGGGCGGAAAAATTGGGGAAAACCCCAAATCCTCGAGGGAAAAGAAGGAATAAGAAGGGAAGAAGGGTAGGGATGCTAGATGATGCGGAGCATCCCTCGCTCATCCCCATGGACGTGCCTACATCTCCCTCAACGCCACTCTGACCCATGACAAAATATTTTTCAACATCTTTGAGTCAAACTATCGGGTTTAGGCACAAGTATAACGGGAACGGCACAAGGGCTTAAGCTTTCACGTACATGACCGTTGTCGATGAGTTGTTGTACTTGCCGTTGAATATCCTTGGTTTCTTCGGGATTGACTCGGTATGGAGCTTTGTTTGGTAGAGGCGCTCAGGGATGAGGTCGATTCGATGTTCAATGCCTCGAAGAGGAGGTAGACCCGGAGGTAGCTCATCGGGAAAATATCTTGGAAATTCCTGCAAAAGAGATTGAAACACTAAAGGTAGCTCATGAGATGTGTTAGTTGTTGGCTCTCCATCCTTGCACACAAGGACAAAGTGCATCACACTAGATGGGTTCTCACACACTTCTCTCATCTCACTTTTGGTGGCAAATAGGATGAGGTTTTTTCTCTCTAGGCGAAGAGGCGCTCAAGTTCGGCTTGTGGCTCTCACTCACTTTTTGGTGGTTCACTTTTCACTCTTCTCTCCATGATGTGTGGCTTGCTTGTCGGCTAACACTTGACTAGGAGACATAGGTCGTAGCACATATTCCTTCCCTTTCATCTTGAAGCTATAGTGATTGGTACGCCCATTGTGGAAGACACCACGGTCGAATTGCCATGGTCGACCAAGAAGGAGGTGGCAAACGGTCATTGGGACCACATCACACAAAGTGTCCTCATATGCACCGATTTTGAAGGAGACTTGGACCGTATGCTCGACTCGTATAGTCTTGAGTCACTTAGCCATTGAACCTTGTATGGGTGCGGGTGCTTCCTCTTGACCAATTGAAGCTTGGAGCATAGTTCTTCACTTGCCAAGTTGTGGCAACTACCTCCGTCGATGATGACCTTGACGGATCTCCCCTTGATGCCGGCCTTTGTGTGAAAGATGTGGCATCTTTGGTCGTTTTCTTGTTGATGTTGAAGAGTTAAGACCTTGGAGACCACGAGAGCGGGGCTCGAATCCTCATCACAAAAGACTTGATCATCTTCATCTTCGTTCACTCACCGGTGCATGGCCACTTGCTCAAGAGCTTCCATCTCCTCTTCACTCATTGAATCATAGGTGCCATCGTCGTTGAGGATCATGGTGCGCTTGTTGGTGCATTCGTAGGACTTGTGGCCTCGTCCGCCGCAAGTGAAACACTTGAAGGAGCTTGTCTTGACGGTCTCATCGTTTGGTGTAGATGATGAAGTACACGGCTTGAAGTTGCTCATAGTAGGAGGAAGACGACTTGAACTTGTCAAAGTTTTCTTGTAACTTGACTTGTCGTCGTTGCTTGTAGAAGGTTTGGTTGATGTAGATGTTGGAGGAGTTGCTGAAGATTGGTTGTTGGAAAAGCCGTACGTCTTGACGAGTACTTGGCGTACTTGAAGTCATCTTGCACTTGACGTTCCGCCTTTGTCGCTTGATGCACGAGCTCAATGAGAGTGGAGTATGGTTGGAAGTCGGTGATCTTCTTGATGGGATGATTGAGTCCATTCAAGAAACGTGCCATTGTTTGCTCATCATCTTCCTTCACATTGGCTCGAATCATGGCTATCTCCATTTCGTTGTAGTATTCTTCAACACTCTTTGTTCCTTGCTTGAGAAGTTGGAGTTTCTTGAAGAGGTCGCGGTTGTAGTAGATTGGCACAAAACATGCTCTCATGACATCCTTCATTTGAGCCCAAGTGGTGATTGGAGGTTCACCTCTTGCTTGTCGTCACTCAATGATTTGTTCCCACCATATGAGCACATAGTCTTGGAACTCAAGTGAGGCCATAGCGATCTTCTTCTCTTCCTCACAGTTGTGCAAACGAAAGATTTTATCGACCTTTAATGCCCATGAGAGGTACTCTTGAGGTCATTATACATTGAACTTGGGCATGGTGAATTTGAGCTTTCCATATCGGTGCTCTTCATTTTGTTGTGGTCGAGGATGATGGCGCCCTTGGCGTGGATGACAATCATCTTCTTGTTGCTCTTGGTTTGGAGGAAGTCCACGATCAACTTGCTCTTGTTGAACTTGAGGTTGAGGTGGAGCTTGACGAGCTTGTTGAGGAGCTTGAGGGACTTGACGTTGCACACGTGGTTGGTAGTTCCTCTCTTGGATTTCTTCTCGAAGGGCTTCCTCTTGATTGCGCCCTTCGCGATTGCGGTTGGCGATGGCTCGACTTGAATCTTGAAGGGCACGTTGCGCCTCAAGAGCTTGCTCTTCTCGTTGTTGTTGTTGAAGACGTTGAGCATCGGCGTCTTGTTCGTCTTGATGTAGACGCGCTCGTTCTTCCTCTTGGCGCCTTAGTCGTCGTCGTTCTTGAGCTTGGGCAAAAGCGGCTTGGTTTGATTGAGGACGAGGGGCTTGTTCATCGACTTGCTCTTGTGAATGCTTGTCATGTAGCAGGTTGCGACATGCATGACGGTCTTGACGCACGGCTCGTCGAAAGGTGTTCGATGACGGTGTACTTGAGTCGTAGAAGGTGTCGTCGGAGTGTCGACTGGAGCGGCGCCGTCTTGATGATGACGAAGTGGAATGATGTCGGTTCCTCATTAATGTGCGGATCTCGTCCATTCTTGCATCATTCTCTTGTTTGTGGGCGCCGAACTTGTTGTCGATGTAGTCCCTTGTACGTTGCTCGGAGAGTCGCAAGTCGGTGGCGAGGTTGTCGATGCGGTCGCTCGTTGCTTGTTGCTCTTGATGTAACGCTCGTTGTGCACCAAAGAGGTGGCTCTTGGTGACGTATGATGACATGTCGTCGTCTTGCTCGATGAAGAGTGGGTTGGTAGAGGTACTTGGCCTATCCATCATTCCAAGCAAAATATGTGAGTGGTAGAAGGAGAAGAACTTATACCAATGTACCTTTGATCGATGTTGATGATGAATCATGTTTACTCAAATGCGGACAATGAAATAGCACTATTGGTACCTATCCTTGTCGGTTCTCACACCTACACAAATAAAAGCTTATGGTGGAGCTTGGTGAGGATGGTGGCACAAAATTTAATGTAATCGTAAGTGAGATTCAATAATGTTGGAAAAGATTCACAAATTTGCAAATGCAACAAGTTGACCAAGCAGGTAGGGGTACACGGAAACACACTTCAAATAGATAAGTGGGATTGTGCAAACCAAAAGTGAGCCAAAATGTGGAATCCACGAAAATGCTCTTGTTGCACAATACTAGAGAGACGCTAAGTACGATTGCACAATAGGCGGATACGGAACTTGTGCACAACCTACTAGGCAAAAATGCAACTATCTCTATCCCACATTATGCTATATGTATGGTATTTGATTGCTATGATCCAAGATGATCCAATATGACAATCTTAATGTAGTATGATGCTATGGTTCTTGCTCATAAGCTCTTTGCTTATCTTTCCTCTTTGCTTAAAAGCTTGGGTGGCTCTTTCACTTTTGAGCTCTTTTCTCATGCCAAACTTCACGAATCAAGATAGCACTTGTGTATGCTATGACAATTTTGTGACACACAAATGGATCCCAAGATATGCACCACGGTGGTATGGTATGTATGCTATGGAGTATGATCACTAATGTGCACAAGTTACGTTGCCTGCAATACTCAATGGCTAGTCTCGATGGGTAAGGAACGCAAAAGATGGTTATGATGTTTATGAATGCAATGGCAAGGTTTGGAGAAAGATGTCGTCGAGATTACCGTCCTTGCTTACGGTAGAGGTTCCAAACGGGTGCGAAATGTGGACGATGATGTGATGCACGGTTGATGCGGAGCATCCTACGATCATCACCATGTCAAGAGTCCGTTTGGCCAGTGACACGTGCGACCTCTTCTTCACATACACAAAGGTGAATCTTCTCCTTTACACGTGCTCACTTGACCCCTTCGAGGATGGTATACTACTTGACACTTCCCCCGTATGCATGCATATGTATTGTCGGAGCTTCTCGGATGTCAAGGAGGAGTGCAAGCGCCAAGGAACGACTACACCATCCGCGAGGGAAGCACGAAGCGGCAGCGGAAGAAGAGCGGTACTCTGAGCCCGGACATCCGGCCACAGCCGGACATCCGCCCTGCCCGGACATCCGGCCACAGCCGGACATCCGGCGCCCATCACAGCAGCCCTGCCAGAAGACTACAGGACCCGGACATCCGGCCCCAGGCCGGACATCCGGCCTCCCACGAAGCCGGATATCCGGCCACTCGCCGAAATCCGGCGCCCACCTCAGACGAATCGGCAGCGCCCGGCCGGACATCCGGCCGGCTAGCGGACATCCGGCGTCTCGGAAAGCCGGACATCCGGCCCGACGCCGGACATCCGGCCTCCCACTGCGTCAAGATGCATCCGGCCGAGGCCCTTGTACCCCTTGCCCCTAGACTATATATACTCCTGCCCTTCCTCTTTCGAGGGTTAGCTTAGGTTTAGCTCATGTTTGTGTGAGAGCCTTGCTCATCCACTTGGTCACTTCTCCTCGGGCCAGGACCTCTTCGGAGAAGATCCCCCAAGCGGATTCAAGACCCCCTTCTAGGGTGGACCCCATCAAGACCTCCTCTCGGAGATGAACCTTACCTTGTATCTTTCCTTTTGTTGTTCATGTACCTTGTTGATCTTGCGTGTTTGATTGTGTAGTGAATGTGTGATTGGACTTGTTCTTGAGTGTTTCCCCTTGTGATTTCTCTCCGTTCTTCCCCGTGTTCATCGTGATTCCCCATAGGATCCGCTCCAACGTGAAAGATCATACACGTAGGGTTCCGCCCTACATCATCATGGTATCATGAGCCACGTTGATCACGTTTTTGGAGGCCCTACCCCGTGTTTTCTAGCTTGATTTTCTTGATTTCGTCCTAAATCCGAAAATACCCACCAAAAATAGCCCCAAATTTTTTTGTGATTTGTTAGTTTTGATGATGTTTTGTTGGTTTTGATCCATGGATTTGCTTGGTTTCGAGTGGATCTAGCATTTCCCCAAGTTTCCCCACTTTCCATCCACGAAATCTCTCCAATTTTGACCTTGAAATCATCAATTTCCGTCCCCAATTCGAAAATTTCCGCCCGAAACGAGATCGGGATTCGTCGGGCCGGACATCCGAACCATCTGGCGGACATCCGAACTAAGCCGGACATCCGGCCCTGGAGCACCAAATCTGCTCGATTCTGGACAGACACCCCGGAAATCCGGGCTCCACCGGACATCCGCCCTCGGGATTTCAGTTTTTTCCGTTTCACCGCTTTTGTCCATAACTAATTCATCCGAGTCCGATTTTCGCGTTCTTTAGCTCGTTTGAAGCTATTGACATCCCCTTCCCATAAAAATACTACCACCACCATTTGACTCCATCGAATTTTTGAAAATTTGGCAAGTTTGCCTAGGCCTTCCACCATATCATCCGCATAGCCACCACCGACTGCCGCAACCTAACCCATTTTGTTCCCCATAGCGTTAGTGGTTGCTTGAGTAGTGATTCGAGTCTCCTAAGGTGTTTGGCTACTTAGGGACGATTGCTTCTTCATCAACCACCACCACCATAACTTCCGCATAGACGTGCCCACCATACACTTCCGCCACCCCAACTTAACCCAATAGTTGTTTGAGCTTGTTTGAGTTGTGGCTTGTGTCTCCTAAGGTGTTTGGCTACTTAGGGACGGCAACTTCAACTCCGACACGTGTATAGCCCATCATTCCACTTCCGCATTGCCAAGTGCAAACCACCACCGCATTCCGCTACCACCATTTTGACATTTGGCGTTTGAGATTTTGAGTTCGCGGTTTTCCGTTTCCTAAGGTGTTTCGCTACTTAGGGACGAGTCTCCATCATCTTGGTATCTACATCAAGAACACCGCTACTCATCATCGCGGACGGTAACCTCCATATCATCTTGGTATCGTGGTATCCCTCCATTGTATATTCCCTTGCTATTGCATTGTCAACCCCTAGCCTTACTTTTGCGTTACTTGCCTATCGAGACTAGCCATTTGAGTATTGCCGGCAATGTTACTTGTGCACATTAGTGATCATACCTTCCATTACATACCATACCATATCATATTGGTATCATATCATCCATTGTGTCTCAAGTTTGTTCCCGCATATACATAATTGCTATCTTGGTTTGTGCATTGTGCAAAGTGGCCAAAGAAAAAAAAAGAGAATAAGCTTTTAAGAAAAGAAAGAGAGAGAGCAAAGAGCTGGTAAGCAAGAGCCATAGCATCATACCACAATACATCATATGATATCATACTTGATCATCTTGGATCATTGTGTGAGAAACACCGGGAACCATACATATATAGCATACTTGGGATAGAAAGTTATCCATTTTGCATCTTATAGGTTGCACAAGTGTCGTATCCGCCTATTGAGCAATCGTGCTAGCGTCTCACTTGAGTTGTGCAACACGAGCATTTTGGTGGATTCCACATTTTGAGCTCATTCCTTGGTTGCACGACCCCATTTATCTATCCGTGTGTGTGTTTAGTGTGCCACATATTGCTATTGGTCTACTTGTTTCGCTTGCGAATTTGTGAATCTCTTTCAACATTATTGACTCTTGCTAACATTTTGCATCAAATTTTTGTGCCACTATCCTCACCGAGCTCTACCATAAGCTTTCATTGATAGGTGTGAGTGAGCAAGTCCGGTACCAATTCCACTATTCTTTCATTTCACATTGAGTGAAACGGGATACATCCTCAACTTTGGGAAAAGGTAACTTGGTATTGTTTATCTCATTTCCTACTCACCTCTACTCGAGTCTTGTGATGGATAGGCAAGGCATTTCACCTTCGGTCTACAACAACAACGACGAGTTCGATGCCACGAACAACAACTCCGACGCCAAGATGCAAGCTCAAATGGAGGAGATCAAAGCCCTCACAAGGCCTACAAGCGATCTTCCTCATCTTTGAGAAGACGCTCAAGGGCACATGCTTCCGAGCTACCGTCTCCGGCAAGATCACATCGGCATCGACACCATCACCAACAAGAACGTGAAGGTCAAGAGCTCTACATCAACAACCGCTCAATGACTTCACCACCTCCCTTGGCATCTTCGCCAAGCGACTTCAAGGCATCTTCGCCACGGACATACGGCATCTTCGCCAACAAGAACCTCAAAGCTACGCTCAGAGAAGCTCCCCAAGCTCAAGTCCGCGACTTCCACGAGCTACTACGACCTCGACATCGACCACGAGATTCCTTTCTATGGGACTCAAGAACCCGAGGAGTACCTCGAGTGGGAGGCGTTTGATGGACGACTACCTCAAGCTACATCAAGTTCCTCCCGAAGATCAAGTGAAGTGCGCCACAAGAAACTTCCACGACTACGCCTCGACATGGTGGCTTCACACACCTTGAGTGCTACGAGATGAGTTGGTCCAAGATGAAGAGAGCTTTGCGGCGAGTTCGTGCCTCCAACCTACACGGAACAACCGACGCCAATTGGAGAACACCATCCAAGGATCCAAGTCCATCGACAAGTACTTCAAGGAGATGAAGATTGCCTTGCGACAGTGGCGTGGGCGACCCCATTTCGATGAAGTTCCACTTCATGATGGGATTGCACAACGACATCTCCAAGACCATCTTCCTCGAGAACTACAAGTCCATTGACGACTACTACATTGGCGCTCTCAAGGCGGAACAAGAACTCATGAAGGCCAAGGCTTCTCCACCCCAAGCACACTTGCGGCGACCAAGCTCTCGACAAGCATGAGGCTAGTACCACCAAGATGCCCAAGCCCGACAAGCTCCAAGACGATGCTCCCAAGTACAACTTCACCGCCATCCCTCTTTGTGGAATTGATGATGCCGAGTCTACCTTGACTCTTTTTCAAGATGGTGTGGCGACAAGTACAACTACGGAGACCCTCAAGGACCAAGCTTTGGAGGCAAGCGACAAGGTGGCGAGCAAGGATGATGCTTCCATCTTAGGAGGCGAGAGTTATGTTGAGCCATCTTGGCCTTCATCCACGACGAGAGCGATGATGTGCCATCTTGGCCTTCATCCACGACGACGACTACGAGACGGTTGAGCATGGAATTTTCCCTTCGACCACGGCGACGTCCGATGACTTGAGTGACTTTTGCCACCATATTGAGAGTGAGAGTGACTTCACCACTAGCCCCATACAAGATGAGCTGCCCCAATTCCCATGTGAGGAGAGCCACAACCCCCACCACTTGAGTGACATGAGTGACTCCACCATATGTGAGATTGAGTGCACCTATTTTGAGGGAGTGAGTGAACCACCACATAGAGAGAGTGAGATAGTTGATAGGTCTAGTGAGGCCATTTGCATTTCTAACAACTTTACCTCTACCTCTATTGTGTCTTCTCATTTGGTGCTAGGTCCCATTTATGATGACGCGCCAATCCTCGACGACTTCGTCCTCCCATTGGACAAGACGATGGCCATGGTGGAATATGATGCACCCCCCACATGGTTCCATCAAGATGAAGATGACCACCATTTGGTCTTTCCCACCTCACCTACACCACTTGAGTGGAATGACAAAGGTAACAAAGGTGACGATGATGCTCTCGTCCCACTAGTGGACTATTTTGACATTGATTGCTTGCATGATGTTGATCACCCTATTGACATGCTTCATTCTAGTATGATTTACCCATGTGATGATTTGCCCATTTATGATGAATATGATGATTCTCATGTGGAGTCTATTAGTTGTGATGCTATGTTACATAGGATTTCTTGTGACAATTCTTTAGGTCACATCATGTTTGCTAATCCGCTTGACTTGTCATATGCTATGCATGAGATCAACCATATGTCTTATTTGCAATCTCTCCATAGTGACTATGCATATGCCATTAAAATAAACCCAATTTGCACATATGGCATAGATGATAAGCCCATGGTTATTGGCATTTGTTTTTCTTGTGATGATATTGATATGCTCCCTTTGCATCATTTATCTCATATGCCATGCCATGCCCACCTAGCTTCGGATATGCATTGTTTTGGATGTTGTCCATTTTCTCCAAATGATGTTTCCAATATTGCTCATGAGGAGACCCCCATAGTTTCCTCACACATGTTAGGAGAATTTGATCCATCCTATTCATTGCATGATTCCCATACTTGTGTGCACCATATGCTCCCCATGAAGAAACATGCTTTTGATGTGCCATATACTTGCATTCTCAATTTGTGTCCCCATCGTGTCATATACAATAACTATTCTTTCATGATGGATGACATGTTCTTATACCATGCATCAAATTTCTTTGAGCGATGCTTATCTTGTGCTAACACTCACTTGCACATACACATCATGATGGATGATGTGTACATTTACCACACACACAATTTCTTTCGTTTGTGTCTCTTTTGTGTAGGTACCCATGAATACTTGTCAACTTCATGATCCCACGAGTTGACAAAACGAGCTCTAGAGAGCAATGATGACTTGGGATCCCATGGATTGCCTTTCCCACCGCTCACTTGGCGCATCTCTTTTACATGGCCCTCACATGGTTATGGGTTGTTGTTCATTACATATCATATGCCCATCTTGCCATGTTCACTTTGCATGATATGCTCATTCCTATACCTTTGACATGCATTTGTGACCCATGCTTTGCATTACACATGATGATTGATTCTCGTACTTGTATGTGTATTTGCAAGCTTGGTGGAGATATTGCTTGTTATTGCCATGTTTCTTTTGTGCACCATTCCTATGATGATACTTTCATCTTGCTTTGTGTTTGTGCTTGCGATATGTCATGTGCATTCCCTATGCCTATTATTTGCTCACATGACATGATTGCCATGATTTACTCTAGTGTGTTGCATCTTCGCTCCACTAGTTTGCACGACTTGATTACAATGCTTGCTTATGTTGCATCACCAATGATTCATACTTGCTCATTTCATGCGGTTGATGACAACCATCTATATGCTTTGCACATGATTCATATTGCTTCTTGTCATATATCTCTATGTGTTGCCTCCCTCATGCTAGATGATTTGCCATGTATTGAGTGCAACAATGATTCTCTTCTTGCGCATGAGATTGCCCCCATAGCATTCTCGCATATATTTGAAGATTTTGACATAATTCTTGTGAAGCATGCTTGTCTTAATTCTTGGATTACTTGCTCCTCTCATATGTTTGGTTGCAACAATGTCATTACTTCACATATGCCATATCCCATTGATTGCTACATGCTTGACTTGATGGCCTCACACATGATGAATAATTGCTCTTTCTATTGCGTTGAGCGCCACACTATATTCACTACACCCTATGCACATTATGCTTGGATTGTCTTGCACTTGACCCATGTGTTTAGACACTTCATTTTATTTGGTGTTGTGAATACTTCCTATGCCTACCATCGACCATTTGTCGGCGCTTTATGCATGCTTGCTATGACCTTGAGGTGGATGCTTATGCTCTTGTCACACATATTTGCATCTCTACCTCACATTTACATGCTTGTTCCCATGATATTTTTGCTTGTGCTCGATTGATATGCTTACATGCCATGTCACAATCCTTTGTCACACCAAAAGCTATGCTTGATGACAACACTTGTTTGGTGAATCACCTCTTGAATGCTTGGTTTTGCACTAACGCTAACCACATTTGTTTTTCCAAGTGTTTGTTCTATTTACTCCTTTTGAAGGAATCACAAGATGGTGCGACATTGGAGAGTGCCCATTTCGAGCTTCAAGATGACGAGAGCTTGGTGATCGACCACTTTGACACGGCACCACCATCTCTTTCCCATGGTGATTTGGTTTTCGATCCGAGGTCGGATCCTTTCCAAGGGGAGGGATGATGCGGAGCATCCTACGGTCATCACCATGTCAAGAGTCCGTTTGGCAAGTGACACGTCGACCTCTTCTTCACATACACAAAGGTGAATCTTCTCCTTTACACGTGCTCACTTGACCCCTTCGAGGATGGTATACTACTTGACACTTCCCGTATGCATGCATATGTATTGCCGGAGCTTCTCGGATGTCAAGGAGGAGTGCAAGCGCCAAGGAACGACTACACCATCCGCGAGGGAAGCCTGGAAGCGATAGACGGAAGAAGAGCTACCACATAGCCCCGGACATCCGGCCACGGCCGGACATCCGCCCTGCCGGATATCCGGCCACAGACCCGTAATCCGGCGCCCATCACGGCAGCCGCCACTGCCAGAAGACTACAGGACCGGACATCCGGCCCCAGGCCGGACATCCGGCCTCCCACGAAGCCCGGATATCCGGCCACTCGGCCGAAATCCGGCGCCCACCACCGAATCGGCAGATCCGGCCAGCGCCAGCGGACATCCGGCCGGCTAGCCCGGACATCCGGCGTCTCGAAAGCCCGGACATCCGGCCCGACGCCTGACATCCGGCCTCCCACTGCGTGCAGTGCATCCGGGCCGAGGCCCTTGTACCCCTTCGCTCCTTAGACTATATATACTCCTTCCCCTTCCTCTTTCGAGGGTTAGCTTAGGTTTAGCTCATGTTTGTGTGAGAGCCTTGCTCATCCACTTGGTCACTTCTCCTCGGAGCCCAGGACCTCTTGGGAGAAGATCCCCCAAGCGGATTCAAGACCCCCTTCTAGGGTGGACCCCATCAAGACCTCCTCTCGGAGATGAACCTTACCTTGTATCTTTCCTTTTGTTGTTCATGTACCTTGTTGATCTTGCGTGTTTGATTGTCTAGTGGATGTGTGATTGGACTTGTTCTTGAGTGTTTCCCCTTGTGATTTCTCTCCGTTCTTCCCCGTAGGATCCGCTCCAACGTGAAAGATCATACACGTAGGGTTCCGCCCTACATCAACGGTCTTTAGTACGTTGGAGAAGATGCCGCTGCACCGTGGTCGAAGTTGCCGAAGAAGCGGGGGTCACCTAAGATGCGCGCCCTTTCTGTCTAGGCCGGAAGTTCCGGGCAAGACGAAAGGTCCGGGGTCCGGAAGTTCCGGGCTGGGCCGGAAGGTCCGGGGGCCGGAAGTTCCGGGCTGGGCCGCAAGTTCCGGGGGTCGGGATTCTGTCAAGAACAGGGGCTTCGGGATCGAGGGTTTGGGCGGAAAAATTGGGGGAAAACCCCAAATCCTGAGGGGAAAAGAAGGAATTAGAAGGGAAGAAGGGTAGGGATGCTAGATGATGCGGAGCATCCCTCGCTCATCCCCATGGACGTGCCTACATCTCCCTCAACGCCACTCTGACCCATGACAAAATAATTTTCAACATCTTTGAGTCAAACTATCGGGTTTAGGCACAAGTATAACGGGAACGGCACAAGGGCTTAAGCTTTCACGTACATGACCGTTGTCGATGAGTTGTTGTACTTGCCGTTGAATTTCCTTGGTTTCTTCGGGATTGACTCGGTATGGAGCTTTGTTTGGTAGAGGCGCCCGGGATGAGGTCGATTCGATGTTCAATGCCTCGAAGAGGAGGTAGACCCGGAGGTAGCTCATCGGGGAAAATATCTTGGAAATTCCTGCAAAAGAGATTGAAACAATAAAGGTAGCTCATGAGATGTGTTAGTTGCTGGCTCTCCATCTTTGCACACAAGGACAAAGTGCATCACACTAGATGGGTTCTCACACACTTCTCTCATCTGACTTTTGGTGGCAAATAGGATGAGGTTTTTCTCTCTAGGCGAAGAGGCGCTCAAGTTCGGCTTGTGGCTCTCACTCACTTTTTGGTGGTTCACTTTTCACTCTTCTCTCCATGATGTGTGGCTTGCTTGTCGGCTAACACTTGACTAGGAGACATAGGTCGTAGCACATATTCCTTCCCTTTCATCTTGAAGCTATAGTGATTGGTACGCCCATTGTGGAAGACACCACGGTCGAATTGCCATGGTCGACCAAGAAGGAGGTGGCAAAGCGGTCATTGGGACCACATCACACTCCAAAGTGTCCTCATATGCACCGATTTTGAAGGAGACTTGGACCGTATGCTCGACTTCGTATAGTGCCGGAGTCACTTAGCCATTGAACCTTGTATGGGTGCGGTGCTTCCTCTTGACCAATTGAAGCTTGGAGCATAGTTCTTCACTTGCCAAGTTGTGGCAACTACCTCCGTCGATGATGACCTTGACGGATCTCCCCTTGATGCCGGCCTTTGTGTGAAAGATGTGGCATCTTTGGTCGTTTTCTTGTTGATGTTGAAGAGTTAAGACCTTGGAGACCACGAGGCGGGCTCGAATCCTCATTACAAAAGACTTGATCATCTTCATCTTCGTTCACTTTCGCGGTGCATGGCCACTTGCTCAAGAGCTTCCATCTCCTCTTCACTCATTGAATCATAGGTGCCATCGTCGTTGAGGATCATGGTGCGCTTGTTGGTGCATTCGTAGGACTTGTGGCCTCGTCCGCCGCAAGTGAAACACTTGACGGAGCTTGTCTTGACGGTCTCATCGTTTGGTGTAGATGATGAAGTACACGGCTTGAAGTTGCTCATAGTAGGAGGAAGACGACTTGAACTTGTCAAAGTTTTCATGTAACTTGACTTGTCGTCGTTGCTTGTAGAAGGTTTGGTTGATGTAGATGTTGGAGGAGTTGCTGAAGATTGGTTGTTGGAAAAGCCGTACGTCTTGGACGAGTACTTGGCATACTTGAAGTCATCTTGCACTTGACGTTCCGCCTTTGTAGCTTGATGCACGAGCTCAATGAGTGATAGAGGCAAAGGTGTCCCGATGTTTCGATGAGATGGTGGCTATCGTTTCTGTGGGAGTCGACCTTGACGATCCGACTACGAACGTGCGAGACGTCATACTTAGCAATCGCTAAACCAACTTCCGAGGGTTATTAACCACGCCGGAGCACGATCAACCTGACCACGAGGGCCTGTTTCCTGCGAGCAAACGAAGAACAAGCAAGAAACTGAGATTGAAACTGAATATTGCGAATATAAGATGAAAGCTTTATTGATCAAGGTGGGGTTCTGTGACGCCTTAGTCTGGTCGTTGAACACAAACGAAGTACGCGAAGTTGCAGCTATGGCGACCTTTTAATCTAAACAAAACCCAAGGTCTAAACGGTGCCCTAAGGGCTGTATATATGGAGGAAGAGGGGGGGAATTTCGTGGCCCTTGGTGGAGGGGTCCGGAATCAACCCTAACTCTTGTTTCCCCACACATACGGACTCTAAAAACAGCCTATACTTAAGTATTTCGAAATTACATGGGCCTGGCCCAATAATAAGGTGACGCAGCACCTAGAATAGCCTATGGACGCATATTATGAAGTGGCATCTTGTATATTTCGTCCAAGGCCTGCACTCATTAGGGTGGCTTCAAAGTCCTGGAATCATCACTTGTAACTCCGTTCTTGTTCTCCTTGCATGCCAACATCTCCATGCTTGAACTTGCTCCAAGGTTCATCTTTCTTGTCCATGGTAGGCCCTTCATTTGTAAGCAAAACAAATGTATCCAATTTAGGCAGCATCATATTCTCATGAACATTGGAATCGTTACCAAGAAACGAAAGTACACGATAATTCAATTGGCGTCTTGTGAGCTCTAGTAATTGGTCCAAGATGTATAGTCATGAGGGCTGTGGGTGTAACAATGGTATTGATGTCCTCATCACCCTCCCCTTCTTGAAATGAAGTCGTCCTCGACGGAAGCTCATCTTCCTCACCCAAATAAGGCTTCAAATCTGCAATGTTAAAAGTGGGACTAACCCCAAAATCTGCAGGCAGCTTTATATGCATTATCATTTATTTTCTCTAACACCTTAAATGGACCATCAGCACGTGGCATTAGCTTTGATTTGCGCAATTTAGGAAACCTATCCTTACGTAAATGTAACCAAACAAGATCTCCAGGTGCAAAGACAACATGTTTTCTACCCTTATCTCCAGCAAGTTTATATTTAGCATTCATACGCTCAATGTTTTCCTTAGTTAACTCATGCATTTTTAAAATCAATTCAGCACGTTCTTTAGCATCAAAATTAACCTTCTCGAAGATGGAAGAGGCAACAAATCAATAGGTGCACGAGGTAGGAAGCCATACACAATTTCAAAAGGGCACATCTTAGTAGTAGAATGCAATGAACGATTATAAGCAAATTCAATATGAGGCAAGTATTCTTCCCACATTTTCTTATTATTCTTCAAAACAGCCCTAAGCATAGTAGACAATGTTCTATTGACTACTTGGTTTGTCCATCGGTTTGGGGTGACAAGTAGTACTAAAAAGCAGTTTAGTCCCCAACTTAGCCCATAAACATCTCCAAAAGTGGCTAAGAAATTTAGTATCACGATCTGAAACAATAGTATTTGGCACACCATGCAAGCGAATAATTTCACGAAAGAACAAATCAGCAACATTAACGGCATCATCGCTTTTATGACATGGTATAAAGTGTGCCATTTTCGAGAATCTATCCACGACAACAAATATGCTATCCCTCCCTTCTTTGTTCGAGGTAAACCTAAAACAAAGTCCATAGATATATCCTCCCAAGGAATACTAGGCACGTGCAAAGGCATATATAAACCATGAGGATTTAGTCGTGACTTAGCTTTTTGACGGTGTAGTGCAGCGAGCAACAAAACGCTCAACATCCCGTCTCATCTTTGGCCAAAAGAAATGTGTAGCAAGTATATCCTCCGTCTTTTGACGCCAAAGTGTCCCATTAAGCCTCCTCCATGCGCCTCCTGCAACAACAAAAGACGAACAGAGCTAGCAGGAATGCATAGCTTGTTAGCACGAAACACAAAACCATCATTAATAACGAACTTGTTCCATGTTCTTCCTTCTTTACAATTCTGCATTACATCTTTAAAATCAGCATCATGCACATATTGATCTTTGATGGTCTCCAAACCAAATATTTTGAAGTCAAGTTGTGAAAGCATAGTATATCGACGAGACAAAGCATCAAGAATAACATTTTCTTTACCCTTCTTGTGTTTAATGACATAAGGGAAAGTCTCAATGAATTCAACCCATTTAGCATGTCTACGATTCAGTTTAGCTTGACTTTTAATATGTTTCAAAGATTCATGATCAGAATGTATAACAAATTCTTTGGGCCATAAATAATGTTGCCATGTCTCTAAAGTCCGAACAAGAGCATATAATTCTTTGTCATAAGTAGAATAGTTCAGACTAGGCCCACTCAATTTTTAGAAAAGTATGCAACAGGTTTGCCATCTTGTAATAACACACCTCCTAATCCAATTCCACTAGCATCACATTCAAGCTCAAAAGTCTTATTAAAGTCGGGAAGTTGGAGTAAAGGAGCATGTGTCAACTTATCTTTCAATACCGTGAAGGCTTCTTCCTGTGTGGTACCCCAAACAAAAGGCACATCCTTCTTTGTAAGCTCATTGAGAGGTGCAGCAATGGTGCTAAAGTCTCTCACACGCCTATAGAAACCAGCGAGTCCAAGAAAACTCCTCACTTGTGTGACCGTTTTGGGCTGCGGCCAACTCTCAATAGCTTCAATCTTGGCTTTATCAACTTCAATTCCCTGTGGAGTAACAACATAGCCAAGAAAAGATACTCGGTCGGTGCAAAAGGTGCACTTCCCAAGGTTACCAAACAAGCGTGCATCACGTAGAGCATTAAAAACAGCACGTAAATGTTCCAAATGTTCTTCCAAAGATTTGCTATAAATCAGTATATCATCAAAGTAAACTACCACAAATCGTCCAATGAAAGCACGTAAAACTTCGTTCATTAATCTCATGAAAGTACTAGGTGCATTAGTTAACCCAAAAGGCATGACTAACCACTCATATAATCCAAACTTAGTTTTAAATGCTGTTTTCCATTCATCTCCCAATTTCATACGAATTTGATGGTATCCACTCATAAATCAACTTTAGAGAATATTGTAGAGCCACTCAATTCATCAAGCATATCATCTAGCCTAGGAATAGGATGACGATAACGAATAGTAATATTATTAATGCCTCTACAATCAACACACATACTGTGACGTACCATCCTTTTTAGGCACTAGTATAATAGGAACAGCACAAGGACTAAGAGATTTGCGTATATAACCTTTGTCGAGCAGCTCCTGTACTTGACGCATAATCTCCTTCGTCTCCTCTGGATTGGTACGGTATGGTGCGCGGTTGGGTAGCGATGCACCGGGAATTAAGTCAATTTGATGCTCAATCCCTCGAATAGGTGGTAATCCCGGTGGCACGTCTTGTGGGAAGACGTCGTGAACTCCTGCAAAATGTTAGTGACAGCGGGGGGCAAAGAGGAAGGCACGCGTCCTCGAATGAAAATAATGCCTCTTTGCACACAAAAGCATAGCAAACAGATTTGCTAGAATCTAGCTCATCAATATCAGATTTGGTGGCAAATAAACATGCACTTTTCAGTTTAATTTCAGAAGCAACATTAGATGGTTTATTATTAGGCTTCATTTGTTGCTCAAATTCTTTTGCCACAATCTGATTTTAACTCTTATTTTTCTCCTGTTTTGCTTTATTAGCTCTATTAATATCATCTTTCAAAATGGAATCAGGAGTCATAGGAAGCAAAGTAATATTTTTATACTTATGAACAAGATTATATTGATTGTTTCTACCATGGTGTAAAGAATTTTTATCAAATTGCCATGGTCTACCAATTAATAAGGAACATGCAAGCATAGGTACAACATCACAATCAACATAATCAGCATATGTAGAGATACTAAAATGCACACGAGCGATGACGTGTTACCTTAACCTTGCATTGTTGTTGAACCATTGGATGTAGTAAGGATGTGGATGTGGTCTTGTGGTGAGAGAAAGCTTCTCCACCAAATCCATGAAATCCAAGTTGTTGCAGCTCCCTCCATATATGATGACGCGAATATAACGTTCCTTCACAACTCCCAATGTATTGAACAAGATATGCCTCTGATTTTGCTCAGATGGTGAAACCTGCAGACACAAAACACGTTGAGCAACTAAACATTCATACACACAAGATCTTCAGCCATGAATTGCGTCTCATGATCAGAATCATCTCCACCGTGTTCTTCATGTGTAATAAGAGCCAAAGTCTCTTCATCATAGTCACTAAGCGGACTCATACCCACCATCCTCGGTAGCAATCATCACACGCCGAGATTGGCATTCTCTCAAAATGTCCTCTTCACTTAAAAAGACGACTAATGATATCACTTGTGTTCTTTGTTGACGCAATGGTAGAAGAAGAGCTCTGTGTAGGCCAGCGGTGTGCTCTTGGCGAGATAGTGGTGGTTGTGCACGCTTTCTTGTATCACGGTTGGAGGTGGCAGCCGGCGGAGGTGCCGGTGTAGTAGAACGTGTGGGCGTAGATGATGCACGTGGTGTCCATGATGAAGGTCGACCTGCGAGAAAAGTTAGTCCGCGCCAACGCCAATCGATCCTGCACTTCACGTTCAGCTTTACAAGCAAGATGGAATAATCGAGTGATATTATTATAATCCTTGTAGTCTAGAACGGTGCGAATCTCTCTATTTAACCCACCCGAGAAACGTGCAAGCATAGCTTCATTCTCCTCAACAATACCACATCTAATCAAGCGGTTTGTAATTCACGATAATATTCTTCTACCGAATTTTTCCTTGTCTTAAGCGCTGCAATTTTTGAAGTAATTCACGTTGATAATATGGTGGAACCCAACGAGTACGCATAGCAGTTTTCAAAGCAGCCCAAGTAGCTGGAGCAGGATATAATCTACAATGTTGGACCACCAAACACATGCAAAGCTAGTGAAAGCACAAACAGCGGCAGGAACACGTCTCTCCTCGGGATATTGTAAACATGTAAATCGTTGTTCAGTTTCTAACTCCCAAGTAAGATATATATCAGAACATATCTACCCTCAAATGGTGGAATATTCAATTTCAGTTTAGGGAGATGGTCATGATCTCGTACTGAAGGGGAGCGAACATTGCCATTATTTGCATGTGGACGACACGGTGGTTGTGGTGCCGGTGGTTGCACGTAGTTACGATGTTGATCAACCTCATCCTCGTAATCTCTCACATAATCATCCTCCCCACCGCAGCAGCAGGAGCCACGAAGTATCAACGGTAGCACCAAAGCAGCTTGGCCAGTGAAGAGGGACACGGGAAGCTCGACGGAGGGCTGTTTCGCGATGTGGAGGTAGTCCTTGTTGTTGTAGTAGAGGTGCGTTAGGTGCCACGGTGGTGGTGGTGGTAGGCAGCGAGCAATTCATTAAACTTGTTATCGAGCTTTGTTTGAACGCCTTCTCAATGCCATCTATCTTCTCCATGGCCTCTTCAAATCTATTTAGCACATCGTCCACCTGCCCACTCATCATTTGTTGAAACTTATCATGTAGCGCTTTGTTTGTCATGTTCTCCCGGTCGGTCTAAATGGCTTGTGATCCTGCCATGGTTAGCGACAATAGAAACACACAAGAATATGATTGACGGACTACTAGGAAGTGGTGGTGGTTGTGTGGTGGACAGTCACAAATCCGTCAAGCAAATCTCAAATTCTTACCAGTTCTTACCCAAGAGGCGGTGATCGGCAACCGATGTAGTCAAAACTCTCAAAGCTTGGATAGAGCGATTACGGGGAGAGTCAAACGCGCGATGTAGATGTATGTGGAGCTGGGAAGGCTTATAATATGGTAGCAAAAGGGTCACAATAATCAATTCGAGAGATGCAAAGTTGAATAAACGCTCAACGACGCAGATCTTGTGCTGGTCCTAGGCTAGACCGTGCTAGAGACGCGAGCCTAGAACACTAACAAAATCACGGCGCTGCACGTAAACAAGGGAAAAGCACACTCTGGATTTTTTTTTTTCGCTCTTTTTTTTTTTTGCGCTGCTCTTTTTTTTTTTTTTTGCGAAAAAATCACTATAATGGCGAGTGTCTCAAAACTCTTCCCAGGTCAAACTGACAGGATGGGCACGGAATTTTTTCGACCAAATTTTTTTTTGACAGCCCGGACCCAAAAACTGGAAACGGGTCAAAAAAAAACTTTCTATAACGGCGAGTGTCTCAATACACTTAGAAACACTTAAAAACAGGATAGCCAGAAATTTTTTCGACAAGTGCGTTTTCGGAAAAACCTACTCCGGCAAGGAAACACGAACCGGAAACTAGATGGATCTCGAAAACAAACCTAATATGAGAAGAACTCGGATTGGTGGTGGATATATGGTGGTGGTATATGGCAGCGGTGGTGGTAGCGGTGGTAGTATATGGATATGGATCGGTGGTGGTATATGGACAAGGATTGGTGGTGGTATATGGATACGGATTCGGAGCGGTGATGGTAGGTGGCTGTGGCGATGATGATGGTGCGGTGGCGGTGTGACAACTTATGACCGTAACTTCGAAACTCTAAAAGACTAGACGCTAAGACCAGCAACTAGACACGACGATGCAACCGCAAATTCAACAAAGCAAAACCCTAAAAAGATTATGCAAAGGCTCAGATTGGTTCGGATATGATGAACTAACCCTAATTTTTTTTTGTGGCTTTTTCGTGGACTATAGGTATGAAGAACAGACTCGATCTAAACTACGGAAGCTGTAAAATCTCACCGAGCAACCTGAAAATCTGATACCACTTGATAGAGGCAAAGGTGTCACGATGTTTCGATGAGATGGTGGCTATCGTTTCGTGGGAGTCGACCTTGACGATCCGACTACGAGCGGCGAGACGTCGGCGCCTTAGCAATCGCTAAACCAACTTCCGAGGGTTATTGACCACGCGAGCACGATCAACGACCACGAGGGCCTGTTTCCTGCGAGCAAGCGAAGAACAAGCAAGAAATCGAGATTGCAATCTGAATATTGCGAATATAAGATGAAAGCTTTATTGATCAAGGTGGGGTTACATGGCGCCTTAGTGCAGTCGTTGAACACAAGCGAAATGCAGCGAAGTTGCAGCTATGGCGAACTTTTAATCTAAACAAAACCCAAGGTCTAAACGGTGCCCTAAGGGCTGTATATATGGAGGAAGAGGGGAATTCCGGGGCCCTGGGTGGAGGGGTCCGAAATCAACCCTAACTCTTGTTTCCCCACACATACGGACTCTAAAAACAGCCTATACTTAAGTATTTCGAAATTACATGGGCCTGGCCCAATAATAAGGTGACGTAGCACCTAGAATAGCCTATGGACGCATATTATGAAGTGGCATCTTGTATATTTCGTCCAAGGCCTCATGCACTCATTAGGGTGGCTTCAAAGTCCTGGAATCATCACTTGTAACTCCGTTCTTGTTCTCCTTGCGCATGCCAACATCTCCATGCTTGAACTTGCTCCAAGGTTCATCTTTCTTGTCCATGGTAGGCCCTTCATTTGTAAGCAAAACAAATGTATCCAATTTAGGCAGCATCATATTCTCATGAACATTGGAATCGTTACCAAGAAACGAAAGTACCTGATAATTCAATTGGCGTGCGCGAGCTCTAGTAATTGGTCCAATATGTATAGCCGCAGGGGCTGTGGGTGTAACAATGGTATTGATGTCCTCATCAATGAGAGTGGAGTATGGTTGGAAGTCGGTGATCTTCTTGATGGGATGATTGAGTCCATTCAAGAAACGTGCCATTGTTTGCTCATCATCTTCCTTCACATTGGCTCGAATCATGGCTATCTCCATTTCCTTGTAGTATTCTTCAACACTCTTTGTTCCATGCTTGAGAAGTTGGAGTTTCTTGAAGAGGTCGCGGTTGTAGTAGGTTGGCACAAAACATGCTCTCATGACATCCTTCATTTGAGCCCAAGTGGTGATTGGAGGTTCACCTCTTGCTTGCCGTCACTCAATGATTTGTTCCCACCATATGAGCACATAGTCTTGGAACTCAAGTGAGGCCATAGCGATCTTCTTCTCTTCCTCATAGTTGTGCAAACGAAAGATTTTATCGACCTTTAATGCCCATGAGAGGTACTCTTCAGGGTCATTGCTTCCGTTGAACTTGGGCATGGTGAATTTGAGCTTTCCATATCGGTGCTCTTCATTTTGTTGTGGTCGAGGATGATGACGCCCTTGACGTGGATGACAATCATCTTCTTGTTGCTCTTGGTTTGGAGGAAGTCCATGATCAACTTGCTCTTGTTGAACTTGAGGTTGAGGTGGAGCTTGACGAGCTTGTTGAGGAGCTTGAGGGACTTGACGTTGCACATGTGGTTGGTAGTTCCTCTCTTGGATTTCTTCTCGAAGGGCTTCCTCTTGATTGCGCCGTTCGCGATTGCGGTTGGCGATGGCTCGACTTGAATCTTGAAGGGCACGTTGCGCCTCAAGAGCTTGCTCTTCTCGTTGTTGTTGTTGAAGACATTGAGCCTCGGCGTCTTGTTCGTCTTGATGTAGACGCGCTCGTTCTTCCTCTTGGCGCCTTAGTCGTCGTCGTTCTTGAGCTTGGGCAAAAGCGGCTTGGTTTGATTGAGGACGAGGGGCTTGTTCATCGACTTGCTCTTGTGAATGCTTGTCATGTAGCGGGTTGCGAGATGCATGACGGTCTTGACGCGCGGCTCGTCGAAGGGTGTTCGATGACGGTGTACTTGAGTCGTAGAAGGTGTCGTCGGAGTGTCGACTGGAGCGGCGCCGTCTTGATGATGACGAAGTGGAATGATGTCGGTTCCTCATTAATGTGCGGATCTCGTCCATTCTTGCATCATTCTCTTGTTTGTGCGCGCCGAACTTGTTGTCGAAGTAGTCCCTTGTACGTTGCTCGGAGAGTCGCAAGTCGGTGGCGAGGTTGTCGATGCGATCGCTCGTTGCTTGTTGCTCTTGATGTAACGCTCGTTGTGCACCAAAGAGGTGGCTCTTGGTGACGTATGATGACATGTCGTCGTCTTGCTCGATGAAGAGTGGGTTGGTAGAGGTACTTGGCCTATCCATCATTCCAAGCAAAATATGTGAGTGGTAGAAGGAGAAGAACTTATACCAATGTACCTTTGACCGATGTTGATGATGAATCAAGTTTACTCAAATGCGGACAATGAAATAGCACTATTGGTACCTATCATTGTCGGTTCTCACACCTACACAAATAAAAGCTTATGGTGGAGCTTGGTGAGGATGGTGGCACAAAATTTAATGTAATCGTAAGTGAGATTCAATAATGTTGGAAAATATTCACAAATTTGCAAATGCAACAAGTTGACCAAGCGGTAGGCGTACGGAAACACACTTTCGCAAATAGATAAGTGGGATTGTGCAAACCAAAAGTGAGCCAAAATGTGGAATCCACGAAAATGCTCTTGTTGCACAATACTAGAGAGACGCTTAGCACGATTGCACAATAGGCGGATCGGAACTTGTGCACAACCTACTAGGCAAAAATGCAACTATCTCTATCCCATTATGCTATATGTATGGTATTTCGGTGCTGTGATCCAAGATGATCCAATATGACAATCTTAATGTAGTATGATGCTATGGTTCTTGCTCATAAGCTCTTTGCTTATCTTTCTTCTTTGCTTAAAAGCTTGGGTGGCTCTTTCACTTTTGAGCTCTTTTCTCATGCCAAACTTCACGAATCAAGATAGCACTTGTGTATGCTATGACAATTTTGTGACACACAAATGGATCCCAAGATATGCACCACGGTGGTATGGTATGTATGCTATGGAGTATGATCACTAATGTGCACAAGTTACGTTGCTTGCAATACTCAATGGCTAGTCTCGATGGGTAAGGAACGCAAAAGATGGTTATGATGTTTATCAATGCAATGGCAAGGTTTGGACAAAGATGTCGTCGAGATTACCGTCCTTGCTTACGGTAGAGGTTCCAAACGGGTGCGAAATGTGGACGATGATGTGATGCACGGCCTTCAGTACGTTGGCGAAGATGCCGCTGCACCGTGGTCGAAGTTGCCGAAGAAGCGGGGGTCACCTAAGATGCACGACCTTTCTGTCTAGGCCGGAAGTTCCGGGCAAGACGGAAGGTCCGGGGTCCGGAAGTTCCGGGCTGGGCCGAAAGGTCCGGGGTCCGGAAGTTCCGGGGGTCGGGATTCTGCCAAGAACAAGGGCTTCGGGATCGAGGGTTTGGGCGGAAAAATTGGGGGAAAAACCCAAATCCTGAGGGGAAAAGAAGGAATTAGAAGGGAAGAAGGGTAGGGATGCTAGATGATGCGGAGCATCCCTCGCTCATCCCGATGGACGTGCCTACATCTCCCTCAATGCCACTCGGACCCATGACAAAATATTTTTCAACATCTTTGAGTCAAACTATCGGGTTTAGGCACAAGTATAACAGGAACGGCACAAGGGCTTAAGCTTTCACGTACATGACCGTTGTCGATGAGTTGTTGTACTTGCCGTTGAATTTCCTTGGTTTCTTCGGGATTGACTCGGTATGGAGCTTTGTTTGGTAGAGGCGCTCCGGGATGAGGTCGATTCGATGTTGAATGCCTCGAAGAGGAGGTAGACCCGGAGGTAGCTCATCGGGGAAATATCTTGGAAATTCACAAAAGTGATTGAAACACTAAAGGTAGCTCATGAGATGTGTTAGTTGTTGGGTCTCCATCCTTGCACACATGGACAAAGTGCATCACACTAGATGGGTTCTCACACACTTCTCTCATCTCACTTTTGGTGGCAAATAGGATGAGGTTTTTCTCTCTAGGCGAAGAGGCGCTCAAATTTGGCTTGTGGCTCTCACTCACTTTTTGGTGGATCACTTTTTCATTCTTCTCTCCATGATGTGTGGCTTGCTTGTCGGCTAACACTTGACTAGGAGACATAGGTCGTAGCACATATTCCTTCCCTTTCATCTTGAAGCTATAGTGATTGGTACGCCCATTGTGGAAGACACCACAGTCGAATTGCCATGGTCGACCAAGAAGGAGGTGGCAAACGGTCATTGGGACCACATCACACTCCAAAGTGTCCTCATATGCACCGATTTTGAAGGAGACTTGGACCGTATGCTCGACTTCGTATAGTGCCGGAGTCACTTAGCCATTGAACCTTGTATGGGTGCGGGTGCTTCCTCTTGACCATTTGAAGCTTGGAGCATAGTTCTTCACTTGCCAAGTTGTGGCAACTACCTCCATCGATGATGACCGTGACGGATCTCCCCTTGATGCCGGCCTTTGTGTGAAAGATGTGGCATCTTTGGTCGTCTTCTTGTTGATGTTGAAGAGTTAAGACCTTGGAGACCACGAGAGCGGGGCTCGAATCCTCATCACAAAAGACTTGATCATCTTCATCTTCGTTCACTCACCGGTGCATGGCCACTTGCTCAAGAGCTTCCATCTCCTCTTCACTCATTGAATCATAGGTGCCATCGTCGTTGAGGATCATGGTGCGCTTGTTGGTGCATTCGTAGGACTTGTGGGCTCGGCCGCCGCAAGTGAAACACTTGAAGGAGCTTGTCTTGACGGTCTTATCGTTTGGATTAGATGATGAAGTACACGGCTTGAAGTTGCTCATAGTAGGAGGAAGACGACTTGAACTTGTCAAAGTTTTCTTGTAACTTGACTTGTCGTCGTTGCTTGTAGAAGGTTTGGTTGATGTAGATGTTGGAGGAGTTCTTTGAAGATTGGTTGTTGGAAAAGCCGTGCGTCTTGGGCGAGTACTTGGCGTACTTGAAGTCATCTTGCACTTGACGTTCCGCCTTTGTAGCTTGATGCACGAGCTCAATGAGAGTGGAGTATGGTTGGAAGTCGGCGATCTTCTTGATGGGATGATTGAGTCCATTCAAGAAACATGCCATTGTTTGCTCATCATCTTCCTTCACATTGGCTCGAAACATGGCTATCTCCATTTCCTTGTAGTATTCTTCAACACTCTTTGTTCCTTGCTTGAGAAGTTGGAGTTTCTTGAAGAGGTCGCGGTTGTAGTAGGTTGGCACAAAACATTCTCTCATGACATCCTTCATTTGAGCCCAAGTGGTGATTGGAGGTTCACCTCTTGCTTGTCGTCGCTCAATGATTTGTTCCCACCATATGAGCACATAGTCTTGGAACTCAAGTGAGGCCATAGCGATCTTCTTCTCTTCCTCATAATTGTGCAAACGAAAGATTTTATCGACCTTTAATGCCCATGAGAGGTACTCTTCAGGGTCATTGCTTCCGTTGAACTTGGGCATGGTGAATTTGAGCTTTCCATATCGGTGCTCTTCATTTTGTTGTGGTCGAGGATGATGGCGCCCTTGGCGTGGATGACAATCATCTTCTTGTTGCTCTTGGTTTGGAGGAAGTCCATGATCAACTTGCTCTTGTTGAACTTGAGGTTGAGGTGGAGCTTGACGAGCTTGTTGAGGAGCTTGAGGGACTTGACGTTGCACACGTGGTTGGTAGTTCCTCTCTTGGACTTCTTCTCGAAGGGCTTCCTCTTGATTGCTCCGTTCGCTATTGCGGTTGGCGATGGCTCGACTTGAATCTTGAAGGGCACGTTGCGCCTCAAGAGCTTGCTCTTCTCGTTGTTGTTGTTGAAGACGTTGAGCCTCGGCG